>CM068378.1:13514451-14714451 GCA_034770075.1 Aralia elata
TTCTGGGCATGCCTTGGTACGATATAGCTGTATAGGAGATTTATTTATACAACACTCATATGCTAATTTCAGCCATTTTGTAATTGACTAACTAAAACCACGAACATAAGAATGTCCTCCTTGCTATCTACGTACCTAGATTTGTAATTCTGGTATATCAAATATAAAACCTGTGTATAAAATTGAATTGTCTGTTTCAGATGGATAGTGGCCATTAACTTTTAGTATCGTTCATAAAATAATTTATTACTTGGAAATTAAAACTAGTTATGATGACCGAAATACAAAGTTGAAAAATTATGTAGCAATTTAATTTGTGAGAAAGTGACGGATGATTTAGTTAGGCTCATCTATAGTGTGTGTGTGTGTATATATATATATATATATATATATATATTACAACAGATTAATTGCATCATAAACAAAACATATATGCACACGCACATATCTATCTATATATATATACATATACATACATATATATATATACACACACACACGAAGAGACTTGAGTTATAATTTTCTATTCATTTTGGCTCACTTCTCTCTTGTCAGAATCAATTACGTACATAAATATTTATAAGACTCTTAAGATATCATCAATACATGAACTATATTGAAGTTTCAATACATGAATTATATTAAAGTTCCAATACATGAATTATATTAAAGCTCCTTGAATATCTAAATACATGAATTTAGAATATTTCAAAATATTGTATTCAAATACATGAATCTAGAATACTCTAAAACATTAAATTAAGTTTAATTCTCAACATAACCTACAACAAGGATACTAATTAACTTTCTTACCACGTAATAGACGTGCACTTGTAATAATTAACATATAGGCATGCATGACCTCCCCACTGACAGCCTGTCTCAGAGCTTCAGTCCTGCATATTAAATATGTGCAATGGAGGTTCCTTTGTCCTGGAGACTTGTAGGCAAAAGTGTCTGGCTATCATCTTTGTAACAAAAAAAATGCCTATGTTACTTTATTGATAACTTTATTTGGTCTGGACTCTAGACAAAACCCTTTCTGAATCTTCATGATCAACTTCACGAGGGTGGATGCTGGCAGGGGCGAAGGGACGAATTTTAATTAATTTTTTTTTATTAAAAGTTAAATAAAGAAAATTTAAATTAATCATAATAAATTTTATAAATTATAATGCTATCTTCCTTGATCTCATAGTTTGAAAATATTTTAAGATAGTTTCATTATCAATAGTTTTAAATATATCATTTTTAATGTAAGGAACTAAATAATCACTTAATTATTTTTGGCCCTCAAGCAAATATCCTCGGCGAATACACTCACTTGTTAGCATCATATTCCATTATAGATAGTCTTGATTCTGGATCTGCAATAAGTTCCCTTTCTGAATTGATATTTTGAGATTGTCCTTAGATAGGGGTTTCATTTGAGAGATTTTGAACAGTCTTGTTGACTCAGATGGATTGTGATATTGATGATTCAGTTTTGGAACGTTTGAATTTTGACCACATGTCATGAATGCCTAAATTCATCAAAATATAAGTATACAACAATCCCAAACAAACAATTATTTTATGCAACATAAATAGAATTCTATAATATCTAATAAATAAATATTCATAAATCATAACCCAAACTAAAAAGAGAATTTTAAAATAAAAAAGATTTAGATAGAATTTAGAAAATTACTTCGGTTACTTGTCATAGTTTAATTTGAATGATTCTCTAAACAATTACAATTTCAACCGTATGCTCAAAGCCTCAAACTAAAATTGCTTTCAATATTCAAACAAAATCAAGCCATAACAATCAAAATCAACTTACAATTCACAAACACAACAAATTTAAAAAAAATTGAAGTGAATATTTGTCACGCCCCGAAAATCCACCTGCTAGCTTCTTAGCCCGGTGAGACTTCGTACTGACTTGTACAACCTTTACATACTACTATAGAAATCTTGACTTCTACTAATCAGAGTATAATGCGGAAAAGTGATAATATTCAACTATAAATATTCCATAATATATAACTTCTATCTATCTAAGGTTCACAGTATCCCATAACAATTAATAGTTCTCAGCAGAACTTCAACTGTGTTTGGATACCCTCACTTAGATGTATAGATTTATAACCGATGAATATCTCTTTCATATCGATATTCCCTATCTATCTGACATTCACAGTATTAACGATAAGATTGTCCATAGAACTGAAGGGCGCATTCCGGTAAAGATGGCACCTTACCGGCGCTCATTAAGTATAACCTCAGAGCTTATAGGACTTTCAATATCATTTAAATACCCTCATTCAGATGCATAGTTCTTATAGATACTGTATTAATGTTTTACTATCTATCTGAATTTCAGAGTATAGGCATAACATGATCAGTCCATATTACCAATACCCTCACTCAGATTTATAGTTCTTTAACAATTCCAAGTTATATCAAATTTAAAGACATAACATCGTTCGATAACAATAAACTGGTAATATTGATATAATATTCGGTTACATGTTTGTTTGTTCGTATTGCAAAAGTCATTACGACTATAAATAATACAACAATTAAATAATCATGAAAACTAGCCTATGCTTTCCTCTTTTACGTTCCATGATCTTCTTAACGTTCTTCATAACTGCAAATAAATTTTTATTCGCAAGAATGAGCACGACGGCTCAGCAAGTCTAACTAATATCACATAAACAGTTTTATGCTTTCATATAAATTTTAACATGCTTAGACTTGACAGATATTTCATTTCATAATCAATTAACATTCAACAGTTAATCATATAAACAACTTATAACAGTTGCACATAATCACAATTGCACATAATAACAATTACACATAACAATATAAGCAAGGTTTAGAAAAGACTTGCACAATAACACATAAAGGATTAGAACTTGCATATAATCAAATAAGAGTTAGAAGACTTGCCTTGATGTTTAGGATAATAAACACTAAACTCAAACTTGTTAAAATAACCCTACACAATCATTTAGTGCATAAACGGTTAGATTCATCGTATTATATTACTTCATATGTTATTTAATAACTTGACTTAACTATTTTCATAGGTGTTATAGGCTCCATAACATCCTAGCTCAAAAACTCAGTTTTAAGTCCTTAAACCCGAGAGCCTCTAATAAATTTTTAGCTTTGACGTCCTTTACGGAAACTGTCATAACTTCTTCGTTTCAAAACATTTTTGGGTGATTCTTGAGTCTAAATTCATTAGAATCTCCTCCTCTACAATATTATTTATATTACAGAAGCAGATTTGGAATTAAAAATTTCAGAAAATGGGCAGAAAGGTCTGTGAGTCTACTTTGATCAAAATATCTTGGGTTAACCATGTGAAACATGGTACCACTAGCATTAATTTGTTAAGATAACATGTTCTAAGACTCAATAATACTTCATAACATAAAAATACCAAAATCATAAACATACTTATATTAGATTTATGACTTTTACTCAAGAACATACGAAGAACACGAAGAACACTTTGAAAATTTTGAACATGATAACTACTTACGATTTGATCATTTCTTCACTATAGTTGTAATGATTTAGACATTATAACTACTAGTGATCATGATATATATATACTACACTAGCTATAAAATGAATTTTGACATTATAACTACTAGTAAAATGTATAATTAGTTATAACTACGAATTGAAATTGAACGTTATAACTACTAAGATGATTACCTTTTGAAATTGGAAGTTTTAACTATTTATTGGCAACTATCAATACTTGAAATATATCTAGAGAGTAATTTTGCTCTTTGATTTTGTGAATTGGTGAGAAATGAAGATGGGATGGGCTTCTATTTATAGGATTTCCTAAGTTAGGGCATAATAGTCTTTTCGCATTAATCCACGACATCATGATGACATCATGATGACATCATCTTTGTGCTACTTTGAAGATGACGTCATGATTACATCATGCTTGCATCTGATTGGTCGATTCAAGTTCACATGGATTCTTAGTTTATTTATTCGTATCTACATCGTATTTCACGCGTATTATACCTCGTATTAATCTTATATTCTATCGTATAATATTTCGTATTATACTCGTATTTATTCTTGCATTCTTCGTTTTTAACTTCTATAATTTACCCCACAGTCGAAAAACTTCGTTTTTCGTTTTCTAATTTTATTGGATATTCCATCTTTCTTCGTAATATTAACATTCGTGTATTCTTCGAAAAATCGAAAAGACGCAAAAGCGTTTTTGGGTGAATAGTGTTTTCGACGACTATTTCTAAGAAAATGGTTAGACGATCAAAAAGTAACAAAAATATTTCTTTTTGTCTTTTCCCCTATTTTGTCTTATTATCGTGAATAGTAACTTGCACGTTTTTTGAGAAAAACTTTTATCGGTTAATACGTGTTTTCACATCATATTACCGGTAAATCTTAAAACAGAATGTTATTACGACGTACACATTTCGCTAGAAAACCTAGGTTATTCCTAGGGTTTATCCCTTAGGGTTTAGGGTTTAGGTTTTAACCTTTTTTTTCAATTTAGGTTTTAGCCTAAAATTAACTTCTTGATTTTAATAAGTGTTAAGGTTAACTACTTAAACCAAAACACAAAATACTACACATAGCAGAAAGCATATAACACATTTGAAGTTCAATACAAGCTTATTTATTCATATAGCACATAACTTAGGTTATATTTCTAACCTCTAATTGTATACGAATCTACGAATCATTTTTAGTCTTTTAGATAGCTTAACGTATACTTGAGCAGTTATTCTTAGGTTTTAAATTGACAATATTTATTAGATCTTGTCAGATCACATTTGAAATTTTTGGGATATTACAATATTCATTTAACCCCAACCCATAACAAATTTAAACTTTAAACTATCAAACAAAAAAAAGCCCTAGTTAGCTATCTCTTAAGCCCAAAATACATTAAATAAATTAAATTGGGTTTAACCTCAAGTTCCCAACCAACGACAAATTCAAACAAATTACAAATTTTAAATTATCAAACAAAAAAAATCCCAATTTAATTACCTTTTAAGTCGATATGCGCAAGGGGCCAGGGATAGAGACTAGAGAGTAGAGACTGCAGAGTCACAAACTCATAGAGACGAGGTTACGGTGGTCGTCGCTGACAAGAGGAGAAGTCGCGGAGTGGTGGAATCATATAGATACAGCTTAAAAGGAGTAACTGAAATGAACATTTGTGTTACGGTGGTCGTCGCTGACAAGAGGAGAAGTCGCGGAATGGTGGAATCATATAGATACAGCTTAAAAGGAGTAACTGAAATGAACATTTATTTCAGGCTTTCAGCCATACAGATGAACAAGTTCAAGTATGCTCTCTGACTCTCTGTAGTATGTACTTCGTAAAATTAGAATGAAACTATTTTCTTTTGTCCCCACCAAATTTAACTATTCTATTAATCTGTCTTATTGAATTTATTAACTTATATAATTCTGTCCTTACCCCTGTACTTAAATAAATAAATAAATAAAAGGAGTCATCATAGGCAGCTGCCTTGCTGGTACATCCGCCCGAGCTGGACATGTCAATATTTGCATATATATGTATGCATATGTATCACCTTAATTATAATACTTATATGCAGTACTCCGCTTGACATGCAGGACTAACGCCATCCATCGATCTCATGTGTGTGTCTATGTGTGTGTGTGTCTATATATATATATATATATTCAGTTTGGCTCATAACAAATTTCTTGAGAATTATTTTCAGGAGTTCAGCACCGGAATGATGAGTATATATTCCTCGTATATTAAGAAATGAACCTGAAAAATATTTTAGATTGAGAGAGAGATTGAGATAGTGAGAGAGATAGAGATAGAGAGAGACTCAGAGATTTTGGAGGGGGAGAGAGACTCAGAGATTTTGGAGAGAAGGAGAGAGATTCGAGTGAGCGAGTTATGAACCAACTATCGGTATAACTATTTGATGTCCCGCCCATAAGAAGAAAGTGATGTTTAATTTCACAAACACGACGAAGTAAAAAATAAATAAATCAAAGTAGTACTCTACACTTATCAAGTTGACACACAAATTACTATATGTAAATATATAAAGAGTTGCATATATAAATAAATTCAACAAATTTCCATCGACTAACGTGTGCTAATTAAGTTGCAGACAAGTTCATATATAAAATCTGAATTTTAAACAGACTAATTAATTTCATTGCATATATAACCAAATTAAGGATCATTTATAATTGGGTTTATATAATAATAATAATACACTACTCAATTAATTAAGCGCAAGATGCATGCATGTTCTAGTATGTGGCTTAGTGTGTGTGTGTGTGTGTGTGTGTGTATATATATATATATATATATATATCATACACCTTTGTAATATATCTGAAAGTGAATTAAACTCTGGCTTTTATTTTAAAGGACAACATGAAGAAGTAAAATTGAACTGTCAGAACTAAATTGATTTATTTGGATATGTAGAGAACTGTGTCAGTCGAGATGTTTACATTTTATTGTACTCTAGAATATTGAATACTGCCAACCTCAAGTATACTAGACTATAGTATACCATTTCATGCGCATTCAGCCATTCAGTCCGTCCATGAGAAAAACGGTGCTACTTCTGAATAATAATTAATTTCTCCGCTCTTCAACGATGATTAAAGATATAAATTTTTTTATTTTTAAAATAATGATATAAAAGTATATAAAATAAAAAATAAATATATTATTTTATTAATATAAAAGAATAAAAGTACTATTATTTTATATTTTTGTGAGGTCATTAAGAATAAATTTAAAATTTTTTTATTCTATTCGTTCTATTTTCTTTAATATGTATACAAAGTACACTTTCTCATCGTTTTGGGGTCAGAGAGTAGTATATTATGCTAAGTCCATCCGTGAATACATGTAAGAGATATTTCCAATTACATTTGTGAGAAAATTTTACTCTCTTTCCTCCCATTTATTTGCTACAGCCTACAGAACTTTCCATTTTGTGATGTTTCAAAACTAAGTTAGTTTTTATTTTATTTTATAGTATTTTCATGGAAAAGGGCAAAAAAATATTTTTTTGGTGGTGGCTAGTATTGGATTCCACTTGAATTGTTTAAGGGTGATATTACGTGTCTTAAATTTTTGGTCTCAAATAATTATTATCGTATTATTGATTGAGTAGATTTCATATGATTGATTATGTCATAAATTATCATTAAAAAATGAAAAATGATATATATGTCGACAAATATTTTACGAAATTGAATTAGAACTAATGTGAAAATGTATGGGATAAGATAAAATAAGTTAAAGTGAAACCCTTTTTAATTCTTACCTGTTCTATATATACTCATACGTCGCAATTATAATTCGGCTAATTTTTTTTACAATGTATAACATGACTCTTAAAATATTCGTGTCATATCATTTGAGACCATTTCAAATTAAAAAATTTAAAACTTCTAACATTACTCTTATTTTAAATGAGAATAATTTGAATTGCTCTCATTTTGTGGAGGTTTAAACGGATTAAATATTTAGAGATTTTGTTTTTACTGTTTGAAGCTAATGTGTATACAAAGTTACTTACAAAAGAACAAGCAGACACAAAAATCGAAAACCCCATGATCATCAGATGTAGATGGATATTTAATCCTCTTAGCCCGAGTTTGGGAAAGAAAACATTGAATTACGGAAATGGCGTGCATGGAAACTGGTAGGCCATGATCCAGTAAAACCAAATTGCGCATGGCATCCTATCCTATCCTATCCCATATATATGAATATATCTCAATGATGACCCAAGTGTTGGTCGATATCCAATGTATGAAAAGCGATAGTTTTGACATGATTTAATTAAGGAATTACGCCATTAATTCATTCTGGATCTTCGTGTATTCTGAAATATTGGTGGCAGTCAATATAATAAGTTACTCCAAAATATAAAATTATTATTACTTTTTAAAAATTAACTTTAAAATATTTTTAAATTAATTTTATTTAAATTTAGTCAATACAATAAACAATATTTAAAATTATTTAAAATGTGTTATTCATTGTAATATTTAATGTAAATACAAATTAAATTGAAAATGTTATCAAAGTCTAGTCTAATGAATAAAGTGAAATTCTGATACAATTAGATCAATCTTCAACAACAATTCAACTATTAGTCCTACAATTAAAAGTATTAAACTCCAATCGTACCTCCTAATGTGATATCTATACCAATTTTGATGTGGTTAGAATTAATTAGTAGCCTCTGATACACGACTCAATTGACATATATAGTATATCTGTGTGGATATATAGAACTTTCCTTAATTAAAGGAGGGTGGGAAATAAAGAATATATATAGGATCATTTTAAAAGTTTTCAATACAAATGTCATGCTTGTGAATTGTTTTAAGGAGAGAAAGTGAGAGAAATAACGGGTCGAAAGTAACCCTAACTTCCTATCCAAAACTTTCCATCCTAAACAAAAAAATATGGAGTGAAAATTATCTTATCTCTTTAAAATCTTTTTATTATATATTCTCGATCGTTCTACTCTTAAAATAACAAATACTTAAATTTTAATTATTTCTACATGTGCTTTATCTCTCCTTAGCTCACAAACACAATGAAAAAAAGTTACCACTACTCTCGTTCCATTTCTCTTCTCTAATTATTTTAGCATCCTCATCTTTCTTTTTCTTTGTACTGTCTTAGTTAAATATGAAATTTTTTGACTTCTAACTCTAACATGTGATTTTGTACTGGATAAAAAGAAATCTCTGTCACTAGACTATTACATTTGGTCTAGATTACAATTTCTATAATTTTAGGTAAATAGTCCAAGTTTATTGGAGCTACAATATTTTGTTTTCGGGCTTGGTTATTATATGCATTGAAACAAAAGAAATGTAATACGTTAAACTTTCTTTATATTTAAGATTTTCGTAGTTACTTGTACACTTTTTGGTGAATTTTTGATACTCTCTTCCTTCAAAAATAGAGGATCAAATATGTTTTTTTTTTTCAAATCAATTGAGAAATTTTTAAATTTAAATTTGATGTGAATTAATTTAGTTTTAGACAATGTAATATGATTTATTATTTTCAAAAGTTAAATGAATAATCTTAAATTTAAAATTAAAAATATTTTAAATTAATTTTTAAAAGTCAAATTTAATCCACTATTCCGGAATAGAGGGAGTAATAAAAAAATTTAAAACTAAAATTTTGTCATTAGGGGAAAATTTATGCACAATTGTGTTGACTGTTGACAAACTTGTCTAAAATGAAACAAAAAAAAAAAAAAAAAGTGACAAACTTGTCCAAAATAAAACGCAATTAGTCCACCCCTTATAAATCTTGGCCCAAACGAAATTTTCAATAATCTTTAATTGGTCCTGGCTGGCCCAAAACTAAGCCTGGTCAAATACATTGGGTGCGTACGGACTTCAATTGAGGATATGGTGGACGGAGTGGCTCTGTAATTTTCGCCCCCGATATACTCAACGTGTGGTGCTCAAGTTTTCACTCACGTACTCCTATCCTAATTATACTTGTTAATAATAATTTTCCACTCCATTGAAATTGAAAGAATTTGAACAGATTCAGAGGAGAGAGAATTGCAGCCGAAATCCAGAAGAAGAAGAAGAAGAAGAACATGACAGCTCTACAGGCATCGACCTCCTACAGTGTTGGATTTGGCATTTCCTCTTTCGCAACCACCTCTCCCCGGCGATTCCATCACCGCCATGTCATCCTAGCTAAAGGTTCCCTCTTCTCTCAAATTTATAACCCTAACTTATTTGTTATAATTTCAGTAGATATTTATTTGAATCTCAATTCCAGTTTTTTAATTAGTTAGTTGCTTGTTATTTAGAAGTTCATCCTAGTTAGATTTTTTATTTTTTTTTATTTTTTTTAATTTCCCAGTCATTTCATTAGTTAGTTGTATGTATAGTCCTCAAATTGTAATTGATATGTATTCAAAATATTATGTGTGCTTGAAATATGAAAACTCACATCGAAGTTTTGATCTTTCTGATTGAGTTAAATGACTACTAGACACTAGTACTCTAATATTTGTGATTCCCATAACAATAATTTTAACTCAGTTGCTCTAATAAAGGGAAAGGAATGAATTAAAGAGTGTATGTTACTGTTTTATTGATGTGAGAGTTATCTGTTTTTTTCTTTCAGTTGAACCGACAGAGAAGTCTGTTGAAATAATGAGGAAGTTTTCAGAGCAGTATGCTCGTAGGTCAGGAACATATTTTTGTGTCGACAAGAGTGTTACTTCTGTAGTTATCAAGGTATTCAAATTCTCCTCATTTTGCACTGCCATAAATTATTTTTCTGCATTTTTGTGCTTTCATTTACTATATTATAGTATGTTTCCTTTTAAAATGTGGTTGCAGTTCTTTGGAGTGGACTTGTTTAATGAATGTTACATAGAGGTTTCTCTTATCAGAATTTTGAACCCCCTCCTAAGACAAACACACAAAATTTTATTTTGTTTGCATATGTAGTCGCAAAATTATTAAAAAATAATGTGTTAAATTAATTTTGTCAATTTTTGGAGTTGGAGCATCACCTAGGTTCTGAAATTCTTGCACCTAAGGCACTTAGCTACTGGAACCAGTGTTGATGTGTAAAGGTTCTCTTGTCGTATCTTTACCAAGGCAACCATTATATAACTATCAGAATGATTATATTAACAGTAGGTTCTTAGATAGTTATAGGATTACTGTCATGGTTTATGGTCTAGAACATTGAGTAACTAGGAAAGTTGTATTTTCTCATATGTGTATTTAAAACAAAGCTTCTAATGCTTTTAAGAGTTTCTTGAAACTCCAGTCCATTGAATTGGAAGTTATTTAATGATGATGACCTTCCAGACTTTTACTAATATCAACAGGAATAATCCATAAAAGGACATGTACAAACTCTGATCAGTTAAATGGCTAAGATGTTTCACTAATCGGAGATAAATGAAGCCATACCAGAAATCAATTACCTTACAAATACAGATATTCAGATTTCTCTCCAACTGAAATATGATTACATGGAGTCCAAAGTGGCCTTTTTGGAAAACTCAGTTCCCTATTTTCTTCTCACATGCACTTAATGAATTGTTACATTTATATAGTGGTTCCCTTTACTTTGAGATAATCAACTTTTCAAGCTAGTTTTTTTGGGAAGCTGAATATAGCTAGCTATTTTATTAGGCAAAAAGGGGTAATACCCACTGTGGTTGTCCACTTGTAAGGATTACCCCACTAAACTTTAAAAAATGATATGGACATTGTACTTTTTAAAAGTTATTAATTGCTATTAATTGGCCCATTCCGTCAGATTTATTGGACGGACGTCAATTTCCTTCTATTATTTTCAGACGTGGCTGTTAAAAGAAAAAGGAAAAGATAGGTAAATGTTGACCTGACTTACGTTTTCATTTAAGTGAGTTCCACGTAGATTGGGCAGAAGAATTCACATAAACCATCAATGGTGAATATGTTAGAGTTGGAAGAATCTGGCTTTTTTCAATTGATATACGGAATAAACTTTTTTTTTCTTTTTTCTTTTCTTTTCTTTCTTTCTCTCTCTTCTCTTCTTCGTCTTCAACCTTTCTAAACTTTAGATCTATTCTGCCGGAACAGCCCAAGCCACTTTCAAAACTCCACAATCACCATTATTTATCTCCTTTTGAAAACGAAATCATATGTATCAGCACCAATCTTTTACAAATTTCTGCAAGTATGCATCTCAAACTTAAGAATCACATTTTTTTTCATTATATATATGTGTGTGTGTGTGTGTGTGTGTGTATACACACATTCCTCTCTCTTCATCCATTTGTATTCCAAAGACCCAAATATTTTTCGAATCACCATCACATCTCCATATTTTCTCATCACAGCAGCCATGAAGACATTGAAAATAATCTGAAATCATCATCCATTATTCCTCCATCACCTGAGATTATTAGAATGTATCATCCCAAATTGAAATCCTACATATTCTCTAAATTAATTAGTAATTACAGGAAACGTGAGAAAAAGATGAGAGGAAAAACAAAGGATAGGTTTGGTTAGATTTGCATTAAATTTAAACTAATATTGCTACTATCTCTTTAGCTTCAAATCTGCACTTTCACACTCTCCATCTCCATACATGCGCATAGATATTTTTAAAATGGTTGTTATTTGAATCCTCAATTTCTGACACAAATTAATTAACATAATCCCATATGTTTTAAAGACCTATATCCAGATCTGCTAAAAAATCAACAAATTAATTTCTCTAGATTTTTTTTATCAAATTAATGTCTCCCATGTTCCGTTGGAATTCGGTATTTTGAATTTTGTGATGTCGATGTTTGAAGGAGACGAAGCTCAGATCGTGGATGTGAAGCTCCGATGAGGTCTAGAGAGAGAAATAACGGTGCTTATGTTTGGATGTGAAGCTCCGATGCTCCCTTGTTCTGTCGGCGCGACCAAGATTTACAGAGAATAAAATAGTGTGTTTAGTGCTCTTTGGGTTTGATGAAGATGAAGAATGGTTTTGATGAAGAAGAAAAAGAATCCTAGATTAAGAATGGTTTCAATCTGGAGCTTTATTTCTTCCTCGTCCAATCCATGTTGGAACCAACTTGGACATCTCAACATTTACTTGTTTTTTCCTTTTCATTTGAAAAGCCACGTATGAAAATAGCATAACATATTTGACGTCCGTCAGACAAATTGGACGGAATGGGCCAATTAATAACTTTTAAACTGTACAGTGTGTCAATTCCATTTTTTTAAAGTTTAGTGGGGTAATCCTTACAAGTGGACAACGACAGTGGGGTATTATCCCTTTTTGCCTATTTTATTACTTGGTTAAGTTTGTATTGAAACTTGAGTACCCAATTGGGCAACCCATTTGGAAATTGATCCATCTGGATATAAAGAAATTGGAAAGGTTACGAGGGCATTTAATTTTGGGATATTTTTGGAATTTCAGATTAATGATTCACTTGTTTTTATATACAACTGATGATTAATAATCTTAAAATTAGAATAGTTGATGAATAGAACTTTCATATATGCCTAATTTCATCAAATCATTATATGCGGAATTACCCACACAAGAAGTGGATATGGGTGTTTCCATAGAAAAGAAATGTTATATACACATATACATATATATGTACACACACATGCACATATACATATATGTGTGTGTGTGTGTGTGTGCAGAATTCATCAGTGACTGATGTGGAAGAAGCTGTGTTGACTTGAAAACAGGGATTGGCAGACCACAAAGATTCATTGGGTGCACCACTTTGCCCTTGTAGGTAAATTTTTTGTCTTCAGCCATTTCCATGAGATGAATATGGCCTTGGTTTAAATTTCCTTGCAAAATTCAGTAACTCAATGTCACTGTTTTACAATATTCCTGGGGCCACTTTTGTTTCAGGCACTATGATGACAAAGCTGCAGAAGCAACACAAGGGTTTTGGAATTGTCCTTGTGTTCCCATGAGAGAGAGGTAAATCATAAATGTGTCTTCTACATGAATTAAATTACATTAAAATGTGGATAGCAGACTATTACCCGCATGGTAGGTATGTTGTGGTTAAGTTTTCATCTACTGTTTACTTATCCTAAAAAAGTAAAGTTTTCATCTTCTGTGACTAGAAAGTGAATGTTGCAATTGATTTAGCTGTCTAATTTTGTTTTCTTTTATATTTATTATCTGAAACCAAAACACCACAATGGTTTGGCATTTTGACTTTAATTTTGTTGTAGTGCACTAGTAGTTTGGTCTGTGAACACCGGATGCTTAAGTAGCATTAAGGCTAGAAAGAGCACCTTTTGTGTGTTCTAAAACTGCATGTCGGTGGCATTCACTTTATCACTTCCAATATCTTTTTGTTCTTTTCAATGATGCTGCTAAGCTCCAGAGAAGTTGTGGATGGATAAAAACTATTCGCTCTGCTGAAGTTTATGTGGATATCTTTGTTAGAATTAGGGGCATTCACCAGACACCAGTAATTTTTACCAAATAGTTCTTTCGGGAGGCAGATTGACCTCTTGTACCTGAGCCAGGCTGATGAATAGCTTGGTCCTCAAATTTAAATCAAGTCTTAGTCTGTGTAATCAATTTAGGTCCTCAATGTAGTATCACAAAACATTCAGTTTTAGAATTGGAGAATCAACCCTTTGTGATGTAACTGATGGGAATAATCTTAGTTTTATAGTTTGTACTAAGGCTAGAGTTTGGGTTAGTCAAAGATTTTTTTTAAGATGTGAAACATGATACTTGTAAAAAAAAGAAGTAAATAAACTGATTGGGAAGATAAAATTTGGTGGCACTGTATGGAGTTTAAAATCAATTGTCCTGTAATTCAAATCTAATTTTTAAAGTCTGGTAATTTGAATACGAAGATTTGAGTTTCATCGGATCAATTTCTTTCTCTGGGTTTATAAATCATTATCTTGTTATTTTGACTAGCGTTTTATGTTCTAAATGTAAGCATGTCTTGGCAGGAAGGAGTGCCACTGCATGCTTTTTCTCACCACTGATAATGATTTTGCTGGCCAGGAACAGGTACTATGTATTTCTTTGTTCATTTGATTTGTTTTGCCCAGGAATAGGAACATGCACCTAAATACCATACTGGTAGAAAATTTAAGCTGCAAGGCTACCCTGCTATGACAATTTTTTTTGGGGACAGTCAAGCTTGGCCCTAACCGTGGGGGGCTCACACACAACCTTGAGGTCCTTCTTTCAAGGATTTTTGCATTTCACCCACACCTTGGGGTTAACCTACAAACCGTTGCTTGCACAACTCTTACTGAACAGAGAGTTTGAAATGGGTGTTATCAGTGCTCGACTTGATGCATTCACCCCAAGTGTTTCTTGACAACTTTTTCTTTATTGAATTTTGTACCACTCTGTTAATATTTTTTTGTTGACTTCTTTCTATGCAGACCATTACCTTGGAAGAAATCAAAGAATCAACAGCGAACATGTAGTGCCCTAGTGTATGTTGTTCTCTAGTTTGAAGAATCATTGCTTGTATGTATATTTGTATTCTAATCATGAATCTATTCCAGTACTGTTTCATATATCCTCGTTCATCATTCTTCATTCTGTTTATTCATCTTTACAAAGCTGGTGGTTCTGCCTAATCAAATAAAGGATCCCTGAAAGTGTGGTCATTAGTTATTGTTCAGATTCCTCTTTTGTATCCTCTTTCAATAATTGTGCTTCAAGGAAGGACCATAGAAGCTTTCAGTATGTAATTGACTTATTTATAAATGCACTCTTCATTGGGGCAGCCTTACGTAGTAATGTTTGATTCAACTCTTGATCAGTGGTAGATACATTAGTCTAGCAAACAGGGCATCATGACCTTGCTGATATTTTAAAAGATGCTAGTGTCTGAAGCTAAACCGCAAATTATTTAGTTCAAAAAATTGTCTCACGAGGAGATGCGGCCTAATGCTGTAAAAATGTGACCATGGAAACTATGGTGATTGTGATATTAGAAGAAATTTGGTCTTGATGTCTTGAACATTGAGCTTGAGTTGGAGGCCTTGAACAAGAATCATGGCTCACTTTCGTGTTGCACTATCATTTTCACAAATAAATTAAACTTTGCCCGACGCATTATTGCTCGTTTTCTTGAAAAACTTGGATATTTTTGAAGAAACTGCAGTCCTGCATCAATTATAGTAATTTAAACCTCTGATGGTAAATGGAATTAGCAACTTCGCAACTTCTCTCCCTCCCTCTCTCTCTCTCTCTCTCTCTCTCTCTCTCTCTCTCTCTCTCTATATATATATATATATATATATATATATCATACTAAATTATTAATTGTTACAAGTCATTTTACCAATAAGGCAAACCTCGACAACTTTGAACTCGACTTAGAGAGACGGAATGACGGACACAAGTTTAATTTAGTATCAGGTGGACAATGAGCTATATAAATTACGTGAGACATGAGTTACGTTAATAAAGTAAAAATAAATTTTAAGTGATATGCAAATCATAAAATTTACCTGAACTTTTTTATTAAAAATTGTAAAAAATAATAGAGTTATAAATTAAAGTGTGGACCAATTTTTTTAATACTAATAAAATGTAGACCAAGTTAATTAAATGAACCTTCCAAAAAAAGAACTAATTATTCTGTTTCAAAAGTAAAGATGTATTTTTTTTAATTCGTTTTAAAATTAAAGATATATTTTTATTTTAAAATTATAAAATGATATGATGTTTTAATTTATTATTATTTTTTTACTATTATTTTTAATATCAAACTACTATAATTAAATTCTTAACTAACAGTAAGGTTATATTTAAAAACGTAAATTATCTTTAAAATTAGTTATTTTATAAATTAATATCTAATAATTTTGGGATGGGGGCCTTGGTGGGAGTATTTTTTTTTTTTTGTTGGTAAATTCCAAAAAATATACATTATATATGGCAGCAAGCAGCAGCTAATAAGGGAAAGTATACATTATACAAGTCGCCGGAAAGTTTGCCAGCAAGCAGCAGCTAATAGGAAAAGTAACCCACCACAAAAAATTGACGTTTGGTTTTTGCCTTCGCTTCTGCGAAACTCGATTCCAATACTCTGTTTCTCTCTCTCCTCTCCTTTCTCCCTCCCTCTCTCTCTTTCTTCTCCTCTGTTCTCAGTAATGGAAAATTAGGGATTCAGAGATCTTCTCAAATGGAAATGCGTAGTTTAATCCATTAGGGCCCCTGTGATCCGGCATATATTATTAACATAATTTTGCTCACAGGTAATATCAAAGCTTCTGCTGTAATACTGCCTACCATTTTTAGACTGCTAGAGGAATGTCCAAGCCTCAGGTCACCATCACCCTGGGCCGCTCTGGTCAAGTACGTTGTTTCTGATTCATTCTGTTTGTTCGTAAACTAGGGTTTGGTTCGGTCTATATCGTTTTTTTTGATAGTTCAGTTTAGTTAATTGATCAAATGCATGATTGGAATTTTATCGTATGTTTCTCTTTAAGTACTTGTACTTCTTTCTGTTTTTCAGCAAATAAGGCTTTCGTTTAACTTGCATAGCTTTCGATTAAAACGATAAGTTCTAATCTTTTGGACATTAATAAACTGTAAGTGATGTTTTGACAACCAAAGATCAAAAAATAAAAAATAAAAAATAAATAGCAAAAAGTTAACAGTGGAAGAAAGAGGCTATTCCAATATGAGGTTACTTTTGTTTGCAGGGACTATGGTGGGGATCGGATTGAAATCCATGTATAATTTCTTAGTCCAGTTTTTGGTACCAAAATTTTACTTCAAACTAAAATCTAGTACCCAAAAGAGCTGTTAACAAATAACCCCCTTCCTGAGTCCCTACAAACAAACATAGCTTTTGTATTGAACTGTGTTTAATTTTAGTACTGAATCTAAGTGCATTTCTGCTTCATAATGTATAGAAGGTGGTAAAGAGGTCGTGGCCGACATCTGGTACTGATTTTCAGGGGTTTTCTGGAAGAAAAAGATCTCTGAGTGATAGATTTGAGAGGGATGCTGATACTTCTATGTCGTCCAGTAGCAAGCGGTGCGTAACTTGCTTGTCCTTCCTTTGTAATTTGGATTTTCATTTGGGCCTCATCTTGTGATTGGATTGTATGAGAGAAGAAAGAACAAAGTATTTAGTAATGGTCTTTTATCTGAATCATTTTGTGTCCCATTACTGTCTCTTTTGAAAACCAAATGAAGGGTTAAATTTTGTATGAAAAGCTTTACCTTTCTGACATGTTAGATAATGAGCATTTTGAAGTTTTGAGGCTGAAATTCTTCTTTTTTGTGTTAAACCGTTGAATATGTTGACCAATCTAGAGTTTAAGCAAATCATTATTACATTAGGGAAAATGCCTTTTAGTTAGAAGGTAAATTTTTTCATCTATATTTTTGAGGGTTCAGCTGTCATGCTGACTATTCTTGGGTTGATAATGATATTGACGAAAGGGCACTTTTTTAGGCTGCAAATGAAGGACAATCCAAGGAATTCAGGATCCACTAGAGTAAAGGGTAATAACTATACTAGTGGAATTTTACATATTCAAGATTTCTTTCTCAGTTTGTATTCTGTAGCAACTGATTTAGATGTACTGATTTCTTTTAGATGCAGGAGTTGGCCAAAATGACCTCAGATTGAAACTTATGCGCAAAAGAATACCTAGTGGAGTAAAAAATGATGTTGAAGAGCCCACCAGGATGGAAATACGCCAAAATATGTCATGTAATTCTCGGGTTCCAAAAGCCGCAGAATATACTCTTAGGAATGGTTCGCCAACAAAAAGAGAGGCTGAATTGCTTATGATGGAGCCGTTGAGATACTCTTCCAGGCCCTTGGATAATTCAATACCTCAATTCCCAGATAGAGCATTACATGCTCTACGGAGGATACCTGCTCCAAGGAATACTGATGAAGAACTACAAGTGTCATCAACAATGCCAGTCCAAGCTTCAAGAATTAGAAGACTATCAAATAGTGATGTCTTGGACCCTTCCATGCCAATTGGCACCGCACCTATTATGAGGAGAGTTACCAGTGATGCTGGCAAGCCACTGGCAGAACTATCAGTAAGTGTGGGGTGTGCTAAAGAGCTTAATATTGTGCCAAATCTATTCTTTTCTTGTGAACTTTTCTTGCACTAACATAAGTACAAAACAGTGACTTATTCTAGAAGTCTGAAGTCTAGTGAATGGTAAATTATCTGGTCTTCCAGCCTCACTTATTTAGAAATCATAGACGGAGACCAGACAAAACACAAATATTTTCACTAGTCTTCATACTTTGAGAAATTAATCAAATGGGAGCATGGGGAATAATTTGAGCCTTACTCTTATAGGAATGAACACAGTACTATTACCTTTCAATTGGCTGATACATTAGATAGCCTCACTTAGCTGGACATAGATGGTGCCTTGTGGTGAGAAAAGTATAAAGATGTAATTACACCAGGCACTGTTGAATCCATTGCATTTATATTTCACGAACTTATTACATAGTATAAGGTTATTATGCTTGTAAAACATCAACACCTAGTTACAAACAAGTGTATAATACTGTATATTCCTTTGTGCGCTTCCAACATTTTGTATACTGGAAAAAGGAAAGCTATAAGCTTTTAACTCAGATCAAGCTCTTGTGTTACAATGTGCCAGAAACTTGTTATATCAGCCTTTGTATTGCATTATGTTGAGCACCTACCACCCTTCTGGTGGTCAGTACATCTTTTTCAAGTGACAATAGAGTCATTCTAATTTTTCGGTGGGCAGGTTAATGAAGTAATGAAAAGAGCAAATTGAATTATAGTTTGACTTATTTTTTGATTTTATGTCTTCCTCTTTTCAGCTCCTAAATTCATACCTTGTTGCAGCTTATTTACTGATGACGGTTTATGTCTTACTTTGTAGTGTCAATGCAGGTAGGACCATAGGATTACTTATGTACTTGACCATTTTTAATTTTTTTAATCTTTTTTGGCATCTTATGTGATAGCTTAGTTGACATTTCGTCATTGTTTCAGAACATTAAAGTTGTGATTATTTGGATACACTTTCTGTTAATTGTATTTCATTTGGGGTATTCCAGAATGCAGACTATGGCTATGAGCTCTCTCTCTCCCTCCCCCCCCCCCCTCCAAACACCCCCTCTCTCTCTCTCTCCTGCCTGTTATATATTTATTTATTTAAGTTTGCTCCTTTCTTTCAAAAAGTAACATCATCATATTCTTATACATATAATTGTGGTCAACAGGCACTAATATTATGTATTTTCATTGGGATTTTTGTAGGGGGAGCAACCTGTCACCGTCAGTAGTTTGTTGCACTTCCTTGGGTTGGGGAAGTATGCCATTAATTTTCTGGCTGAGGAAGTAAGTAGCTTACTTTTCCACCAGTTTTCTTTAGAATCGAGGTTGTTATTCATGCATGTCATGAATCATGGTCTGGATGCCTTCTGTTTTTTGATAATTTTGCTCAAATCTCACAAGTAACTGCATCTTGGTGCATGAAAGTAAACATAGTGTTTGTTATAATGATAATTACACCTGTTAAACCACTATATAAATTGTAAGGTAAAACATAAAGCCATTATACAAGCTCTTAAAATAGACATTAGGATATATAAACATAGTTTTTAAGTTGTGTTTCATCACATATATAATGTTGTACTACATGCATTGTTTTGGTCAATCCAGTTGTTGTTGGAATTAATCTCCTTGCATTTTCAAAATATGCCTTTCTATTGAAGTAAAGGAAGACAGTATCCATCTATTCCTTCTAATCTATACCGGTGATCTCTTCAAATTAATAGAGTGATAATGTGTAGAGTGATAATGTGTACAATGCAATTATACGAAACTGTTACTAGTTCTGAATTCTTTGGAAGTTTGCTACTTAGAACAATGTAACAACAGAATAACGAGTGATCATCTATAGGTTGATATGACTGCACTGAAGCAAATGCAGGACCATGACCTAAAAGCGTTGGGGTTACCAATGGTATTTTTTCCCACTCTTTTCAATATTTTCTAACGTTGAATTTCAGAATTTGGTTTCATTATATACTTACTTCTTTGTCTCTCATTGGTAACCAAATTTATCATTTCATAGTGTACTTTCATTTATGGATAAAAGTTGTGTGTTCATTTGATGAGCTAAAAGAGCTATTTTTACTACAACTATTAAATTATAAAAAGTATTTGTTGGAAATTTTGGATGAAGTCAAAAAAGGAGGTAGAGGGCGTGCATCTAGGGGATCCATATTAAATGAAGTCAGAATTTGTTAGGAAGACTTGGATTACCATGACAGATCTAGTAATTGGACATTGAGTCTGTTACCTCACATAGGTGTTCTAGCAAACCGAGCCTGATCATGGTTTTTTCTGATGCAACTGAATAACTTGCTTGGACTGTTCAATCATTAGTGTGTGTTATAACTAATTAGCCGATTGAGTGTATATGTATATAATCCTACTTGAAATGACGCTTTGGTCCCACCCATAAATGCGGCAATGCGCAATTGTTTGAATGAACTTGCAGACCTTGAGTTACAATCCACGAAACACAATTTTCTTCATCTTGTGGACTTGTGTATGATCTATTTGAGTTATTTTATAGTTCAATTTAGACTTTTTTGAGAGACAGGCAGCGGTATAATTTGAACATGTTAGGAATTCAGTTTGCCTGGTAGTTATTTTGGATGATGTAATTTGTTGTGCCGTCCATTGAAAATCATAGCTGTATTCTTTTAAAGACTTCTCTATTTGCAGGGACCAAGGAAGAAGATTCTCCTTGCTATCGCGCCTCGTCCAAAAAGACAACAGTAGTTTCCACTTTGAGGTATATGCGTTGTAAATTGTTATAGGAATCAACTTAAGAACCATGTGTGGAAAACTAGTAGGCTGTATACTTATTTGAAGCTGAAACCTGAAATAGTAGCAGTCTGTACTAAAGGATATGGACAAGTGGAAGAGAATGTATGTTGTATTAACTAGTTGTACCCTAATTGGGTTGTTATTTGTGCTGAATACCACTTAATGTGTCTGTTTAATTGAAAATTTATTATTTTCAATTACTTCTAGTAATTGTCTTCTGTTCCATGAGCTTGGTTGGGAAGATGGTGAAGAGCATTAGTGTTCATAAGCTAGTTAGTTGTAAGATTTTAGTTTTTTATGTTGTTCTAGGCTATTGCTTAAAGTGAACTTGTTCTGTTACTACAGCATGTTACTAATTTGCCATCAACTACTTGTACCTCTAATGGTTTCTCATAATGGTTCGGTCAGAACAGAATAATCCCAATGTCATTGAACACTACCATTCATATATCTATGGTTAATAGGAACGCTAATTGATTGGGTATACAGAACAAAATCTGGTACAGTTAGGAACACTACCTATAGTAGAATGCACTTGGTATTTAGTTCTCATACCATGATTCAGAATGATAGTATGTCGTATGAATGCAGCACAATACAAGTTTCTTGGTAACCCTGCTTGTAGAGTTATACTGATCAGATGACATTAGTAATTTGCTTCTGTTCTTTCCTATATTGCTGTGAACATACTGCTCTTACCTCTGTGAACCCCAACACGACATGATAATATGAATCTTTCACGTTCCATGATTTATAACCCTTTTAATATCTCTGTTGGTCAATTAAATTGCTGTTATAAAATTGTCAGGGAGTGCAATTGAGTGATACTGTGGTAGATATAAATATGTAAAATTGGTAACGTGCTTTGATTAGTTGATAAAGAAAATTACACGTAGATTAAGCCTGGATTCCAAGCCTGTAATAAAGTACTAATCGAATACAAGAATCTGCCTTAACAGAGGGTTTCTAGGTGGAGACACCGAACCCCGTTCCTTCTTTGCACAGTTATTAACATTCCTTGAAGTCAAAGCAACCAACAACTTCTCTGTTGCTTCCCGGCTATCCCTGGCTGATGATGAGATCAAAACGCTGCTGCGTTTGCAGGCATGATCGGCCGGGAATCGGTGCTTGAGACAGACCTTGACGTGGCAACTCTTACAAGTGGTGGTGTTGGAGAAGGTCAGGATCTCCTTGCACCTCCTGACCGAGCAGGTAGGTTTCTTCTTCTTGGTCGGGTCGCAATCTCCCGACTTGTCATGGTTTTTTTGTATGGCTTTTTCGTCTTCTCCATCTATGATCTCGATTGAGATGGCGCAAGTTTCACAGACAAACACCCTTCTGCTTTTGTGGTCAGAATTTGGACACTGGTGGGATTTGCAGGATCTGTGTTCCAAACAAAATACCTGGAACACATACTTTTGTTTAGATTCAAATATTCATTCATTATTAAGAAGAAAAGGATCAAAATTTCAACAATTGTTGAGAGTTATTTATTTAATTTTTTTTTTAACGTACCTTAAGACATCCATCGCATTTAAAGGGGAGAAAATCGAGCTGATTGCAATCAGAGCGCTGGCAATGGGCTCCCAATTCCGGAAAAGCTTCTGTCCCTCCTACCATCTTTCTCGATTAGAATGAAGGAATTATTTGTGATCTTTCTCTTGCAAAATAAGAAGGGTTTTAGGGGCAATTTTAAGATTTATGAATTTTGTTGCCCCGCCATGTGGGGTGGGTATATATATAGGTTGGTTTGTTCTGGCTTGGAAAGGAAGCTAAGCCTGATTGACTTTGACTTTTAGAGGCTTCTGGTTTGTTTCCTTATGGACATTGGAGAAGGAAAGAAACCGAATTGGATAATTTTGCTTGGACTTCGGACCCCACACGGTTTATGGTATTACGTCGGCCCTTATTTCAGCAAAATAAAGGACAGGAATTAGGGAAGGGAAAGGTAAAGGAAATTGCGACTAAAGTACACTTTGAATCCCAAACTTTACATTATTGTTGAGGGATTTACACCCTAAGTTTGAAAATGTTTCTAAGTACATTTCAAACTTCATTTTATCTAAATAAAACGCACACTTTTTAGACTTAACCGGTTAAAAGTGATCGGTACTCGCACGTGTGGATTTGATAGGGGTATGTTTGTCTTTTCCATCTCTTCTTCTCCTTCATGCATCTGGAACAACTTATTAAAGTCCTAATTTCATCAATAGCATCGATGTAGTTATTGAGATCTAAATCCAACAAATTTGCTAAAGAAAAATAGGGAAAATTAGGGCTCATGGATCGAAATTGCTTATGTATGAAGAATTCAGTGATGAAGACGACTTGGAGAAGTTCAAATAATGTTGGAAGAAGATTTCTTGGTTGTTCAGATTGGTGTGAAGATGGGTACGGTGGTTTTAATTTCTTCGCTTGGGTTGATCCTCCAATGTGTGAGCGTTCAAGGGTAGTAATACCTAGATTAATTAGAAGATAAGAGAATGTGGATGCTGGAATCCAAGGTCTGAAAGATGAATTGAAGGTGTGCATTGGGTCTCTTGATTATAATTTGGATTTTTATTTTTAATTACATGTTCATCTCAACAAAGGATGAAAATCCTTAATTGTAATTTTCTAGGCTATCTATGTAATGGTAGAAATTAGATTTCTGGGCAGCTTTTATGATTAGAGTTCTGGGCAATTTTTATGAATGAAGACGATGTAAATTCGTTGAAACTGAAGTTACTCTACTATCGTAGAGTAAAGAAGTAAAATACTTAAAGATATCTGTAAGATCGTTAAGTGGAATACTAATTCGTAAAGGTAAGGCTGAAGTCACTCTACTATCGTAAAATGACTTAACTTAGATCGTAGAGTCATGACTAAACGATCATAGAGTAATGATTTAACGATCATAGAGTAATGACTTAGATCGTAAAGTCATGATTTAATGATTTAACGATCGTAGAGTAATAACTTAACGATCGTAGAGTAATGAATTAGATCGTAGAGTCATGACTTAACGATCGTAGAGTCATTACTTAGATCGTAGAGTGTAGAGTGACTTCAGCCTTTACTATAGCAGAACTACTCTACTATCGTAGAGAACTACTAATGTCCAAATCTATACATTAAATTTTGCAGTTATTATTATTCTCAATTTCAACTTGACTTTGTTTCATAGTCCCCAATGTTCAAATCTATGCATTCATTTTTGCAGGCATTATTATTCTTAACTTCAACTTCAAAGTCATCTTCAAATTCCACAGGTTTAATCACCTTCAAATATATTTTAATTAGCCTACTAGGAGGGATAAGGATACACATTGTCAAAACATCATCATCATTTTTTAACTCCCATAATCCCCTCTCCATATCTATTTCAGGTACCTTATAATGCAACTTAATGTGTCCAACTTTATACCCTAACTCCTTGCCCATTTTAACTATGTCAAGTCGAGAGATGTAGTCACGATGACACAAATCAAATAATCAAAAAGTTAAGTGTACATATATTATTTATGTGGGGAAGCTTCAAAGTGTCCACCATAAAAAAATTTGACTGTAAAATATTCTTTATTGTCTGCAAAGCCCCAAACACAAAGTAAACATCAACAGTTACATGTGTGGACCACATCATATTTAATTTCATAAAATTTATAAAAACAATAAAAAGTAAAAAAAAATACAGAAAATGTTATCAACATCAAAAGGGTCAACTACCCAATTTTATAAAAAGGTTATTCAATGATGTCCACCATTTCACTTTACAACAAAAATAACACATTCAACTACAAAATGACCCATTATTTAAGAAATTTAAAAGCTAGAATACAACCAAAAGGTATCTTAGAAGTACTTACGATATTCTGGGACACTATTCACTCCATAAAATATCGTTGTCATCCGAATCCCTCAAAAATCTGTTATTCTCACTCATTTTCGCACTAATTCTGTGTGTCAAATCACAAGCCCTAGGTCAAATGATTTGGGAATTTTGATAAGGTCAGTTCTGTGCTTCAAATCTTGAGCTCTATGCCAATTGATTTGAGGATTTTGTCTGCTAAGGCCACACGAGTGAAGATGGGTTGAATAACTCCTTCAACTTCAAAGTTATCTACCCAAATTACCCTTCTATAATAAGCGTTACATGTTTAGCCAGTCACTTTTGATCGATTAAGTCCAAAAAGTATGCGTTTTGTTTAGATGATATGAAATTTGGGGTATACTTAGGCACCTTTTTGAGTTTGGGGTGCAAACTTCAACAATGGTGTAAAGTTTGGGGTCCAAAATGTACTTTAGTCGGAAATTACATATGGACGTTCCATATGGTTAAATCCTGATCTCCGTTTTAGTTTCTTATTTTGTTAAGAGACCCTTTACTAAATTCTAATCTCCGTTTAAGATGATTGATTTTTTTTTTGTGTGGAAGAATTTCACTACTATCTCTTTTGAGATCTTATTTTATACTTTTTAAAAGTTTTTGTTTCTTGTTTGTGAGAACTATTTGTCAGTGTGGTCATTGACAGTGATCGTTATTTTTAAATTTTGAGTGGGGTTATTTTGGTAGATGTTTTTGAAAAAAACGGCTTGGCCCGGTCGGTTAAACTGAGAACCAGTCCTATATCTGGTCCAGTTTAATTCGATTTAATGAACTTGTTGATTACCGTTCGAATCGGTAGTTCAACCGATAAAAATCAATTAGGCTTATCTAGTAAATCGGGTTTTAATTATTTTTTAATATTTTTTGTAGCAAAATTATTTTAATATTAAAATTAACCACTTTTAGTAATATTTTAAAACAATTTCATTATATTTTAGTTTATCAAAAAATAGATGTTTTAAAATTTTACTCTATTAACATTAATAATATAAATTTATAAATATTTATGATGTCACTGGTTCGACTACTGGTTAAACCAGTGATCTATCCATCTAATAACTATTTGGATTCGATAATCAATCCGAGTCTGAAAACATTGATTATGACAACTTATTATCTAGTTGCGCGTGTTGAAAAGTAGATCAAAAATTTGTATATTTATTGATATTTTTAAAGTTTGACTGTATTTTAAGATTTTTTTAGTATCCGCTAATTAACTACAATTGATATACTTCTTGCTTTAAAATTATTATTTGTTTAGAGTAATTATCACTTAATTTTTTTTTATTTTTTTTTTATTTTTTTTATAGTTATAATCTTTTCATTTTATAACAGCAACAGTGGTCAATGAGCTGTTAGTGAACAAAATTAAAAATGGCCTAACCTCTATTGGTACAAAGCTCTTGCAACTATCTGAAAAGATAAATAAGTAGCATGGCCTTTACGGGACAGACTAAATCAATAGTATCGGTCCCATTCCTCAACGCGGAGGAAGGTTTCCCTAACAACTGATCATGTATATGAGAATATTTGGGATAGTTTGTTATAATTGAAATTTAAATAAATACTTCCTTGATATTCAAAAATTTAGAAGGTGTCTGTATCTATCTAGCTTCTTAATTTTATTGAATTTTGAATTATTTGTGTAACAACTACTCCCTCCGTCCCAGGATAAAAGTCTTTATTACTATTTTAGGTAGTCCCATGTTAAAAGTCTACTTAACTTAAATAATCTATTTTTTACAATAATTTGTCCATAATACCCTTAGTATTAATTGTCATATTTCTATTCCCTATGCATATTTATGGAGTATCACTACTCATGTACAAAAAACTATGTAACTAAATGAGAATTTAAATATGGACAATTTTGTCATTTTATCCTCTTTCTTAATATGCGCAAAAAGTCAACCAGGACTTTTATCCTGGGACGGAGGGAGTAATAAAGTAAATGAGTATACCCTTGTTTCTTATCAATGTCAATTTTATAGTTAACTGCATTGGTAATGATTTAAACCTTTTTCTTTATTTGTTTTATATTTATCATATTGCTTTATCAATGACAATATTTTGGTAATTGATTTCAAATATTTTAATTTATTTTTGTGGAGGAACTTTTAAATACTTAAACGCTTTTAGTGTATATTGAGAATCTGTAGCTTTAGAGCGTCTCTATTAAATTTTGAATTCAAGACTTGTATCCGAATGGTATATTTCATTTATCATACACAATAGAAAAGATTGTATAAAAATATCATTTATCTTCATCTATGATTATCAACTTATAAATAGCAATAAAGAAATAATGATTTTTTACTTCTTTGTTATGTGTTACTATCTTTTCAAAAGCTCCGGATCGAGCAATGGATGAGTGTTAATTAACGAAGACAATGCATGTCTCTCTTCTTTATGAATAAATTATATATATATATATATATATATATATATATGTCAAATGATCATCGAACCATGCAGGCTCATTGAATGCTACAAGCAGCTAAAAAGGTCGATTGCCAATTTGTAAAAGAAGAAGGAATAATAATATTCTTTAAATAAAAAATAAAGAAAAGTTCAAAAGTGAAATTGAAAATGCATACCTTTTATACACTTTATTGTGAATGCAGTGTGAATGTATAGAGCCATCCCCAGAGGCCACAGCCAACAAGTGCTGGCTTATAAATTAATACTCCTTTCTTTCTAAAATTATACTACATAAATTTTAAAAATTAAAATATTAAAATATAATTCAATATTTTAAATATATATTTCTTAAATATTAATTAAAAAAATTAGTGATGATGATGTGATACAAGAAATCATAATAAAATTATTAATTAACAATATTATGTCATTTTATAATTTTATTTTTAATTTTTAAGATGGGTTATATATATATATATATATATGTATGTATATATATCCAATACTAAAATGAAGAGAGTAATAATATCATATCTGCAGACTGCAGTGCATGGTGTGATATTTAGAGAACAAAATCACATGTATAAAGATATTTCTAGATGTTATAGAATTTCTTTCCAGGTGTGAACAGAGGGTTACATGAGGCTTTTCTATTGGGTGTACGTAGAGAATCTGTAAGTGAACATAATCACTTTTAATAAAGTAAATAAATAAAGAAAGAAAGATATGATACATATACATATCATTGATCAACAGTTGTACGTAGAAGAAGACAGGAGTGTTCATTATTCAACATATATATATATACACACACACACACACATATATATACTTTGTATGCATGTATGTATCTTATAATTAGATCGCATAAAAACTTATCAATTAAGTAAAGTAGAGCAGAGACAATGATATTAATAATCTATATAATAAAGTCGCTTTCTCCACAAATTTGATGTAATTGAATTACACATTTTTTTTATTCTTTTACCTTTATAATTTTAAATATATTATTATTATTATTTTTTAATATTAATTTTTTATATCATTCTATTTATTTTTTTAAATTTTATAAAAATTTTATTTTATCTCATATAATTTACCCACGTAATGCGTGTACAGTGTGCATGAGTGCTTCTGCTGGTGCTCTAGCTCGCTAATTTCTTTGAACGTCTCCATGCAAAACTCGTCAGTCTTCTGCTCATGCCAATAACAAAAATATAATGATATGATATTGATCCCACTGGACTCGACTATTATATATGAAGTTCAAAAAAGTACTAGTATAAAAACAAACATAAATGCTATATGAATAGCACATGTCGCAATAGTTTATACCACAATTTTTATGAATAAAATTATGGAATTTCTTAGTACGTGCCTTGAGAGTATATACTAAACACACAGTTTAAGAGTATATTTCTTGAATTATGTGTATATTTCTTTAATTTCTGCATTTGTACAAAAAATATGTGCACAGTTCAAAGGAATATACTCTTGAACTGTGTATTTAGCATGTGTCCTTAGAGCACATATTAAGAGGACTCTAAAATTATAGTGTGTGTCAAGGTTTTAAAAACTGGACCGGTCCGGCGGTCGGACTGGTAAAAACCGGAATCGGTCCGCCTTCCGGTCCGATTTGGCCCAGAAAATCGGTTTTCGTCAAAACCCGGATTGACCCGTTGACCACCGATTCAACCGGTGGTCCAACCGGTAAACCCGGTTAATTGACCTGGTTGGTCCGGTTGACCCGATTTTTTAAATTTTTAAAAAAAAAAATTTTGCCAAAAAAAATTTTAATATTAAAATTAGCCATTTTTATTAATATTGTAACTCATCTTTATTATGTTATAGTTCATA
Source organism: Aralia elata (assembly GCA_034770075.1). Lineage (NCBI taxonomy): Eukaryota > Viridiplantae > Streptophyta > Magnoliopsida > Apiales > Araliaceae > Aralia > Aralia elata. The sequence continues at coordinate 13,544,024 of CM068378.1, forward strand.
AAAAATGAGATTTTTAAAATATTTATTAATTATTAATAATACATATTTTTATATATTAATTACGTCATCGGTTCAATAACGGTGCGACCACTGGTTGGACCAGTGACCCACCCACCCGATACTCTTCTCGGTTCGATGACCGATCCGGATTTAAGAACACTGGCATGTGTTATGCGGATGCAATATTTGATGATGATATATACGCCTTAACAATTGAGCTAAACCATGAGCGCATTTATCAAACGCTATATCCAATTAAATTAAATTAAATACTCCATAATAAAGCAAACTGTAAAAGCGAATCAAACAAACATAATCATTCCAGTGTCTAGTAAAAGCTTCCTTGTATTCAATGACTAAAAATTGTCTTGTGCATTATTATTAGCATCTTTTTCAAAAGGTTAAATAGCTAACCTTGGCCCCCTTCGACTTCGTTGTTTGGGATATTGTGATTTACATCAAGAATATTCCTTAATATATATATATATATATATATATGAGTTGATATTTTTGTTTAAATTTTTATATTTATATTTAGGTAAAAAAGAAAACGAAAAGAAGAAGTGAACGATATAATATATAATCGCTTCAGTTATTGTACAAAACGACGTTGTTTATATAATTAAATATATAAAAAAAATACACTCACTCTCATGTGAGATATAAAATGATGTTTTGAAAATTTTCAAAATAATGTTATTATAGAATTTAGCTCACACCAGAATGTGAGATATTTCTCATTTCTTATTCCGTGCCCTCTTTATAATTACTATAGGACAATATCTTAACTTTCTGTATAAATGAGTCCTCTTAACATGTGTCCTTAGGGCACATGCTAAGCACACGATTCAAAAGTATATTTTCTTGAAATGTGTGCATATTCCTTTGAACTTGGTACAAATGCAGAAATCAAGAGAATATGCATACAGTTCAAGAGAATATACCCTTGAAATGTTAATATTGTTTCACTATATATAGTTCAATATTAAGTTTAAAGTTGAATTTAATATTGACAAAAACTATAATTATATTTGTCTTTGATAAAATTAAATAAAAGAAAAAGAAAAGTATCATAGATCAAAATCCTTTGATAAATTTATAATACATCCGTTTACAAAAAGAGTCTCATATTCTAATTTTTTTTTATATAAAGTACCCTTTAAAATGAAACAAATATCCAAATATACCATTCTAATTGTATTATCATGTTATTATTATCAAACTAATTAGTAAAATTAAATATAAAAATAAAATAAAAAAATATTATCTTAAAGACATTTTATTTCATCACAACAAAAAAATTACTATTAGAACAATAAATATAATTTGAAATATTAAATATTTTTAAAATAATTATAAAAATATTACTAAATACTAAGAGTCGATTTAAAACATAAAATTTAAATGACTATTTTGGAATGGGTGAACGAATAAAGAAAGTCAAAAGGTTGAAAACAACTATAAACTCATCAAAACCTTTTTTTCTTTTTTTCCCTTCCCAATTTAAAGTAAGATTCCACTGTTTCAGTCTACTCAAAATTCTCCCTCCACCGGCGTACCGCGATAATATCACACTTTCCTCAGCACTGTAAACCTTATGAAACACGAACCACAGCCATCTGCAATCCGTCATGTTTTCCGTTAATATTTACAACAGCACGAATCTTATCTCTCCTCAAACCATGGAATTCAACAAAATCCTTACCCTTGAATGTCTCATTCATATGAACCACTGAAAAACAGAGCGGAAAGATTAAATATGGGTAGTGGCAACAAGCTCAGGTGGAAAATCTTCTTTCACCGTTCTCCCTCCAACAGTCCCACCAATAACACAAGGCAGCAACCACCCAAGGAATTCATATGCCCAATCTCCGGCGCTGTCATGTCCGACCCCGTCATTGTCTCCTCCGGCCACACCTTCGAGCGTAACTCCGTCGAGGCCTGCCTTTTTCTCTCCTTTATTCCCACCCTCTCCGACGGCTCTACCCCCGATTTCTCCACCCTCATCCCTAATCTCGCCCTCAAATCCACCATTCTCAACTGGTCCCGCTTTCCCCCCAAACCCCTCGACTTCCACTCCGCTCAAAACCTCGTCCGGGAATTAAAATTGAAGAACTCCAACTCGGTTAAGGGCACTTCTGAGCTGAGCCGGACGGAAATTGAGCTGTCTCGATGGGCGAGCCACGTCTCTTCCAGCAGCTCGGTAGAATCGGTGACACCCACCACTCCGCTGCCGCTCACCAGTACCACTCGTCCCTTTTGCTACTCTTCTGCCTCGTCCTCTGATGTCGAACCCCTAACCCCAAATCCTACTAATTCACCCGAAGAAGAAGAAATCATAACCAAAATCAAGAGCTGTCAAGTATTCCAACAAGAAGCAGCCCTAATGTCACTGAGAAAGATTACCAGAACTGGAGAAACAGCTCGCACCAATCTCTGCACTCCTGATTTGCTCTCAAACCTCCGATCATTGATGACCTCGAGATACGTGTCCGTTCAGGTCAACTCCGTCGCCGCACTGGTCAATCTCTCTTTAGAAAATACAAACAAGGTGAAAATCGTTCGAGCCGGAATCGTGCCGCCATTAATCGACGTGTTAAGGGGCGGATTCCCTGAAGCTCAGGAACACGCCGCCGGTGCACTCTTCAGCCTATCCTTAGACAATCAGAACAAGACTGCTATCGGAGTTTTAGGCGCGTTGCCGCCACTACTCCACGCGCTCCGATCGGATTCTGAAGGGGCTCGGAATGACTCGGCCCTGGCTCTTTACCACCTCACGCTTGTACAGAGCAACCGGACCAAGCTCGTGAAGTTTGGTTCGGTCTCTGTTTTACTGGACATGGTGAGGTCGGGTCATATGACCGGTCGGGTACTGTTGGTGCTGGGTAATTTGGCTGGCAGTGTAGAAGGTCGTGCGGCTATGCTTAATGGGGGTGCAGTGGGGTGCTTCGTGGGTATGTTGAGGAGGGACGAGTTTGACTCGGAGGTGACTCGGGAGAGTTTTGTGGCGGCTTTGTATGGGCTGAGTCACGGTGGGTTGAGGTTTAAGGGGTTGGCCAAGGAGGCCGGGGCGGAGGAGGTGTTGAGGAAGGTGGAAGAACAGGGAAGCAAGCGGGCCAGGGTGAAGGCGAGGCGGATATTGGAGGTTATGCGAGAGAGGGATGAGGAGGAAGAGGAGGTGGTGGATTGGGAGGAGTTACTCAACTCAGGAGAGGTGAGTCGGACACGGCATCAACTGGATTATGGCCAGGATTGAGTCGGACCAACTCAGTCGATCTCGATTAGCTGAGTTAGAGGTTATGAATCTTATTTTCTTTTCTTTTTTTGGTTGGCGTGGGTTGTAATTAATTTGTCTTAGGTTTTCCATTGCTGATTTTGAGGATGTTGGTGTCCTTTGTTTTTGTGGCAATTGTTTAGTTTCAGTTTGAAAGGTGTAAATTAAGCCTTTTGGTTTCGGTTAGTGGTGTAATGCTCTTACAGAAATGAAGATAATAAAGATAAATGGTGATTACCTTGTTTGAGTGAACATAAGACTTCACTTTGTTCTTTAATCATCTCTGTTATTTGAGTGATCTTTCATTGATTATATTGTAATATTTATTGTGTGATATGATGTTTGAACTTCTTTGATAAAATCGAGCTGGCTAAACACCCCCAAGTTTTCAAGTGCTACAAGAAGTTGCAAGCAACCCAGAATGATGATTGTAGTAGTGAAAGAGAAGTGGTGGCTTTTCCGGTGGGAGCTGGATTCAGGTCATTGTAGTTTTGGATAAAATTTGAACTCTATACACCTACAAGGCTGTGATTATGTATTATTACAGGGAGCTCTACTGGACAGTTGAACGACTTTAAAACTGCGTTGGACTGAATTTTTGGTGCAAGTTCCAGTCCCAGGATTACCTATATGAACGAGGTTGTCCCAGTGGCATTTAGGAGAAACTATGAAAGCAAATATTGTGGTTGACAATTCTTGCTACTTGTAAACTGAAGTCTCTGACTTGTTATTTATGCACAGGTCCTGTTGTGTAATCATGAAGGCGGTCAATCAACCAATATGCATGGTTAAATGCTGGAGTAGCGACATTGACATTGAAGGAGCTATAAGAAGCTGACGAAACAGTTCACCATTGGATGTAAAGACTCGGATGCTTAATTCAGCTGGATAATTCTCTCGCACCAACTCTTGTAAGTTCGTTCTCGGCTTCTTTCATATAATCCCTTTCGGTTTCTGAATGTTACTACAATTAGTTGTGTGTATATCTTCGTGTAATCAGTATTCAGTTGGTGTTGATTGTGTTCTATGTAATAAGTTCCTGTGGGGAAGGTCACTTGGTGCATGTGCTTCCCTTATTGATCTTGCTTTTGCCATGAGACTCAAACCGAATACGTTAATAGGCTAAAGCAATGTTTGGCAACTCAATCCAAGCTTTGGAACTGGAAATGAATTCACTTTTGCATTTCCATAGAATTGAAATTTAGTTACAATTAATTAGGTGCTCGATTCCAATTCCAAGGCTTGGATTGAGTTGCTAACATAGCTTAAATACAGTTTGAGGAAGTTGTTTGGGCTTCCTAGATAGTACTCCCTCCGTCCCTTAATATAAGTCATATTAGAGTTGTGCACAAGTATGAAGGAAATGATTGTATAGCATTAAATATAATATCAATTGCCTATATTATCCTTGTATTGAAAAAAGAGAGTGTTATTTATTGTGCAAAAAATAGTGAGAGAACTAAAGTTATATTTAATATTTGGGATAATATTGGAAACTAAGCAATTAATGATTACTTGAAATTCTCAAACGTCATATATTAAGAACAAAATACTTCTCTAAAACGTCTTATATTAAGGGACGGAGGGAGTATATATCACTGAAACCTTATTAATTTTTTACTATTGTGATGCAGTATATCATACTAAACAATTTAAGATAGTGGCTTTTGCATCTGTTTTAAATTGTTAGCCTCTTACCAGCAGCTACTTGACTTTTGTCATTATTGTCTGTGTCTGAACATTATTTCGGTATACATGTTTTAGCAAGTAGCAACATAAACCAAGTTGGAAAGAGCCAGGAATGTTCAATTATGTAAGTTTCTCTCTTTAAGTTTCTAGATAGGTTTTTTTTTAAAGTCAAGATGGTAAATTATTGCCATGTGAAAAATATCTTCCTAGAGACTGAAAAGTATCAAATATATAACATAATCCACAACTGCTTAGATTTTATCCTAAATTGGGAAGGCAAGTAGTTGAGTATTTATCTTCTGTGATTTTCAATCGGACTCCATGGAGACCCTTTCTGCCTCTTTTTGCTAGTTCCATGTCATGTCATGTCATGTAAATCTAAATCTGTACTTTGTTTGATGCATCTCATTCGTGAGAAAGGGTTTGTTCAACCATATCTTTTATACGTAGAATACAGTCGTCTTTGCAGTTTCATATACACTCCATGCATATACACTGCAAATTTTCAACTTGGCTGCAAGTAGTGATTTTTAAGTTGCATTGTTGGTTCTTTTTTCTACTTCCACACCTTATTTAACCTTTTGTCTTGCCACGGATTCCAATAGCATTGAAGTGTCTGAATATTTTTCAATTGCATGATAGATCCTCTTTGCTGTTGAGTGGTGAAAGGTTGTTAATATCTCAGATTCCATTGAGCTTATTTATTTATTATGCCTTATTAAAAAATAATAATTATATATGGATTATCACAGGTCATTTCCCTTTGAAATAATGAAAAACTAATCTTGTTTGGGTTCCAATGCAGCATTTGATCCAACTGACTTTACTGGATATGAAAATGTCAAACATTCTTTATTCATTGTTTCTGCAAGGTATGCATTTCTATCTTCCAAGCACGAAGAGATGGTAAAAGTTGTGCTAAAACTAGAGCTTGCCCTTCTCCAAATTATGAGACCGCGGCATTTACACCAACATTACCAAACAAAATTAAGAAGCTCAAATTAACTGAAAGTATATAAAAAATTGGACTTGGTTATAGTTGGGAGAGACTTGATATCATATACTCGTTGAGAGAAGAACAGTAAGCTCGAGGTGTCAATTTTTCCAAAGAAAAGTTGGAGAAAATGCCCTTAAAGAGGAGTTTTAAATGAATGAATGGGGGATAACACTAACATCACATATTCACGTTGTACCATCTCCAGTTTTTTCCAATTCCCTTCGTCGTGGTATGTATAGTGGTTCTATTTGTATCACTTCCAACTCATTCCGTCTATCCTGTAGTTTCCTTATAATTGTGTCCACATTTTTGGTTACATGTAGATATAGCCAAATACTTCTGTTCCATTCCTAGCTAGAATATATTTGGTCCTTGGGAAATTCAAAGAAATTTGACGGTAAGGTACCATTTTCGGTGCTGATTTCTTTGGAGAATATAATATAATCTTATAATCAAGTACATCATCAAGAATTAATCAAATCTCACTAAAAGAAGAAGAAATAAATTTTCACAAACAAACCTCACATAAAGAGGAAACAAACTTCTCATAATAGAAAAAATAAAATCACCTAAGTGAGAATCGAACTTGAAATCTAAAAATCACAATACCACTTCAATCTTAACCACCAAGCTAAAACCTCATCGGCTAAGTTATAACATGCATTAGTACATTTGTATAATACATGCATTGCGTTAAAAATAGAAATAAAAAATTAATATTTTCGCATGATATCTCACAGTGAATAAATCTGACATGTTAGTAGTAATCTTGTCAAGATGAAGTCCAAAGTATTGCCTATTTTCAGGAAAACTTGGGATGATAAATTCCAAGTTTTCTTGAGATATGGTCATTGTTTGGGAAATTCAAGACTCAAAAAGTCCGCTTTATATACTCTTCTTTTGTTACAATAATATGTAGAGTGTTTTTTTTAAGGAGTCCAAAGAAACTATTATTGCTTTCTTCCAAGTATTACAATCATTGATAGATAAACAGTCCCTAGTAATACAATCATTGATAGATAAACAGTCCCTAGGTAGACTATTTGGAGCATCCTCACCTATTGAACTCATTTGGCCTTCCATCTCTCTCGTGTCTTGGGACGGCGCTATTCTTTTGTTCACGTCTTGCAACACAAATGAATACCATTCTTAGAAGGTAAACGAGTACAAGTCAAATCGAAACGAACAGAAAGTTGACCCGTTCTCTGTACTATCAATAGGATCAATTATAACAAATCACACACTCATATTCCAGAAATACAGAAACAAAGAAATTTCGCGGTCGAACTACCAAAATACAATGGGCTTGGGCTAGAAATACACGCTCTAAATGATTCTTTTTTATTGGTAAATCTTTTACTCAAATTCGACTCGAATTCGAATTGTACTCTACTCAGATTCAATTATACTTGAATATTTATTACTCGAATTCAATCGGACTAAGATCCAATTATATTCAAACTACTCGCAAATTTTGAATTTAAGTTCGAATTCGAGTCTCCACGTAGTAAGTAGTTTTATAATACATATAATTATCAATTGAACTTATTATTTTACTTAAAAATTAGAAAATATATTTATAATTACACTTTACAAATAAAAAAACACAATTAAAATTAAAAAAAAATAATAAATAATTATTATTTATTTTAATTTTATTAAATTGTGCATATATTACAAGAGAATGTATCGAGTATCTATTTGAATATGTATCAATTGAGTATGTATCGAACCATGATTAAGAATTTGAATAGTTTGAATCCTAAACGAGCCAAGTATAACCTTACTCAAATTCTACTTGTATTTTTATTCGAACTATTTTTTGTGCTTAGATTTGGATCATATTATTAACGAATTCTAGTCTTGTTCATATTTTTTCGAATCGAGTCTGAACTGTTTTGTTCAATTTACGGCCTTAACCATTCTTACGTGATATTAGTCTCATCCCATTCTTTTCATAAAAAGAGTTTTATTTATAAAAATTTATAATTCTTGAATTTATATTATTTTTATCTAATGCTTATCTTAAAAGCATCGCGTATTTAGTATAATAATTGTTAACGCCAAGATTTGTCTGCGCACTTTAGTCACTACAAAATGCGCTAATCCTGCACAATAACGAAACCTCACTCAAAGTTCCGGGTGGTTTTGCCACCGGGGGATAGCTCAGGCGTGAGAATTAGTACAGGCTATATCAAGGTTTTGATAACAATGGAGATTTTTAGCTTAGTGTTTTGTTTTGCATTACCTCTGAATCCGAGAGGGAAGCCTTGTATATATACCTCCTTATGCCATCATCACGCCTGGTCCCACTTGACAGAATAAAGCATATGTCCCCATCAACCAAATCATAATAAATGCTTCCATCAGAATATAAGTCAATTCAGTTAGAAAGTAGTTTCCTTAACTGAGTCACTTTATTCCAACTAAATCCCAAATGGGTTCGGGTCCTCCATACCGGGTCGGGTATCCCGAACCCATAACCCAACATTGCCCCCTACTCTTTAATTATAAAAAGAATTATAATAGAAGAGTAAGGAGAATAAATATACCCTTAATCCCTGATTCAACCACACCCTTAACTTTGTAACCGCCTCAAATTATTACCCCCATTAACACCATAACGCCACGTGCCAATAAAAGGGGGCCCACCACATCTAATAAAATAGCGCCGTCTGTGGGAACCGTGCCGGATTCAAAGGGCCACTCTCAAATAAAGTTAAATCATCCCCAAATGCAACCGTCACTTTCAATTTGAATTTTTTCAAACCTGTCAAATCTCCTCTGCAACTTTCACTGCAATCCCCGTCTTACTCCAACTACTCGAATCCAACACCTCTCTTCTATTCATCAATGGCGACAAACGATGCCTCAAGCTCTTCCAACCCATCAAAAACTAGTGCCTCAGCCTCTACTGCTAACGAAATCATAGTTCCCATTATAGCGGTGACAACAGAAGCCACCACTGTCACAACCACTGCTATACCAACAGTCGTTGTCTCCGCCGCGCCGGTAGCCATTACTTCTGCCGCTGAAACCAGCTCCACCTCACTGGGACTTAGCACTTCATCCCAAGATCCCATCACTAGCTCTGATTTCCCTGGCAACCCCTTTCCTATTACTTCGCCCCGCACCGAAGCCGAACTTCAAAACATGAAGATGCTAGAGGAATATTCCTCGGAAAAAACTTTCTCCCACATAAATACCAGATCTTCCATTCAGACTAAAGATCTCGCAGCTATCCGGGAACTATACCAGATTCCTATATCCTACCAGATACGCACAGCCGACCTCAACGAGAGGATGTACCAGCGCCCCAATGGCTGGACCGCCGTATCTGTCCAAGCCCTAAAATATGGGCTCAGGTTCCCCCTCAATGCCTTTATGCTTACTTTTCTGAGCGTGGTCGGGGTCGGACTCGCCCAATTAGTCCCAAATTCCTTCATCCACCTGGTATGCTTCATCGCCTACTGCCATGATTGCCAGGTCGAGCCGACCCTGGACTTCTTCTTCGCGCTATTCACGGTCATCCGATCTCGCGAGGCAGGGTTTCGGCAGATCAGCAAACTGCCTGCCAAAGGGGCTCAGAAGCTGTCCTTGATGAAGACCCCCACAAGCAACAAAGGTTGGCATCCTCAGTGGTTTTATATCAAAGGGCCCGATACCAACCTGATATCGGATTGGATCGGCCTTAATAAAAATACCAACAACGTTGAAGCATTCCCAGCCGATCGCATGGACGAGTTCAAGCAGTTCATCAGCAAGATGCCCGATGAGGAGTGGGACTTCGAACTCCTTGGCAACCATGCCTGGTTGTACGACCACGGATGTAAGAACTAGATCCCGAACCTTAATTCTTGACTTTATTGCTTATCATCCCTTTTAACTCGAACTAACCCATAACATCCAACTTCTTACAGTAACTCTTATTAAGCCAACCGCCCCGACTGAAGTAGGCCGAACCGTACCTCGGATCATCGAACCGAATTTCAACAATCCCGAAGGAATCCCAGGAGACGTGCCTCTAAACCAGGTGCCAATAGCGGCTCGCCCAATTTCAGCCATCCCGATGACCCAAGTCCTCAAGAAGAATACTTTAGAGATGAGCAGGTCGGAAAAAATGGCTCTGATGAAGAAAAAACAACTCAAGAAGAAGATGCCTCCGAAGCCAGTAAAGACTCCCGTGGCAATTCCCGATCCGGCTATCCTGGGAATCATCGACGAGGAAGAAACTGATGATGAAGTCCTAGAGCCTTTGACGAAGAGACCTCGCAAAGAGCCTTCGACCAGTTCAGCACTTCCAACTGCACCCACGCATCAGATCAAAATCCATCCAAGTGGAGGCAAGTCACCTGATCCCCGGACTACGGCTCCTTCTTCCAGCAGCCAACCCAAACCCCGAACCCTTTGGCCCCAAAACCGCTCCGACCCCTTTCCCTATGATCTTCTCGAACGCTTCATTATGCCAGCCGATAACGAGCGATTCAGAAATCATAATCTAGACCAATTCCTTGAAGATTTCATCAGACTTCAATTCCAGGTAATTCTGCTTTCGTTATTGCTATAGAGAGTTATTTCGCTCACTTACTTATTCCACCCAACTAACACACACTTTTTACAGTCTAGCTCTGTGTTCGCCCGATCTCTCCCATCCCTGCTTAAATTAACAGAGAGGAACAGGGAAATCGAAGCGGCAAACGAAGCCCTAAGAGATGATGTGCAGACTCTGAAGTCTGAGCTAGAGAAGGAAAGGGAACTTCACGCTGGCACCAAGGACAAACTCACCGAAGCCAGTCGTGAGAGTTATCAACTTCGGAATCGGGTCGAGATCCTTCAGGCGGAGATCGTGGAGAATGAGAAACAGATCGACCGACTCATGGAAGAGCGAGTCCTGTTGAAAGAAAACGACGCCGACCAGAAGGAGGCTATTACGGCCCTCGAAGAACAAATGGAGCAGACACACTCCAAAATGACCGACCTGATTCGCACCCTTAATGCATTGGAAGAAGAGCACGCCGAACTAAAGAACCAGGGGCCTTCCTTGACCGAAGAAGCCAAGCTCCGAATAATAGAGGAGTATAAGGCATCTCCTGAGCTGGCCGATAAGGTCATCATGCAGTTCTCTGAAGGGTACCAAGGCCATAAAGAGAAGATCAAGGAGAAGATGACGGCCGCGGGGTTGGATACCTCTATCCTCGACTCTTCGGACGATGAAGAAGAGCTCAAAGAACTGTCTCCTCCGACCCAATAGGACTATTTTACTTGCTTTTTTCCTTTTCAAATGTAAATGGTACAACTTGTAACCCCGATGAACATTAATGAAATTATTTAAACATCTTTCGTCAATGAAATCCGATATCATTTCATTTCAATAGACATAAATATTTACACAATCGGTAAAAAGAAATGAACACGACTCACTGATAATATCTCCTAAGTCTCCCAGCATGCCATGTATTCTTAATATCCGAACCATCCATATTCCGAAGCCGGTAAGTTCCTGGCTTGGGTACTTCAATAACTTCATATGGTCCCTCCCAATTTGGCATAAGCTTGCCTGAATTTTGAGGAGTTGATGCTGCAGCCTCTCGAAGCACCAGATCACCAACTTCAAACCTTCTTATTCTCACCCCTTTGTTGTAGTGCTTGGCAGTCCTCCTTTGATAAGCCGCTAACTTTATTAAAGCTGACTCTCTAACCTCATCTAACAAATCCAGGTTGAGGCGAAGACCTTCGTCATTATACAACTCCTTAAATTGACTGACCCGAAGAGATGGGGATCCGATCTCAACAGGAACAAGGGCATCGGTCCCGTAAGCGAGACGAAAAGGCGAATCCCCTGTCGTCGTTCGGGTTGTTGTCCGATATGCCCATAACACACTAAGCAACTCTTCGGGCCATCTTCCTTTGGCTTCATCCAACCTCCTTTTAATCCCATTGAGAAGAGTTCTATTGGTGACTTCTACCTGGCCGTTTGACTGGGGATGAGCCACCGAAGTCTTCCTGTGCTGAATTCCCAAATCTGTGAGAAATTCTTCGAATTTTGCACCTACAAACTGCCTCCCATTATCCGATACTATCACCATTGGAATACCGAAACGATATACAACAAATTCCTTGAGAAATTTAAGACATTCCTGCTCTGTAATTGCTTTGAGAGGTTTGGCTTCTACCCACTTCGTCATATAGTCGATTGCCACAATAACAAAACTAACCTGCCCCTTGGCCTTTGGCAATGGTCCCAGAATATCAATCCCCCACACAGCAAACGGGACCGGTGATAAGACTGAGTACAACTCTTCGGGAGGTTGGTGAGGGATCGTTCCATTCAGCTGGCACTTAGGACACTTCTTAACATATTCTTTAGACTCTTGGAAGATGGTTGGCCAATAGTAACCCTGCCTCAGGATCTTGTACGCCAATGCCTTAGCGCCCATATGGTCCCCACATATACCCTCATGGACTTCCCGAAGTGCGTAATCCGCTTCGGAAGGAGTCAAACACTTCTGCAACGGTGAAGAAAACCCCCTTCGGTACAAGTCTCCATCGATTAAGATGAAGAACGAACTTCGATGTTTTATTTTCTTGGCTTCTAACCGATCCGAAGGAAGGACGCCATCCGCCAGATAGGAAATATACGGCGTGAGCCAACAGTCCATCCTTTCTATCGGGAGCACCTCTGTCCTTCGAATACTCGAGTCCCCCAGGACCTCCAGGTAGACTGACCCACTAAAAGAAGCAGTTTCCGTTGTAGCCAATTTTGCCAAGGCATCGGCTACGGTGTTATCTTCCCGACCAACTCCTTGCACACTATATGATTCGAAATGATGCAGTCGGTCTTTAACTGCGGCCAAATACTTCGTCATCCTATCCCCTCGGGCTTCGTACTCACCCAATATCTGCTTAACTACTAACTGGGAATCACTGAAGATGATTAAGTGCTTTACTTCCAAGCTCCTTGCCAACCGCAATCCGGCCAAAATGGCTTCATACTCTGCCTCATTATTGGTCGCCCTAAATTCAAAGCGAATGGCCTGTTGGACCTTAAATCCCTCTGGGCTAATCAAAATGACCCCTGCTCCACTGACATCCGAAGTCGAAGAGCCATCTACATACAAAGTCCATGACACATGAGCCGCTTGATCGCCCGACACCGAACTCACTACCATTGCACCATCATCGGTATCGGGTTCGGTAAACGAGCACTCTACTATGAAGTCAGCTAACGCCTGACCCTTAATGGCAGTCCGAGGATGATAGTCTATGATAAACTGAGTCAACTCCATTGCCCAAGCAGAGAGGCGTCCCGACAAATCTGGCTTATTCATGATCTTTTTCAGCGGCTGATCAGTGTATACTACCACCAACCTCCCTTGGAAATAATGCCTTAGCTTCCTGCTTGCTATGACAAGTGCATAAGCGAATTTTTCCAAGTTGGGGTATCTGGTTTCGGCATCCCGAAGCACATGGCTAACATAGTATACGGGGCACTGCTTGCCCCCTACTTCGCGAAGTAATACGGCTCCCACCGCCAATGAACTCGCCGCCAGATACAGGTATAGGGGTTCCGAAGGAATGGGCTTCACCAGAAGCGGAGCTGAGGAAAGATACCTCTTGATTCCTTGGAACGCGTCTTCACACTCTGATGTCCATTGGAAGGTCTTTTCATTCTTCGGCCCTTTCAAAGTGTTAAAGAAGGGTAGACACCGTTCCGCCGATTTTGACATGAACCTCCGAAGCGCAGCAATCCTACCAGTCAATCGCTGTACGTCTTTGAAAGATTGGGGAGACTTCATGTCTAAAATGGCACTGATCTTTTCCGGATTAGCTTCGATCCCCCTCTTGCTGAGCAAATACCCCAGAAATTTACCCGAACCAAGTCCAAAAGTACACTTGGTAGGGTTCAGCCGAAGCTTGTACTTTCTGATCGTCTCAAAACAGTTTTCCAGATCATCCAAATGGTTCCGAACTCCCACGCTTTTGACGATCATGTCGTCCACGTATACCTCCATGCTTCGACCCAGTAACTTGGCGAACACATAGTTCATCATTCTCTGATATGTGGCTCCCGCATTTAGCAATCCGAACGTCATTTTCTTGTATGCGTATATTGCTCGATGCGTAATGAACGCCGTTTTCGGCATGTCCTTCTTGTCCATGGAGATCTGATGATATCCAGAGAAAGCGTCCATGAAGCTAAGCATGTCGAAACCTGATGTTGCATCAATCAACTGGTCAATATGCGGAAGAGGGTAAAAATCCTTCGGACAAGCCTTATTCAGATCGGTATAATCTATGCAGACTCTCCATTTGCCATTCTGTTTCCGCACTAGCACCACATTTGCTAGCCACTCGGGGTAATCAATTTCATAAATGAAATCCGCCTTTAGAAGCTTGGCGATCTCATCGTCAATGATCTTTTGCCTATCAGGAGCGAAGATCCTCCTCTTCTGACGGATAGGCTTCCTAGAAGAGTCAATACACAGCTTATGAACCGCCACCGACTTATCGACCCCAGGCATGTCAGAAGGCTCCCATGCAAAAATGTCCGCATATACCCGAAGTAGCTCGATTAGGCTTGTTCGAAATGGCTCTATCAACCCTGCGCCTATCTTGATCAGTTTATTGCCCTTTCCAACAATCAATTCTACCTCCTCTGTCTCTTCAGCAGGCAACGCAAGGGGTTCGGAATTTCCCTCGGTGAACGGCTCGACTTCTATAGCCATTGTTTGTTTCTGCTTGCTGATTCCAGCCGCCGAGGATATCAATGAATTCCGATAACACCTGCGTGCCATGTCTAGATCACCCTTTACCTCACCAACCCCCTCCGAAGTTGGGAACTTAATTTTGAAGTGACCTATGGAGGTAACAGCCTGAAGTGCAGCCAAAGTGGGTCTACCCAGAATGGCATTGTAGGCCGAATCTACCTGGACCACAAAAAATCTGACTATGACTTCTACCTGCCTCGGTGCCGTACCAAAGATAACCGGCAGTTCCACGGTTCCGGACACGCGAACAGGATCATTGCTGAAGCCATACAACGGAGATTCCTGACCCACCTCCATCCTTGCTCCCCCCAGGTCTAGCCTATTGTATGCATGAGTAAACAATATGTCGACCGAAGATCCATTATCGATCATTATTCGCTTCATATCCATGGATCCGACCTGGGCTGTGATGGCCAGCGCCCCTTCATGGGGATCAATTGGTTCCGAGGGGTAATCCTCCTCGGTAAATGATATTACCGTGTTGAGAAACGGTCGATCTCTAGCCGAAGGCCGTTCCGAAACCGATAATACGGCATCCATCAAGCCACTCCTCTTTTTCCCAACTTTCTTTCCGAACGTTCCTCCAGTGATAACATCAACACAATTTCGTGGAGGGTTCGGTGGAGGTGGTGCCTCGAGGCGTCTTTCTCGGTTTGACCCTCTTTGGCCTTCCGAACTGGAATTCTGCCGACCTACTACATACTGAACCAATTCACCATTTTGGATTTTCTTCTCAATTAAATCCTTCAGATTGTAACAATCCTCCGTACTATGGCCAGATGTCTGATGATATTCACAATAACGATTAGGGTTGCCCCGGTGGGATCGGGCAGTGGTTGGACAGGGTTCAAACGAAGGCTGATTTCTGATTTCTTCCAGAATCCTCGTCCGATCTGTAGTGAGGGGGGTATACACCTTATTCACATTCTTCTTCGGGTAAGGTGGTTTGCCTCCTGTATTAATCCCACCTTGACCGCCTCCCGAGCTAGGTCCACCATAGAAATTGCCTCTTGGTTGGTTGCTAGGCCGAGGAATATGGTTCCTATCTTTCTGTTTCGTATTTTCTTCATTCCGATCTTGAGGATTTAAGCTTTTATAGGCTTCTTCTATGGTAATGAGTCCCTCAGCTCGACCATAGGTTTCAGCTAAATCCATTGGGGGGTTGAGAATGAGGTCTTTCCATAAATCTTTCGACTTCGTAGCATCCAGACCCGTTGTGAAAAACCCAACTGCTTGTTGTACATTCAAACTGGTCACGGTACCAGCCAAATCTCGAAATCTCTTCACATACTCACCCAAACTCTCACCCGATCTCTGTTTTACTTGGGTTAGAGCAGTGGTCAGCTTTCCTCTCTTCTTATTGCTCCCAAATCGCGCATGAAACTTATTACTTAGATCTTGCCACGACCCGATAGAGTTCGGGGGGAGAGACACCATCCATTCTCGAGCTGACAGCTTCAGAGTTGTGACGAACATGTGGCACTTAGCAGCATCCGGATGATCATAATAATTCATCACTTGATTATACCCGTGAGTATGATCATAGGGATCACCAGTACCATCGTAAGAATCTAGGGGAGGCATTTTCTTGGTCTTGTCTGCTTTGACCTGCTCGATCTCCCTAGTGAAAGGTGAATTTGTTACGTTCGGCAACTCCCTGGCCTGAACTACCGCGGCTAGTTTTTCTTCTATCTCAGCCAATCGTTTAACAACGGGATCGGTTTCGCTTCTTCGGGGTGGCGACCGAGGCCTGCCACCTGAACCAGATCTCCCTCCTTCATTACTATTACCGTGTCGAGAACGGCTTATCCGCCTGTTCCGATACGGAGTGTGGCTCCTGGGCCTGCTTCGGTCCTGTGAGCGGCTTCTATGCCTTCTGCGATCAGGGGAGCGGCTCTGACGCCGGCTCATCAGGCGCAAAGGGCTTTGATGTCTGCTACGGATTGGGGAGCGACTATCTCGCCTGCTCTCATTCTCCGAGCGGTTATGCCGCCGGCTCCGAACCGGGGAGCGGCTCTGACGCCTGCTCCGAACTGGGGAGCGGCTCTGACGCCTGCTCCGAACTGGGGAGCGGCTCTGACGCCTGCTCCGAACTGGGGAGCGGCTCTGACGCCTGCTCCGAACTGGGGAGCGGCTCTGACGCCTGCTCCGAACTGGGGAGCGGCTCTGACGCCTGCTCCGAACTGGGGAGCGGCTCTGACGCCTACTCCGAACTGGTTCGGAACCATCCGAACGATTAGTCCTGGACTGGTTCCTGTCAGTGTTCTGTCGGCCAGGGGGTCGGCTTGATGAAACCTCCTCCTGTCCCTCCAGCCTGGCCAAATGTTCAGCTATTTCTCGCTGTTGTTGGCGTAAGGCCTCCATTACTTCCTGATCTTTTGCCCTTCGTTGGGTCAGGATCCATTGTCGTTTATCTCCATGATCGGCATTACTGCCTGAATGAACAAGGGTTCGAGCTGGGTTGGTAGTCATATGAGCCGAAGGTTCTGGCGTCTGCTGGTTTGTGTGAAACAGACGACGACGAACCGGGGCAGATTGGACTTGCAAAGGCACCCTAGTCCGACCCCTTGGTCCCAACCTTTCCCTAGCCGACGACCTGAGTCGGTCAAGGACCGACCTACGAGTTGGTGTATGGGAATCAGCTGATCTTTCCCCTCCGTTATGGGCTGTATTCACCATATCTATTCCCTAGCTTTAACAGTGACTGTGAACTAACACTAAAGGCCCTCCTTCTAGCGCCAATGTTAACGCCAAGATTTGTCTGCGCACTTTAGTCACTACAAAATGCGCTAATCCTGCACAATAACGAAACCTCACTCAAAGTTCCGGGTGGTTTTGCCACCGGGGGATAGCTCAGGCGTGAGAATTAGTACAGGCTATATCAAGGTTTTGATAACAATGGAGATTTTTAGCTTAGTGTTTTGTTTTGCATTACCTCTGAATCCGAGAGGGAAGCCTTGTATATATACCTCCTTATGCCATCATCACGCCTGGTCCCACTTGACAGAATAAAGCATATGTCCCCATCAACCAAATCATAATAAATGCTTCCATCAGAATATAAGTCAATCCAGTTAGAAAGTAGTTTCCTTAACTGAGTCACTTTATTCCAACTAAATCCCAAATGGGTTCGGGTCCTCCATACCGGGTCGGGTATCCCGAACCCATAACCCAACAATAATAGTGATATTTTAATGAATTAACATAAATTTGAGAATTTTTTCAATGAATTAACATATATTTAAGAATTTTTTCAATATATTCTATGCAATTAGAAAAGAGACTCTTTTTCACCTTTTTGAAGAAAGAAATACTAGTAGTAATGTAGCGCTCTTATATTGTGGAAGTACGGAAGTAGTAAAAAGAAAGTAGTAGAATAATGTCGGGTGGGCAGTGGATAGTTGAAATATGAGATGATGATGATAGATCTACGGTGAAACCCACCCACTCAAATAACGCCATCGCATCCAACCCTAATTTATGGTTATTTCTCGTGATTCCAAACTCCTCATACGTTTCTCACATAACACTTAGGATAATGATATATATTATTAATATTTTATATTAATTATTTGATTGTCAGTTATACAAATAAATATTGATAATGATTTTTATGGAGAAATATGTACTAAGTAAATTTTTTTTATAATTTTTACTAATTTCACGTATTGATAAGTTTCGCAATAAAAAATCATAATAGGACTCTAACAGTTAAGAATAAAAACAATGAATACATAAATTTTTTAAAAAATAATATATCTTGTGAATTTATATATGAAATTTTTTATTGATAAATAGTTATAATTATTAATATTTTAATTATATTATTGATATAATGAGTTAATTTATAATCTTATATAATTTCGTATATTAATACACGTAATGATCATAATTTAACTAGAAATCAAAATTCATCAATAGTAACTCTATTACCTAAATATATACAATAATACAAAATTAAATAACGTACCGACAAAGGTATTATCGTCATTTTAAAGCAGTCACATGAGTATTTTAGTAAAATTAATATCTCCACATTAGTATTACAATTTACAGCTCAACGCGGCAAACAAATTTAATCTGGTCCAGCCGTCGAGCACTACATAACTCCAACCCATACGCCGTGATTGGTGCGGAAGTGAGTGGCGCGTCGTCTTCCACACACATACTCACTTTCTCTCTCCCTAGGCCTAGCAAGTAAAACCTCATCGTCGTCATCATCGTCATCATCTTTCTCAAGGGTCAGTAATAAAACCCTCCCTTCCCTCCCTCCTTCCCTCTGCTTAGAATGAGTTCCTCTTTCTCTCTCTAAACCTCTCTCTCTCTAACATTTCAGGAGCAATAGCAGAGGTCCGACTATCCAATGGCATTACCGGCAGTACTGATCCTCATCCTTTCCCTCTCACTCCTCACTATCACTCCCTCACACTCCCAAGCCCAATACCTCACCACCTCCTACTACCAAAAAACATGCCCCAGATTTGAGCAGATCATGGAAGAAACCACCACCAACAAGCAGATCAATTCCCCCACCACCGCCGCCGCCGCCCTCCGCCTCTTCTTCCACGACTGCCTCGTCGAGGGCTGCGACGCCTCCATCCTCATCTCCTCCACCCCCTTCGCCAAAGCCGAGCGCGACGCCGACATCAACCTCTCCCTCCCAGGAGACGGATTCGACGTCGTCGTCCGCGCCAAGACCGCCCTCGAGCTCGCCTGCCCCGGCGTCGTCTCCTGCTCCGACATCCTCGCCGTTGCCACCCGCAACCTCGTCACCATGATGGGCGGACCCTACTATTCTGTCTTATTGGGCCGCCGTGACGGATTAGTCTCCCGAGCTTCTCGTGTCGGAAACAACCTTCCGAAGCCCACCATGTCCGTGACTGAAATCATCGTACTATTTGAGTCCAGGGGATTTTCAGTTGAAGAAATGGTGGCGTTAACCGGCGCCCACACAATCGGGTTATCTCATTGCAAGGAATTCAGCTCAGACATTTACAATTACAGCAGAAATGTTGAGTCCGATCCGTCTTATAACCCGAGATTTGCTTCAGCGTTAAGAAATGCTTGTGCAAATTATGTAAATAATCCCACATTATCGGTGTTCAATGATATAATGAGTCCGAATAAGTTTGATAATATGTATTTCCAGAACTTGCCCAAGGGTTTGGGGATTTTGTCGTCGGACCGGGGTTTGGTTTCCGATTCGAGAACGAGGCCGTTTGTGGAATTGTACAGCAAGGATCAGAATGCTTTCTTTCAGGCATTTAGTCGAGCAATGCAGAAGCTGAGTTTGTATGGTGTTAAGACCGGAAGGAGAGGACAGATTCGGCGCAGGTGTGATGCATTTAACTGATCATAAACTTTTGGGTTTTACTCATCTTCTCTCTCTCTTTTTTTTTTTCATTCCCACAATTTTTTAGGGTGACTGAAATTGTCATTTGTGATCACAATGAAGATGAGTACGGACAATTATTCCTGTCAAACTTGCTTAATATACATACATATTTGTTCACATTATTATTGGTGTTACTTTAAAATTGTTGCTACTTGGTAGTGTATAAGAAGCAGTAGTTTGGTGTCGACAATGGATGTTATTAGTTCTTGCGAATTGGTAACGGGAGAATATATGTATTTATGACAACAATAATAAATGTTATTACTGCTGCTTTTTTTTGATTGCGAAGAATATGAAACCTAAAGCAAATAGAAAGATGTAGTATTTTCACTAAGCTATCGTCATATTTTATTTTATTTTATTTTATTCTTTTTTTCCCCTTATCCTGTAGGTTAAGTTTGTGTAATGGAGCGATTTAAAATTTGCCATTTCAATTGTCATCTTTGTGACAAAATGTGTCTAAGGTGAGAGTAGCAGACTAGTGTGTAGCCCGTTTCCAATTCTATCCGTGGTGCCAACTCATTAACACTTATTAGGAGGGACCAAAAAATTATGCTTCTAATTGCGTGATACTCATCTACTACACTCCACTACACTACATGTTAGTGGGTCCTACCTGTCTTCTCCCACCCCCAACCCCTCCTCCTCCTCCTCCTAGATCAATCAATTAACATCTGCTTTGGTAACAACTAACGAGGGCCAGGTTTATTTCCAGAAAATTGACTACTCCCTCCTCCCCTCCGCGTTAATCGACTGACTTTTAAAAGTTAATTTAAAATATTTTTAAATTTAAAATTAATAATAAGAAAAGAGTGAAATATGGATCAGTTTTTAGATTTATCTTTGCGAGGATTAGGAAGATAAATGTGTTTTATTTTTATTTTTTCAATTGCAGCAATTTTAGTTTAAAGTTGGTAAAATGAAGTGTAATTATTCGGTTCCTTTGCATGATATGGTAAATTTAGTAATGATTGAGAAGCCAAGAGTATATGTAGGTACAGTCGTTAAAAGTTTATATAATAGGTGAAACAAATTTTCAAAAGAGTCTGCTAAGCTAAATGAATACAGCAACCAACCTTCCTTCATTACCTCCTCACCATTTTTACAAAAAGGTAAGGTGAGTAGAGTAGAGGGAGACACAAGGGAGGGCTGTCTGTCTTATCACCATTATCTATCTATCTATCTATCTATCTATCAGTAATCACCTTGCTTCTATCAATGTTAATTCTACAAGTAACTTTTCCATAATGGAGTACAGTGTGATTGAATGAATAATAAAGGAATTTGGGCTATGTTTCATTTACAATTATTTATTTAAAAGTTTTTTTTTTTAATAATAATAATATTATTAATCTATTATTAAATATAGCATTGAAATAATAGTTAAAGATATGTTATGTTATGTTTGTTTGCAATGCCAATGATTGATTAAAAGGGATAATCCAAAAACCAACATGCTGCAAGTGAAATTAATCCTGGACATGGACATGGACAAGTCTTTAAGATTAAAAAGTAATTCTCACAATCATTGAGTCGAGCCACCTGCGTGGGCAATTTAGATGCAACTTATATAGCTGTGAAATGTGAAGAATCAAAGCCAACCACCTCATTACTGCTGGCTGGCCTGGCCTGGCCTGGCCTTGATAGAGAGGGCCGAGATGGGTGAGGAACAAAAAATAGAACATGAATTACAAGCCATGAACCAGCTATCGAATTAAATAATCAAACTATAACATTAATTAAACTGCTATAACAATTGAATTGAATACTATACTACACTATACATTAGGTCGACATATATAATTATTCTTTTCTATACAATGCTTCTCTACAAAATCATACAAATTAAAAGTTATATGTCGTTTTAGATTTGTGCAAAAGTATTAAGGAAATGATTGTATAACATTAAATATAATATTAATTGCTTATATTATCCTTGTATTGGAAAAAAAAGTGTTATTTATTGGGCAAAAAATAGTGAGAGAACCAAAATTATATTTAATACTTGGAATAATATTGGAAACTAAGCAATTAATGCTTAATTGAAATTCTCAAACGACAAATATTAAGAGACAAAAACACTTCTCTAAACAGATGTTTTTATCTCCCGAGCATTACATTACTTCTTGCCATACATGAACTTTTACTAAGCATATAATAATTATGAGTAACTTCGATAACAATTGTTCACCATAAAATTAGCCAGAGGGGAATTGTACTCGCTTCCTTTCCTTTCCTTGTATATGTTCCACCATGTCATAAAACTGCTCCCCTCCAAAAAAATCTCAGGGTCTACTAACCGATTATGTATCGACTCCATTACATACTCCTCAAACTTATTCAGATTTCCCAATAATTCCCCATCTTCTGGACCATCCTTCAACATTCCGAGTGAAATCAAAGCCTCCTCCACATGTGCCCAAAAGCAAGAATCCTCGTTAAAACTACAAGCCGTGTTTCTCTGATTATCCTTTTTTGGTCTGTCGTCCAACCATTTATTCAACAGCTTATAATGATCTGATCTTTCGAGACCCCAGTAGTCTTTCTTGCCTTGCTTGTTGTAGTACTCGGCTATATCAAGTGGTTCCACCATCCTTCTATAATTATTCCCTGCCATAAGGTAACGAAATTGGAAGGATGCTCCGTCCGTTTTCTTTGCTTCTGCAACCATCTTATTCCAATACTTTGTGAGGTTTCGCTGGTGCTTGACAATTTCGTTTTTGCTTATAATTTCTTCTCTTGACCGTGCGCTTTTGTAGCTGTCGTAATAACCTCCTCGACTCCTTGTGACCTTCTTGTACCACTCTAGGTAAGCCATATTTATTTTCATGTCATTTAATTTCTTGTCGGAATCTAAGGAATTAGTCTTCCATACTAAGGAATTCTTTTGCTTTTCTTCAATTTTTGTGGTCAGGTCATTGTTCTGCTGTTGTGGCTGCGACATTTTCCAGCACAATGTTAGTTAGGTGGTGTTTGATTGCAACAATCCACCTCTTAATGCATCTTAATGTTTGAAATTGGGATAAAAAGTCCCTCTGAATGCCTCTAAATCATTAAAATATAAAATTAAATCTAAACTATTCAGAGGACCACATAAGATGCATTAAGAGGTGAGTTGTTAAGATACATTAAGATGTAATCAAATACCACCTTACTCGGGGTTTCATTCGATAAACAGATTACTATCCACACTAAACCACTTTTTCTTTTTTAATCATTAATTATGGTCTTGTTTATGCTTAAGAGGATATTATCTGCTCATGAAATTTGGTTTAGACAGGTTAAGTGCGATACCTGCATTCCATCGACTCCAATTGCTTGTAGCTGTAATGTGATTCCAGTCTGAAATGGATTGTTATCCCATCCACCAAGCTGTGAGCCCCTAAAAATTGCCTTATGTTTTAGGCATTCCAAAACCCATCCATAATCAACGGCTTGCAAACTCTCTGAGCTCATTAGCCCCAATAGTTCCAAGACTGATTCAGGCTCCGAAAAACAAGCAACACCAGATTCTGAACAAAATAGGAATAATCCGAAAGGCTTATAAGGACTACTAGTTTGGGTGTTGTAGGGTGAGATGAAGAAACTGGGGATTGAATCTTGCTTCGAGACCAAGTTCATAAAGCACGAATTCCACGTTGGCCGGTTTAATATGGCTCGTTGGAAGCCATCATCACCAAGCAAGGGTGACCCAAAAGTTAAGCAAATTGGGCGTTTGGTATTTCTGTCCATCTTTGAGTAAATGCAGCCTAGCAGCCATAAGGTGAAGAGAGTAGCAACTGATCCCCCAAGAGAATGCCCAGTGATAATTAAGGGTTTGGTGACATCAATCTGCAGTAGTATAAGTAAGCAACACAAAATTAGTATGATTTCATTTTTCAAATTTTCAAATGAACCCAGTAGTTTAAAGCCAAAGTAGTTCCTGCAAGAGTGAAAATCTTTCATGATAATCAGTTTCTGAATAGGCAATGGCTAACGTGGGATCCGCTCGAGGACCTACTGGTAAATATTTAATGCGTGGGGCCTTACTGAAAAAATGATTGTTAAGTACTGAATGTAAGCCATTTAATTGGTCAAATATTGTGCATCTGTTTGTGGGACAATTATCAGATTAAACTGCTCATGTTATGGGTTTTATCAGCAATTACTACTGATAGAGAATTTTTAGGAAATACTCCAAAACTGAATAGATATGGGTTTGTTCATAAGCAATATCTTTACCTTTTCTTGGCAGAGCTGGCCATGGATTGATCCATAAAGTTGTATAGCAGCTTTGTGTATGGAGAAAGATGGGTTGACTTGGGTGGAAAGAAAGTCAAAGAGAGGAAAATTCAAATTCTCTTTGAGGGTTGCGGATGAAACTAAATCTTTACCCTCTCCTTGAAAATGTTGAACAGTACAAATGGGTAAACAGCAAAAAGCTATAACAGTAACATTTGGTGGATTCCGACCAGAATAACGCTTGTATGTAACAGATACAGGCAGGCTTGGATCATTCTGATGGGTCTGTCCGTAAAGCTCCAAAATTGCAGCCCAAGAATTTTGGAGGAGATCCGAGCTCATCAGATAATTCGCCAACTCGTGTTCATAGCTGAACCTATTAACAAAAAGAGAAAACAGAGATGAGAAACTGGAAGTAGTTAATACCCAATTGAAAATAAGAGCGAAAAATGTTGGAAGAGGAGCATAACTGGTTCATCTTCTCTGCCATGTTGTGTTGGGTCTTCTTGGGATTGTCAAGAACAAACAATATTAACTGCCTGCCTGCCTTAAGTTGCAAGAGAAAAACATAAGTCAATTCCCTTTATCTAGATATGTCTTAAGTAAGTTGATTACCCACAAATGGGTTTTTAGAGTGAAATTTCCTACCCTTTATCTAGATATGTCTCCGTCAATTCCCTCTTCTTGCTTAATAATAAAAAATAAAAAGGTGACCACCCAATTAGGTGTGCGTTTCGAAAGGGGTCAAAGGAAATGGCTAAAGACTTTCAACGACGTGAAAAAGCATATATTTTTTGGGTGTACCTGCGGATCGGTACCGAATTATCGGTATCGGTACCGATTTGATACAAATCGGTACCGATTTTTTTGGTTCGGTTTTCGGTTTTACCACATGGTAATATATATAGTTATTAATAATAATTAAATATTTTTTTTATATATTAACAATTTTCACCTCTCTACTTTCCTGCTTGGGTATTAATTATTATAATATAATATAATAATTTTTTTAACTATTAATTATTATATTATTAAATTTCGGTATTTCGGTTTTTATCGAATTCAAAAAATTCTTTACCACTACCGATACCGAAGAGTGTTAAAATACCGAAAAAACCGATACCCATAAAAAATCGAATTTTTTGAGCAGCCCGTGTACCGCGTATGTAGTACAAAATGATAACTACAAAAAGTGTGAAAGCAAATAGTAGTAGTATATTAGTATCTGATTCCGGTACGAAAATGAAATAATACCCTAGCACCATCCGGATCCGGCAACGCGGAATGTGGACCTCAAGTGAGGTGCTGTGAAGTGTTGGTATTCACACTGCACTCTATTCTTTCGAATTCAAAGGCTTTGAATTCAAGAGTTGGTATAGTTCCAGCAGTAAGTACCTTCGTTAAATTCTTAAATGGAATCTAAAATTCAATTTATAATTCTTTTCTATGATAATGGACATCAGAGGTATAAAAGTTTGGGTTAATTGCATATCGACACCCTTTTACACTTCATATCTGAGATTTAAATGCTCCTATCCTCCTACCTAGTTAAGTAATTATTAATGATTCTTTTATTATTTTCGGCCAGAAAAATGATCAGAATTGTTACGTGTTCCGGTAGTCATAGTATAAGTACGATTTGACCTAATTTTTATACATTTGACCGTATAAAACCTTTGAAAACCTGATTAATTAGATTAAGTATTACATTTATATTTATTAATACAATAAATTACAAATTTACAAACTTAATTTTGTTTTCTTTTTTCTCTTCTTTCTCATCTTCATCATCTTCCCCATTACCATGAAACTCACTAAAAACTTCAAAATCCAAAATATCTAAATCATTCATCCTCTTTCCTTATAACTATTCATGAAACTCGAAAATCTCAAACTAAAAACTCCAATTCGTTCATCGTCTTCAAAATTTTGCCCAATCTCAAACCCAAGACTCGCAAGGACTAGACCAAGGCTTGGAGTATCTAAAGCCACTAGGCGAACTATTGCAAATACGCCCATAGTGACTAGGATGAATATCTCGTATTCGAAAACTAGCAGTTCGCCTACAAGCTTATCGACAAATGTCTCTTCTATTACGAAGACTGCCCGATCGCGAAGCTTATCCAGGGGATATTTTTTATTTGTATTCACGCCTTTTGGAAATAGTTGCTAAATTAAGTTCTAGTTTAGGTGAAAGAAGTATGACTGCTTTGCCAATAGGAACTTGTTTTAGTTGCATATCATAAGGGATTCGAACAACTTCATTTTCTCTCTTAAGACACAACCTATCATGAGCAGAGGAAGAATCAAAAATTCAAATCATTTTAAATTTGAAGATCAAAGTATATAAATTTATAAATTAATTTGACGATTCCACGACCCATAATTTCAGAAATCTCAACACCCATAAATTTCAAACCACAGTCAATATTGTTCTTCCCCATCTATTATCTCATACACCAAACCCAGAAAAATCCAAAAAACAAACCCATAATAGAAATACAAACTCAAACAAGAATCCTAAATCCATAAATCATTAAAAAAAATCAAATCCATAACTTCAACTACTAAATCTAGTATTTGTGATTAAACATTCATCACATCCAGATCTAGCACCAAGTGTAAGACCAAACCCAAATCGAGCCCTTGATTTAAGCATCCATGGTGATCGGGACCAAAATCAGTCGCATCAATTGTAGATCTGGGTTTGAACCTTCCATCTTTCACAAAAATTCGCCATAATTTGAGAACTCTTGGGTTGATAATGAAGATGAAGATTAAATGAAAATGAATGAGATGAAGATAGAGATTTTCACTCTGTTTTGGTTTGATAAACGAAATGAGATGGAATTAATTATATAATTGCATATTTTGATTATTTATTTTGTTAATTTAGTATTTCACATGTATGTTTACAATTTAATTAAGTCAAGTATGGTATTTAAACGGTCAACTATATATAATATTAAATTGTGACATGTGGCCATTTCTCGACAAAAAAATTGACCAAAAATCTGAATAGGGTTCATCGTGGTTACTTAACGGTACTTTTGATAGTAAAATGAGAGCGTTTAAATCTCGAGGTACGAAGTGTAAGAAGGTGTATATTTCAGAATTCGATATGCAATTAACCCTAAAAGTTTTAATAATGCCATACGAATCCCATTTTTGTGCATTAATAATAATAAAAAATTTCTTTCTGCGATGTTGGACGAAAAAGAAATTTAACATAAACCTAAAAAGAAATGGAAAAAAAAATATGAAAATTATACAAGTTAAAGACATGATTAGTAAATTATGTTTTGCTTTGTTGTAAATAGAAGTCATAAAGGGTGATATAGAAAAAGAAACACTATTTGCATATGTATTTTTGATATTTCTATCAAGTCTCATCTCATATGAGAGGAGTAGAATGGTGTGAAACTATAAAATATTCGACAACAAAGTATATTCTTAATATTGAATAAAAAAATATTAAATAAAAATGGTCAATAAAGTTTTGAAATTATTCTCGATAGTCTTGAAATTTTAATATTGAATAAAAAAAATATTGAAATGGTCAACAAAGTTCAGATAAAATATTCTTAATAGTTTTAAATTTTTATATTGAATAAAAAAATCATCAACAAAGTTTTGTGTCGACGCCGATTTTATCCGCTTATGCGATATTTGTCCTTTTCCGATTTTAGCCTTTGATTAGATGATTTTGGGAAAAGGTCAGCATTGATGTCGACGGGGTTTTGAAAGATCGTTTTTTATGATGAGCCAATTAACCAGAGTCGCCAGTTGGTATATTTGAAATGGATGTACCAACTCATCCGAGTTTTCGTTTTTTTTATAAATCGCTGGCTCATATGTGACTCCGAATTAATTGGTCTGCGAATCGAGATTCATAGGGTTCGGGGGCTTGCTTAAATGAGGGGAAGGTGTTAGGCACCCCTCGACTTCCGTGAAACACGATTACCGCAATCTTGATACTTTCCTATCCTTTAATTCATGAAATGTGTATGTGTGCGTGTGTGTGTGTGTGCCTAATGAATGTTGTGGTGAGTTTGTGTGAAAGAATCATTTGGATTTTTAGGGAAAGTCGTGCTTTAATTTGAGAACGCTTCGAGCGTCTTTTCGGCATACACGAGAAAGCTTTATTCTTTATAAGAAAGGTTTGATTTTAATTTATCAAAACTATGAGATTTTCATTAGGTGTCGTTTTGGCAAAAACAAGAGTTTTCTAAACCTTCGTCAAAATAGGAATCGAGATCTATACGTTACTTTCGTAAATAGCACGATGGGCAATTCTAGGATCTCTTTCACCCTATGCACAAAGATTTAATAAAACATTTCTTATTTTATAAAACCCTTTTTTGTGATGTTTGAAAACGATTTTTTTTAGCTTTCTCGTTAAATAAGAATCGACGTTCATTAGCATTCCCAAATTTTAGCCTCGTGATTCTAATAACCTAGTTTGATTGATTTTATGAAAATCTTATCGTTTAGCTTTGAAATCAATTTCATCTCATAAATCAAATCAAGCATAAACACGCGTCGGGGCTATTCATGGGCATGTAAGCCATCAACATAACCCCAAACGCCTACAATCACAAGTTTCACTATTTCGGGGGCCTTAAACACGATTCTCGCCTTGGCGTCGTTTTAAGGCCCGACGATTACATATTTACAATGAAAGGTACATTGAATTTATTACATATATCAAAAGATGTCCATCATCGGATTTGGACCACGGGGTCGCGCTCCTAGGCTCACATCCAAAATCGCTACACACCCACAAGATCCTAAAAATAACAATCTAAATAATCTATGCACAATACATCATTACAACGAGCTAAAAATTCACCAAATGGATATCATCGGGCCATTAGGAGGAACAACAATATATAAGAACAACTACATTTAATATAATTCGGATGACAAAAAGCTTCAACAAAAATGGTAAAACAAAATGCTAAAACAAAGGATTTTTCACCTTGCAAATAATCCCCACAATATATATGAATTTGTGTATTGAATAGAGTAGAAATATATGATATGTAATCTCCCAAAATGGGTACAATTTCTCACTATTTCTTACTCTTTTCTCTCTAAATTTCTCTCATTTTCTTGCTGTTTTCTCCTTCTTTTTCGAGCTGCTCCCGCCTCCTTCTTCTGCTGCTGAACCTCTCCTGGATGAAATGAAGAAACTGAGCTGAAATAGGCTGGCTAGGGCAGCCGCAGATTGATCTGCGGCTGGCTGGCCCACCCCCAATCGCACTCAGCTGGTTTTCTGGTTTGGAGTCCCGTGCGCACTCAATTATTTTAATCGTTTGGCCGCAGATCAATCCGCGGCTGGGTGGACTGATTTTCTTGTTTTCCGAACCGCACCTCGTTTCTCGTGTCGTGACGTCGGTTTTCACCGACAGGCTTGTATCTTGCAGTCCGGGAATCACTGGGAGACGTGCCACATCATTCGGGCATGCTCATTTCGGACGGCCTTGCTGTCACGTCGGTTTTGATTTACAAATCGTTGCGGTGGCGTCGAGTGTTCGCACTTGTGCATCCCTCGCTCTCACAGGCCGGTTCATTTGACGATTTTGCCCTCCTGTCACGTTTAGTATACGAAGCGCAAAATTTGGGTGTCTACATTTTGCTTAGGTGTTATTTTATATTTTTTGTGTCCCTTAAAACCTAGACTGACTTAGTTTAATTTTTCTAATTAAATTAATTAATTTTAAAATTATAATTAAACAAATTTATTTATACTTTTAAACTTCCGATGATCGGATGTTTTAGTAAATTATATATAGTTTATTATGATTATAATCTTGTTAATTATATTTGAAAGAAAAGAGGATAAATTTTTATTTTAAAATTAATTAATTTGACTTCAAAATTTAAACCAAGCCGGTCTTTACAGCATAAAAAGAGTATATTTTAATATTCACAAAGTTGTCAACAAAAAGTAAGATTTTTTTTTATTTTTTTATTTTGGACTGCCGACTGCACGGACTTTATTTTGTCGTTAAAAAAGAAGGGGCCGACCTACATTATTGTGTGGGATACCAATCCATTGTCCATCCAAATCTCTCGTAAAACCCCACTTGAGACTTCTGTTTTATAAAATATTCTCAAAAAAAATAAGTACACAAGCCTCGTGGAAGTGGATTCCTTCAAAATAAGTAGCATCCATCTTTACTTTTTTTTTTTCCGATTGTAAGCACCATTTATCAATTTATTTATTCAGTGTAATGAAAGCATTGAATAAATTAATTACCAAAGTCCAGACTCCAGAATCAAATCAAAGACGAGGAGAAAGAGTCAAAATTTATAAGTACTGCTGAAAATAAAGACAAAGATGATGACGATGATGATAACAAATTAAATACATATATCAAATCAAGTCGTGTTATATAATTTATTAATGATATTGGCAATATATAATAATAAGTAGCATCCATAGCATCCAGAGACGAGAAATCCCAGCACAAAATCTATCTTAAATACGCAAGATTAAGCCACCCTCCTTAAGTACAATTACAAATTAAGAACGAAATGGCAACGCTCACAAGTCCGACCAACATGGATTCGAACGAAGCAAGTCCAACTGGTGCACCAGATTGAGTAGGACTAGGAGGGGAAGCAGGGGACTCCACTTGTGCAGTGACTAAAATTGTCGCCAACATAAACCAAATGGCCAAGACTGCAGTAGTAATTTTTTGAAAAGCCATGTTTGATTTCGGAATTGAGTTTTTTGATGGCTTATTGCATGTTATGGGGTTTTGAGTCCTCCTATTTATAGCTAGCTAGGCAGGTACAAGGTTACGTGTGTGTGTGTATGTATATATATATATATAGTATCTATCTATTTATGCCAGTTGTCCTATGAATCAATCCATAACGGGTGAAATCTATGGCCTTTTTCTTGTCATTTTGGAAATTTCTAATGTACTTGAAGACGGATGAGATGCGGTTATGTGTATTGTAGTTTAATAGCTGGCCTGATGGCATTACCAAAGAACAATGTCAAACCTTGTTTTTGCTTTCTAACAATACAAAATGTATGTTCCTAAGCTCTAATCACATAATATGCCTCCAAGTGATATATAGAATCCTGAGAAATGGTAGGTAGGTAGGTTTCTCTTTTGCATTTGCTATATCAAAAACATAATGTTAAGAGTTTTAAATTTTTTGTCTAACTAGTATTTCAAACGATGTGATATCATTAAGTATATCTCTCGTGATTGGTTATATCATTAACTATTATTTGTCTCATTTAATATATCACATTATTTGTGACACATTTAAGTCAAAAATATTTTTGAGACTCTTAGATTTACCCCTAAAAAATCATCTTCCATTACTTGATCATTTACTAAATTGAGAAACAAATTGAAGCTTCTAGAAGCTAGAAACTGAGGGTATTTTTGTAAAGAAAAAAAATACTTGTTGGACAGACTTTTTGGTAAGGCCACTTATTAATGAAACTGTGAAATCAAATACTACTAAATTGATTGTTGACGATCACTCGGAAAAGCAAAAAATTTTGCAGTAAAAATTAGTTTATTAACCAACAAAAAGGCTTCATATCTGCATAGATTCGTGACCGTTTTCACAATTTAAGCTGCAAAATAAGTAGGACCAAAAACTTTGTAATTGATAGTGATCGATAAAATTTGTTACAAGCAATGCTGATTTAGTTTGTAATCAGAATTTATTTCCTTCCGATTCTCAAATTTATTATTACATATAATCCTTGTGCTTAAAGAGATTAGCAGGAGTAGTAGTTGATGAATTTGTTCAGGGGCACTTGGGCCTGCCATCACGAGTGGTCATATTAACGTAGCACTTGCCACACTTCTCACGGTTCCCATATTGCCCTGGCGGAACACATTTGCATCTATCGCAGCACGTAACGCACGCTCTCAAGCATACGTTCTTCCTCGAACTTAAGCTGCACCTCACCACACATGGAGGGTAGCATTCTGCAATACCATTAAAAAAAAAAAAATCACCCAAACACAATGTGAGAATATATTAACACTAAAACAATATTACTGCTCAAAATAACTACTTATATTAGCAGGGCAGCATATTAGTATGTCGCTGCGCCACCTTTTGTGTTTCTTGGAGGCGTAGGAGCTGAAGTTGGCGGCTTAGCCGGTGGAGCAGGAAGTACTGGTGGCTTGACTGGCGGAGCAGGAGCCGGAGTTGGAGGTGGTGCCTTGATTGGAACAGGTGCAGGGGGTGGTGTCTTCAGGGGACTCGGAGTTGGTACTTTGGCATAGGCAGCCTACGGCAGACAATAGAATTGTAAATTTCATCAGCCAAATCAAAACATTAAACATGAAATCCATAGTGTTCTACACATTATCATAATTAACATTACCTCAATGAGATCTTCATTTTTTGATGAAACCTATAAAAATTTCGGGCAAAAAAGTTTACAAAAGTTAGAAAAATTAAAATGGAACAATCGAAACCAAGTCATTAAACATTACTATTTGAATTGGCATTAAAGAAAAAAGAGAGAAATACCCTTGTTGAAACTAAAAGAAGAGAAACCAAGAAAAAGAGCAAAGTTTTCATAGCCATTGTAAAAGAGTACTACTTGTTGCTGATGAATCAAACAGCATGGCACAAGTGATATATATATATAAGCAGAGTGAGGCATGAGGTCTGCTAGATGAAGACAGGAGCTATTGCAAGTTGGTATTGGTCAATTCAAATGCCAGCTCCAGATTTCGCTAGATTAGGCCAGGCCAGTGAGGCATTATACATTAGTTATGGGTAGATGTGCTAAATCTGACTGAGGAGGGTTCATCCCCCCCACGTGCCATAAGCTTAATTTGGAGCTAGCTATATATATATATATATATATATATATATATATATATATATATATATATATATATATATGAACATTTGATTGAAAACTTTGTCTCTAAGAATACTAGAAGAAGAATCTTTCAATGAATATATTCTCATATATTTTGTTGTAGTCGAACCACTATGTTTTAAGCTCCAACAAAATACTTTTTTTGAATACAGTTTATATTTTTTATTTATTTATTTATTTTTGTAAAAACACGAGGAACGGCCGTAAGATTTATATATATATTGTCATCATATATAGTACTTGATCCGAATAATTTATCAACCGGCACACGAGGTCTGTCCGTCTTTTGAAACTTGTAAACAATTCAGTTAGATTCTTTTGTTGGTGTATCATTTTACATTTGATAGTATATATGACTCTGTAAAAGACTTAAGTTGCCATTTTAGAACTCTAATTTCCATTTCCATTGTGGACCGTTCGAAATTTTATCCAATTCTTGCTACCATGTATATCAATCTTTGTTTAACACCACCCTTCACTATAAACATATGAACATTACACGAT
Source organism: Aralia elata (assembly GCA_034770075.1). Classification (NCBI taxonomy): domain Eukaryota; kingdom Viridiplantae; phylum Streptophyta; class Magnoliopsida; order Apiales; family Araliaceae; genus Aralia; species Aralia elata. The sequence continues at coordinate 13,577,759 of CM068378.1, forward strand.
CAATATTCAGTATGTCCGTTGACAAAGGTATATTTGTGTTTCTTGGTAAATTTAGGTATCTGGTCAAGAACCTAATTACAAATAATATGGTACCGAAACGGCCTAAATAGGCTTTCAGGCGTTAGATTGTAACCGACAAGCCTAGTCTTCAAAAACCTTTAAAAATAAATTTAAAATACGACAGCGAAATCTTTTCCTCTGATTCTTTGCATGTGGTTTCACATGTAATTTGACACAAGTCAAATTATTTGTGATTAGTTAATAAGCTGAGATAAGATATTGTCCTATAGGACGCAATGAGTAATAATTAACATTTACCATTCAAACTTTCAAATGCATATAGGCAACTAGGTGGGAGCGGAAGTTATCTAGACAGGAGATTGATCTAAATTAAAAATGGACATCTGGAGTCTGGAACTTTGTAATTTAAGGGATTGCATGGGCAGTACTCGAATGCATTAATTATTTATTGAAACATTATTACCTGGTTCCAAGTTACTAGTATATAAAATATTATGTAGTCAATTATAAACAAACCTGTTCTCCAGTTATGCTTCTTTGGCAGGTTTGTCACATATATGATTTTGTCTATTTTTCTCAGAGCACTGAAGAATGCATGGAGTAATTTTGGACATTGTAAATGTCTATTTTCTCAACTTATGTGATGCATGATGTCATTACATATTCTGAATTTTATTAATCATAATATACTCGGCTGATATACCACTGCAGCTGGGTCAAAAGAACTTTGTTGTATAACCTACCCTAAACATGTGTGCACTTGATAAGGTCTCAGAATATACATTTCCTGGTGATTCGCCTTTCAATAGACCCTCGCCACTGTTAGCAAAGTCTAGAAATTTACAAACTTGTGATTTAGTTTGGGCTTGGACTCAAATTCCACGGAGGTGCAGATGAAGTTGAAGGGCAGATTCCACGCCCACAGAGGTAGGATACAGTCCACGTCTCACTGATATCTATTAGCTGGTACAAGCTTCAGTAGCTTGGCGAGCTCATAAGATTTGAAATCTTTCCCATAACATAAGCTTAGATCTAGTGGTGTTTTTCCATCCTGAAACACAACGAGGCCATGACAAAATTCACCTCTTACTAAAATTATAGAAAAAAGGATTAAGAGTATTTCTATGCGCACAAACCATGCATGCACAAACAGAGAGAAAAAAAGTTATTCATAAGGTTTGTTAATTTTTTATCTCACTATTTTGTTTACTAGTCAGTACAACATGGGGTAACAGTGTTTGTGTACAACTATTTGTGCACATTTTGTGCAGATAGAATTACTCAAAAATTAAAGATGTTCAAGCGATTTCATGGAAAAATGAAAATTGTGCAAAATGCGTGGAAGCTGAGGAAATCAGGCTACAGCGGCTTCAGCTCAAGGCGAGATGTAACAAACATTCTTTTTCCCTAGTGGTGAATACACATTTTTCATACTTCCCAACAAATTACTCAAAATCTTGGGGGCAACTTAATCTCAAGAATACCTTTTCTTGAGTAAACAAGAGTCTATATGATTTTGAAAGAAGATGTAGCAGTAAAATATAAAGTTGTACATGTTTACCTTGTTTCTCCTGGTCTTGTCGGCTCCATTTACCAACAAAATTTTTGCTATGTCCCTATTTCTACTTTGCATGGCGACATGCAATGGAGTCCATCCTTCCTGGTACACAATATATAAATCAAAACTACATTTGAAATTACTGAGAAAAGGGGAGAAATATATTTATACTCACATTATCGGCAATATTCACATCAACCTTATATTTGATTAGTAACTTCACAGTTTGCATGGCGCCTACTTGAACTGCATAATGAAGTGGGGTGGCACCATCCTATTATGGGGATAAATAGGTAAATCCTATAGCAAAGTGAAACAAAAGGTGGGTTGAAATTGATAATATAGAGAAGGTGTCCCACCAGATCTCTGGCATGAATACTTGCACCTTTTCTTAGGAGATGACTAGTGACTGCCTCCTTTTTACCAATTATTGATTTATGAAGAGCCGTCAAACCATCCTGCTTTACCAAATTAACTCACATAAATGCTACCGGAAAGTGAGTGAAAAAAGAAGAAGAAAAACTACACAAACAGAAATAGTGTATTGCAGTCTTCATAGACATGAACAGAGTTACCTTATCAACAAGGTCGATGTTGAGACCATTTTCAAGAAGCCTGTCCATGAAAGGTATTTGCCCTGCTAGAGAAAGTGTGTGCAGAGGGCTCCACTTTGACTGAAATACAACGATTACAAAATTTCAAAGAAGCTTGTAGATGGCCATGAATTGCATCTATCCATAACTACTTATAACTTATAAATATAAAAATTCCGGTTACTTGCTTAGCTTTATTTTCGGTTTATTAGATGTAAAAACACCAAAGTGAGAAGCAGGTAATTAGCAGGCAAGACTGCCCGCATAAGATGAAAAAGAATAAAAGTAGATTTATTTGTAACTTAAGCTAAACAGTCTCAAAACTTACAGTGGATATCCTTTCCAGGTTAGGAGTCTCATTCTGCTGCAAAATTGCTATTTCTTCCGGTTCCAAAAGCTGTTCAACCTCTGAAATAATTAAAGAACAATATATCTGCGGTCATTTTCCCCAAAAACTAACGAAACCCTAATTCATGGAACCAAATTGTTAAAACTATTCTATGGACTGTGTAACAGAGAATTTTATGGCGAGTCAATATTCAAAGGTGCCCCTGTCAATACAACTGCAGTGGAAATTTAAGTATATGAATTTAAATTAGTACAGCACTAGCATATACTCTATTAATTAGACAATAATACATCGCCAATTGTGAAGTTTGCCAAGTGCAATAATATGAAGATTTAGAAGAGATCAGTAAAGAAAAAATCATTGGTACAATGACAATTATGTGGCAACCGATCTTATAGGTTGTCAGCAACGTGTTTAAAGATATTAAGTAGTATAAATAACTATAAATATTCCAATGCAATGCAACATAATTGCAAACAAATATAGCCTAAGTTTCTGACAATCTGACATTAGCACTATGAATCCAACAAAAAAAAAACCATAGATCAGAGGGATTAATAGGTAAGAGAGGACTAAAAACCTTTCACAAGATCCTCCTCATAACTGCTTGCTGACAACTCAGCAATTCTGTTAGGAATCGTAACAGCACCTCTTTCTGCTTCCCAGTCACTCTCGAAATCTAAATCATTTTCTTCGACTTCTTCATTTTCATCTTCATCTTCGCTGTCACTACCATCATTAGGATCCTCCCAAAGTTCTTGGAGGTTTGTCAAAGATGAAGCATGGACCAAAAATGTCCTTCCTTTTGCAACAACAGGAAAGCCAAAACTTGCTCCTCTTAATCTTGGACAACTAGTTGTTTTGAAGATAGCAACTCTCTGGCTATTAGCTGCGGAGACACCTTTAATAACAATGGCTGAGGCTGTAGGCAGTTGGGTTGAAGGAAAAGTTGCAGTAGCTAATGGAACGATCATCTTCTATGCCAATTGAACTTGGGAAAATAAAACATAAAAAAAGTACCCAAAAAAAAAACAAGGACATGAAAAGAACATTAGTGCAATTGATATAGTAAGAAGAATAAAAAAATGGAACGAATTTGAGAAATTCAGGACATTTACTGAAAAGGAGCAAACGCTTTATATTACATCAAGTAACATATGGTGAATGAGAAAATTCAAGGAACGGTTACAATGTTACATGCTTGTAAATTTGCAAATACATGCAAATAGTAACTCAAATGTTTATGGCAATCTGATAGCTATATATTTATATGTACTAACCATTTAGCATCAATTGTAATAGAGATATAAATTTGAATGTCAACCGACTAAAAACCCATAAGTACAAATTACAACATCGTTTTCGGTACTATCAATGGCACTATTTCTGTAAAGCATTTTATCGAACACCTTCTGGGCGTGGGATAAAAGGTGAAATACCATGAAAAGAAATTTCCACTCAGGTACTCCAACAAGATGATTTTAAAAAAAGTAGGAAAAGTTAAAACTTTGCTACAACATAAAGACCGCATCAGAATCAACTCAATCAAGTTTAGTACATCATATTTGGAAACACGAGATTCATTTTGAGCACATATAAAGGACGAAGAAGAAAAAAGGAAAGTGAAAACATACGATCATTTCTATTTCAGGTTTCAGGAAGAGGCAATGCGGCTATACCTGAAGCCTTAATATTAGCTCAAAGATCGAACTGAGTTAAAGCATAATAGCTAGAAACAGAGACAAATAAGAGGAAGAAGAAGAGGGTAAGGTATGGGCACAAACAGTTGAATTTGTTGCCCTGCCACCTGTCACCCTAGGTCTTATGTTCAGTCATGATCTATATATGTTGATTTAATTTTTGTTTTGTTTTGTTTTTTTTTTTATGTGAATTGTATTTTGGAGAAATTTAAAAAGAAGATCATTAATTTTTCTATTTTTGAGTAGAAAAGATTCTATATATGGGGTGATATTTCAACGATATAATTAAAATGTCATAAAGTAAATATTGTTTGTTTTAAATTAAATGATTAATATCGACTTAAAAAAAAACTTAATTATGAATTTTTTTTTATTAAAATTCGTAGGAAGTGGGCATTGTAGGGATTAGAAAAGTTAGTCATTTATCATTGTCTATTTATAATTAAATTTATCTTATATAATTACACGAGTTGATTATATTTAATAGCCCACAACTCACTTTAGACTACCCAAATTTTTGCACAATATATAAATTGACATTTTTTTAATAACTTTCACATAATAATAATAATAATAAAGTCAAATCATTAAAATTTAATATTGAAAAAAATATCGAATAAAATCAAATTTGATTGTGCCTTATATAAACTCGAATAATTTAAAAGAAATAATAAGATCAAATTGACCTTTAACGGATTTTGTGACATTTTGTTAGAAAACGAAAGTTTAGTGGGTTGACTGTAAGAAAAAAAAAATTAATTAATTATTTATAAATTGACTTAAATTACAGTAATAATAAAAAAAACATTTATCCCGACTTTATTAACATATGAAATGATAATGCAGATGCTCCATTATCATTATTATTCATTCTATTCTACACCAAGGAGAGACAGAGACAACTATCTTATATTCTTATACGTTACAGCTTGTTAATTCCTTAATTAATTCCTTGTTACTCCTTAATTTCTAGGAAAATTAGAAAGAGAATGATGATGAGATTAGAGTCATATTTGAAGGGGACAATCCCATTTGCAGCAATGGTATTGTTGGAGGGAGTGCGGCGGGGTAGTTATGACCATCTTTCTTCCATTTTTCATCTTTCACATTTACAGGTGGTACTGTAACTGAAAAAAGGACATTCTACGAGTTCAGTTACATTAGTTAGATCTTCTGTTAAATTCTTTTGTTTAGTGTTGTTTCGATGTATTGGTATCAACTACAGGCAGCTCGCTGTCCAACTCTTTACGCAGCTTTAAGCAATCTCACGCCAGTTTTCGCTTTCTTGTTGGTAATTATCTTCAGGTAGGTAGTTATATAGGGGTACGACCATAACTAGTTATTATTTGGGTAAAAATTGACCTTGATTCATTCCATGCAATTAGCTAAAAGGCTGAAATAGTGTACTCATATGTGTCGGGGAAACTAATCATGGGTCGTTTGTTGAATGTGCAGTGTGATTGGAGCAATTATAATTGCCGTTGGATTTTACAATGTGATGTTGGGACAGGCAAAAGAGAAGGACATGGCTGAAGATTCACTTCCCAACTCTGAATTACACAGCCCAAGCACTCCTCTTTTGCTAAATTATGATGAAATTAGCAACAACAAAAAAAAATAAAAAAATTATGATGGACAAATAGCATGATCTATATCTTCCAAAGTGTATATATATTATTTCAGAGACTTCTACTGAATAGGAATTAGCGCCCAGAAACAGATCACGAGTGCCATCAATATCTACCGGAGGAGCAGCAATGAAGGCGATAATAAATTTAGAAGTTGCCATCAATCCAACACTTCCCTTTGCAAAGTGTATATAGTATGGGATTTGAGAGATTTCTAAGTAAAGAGGAATATTGTTATTTCTCCAAATAAATTCCTCTACAGATTTTTTTCATATAGACAAATGCTAAATGAGTGAAAACTGCAGACCATTACTCATTTTCGTATTTTTTTTCTACTGTCATATACATGCGTTTGTAACGAATCTCGGAATTAATGCATTATGCTTATTATGCATTGTAGCTTTGCAACAGAGGGGTCGTTTGGGTGGAGGGTTCCAACATAGGTGCGTGGCGTGCAGCCATGTCATTTTCTTTGGCTTGCCCCCATAATACAGTATAAAATCCAACACCAATTATGATTGCTCCTATCACACTGCAAAATCATTAGATGAGATCACAATTAGTTCTCTTCATCTGAAAATTGTATTATGAACAGCCTTTATGTGATGGATGTTTGTGTATCATGTCTTAAGAGACCTTGATCTTAAGTCTTAACTGCTTCAGATATTAGTCCAAGCAGTTCCTTTTTTCTTTATTCTTTGGGACTTGGTGATTGTTAATATTTACTGGGAAAGTAGGATTTTCATTTCATTAAATCTATACAGTAAAATACTAAATCTGATAACAGATTATATATATACATGTGTGTGTGTGTGTGTGTGTGTTGTACCTGCCAAGATGAAGGACATCACCAAGGAAAATGATCCCACCTATCACTGCAATCACCATTCCTAAGGGATTGAACATGGCAACATATAGAGGACCCTTCTTTTGCAGGCACCAAGTGACCACAATGTACTGCACTATGCTCCCAAATATCGCCTAATGATACCATATTGTTTCAAAATTATACATAATTCATATAATATATCTAGAAAAATGCCAAGAAACAAGTATGAAATGTGATCGACCAGAACTGTTATAGATTCCAACAAACTTTGAATAAAAAGGTCTTAACTTATAGTTCCTTACCGAATACACAATAGCAACTATCTCAACACTATGGTGCAACACCCAAGCACTTAATTTTCTTTCTACGGTAAGCGTGACAATTGCTAGTTGAATTGTCCCAAACAGTAGGAAGAAAAAGAATATTGTTACTCCCTCCTCTGGATACTCCTTCACAGTTGCTGCCTGAAAACAAAATTTATCAAAAAAATTCCGTCTCAGGATCCATATACATTTTCTGGTTGCATATATGGTTCAATTTTACCTGTAAAACATTCCATGCTGCTTTGAAAAAGAAGCCGATGGCAAGAAAAAGGCCTCCAAGACCCCATTTTGATTGTTGGGAGAGAAGAAGCGGATGATGAGAAATTGCGGGTGATGTATTAATACTATTAAACATGATTATTGCTGGACCTTTGTAAAGAGTCAATAGGAATGCTCCTGATACTGCTACAGTGGTACCTAATAGTTTTGCTCGACTGCCTGAGCTCCTTATATCTATTTTTTCCATCCTAAAGATTGAACCAACAAATAATTTTATCATTATGCAGCATAATTTCAACTAATAACTGTTACAGTATATCTAATAATAACTGTTCAGATGATACACAAGGGATGAATGCATGTTTCTTGAATTGACAAAAGATTAGAAAGAAATGTAATGGACAGAAACTTTCGGGGGTTTTAAAATAACCTGAAGATGACTGCAAGCAAGAATGTGAAAATTGGAATAAGGTTGGCTATTGCTGCTGTCAGAGCTGGAGAGCTGTAATTGAGACCTACGATTCCAAACATCATCATGCATTTCCTGCCATTCGCAACCATTTAGTTAAGTAGTCTATTTGTTTTTAAGAAAAGAAAACGTTAATTTACTTCTTCTATATAAGACCATGACTCTTATGAAATTACAAATTGGTCAAGTATTTTGTCAAGGCACAAAAAAAGAGTTGCATCCGTATAGCATAGTGCATCTGTATAATAGTATTATAAAATGCAACTTTCCAATGCAACTCTTTGCTATACGAAATTACGATAGTAACTTGTTTCTGTGTTGATAAAAAAAACTTGGCCAGTTTGCAACTTCATGGAGTTCGGATCCAAAAAGGAAGTTTTATTTGCAATTTTGAGTTGTGCCATTATTTATACTGTACCCAAATAAGCCGAGGAGGAAGAATCTCCATATGAGTGTAGATGTCAGCTGTAATCCTCTGTTTCTGCAAAATCAGCAGAGACAGAGAAGGTATATATATATATATATGTGTGTGTGTGTGTGTGTGTGTGTGAGTATATATATACATACATATATAGATATATATAGTTAGAAAAGAAGCAAAAGATCTTGTGGATAAATGAAACATTTGGTATAGGATATGTAAGAAAATGAAACCTGAGGAGGGTGTGGAAGATGAAATAAGGAAGGAGAATGAGGATGCCAAGGGAATTCTGATAGACAGCATAAACGAAGTTACTGAGGCCTTTGTTCATGGCTGCCTTGGCTAGCATCGTCATTATTACCAGCCCAATCTCCAGCATTACCATGCCTGCAAATGCCCCTGCATCCACCTTCGTACAACCCATAACTTCTCTCTCTGTCACTATTACTATAATAACAAGGAAAATTAAGAAGAGAAGACGGAAGGAAAAAAAACAAGACTGAACACTACATAATTCTTGTCCTCTTGTACTTTTCATGCACAGACAGATTTCACCGATTAATATGTAATGCTTCATTGACTACATTGACTATATATATATATATATATATATATATATATATATATATATATATATATATATATAAAGTCATGGTTGAGCAAACTAAGCGAATCCGATCCTATCTTTCAAAATAAATAAAATTTGGGGTCGGTGGTGTGACTTAAAAAAAATTGATTTTGAAGAAACAAATCAACAATGAGTAACTTAATCTTATGGGGTTAGAAACAGTATAAAACTGCTTTTGGTTGTAGGGTATTGCAAAAGTACTTAATTATGTAGGGGAAACTAATCATTGGTATTTTCTTGAATATGCATTGTCATTAGAGCCTTCATAATATTCTTCAAGCCAGGAAGAGCAAAGCCCCCTTTTGCCTCATTATGATCTCCTAGCCAGCAGGCGGGCGGCGTGCTTATCTTGTGTGACAATACTATGGAGCGAGTGGCTCTTCTATATACGAGAGAATTCTACTAGATGGGATCGATGCAGCTTGTTTAAAGTCGACAGGAAAAGTAGAATTTACTATTCTTCAAATTGTAAAAGTTTTGCATTAGTGCCTAACGGTTACTTTTCTTTTTATACATGTTAGGTTATATATTAAGAAATGAGATAATGGTTCAACTTACTACAAACTGGTAACTTTATATAAACATCAGAGCTTTTCTCACTTCCATAGTTTTCCTACAGAAATATACTTCTGTTACAATCTCATAATTACGAATTATACTTCTTGTGCATTGTAGCTTTGCAGCAGGGGTTGTTTTGGTGGAGGATTCCAATCTGGGAATGTGGCGTACAAGCCTGTTGTTTCTTTGGCTTGCCCCCAAATTACGCTATAAATTCCAACAGCAATTATGATTGCTCCAATCACACTGCGAAATCGTTAGATGATAACACAGTTAGTTTCTATTCATCTAACACACATAGTTCTCTTTCGTTTTTGGGTGCAAATTGTAAGGAAAAAAAATTTACTGGGAAACGGGGAAAGTAGAATTTTCACTTCTTTGAGTCGTTAAGAGTAGAATTATAAAGCTGAGAACAGAGTATATATGTGTTTTGTACCTGCCAAGATAAAGGATATCACCAAGGAAAATGATCCCACCTATCTCTGCAATCACCATTCCCAAGGGACTGAACAAGGCAACATACCCTTTTGTAGCAGGCACCAAGTGACCACAGTATATTGCACCACGGTCCCAAATATCGCCTAAATGATAACATATTTGTAATTATTTCACCATTATACATAATAAATACCTATATTATTTCTTGCAAAATGCCAAGAAATATTAGTATGAGACTATGAGGAATCTGGGTAGTGTGGTGATTCAGAATTTGTAGTTCCCTTACGGCATACACAATTGCTACAATCTCGACACTATGGTGCAAAACCCAAGCACTTAAATTTCTTTCTACAGCAAGCGTGACAATTGCTATCTGGATTGTCCCAAATAGTTGGAAGAAAAAGACTCAATCCCTCTGCTGGATACTCCTTCACAGTTACAGCCTGGAATGGAAACAAAATTAATCAGTAAGTTTTATGTTCAAGAGCCATATCCATTTTTAGGTTGCATGGTTCACATTTACCTGTAAAACATTCCATGTTGCTTTAAAAAAGTAAGCGATAGCAAGAAAAAGGCCTCCAAGAAGCCATTTTGATTGTTGGGGGAGATTAATCCGATGGTGTGAAATTGCGGTTGATGTAAACATAATTATTGCTGGACCTTTGTCAAGAGTCAATAGGAATGCTCCTGATACTGCTAAAATGGTACCTAATAGTTTTGCTCGACTGCTCGAGCTCCTTGTATCTATCTTTTCCATCCTAAAGATTGAACGTCGTAGTATAATTTAGACAATATACAGGTGATGAACATGTTTCCTAGAATTAAGATCGAGAAACCGGAAAGTAAGTGTAATTAATGGACAAAAATTAAATCCTGCTATGGTACATTTTAAAAATACCTGAAGATGATTGCAAGCAAGAATGTGAAAATTGGGATAAGGTTGGCTATTGCTGCTGTCAGAGCTGGAGAGCTGTAGCAGAGACCTACATTTCCAAACATTAGCAAGCATTTCCTGCCATCCCAATTCAAATAACTAGTCCCTTCAGTTTAATTTTCAAGAAAATATAAAAGATTTACAAATGAAAAAAGTTTAATTTGCACTTTAGAGGAATCATTACCCAAGTAACCCCAGGAGAAAGAATCTACATAGTAGTGAGGATGTCAGCGGTGGCCCTCTTTTTCTACACGATCAAGAGGGACAGAATACGATAAAATGACATAAACATCGATCCTTAATTAAAAAAAAAAAGAAAAAAGAAAGAAAATTGTGCCCGATCAACCATTGTTTGATCAAACACTAACAGTCAATGTTGATCGTAAACAACAGTCCCCTAAATAGCTAGACATAGGGTAAGAACTGTGCAAACGCTAGAGTTAAAATCGGTGCAATCAACTAATTGGCAAACAGTTGACTACAGCCGGTTTCATATATATGAATAGAATGAGAAAAAGAAATCTTGTAAAAAAAATAAAACAAATTTGGTGTGTGTATGATGCATAAGGATATACTGTATATTAAATAGGTAGGAAAAGAAACCTGAGAAGAGTGTGAAAGATGAAATAAGGGAGGAGAATGAGGATGCCGAGGGAATTGTGATAGACAGCAAAAACGAAGCTGCTGAGGCCTTTGTTCATGGCTGCCTTGGCTAGCGTTGACATAACTACCAGGCCAATCTCTAGCATTACCATGGCTGCAAACGCCGCTGCATCCACCTTCGCACAACCCATATATTCATCACTATTACTGTCATAACAAGGGAAAGAAGAGAAAGAGAGAAGAAAGAAAAGAAGAGTGACCGGTACGTACTATTTAATTCTTGTCCACTTCTATGTTATGTTTCATGCACAGACAAATTTCACCGATTAATATTTAATGCTAGCTTCATTATGTGTACGTGTGTGTATATAGATATAGATATATTGGGAGGGGAAAAAAATAACAGCTAATCTTGAGGATACGTCACAAATTACTTTCCCCTTTTATTCCTCTAGCCTCTAGGTTTTGTTTTACAATAGTTTCGTCCTTCATTTAATTTTTAATATTATTTTTTAAATTTGATAAATTTATTACTATATTTTTATGGTAATTATACACGTAACTCATGTGTTACGAGAAATAATATATATAATATGAATAAAGTCAGAGTTGAGCTAACTAAGTGTATCCGAACCTATATTTTATCAAAATAACTTTAATTTTGGAAAATTGATAAGTAACTTAAGCTTGTGTAGTTATAACTTATAACATTATAAAAGTGCTTTTAGTTGTACAGTTGTATTTAGGACATATGTAGGTTGACTAAAAATATAAAAGTTTAGAGGGAAAAAAAATCTCATTTGACCTTTTAAACTCATATTATAATATTTTTATATTGGAAGCTGCATAAAAAGTTCTATTCATTACAAACTTTATTATTCTCAAAACTAACAAATATATATATATATATATATATATATCAATTTTAAAATTTAAAATTTTGCACATTAACTTCAACAAGTCAAAATAGAAATTTCTTTTTCCTTTGACAAGAAGATGGTAATATTTTTTACACAATATGAAAGTCAAATAAAGAGATCTAAAAAATTGTAAAAACTCAACAAATTATTTTATTTTAAAAAGAGATAAAGTTGCTGATCTTTTACATTTATTTTGAACTTTTATTTATCAAGAACCATATAATATTTCCATAAATATCCCATTTGTCTATGACCATATTTATTCAGAGTTTCACTTAATGGACGGTTGGCAATGGCATTCAACTTTTTGTTGATATTAGCTTCCATAGGGTTGAGCACCGTAGCTTTTATTGGGTTGGGCCCTAAGCCCATAGTTGAATTTAAACAACGGACTGCGCTCCTGTGGTACAGCCGACTAGGCTAATTATGGAGTGATAGTATAGACCCAACAAGTTTTATATATTCCACAGAGCAGTCTTATTTAATTTTTTTCAATGACTTTTTGGATTTTTTTAAAGTTTAATATTAGTGTAAATTTATTTATTTTGATTGATGTAATAATATTGTAAACTATGCAAAAAGTATAACTGAGCACAAAATTGATATTTTAAAAATTACATTTTAAATTTTTTAAGTTTTCATAAATTAACTAGAATCAAAATTAAATAAAACTGTCGTAAACCTGGAGGTCTTGAGTTCGGCTCTCACTTGAAGCAGCATAAGGGTTAAGGACCGTAGGCGTAAGCCTGTTTCGAAAGTCTTGCTCAAGATGGGGAGATTAATCCGATGCAAGTCGGGATACTTCACATATCAGCAAAAAAAACCTCTTTTTTGGAAGAGAGGGAGCCGGGAGAGAGTATTTTATGTGTAAATGATAGTTATTTATATTATATTTTAAACTTTTGTTAATAAGTGTTATATTTCAACCATAATATGAACTTTCAAAAAAAAGTGACAAGTAGATTTATTTTTCATCTAAACTCTAGATTTTTAGTGCGTTTGTGAGTTTGGATGGATGGGATGAGAAGAAAAAGTATAGGAGTAGAAGGGATGAGAATGAATTATAATTTTTTCTTATCATGTTTGTGAGTTTTAGAAAGAAATGGAAGGGATGAGATTTTAATTATATTTTTTTTTTGTGAGTTTAGAAGGAAGAAAGGGAAGGAAAAATATTTTTATTTTTAAACTACATTATTACTATATTACCCTTACATATTTAATGTAATAGATGATATAATTTATTTTGAAAGGTTACTTTACTTAATATAAAATATCTAATATTTTCATCATTTCCTATCCCTCCAAATCCTCTCACTTTTGGGAGAGGGAAGTTTTAAGCCAAAAATAAAATCAACTTTACCTTTTAAATCCCTTCTCTTCCTCCTTAAAAAAACTCACCAACACGAGATTCGGAGGGATTTTAATTATGATTAAGTATGAGAGGAAAGCGCTACTCAGTAAACTAATTACTACTCCCTCTGTTCCTAAAAGATTGTCGTTTTAGGAAGTAATTTTTGTTCCAAAAAGATTGACGTTTTGAGTTTATCAATGCAGATGGAATAATTTTTTCCAACTTTACCCTTATTTAAAGTTCTCCTACTTAATGATTTTTCTCAAAAAAATACAAAACTCTTCTTGGTTGTTGAAATGTCTTTACAAATCTCTTCCATTCCCAATACTTCTACTTCATAATCTCATGGTTGGTAGTATACTCCTTTTTGGAATCTACAAAGTTAATAATTAGTTGAGATAATTAAAACAAGGGTAATATAGTATTTTTCATAAGGATTAGTTGCATTCCTTAATCTGCGTGAATTAACCTTAAACGACAATCTTTTAGGAACAGGGGGAGTATATTTTTAAAGCTTTGATTTTTCAAAAAGTGATACCCATTTAGCTGCAAAATAAACTTTAACGTGACACTCTTTAGGGGACAGAGGAGTAGCACTCAATGTATATATATACAATATGAGCATCTTCCGACTTTGTCCTTTCGTTTTCTCTTTGGATTCATGAGTCACTCCAGAACTGATTACAGACAGAATGCTGGCTCCATTTTATGTGTTTTTTTTTTCCGGACTACAACAAAGGAAGCTTTTGTCAAAGAGGAGTATCATATTCCACCTCCATGTTGCATGAAATTCCAAAGTTAAAGGGTTCCTAATAAGGCCAGCCAAATAATGCCCCCCCACAACATTATACAATGTTTCATTCAAAGTGATTATTAAAAGTAATCATTGATCAACTCGACCTCGTCTCAGTTCAATAATCTAAGCAAAAAACAAAGTGCTTTTTTTTTTTCTTTTTTCTTTTGCCGGACACGAACAGTTACCTTTTTTCCTGGACTGCCTAATGGCTAACCCCACTTATCAATATTGTTTAGCTTAGTGGTTGAAGTGTCTTCCTCCTTTCATAGGCAGCCCCAGCCTCCTCAAGGAATATCAGACTTGGGACTAACTTTGTTATAATAAAGTGGAAGGCCGGCTTATAAGGTGCCGAAGATTAGGACCTTACTTTAAGTAAGTGGGGGAGAGTGTCTCCATCCAGAGCAGAGATTGTCCGCAATTTAATGTCCATTATACCCCGCCCCCCAAAAAAAAAAGAGTAGCTAATAAACAATAAGGAACTGAACATTAGACCCTGAAGTAGAAGAAATATACTAGAATTGCTTCATTTTATACGAGTACATGATTATTTGAAACACTGGTGTTCACTTGTAATTATACAATCAAAAAATCAACTTCTAATATGTGCCGGTACATGCTAATTTCAACACATGTTCCTAACTAATTTGTGCTCTCAATTCCAGTTCAAATCGAAACTTATAATGATGTAGAACTGGGAATTTAATCAGTTCTGCAATTGTAGTACCAATATCAAAAAAAAAAAAACATTTAGAATCAAGTAATTAAGAAATTTATGTGGGGTTGTTGTTTCAGCTGACCTGCTCTCCAATCAAGTCCAATCCAACAACAAGGAAAGATAAACCTTGGAACAGCAGGTAGTAGAAATGAATTCCATGAGCCGATAAAAGGCTTCTTGCAGCTGCAGTGAGTAGAAGAAAGGCAAGAGCAAGTTCCTTCCTATACAGCTTGTTTCTCTTCTTTACTACTGGGGCCTCTTGTTCTTTCAGTTTACCCAGCATTTCCAGACCAGATTCAGACAGCCTCCGTTGAATTTTCTCTTCGTTTAAAGTTTTTGATTCCCTCTCAGCAAGAGCAAATAAGTCTGATTCGGATGATCTACCAGTCTTCTTTGTCACTATCCATTCATAAGAACTTCCCAGCTGAAATAACCCCGAGACCATGGCATTGAATTTTGTCACAGACATTGTGTTCTCAAATAGTAGGTATGGCATCAAAAATGGGAAAGATTTTGGTGCCGGAAGGATGTTTAAAATGGACATGGTGATGGGAACATAACAGATTACCCAAACAGGTAATTCGGCTTCGGGTATGAACATGGTTAATGGTAGTATAATACAAAATAGTGTAAATGAGTAAAAGGGAAGTATCAATTTCCTTAGGAGAAAGAAAAGAAAGATCAAGTTGGCTTTCTTCCACTTTGATATCTGCACAAACAAATTAAAATATGATCAATTACATAAAATTTACAGCTCCAAAAACTTGAAAGAACTCAGAGAAAGCAAATTTGACAAACCTTGGAACTTAAGACTGCGGGAAGACATAGTCTGAACAGCTGCATTGGACCAGAATGCCAACGATGTTGTTGCTTCTTGTATGCTTCGTAAGACTCTGGTAATTCACAGAGCACTCGGACATCATTAAGGTATATAAATTTCCAACCATTTAAGTGAGCTCGGACTGCAATATCCATATCCTCTACAGTAGTCCTTTCAAGCCAACCTCCCGATTCCTCTAAAGCCTTAATCCTCCAGACACCAGCTGTTCCATTGAATCCAAAGAAATTGAGGAAAAAGCCATTTACTTGTTGCTCCACCTCAAAATGGAAGCACAAATTGATGTTCTGGAGCCTTGTGAGTAAATTCTCATCCTTGTTCACAAAAGACCAGCGAGCCTGAACAAGGGCTAAATCGGGGTTTCCCTGGAAGGGGCAAAAAAAGCACCACCACCTTAAAGATTGGACCTTTAAAAGTTTTAATAATCATCAATGGGATACTTGAGAAGGGAGTGACTTCTTACCTTAAAGTGAGGTACAGTCTGCTTAAGGTAATCAGGGTTAGGCAGGAAATCTGCATCAAATATGGCTACAAATTCATAGTCCTTCACATAGTCACAGGACATGGCCGACTTTAGATTGCCAGCTTTGTAACCAGTTCTGATGAACCGGTGTCTATAGACAATGTTAACCCCTTTTTCTTTCCATAAAGAGACTTCATTTCTAATCAGTAGCTGTAAAAGTTCATCATCGGAATCGTCGAGGACTTGGATTAGAAATCGGTCCTTTGGCCAATCCAGCTGACAGGCAGCAGTTATTGATGTTGCAAAAACCTATATTCCATAAAACATTGCATTCAATGAACTGAAAATAAAAGGATAAATGAAACACCGACAAAAACGTTACAGATCTTGACTAAAATTTGTGTAGTCCAAAACGAGATTGTCTATTGATGATTATTTAACAAATATAGTCAGAAAATCATTCAAAAACAACCCCAAAAAAAATGTATGGACTAAGATAAAATCAAAAGAGCAGGAAGCTACTGAAAAGCACCACAGAACAATGTTTTTTAGAATTTCAATGTCAATACCAAATTGCCTAAGGTTAAAAATCAGCTCTTTTATATTCCTTTCCTTTTCCAGTAAATCAAAAGTAGCTTCTATGAAGCAACTGAAAAGCACCATAGAACAGACTTTATTAGAATTTCAATTTCCACAACAAAGGTCAAAAACAGGTCTTTAATAGTTTAATTCCTTTCCTTTTTCCATTAAATGAGAAGTAGATTCTACGAAACCGCTCGAAAGCCCCATAGATGATAGAACAGAGTTTCAATTTCCAAACCCAATTGACAAATGTCAAAATACAATTTTATTCCTTTTTCAGTAATTCAAAAGCAGCTTCTTGTATGCAATTGATTTAATAATTCCCAAATGCATCAGAACTGGTCAGCATTAACAAACTAACACCAGAAACAATTAAAGATTAAGTGGAGAGAGAAAATCTGGAGTTATTTAATTTACCTCTTTCTCATTACACATGGGAATCTGAACAAGAACCATTGGGAAACTTGAACAATCCTCAATGTCATATGCTTCACCTTTTATCTCTGGCTTCAACTTCTTGTACTTTATCCAAAAACACCCAATACCCAGCGCAAGCCGATCTACCGATTGAATCATGAAAAGCACAATGCAGAATTTAGAGAGTGTTATAATTACAGGAGCAACATAATCTACCCTGAAAGACAGCCAAGCCATATAAGACCAGTGCACAAGACCCTGAACCTCCCATGGATGAATCATCTTCAAATCCCATTTCTGAAAATAGGCAATGATTTCAATAACCAAAGCTACCACCGAAATTGCAAGAAAAAGCCTTATAAAGCTGTACAATCTTCCCCTGTATTTGGGGTCTTCTTCCCCAATATCTGATAATGCTACTCTTTTCTTGATTGAAGAAAAGGTACCACGGAAGGCCATTGCTAGCCATGAAATGCAAGAAAAGAGTCTCTGAGCTCTGAGAAGAAGAACCCATGTAACTTGCTTGGTGCTTGCCGCCTTTTGTTTCTCCTGAAATACTGATGACTTTGAATCACTGATCTCTACTAAAGAGATGCTGCTAGGCTTCTCAATTGTGACCACTACAGAGCTGGGTGCCATTTCTCTTTTAGGAAATCAAATCTCGGAAAAAATAAAAAATGGGGTTGAAAAGAAATTTGAGTTGTGAGATTCCACCGCAATCATGCCATCATATATGACAATGGAACAGAACAAGAAATACCCATTACAGATTCATATAAATAAACCACTTTTTTCCACTAAAAACTGGATCTTGATGAATAGAAGCCAGAAATTAGTGAATATGTGCAAGGAGGTTGTCTGTACAACTTATAAGTTAAACCCTGAATGGTATTTTGAGAGAGAGAGAGAGAGATGAAAGAATATGCTTCTGGGGGAGTGGGAGGTACTAATAAATGAAGAAGTTTAAAAAGAGCAATTTCCAGAATGAGTGGTGAGGCAACCGGAAGGTTCAGGGTTTAAATTAAAAATGGAAGAGTGAAAGTAATCAGATCATGGGAATCAAAACTGGTCAACTTGGGAAAATCAGATGGCTGTGAGGCGATGATAAATAAAGGAATACAGCCAAGCTTGTGTGGGCATGTGGTCAATCTCATTTGGGTCTTTTCTGACTGAAAATCAAAAGTGACAGCCAATTACCAGCCAAATTTCAGATATAACCTCATCTCTCCTGCCAGTACGTACCACAAAGGAAATAATTTTATGTAGTAATCATCTAACACACGGTTTACGTTCTTTCGAGGACGCTCACTAGTAAGTACTAATACATAGTTGTAATCCACAACTTAAGGAACCAAAGTGTCCATTAAACTCAGTGACGACTGACCATGTTTGGATTTACTCTCCCATTTTCCCCAAAAGACTTTTTGAATTTAATTTGTGAATTCTAAATTTTAAATGTATATCATTTTGATTAAATACTATTATAATTATAATAGTAATAAGTTACTCGTTCTTCGTTTTTATTACACCAAGGTGGAATCATTCTTGAATTTTGCGGTAATCACCAATCCCGCATTGTTGTCATTATTAATTTAGATGATAAAATTTTGTTATTATAATGTCAGAATAATATTTATATTGTCAAAGTAAATATAAATTTAGCGACATTTTAACATTTGTTTTAATAATATTTTTAATTTTAAACTATATTTACTGCTCTGACAACATAAACATTATTTTGATATTTTCAGTGGCCTTAAATTTCATCAAAACTTAAAAAAGGCAAAGGGTTTACATTTTGAAATTTTAAAAATAAGGAGACCCCAACTAAATAAAGCCAATTTAAACATATTAATTTTTGAGTAATACTAAGGGTCTCAAATTTTTTTATCTCAAATGACATGGTATTAAATATTTTAATGATAATTTATGATATAGTCGGTCATATAAAATCTACGCAACCAATGTTGTGGTGACGTATCATTTGAGATATTTTTTATTAAAAAAAATTTTAAATTCCTAACATCACCCTTAATTTTTAGTTTTTTCTATCTCAGTGTTAGTTGATATCTTTATTAAAAAAAAAAAAAAAAAAAGTTGATTTATAGTCTTTATCCGTAATTCACACTTACGCGGTTTTGTTTAGCGGGACATGTTGGCTATGTGCTGTAATAATTGATTAGTTGTAGATTCTTATTCCTAATCCTAATCCTATTTATTAATTAAAATTAAATTATGTATATATCGGTGAGCAAACAATTGAAATAGGGGGTCTCACTATCTCTCACATTTAATAGCGATGTTTATGTTGTTACTTGGTCGTGTCTATGCATGTGAAAGAGAACCCACCTACCCTTCCTATACTATATACTACTCCATTTTTCTTTTTCTTTTTCTTTTTCTTTTTCTTTTTCTTTTTCTTTTTCTTTTTGTGTTGTGAAATTAAAGTCAAAATATTAATCATCATATTAAAATTTTTCAAACCTCTCAACTTCTTTACTCAAAGTCTACGGTGATATATATATATATATATATATATATATATTATATAGTAGATACTATAGCATGAGTTGGGGAAGAAATTATGGGTGATAAAATTTAATATTCAATATCAACTTTTATTATTCATAAATATTCGATGAAATTCTTACGATAATTAGTAATCTGTCATAAATGAGAAATAAAATCCTCGCTCACACTATTTGATACCTACAGATTTCTAAGACATCAGTCTAATCTAAGAGACTAAAAAAACTTCCATTGATGTTATTATAACTAATAACATCATCATCATCATCATCTTTTTTGGTGCTATAATTAATTTAGTATCGACCAAATTTCAAGATATTTACACGCGCGCGAAGAATTGATCATAAAAATTAAATATAAAATTTTGAAACTATATAATAACTTAATATTAAATTAAAAATAACAAAAGAATCACATTAGTAACATTCAATATGTGATATATAGTTATTTATTTTTAAGCAAAATTTATAGTCATTTTAATAATAGTAGTAAGTCAATCTAAAATTCAAAATATATATTTTATAATTACTATATAAAGTATATTAAAAATTAAAAATAATTTTATTTAAAAAACAACACTTACTTCGCATGGAACACTTAACTAGTCTTAATCTAATAACATACTAGAATTTAATTGGGTTTTTCAAATAAACGAAGGACAAGATAATTAATTATATATATATATGAAAAGGTATAAGTTAATTAAAAACTGTATAGATAAGCATCTTATTTAATACTGACTTGGAGTATTTTGTTTTAACAATACTTGCAAGTAACTTATTGCGGGAATAGTAGGAATATGAGATATTTACCATTCTAATGGTAGATATATTTTGGGGAGTTCTGTTATTTATTGCGATAAAATTATGATAAATTATAATTACGAAATTTGTCGATATATGAGATTGATAAGAATTATAGATAAGTCTAACTTATTACATATGTATCTAAAAGAGTTATCACTAATACGTATTTACGTAATTGATAATTAAAAAATCGACATAAATATTCGTAATATATATCATTTTTTTTATTTTGGACATGAAGCAATTGTTTACTTACATACCGAATAAGTTGAGAAGCTGATTCGTATTATTAAACCAGATTATACCGCAAGACTTGATATGCAATAATAATCAAGTTGTAGGGGTCAAATAACTAACTGCTAATTTCCTCAACTTTCTGTTATTTTAAAGAATTTTCAGTACATATATGCCGTGATAGGCGGAGAAGGTTCATGTCACCAAACAAAAGTAGATTTTATCACAAGGATACTGGAAATTTTGTAACATGTTAGTCATGAATACATCTTTTTATTCAGACCTTTTCATGTGAATTTGAACCTAAAACTCAATTATATTATTAAATTGTTTGTATGTATGTGATGATATGATTGTGATGGCTCCGACCCAGCCCATACAACCCACGTTGATCGTCTCACTCACCCTGTCATCATGCCTCCAAATACGTATATGCCAAATTGCCAATTGCATATATATATATATATTATTTATGATATATATATATATATATATGGGTCCGCATCCATGACAACCGGTTGCTGGGAGTACTATTCTAGCAACCATCATCTCCACCGTTGATGAAAATGATGAAGGGCTAAGATTTAAAAAATAAAAAATAAAGGAGTGCACTGCCGCTACATGTTGTAGCGGCTGGATTTGTTTTCTTTCTCCTTGCCGCTACAACATGTAGCGGCTGACCCTCTCCCCCATCTTGTCCCATTTTATTTGGCTCATCTCCTAATTTATATTATTAACTAATTTTATTATTAATAATAATATTAACTAACTAATATTAATGTCATTAATATTAACTAACTAATATTTTTTTGTCCAAATATTTTTGTCCTTCGTCCTAATTTATATTAATAATTAATATTAATATTAATAATAATATTAACTAACTAATAATTTTAGAATAAATATTTAATTTAAAAGGTTAAGATAATTATTAAAATTATTAATAATTATTTTAAAAGTTTAAGATAACTAATATTTTATCTTAACTAATATTTTATTAGTTATCTTTTGAATATAAATATATATATATATATATATATATATTGTTTGAAGGCATTAACCTAATATAAACAATTAAATATTTCAATCAAATATGTCATTATTGCAAATAAATATGGCCTCATATAAGGATTCTCACTCCAATTTTTCTCTCCCAAATTAAAACCCATTTGGTTGTTTCACTTTTTCTTTATTTATCAAGTACACAATAGAACATAATTTTTACTAATGACTTTTTATTTATTTTGATATCATTAAGAACACATTACATTATATGGGGATGGGATGAATGGAGAGAATCAAACTCCCACTCCCACTCCCACTCCCACTGTGATAGTTGTGGATCGTAACCAGTGCAGTGCTGCCACCTTGATTCTCAATAAAATTTATTTCAGTAAAGAAAATTATCCAAGAAGATTATGTTTCAATTTTCTTTTGACAAAAATGTGTGAAAAATAAAGTGTGGCATTGAACAGAGGAAGTATAACGTGCCATAGTAATCCAACCCAAGTACAGATATAGACAGTTGTACCATCTGCTTCATTGAATATACATTCTTGAGCCCAAGTTAGAGGGAGTTAAATCTTCTTTGGAGAGGTCAAATATCCACCACCAGAAAAGTCCTGAATTTCTAGATAATTAGGAATAAAAATAACATCGAGTATACACCAAAAAGGGATACCAGAAAAGGAAAAGGAAGGGATAAAAACTAACTCTGAAATACATAAGCAACTAAACTGTCATGCATATTCCAGTAATTGTAAGCTAAAATATAAATGGGGCTGGCATTGTTATGGTCTTATGGGACTAGATGGCCCTGCACCCTATCAACCAAGCACTTTTATCTTAAAAGCCTTATCTGGCGTAGTCCCCACTACAAAAGGATAGTGTGGCACATTATATATATATATAGCGCTTAATTCTCAGCAACATTTAACATTTCTCTGTCTTGGCTGTTGGGGGAGGGCCACATGTGAGCTCATGGTCCTCCTATTAAGTTTCCATGTGATCAGCTACCCTGGCCATGGCGCTGTTAATTTTAATATAACCGCTCTTTCTCTCTTTCTTTCTCTCTTTGATCTAAACAATGTGATTATGCCTGCAATATTAATATATTAACACACAAACTGCATAATGATTGGAAACATGTCTAGTATTTTCACAAATCAGATCAATATTTTGCATGCAAAAGTACGAGATCATTTTATAACCCATGTTCTTTCGTGCTAAAATTTAACAACTTCTGTTCAAATCTCGAAATAATCTGTGCTAATATATTATGTCTCCATGTTTAATGATGTGCACAGAGTAATTAATGACAATATTGACACGTAGTAATACTTGTAGTACATGAATTACCACTTTGGGCGGAGCAGCTCCCTCGCCTTCTTATAATCAACCCTCTGAGCAATTTTTACCTGAGAAAAAATGTACTATGAAACGTACGCTACACAACTTTCTATAGTATCAAACAGAAACTTTTCGGGCATTCTACCATATGATTGCATAGTTTTTTCCGTGAAACCCAGCTTGATTATGTGATCTACAACTTGGTTTTAGCAATGGGGCCTGAAACATCAAGCTGGAGATTGGGCAATAGCACACAAATAGTAGGCCCGCAGCTGATTGCCATCAGCCTGAGAATTTAATTGGTTGACTATCAAATCATTGACCCCATCCCCATAAATATGAAAACTATAGATATTACGATGCAGACTCGACAATGAAAAGTAGTAACATACAAACATATAGGAGAACAAGAAAATTTAGCGTGCAAAAACTAAAAACAATTTTATGCATTGCCGACACATAATCAATATGCTATGCATATGTCATACAAAGTTTACCAGAGATGTGAAAAAGATCGATGTTAAATGAAGGTGCCTACATTACAAGACAATAATTCCATATGGCCATGGCGAAGAATAGACAAAGGTTTCATTATGTACATGAATAGTGGAATGGGTGCACAACTGCAAAATCAAAGAAAGAACAAGAATGTGAGAGTGTCTGAGATGTCTGTTGTGATTATATCCATGTACAGTTGGTGAAATGTCTTATTCAGATCACTTCTTGAAACGTTGGGCTCAGTAGGGTTGCACCATAGGGTACCCAGGTCTGCCAGCTCACATTAAGATTCCTTCTGCAATCAGTATCCAGTTAGTTGTATTAAAGCTAGGAAAATATTTCTTTCTTTATTTGCCTTTATTAGTATTATTTTTTTTAAAAAAAAACAATGCTAGGAAAACCAAACAATATTCATAACTTGTTTCTTTCAGTCCACATTCAATGGTGACAACAACCATCCTGAATCTGAAGGTAGAATCCAAATACTTCACAGTGCTAAGCCTATGTTCTGACTATATATGACCGTAGCAATATGTATGGCCATGGTAAGGAGGAGAATGCATTTTTTAAGCACCATATACCAATAGGCTTAAATGTATGTAGCAAGTAGCAACTGTCTATATTAATCAAGCTGTGAGAATCGAACATGAGGCCGAGTGCTTGGATCCGCGTGTTGTCGGGCGTCCAATAATTTAATTCTATGTGCACAAATAGTATTACCCATGTATTAAATGGTAAACAATTGATGTTAATTATAAACCTTATCAATAATTTAAATAGAAAGACTCGTATACTATATTCTCTTGCTATTTGTGCACAACAATTTATGCATAGTTTGTGCACAAAAAAGTACTAATATATGTATATGTATAAAAATAGCACAATCAGGGACAGAGACCAAGGAATTTAGCCTCCATAAGTAGCTGGATGCATTTGTTAAGTCAAATCTATTAACCTGTAAGACCTGATATGTGTTTCTAAGATTATATACACACGACATTACTTTACACTGTCAATAGGAAACTGTACATCTGACACTGCAGTTTAAAGCCCAAGGACACAGCAGTAAAGCCTTATAAGGTGTTGATAGAAAAAAAATGCAATCACTCAGCCATGCAATTTCATAGGACACTTAAGTATTATGGAACTGCAATTCAGGTGCTTACAGCTAAACCCAAAAAAACACCATTGATGATCAATGTTTGAAAAAACAAGAGCAATGAAGAAGCTCTTGCTTTACCAGTATTTTGACACCAGCTTTACAGTTACATCCATAGAAATTCTTTGGCAGAAAAAAGCAATGGGACCAAGATGAACAAGTAATACATTAATGATTGTTTTCTCTTTTCTTTACATTTCTTGATCAAGAGAAACAATTTAAGTAATGCAGTAGATAATACACCCCCAAAAAAAAAATCATAGGCCCAAATCATAATGTATAAAATAACAAGAACAAGGCTGAAGGTTCAAACTATTACTTCCTCTGTTTCACTAAGATTGTCACAACTGGTATTTTACACAAATGAAAGAAGTCAAATTTTAAAACCAAAATGCTAATTTATCAAACAATCTTCAATATACTCTTAAGATTCTCAATACTGCAGTATTGTTTCCTTGACCTTTGAAAGAATGACTTAACTTTTTGAAATAATAAACAAAAATAATACTTAATTATGACAACCTTTTCGTGACAAAGGGAGTATGACTTATGGAACCTTCATAATTGCTTACCTATTGATGTTATCATCTCTTGAAGTTGCTTAGCTTGTATAAGCGCGGAACAGCAAGCAAAAAATTTGCAGGGAACAAAAGAAAACCTGCAAATTTAGGACAAATTAACCAAACAGAACTTCTTGCTGCGTCTTATATGACTGTTAATGTTATCATGTCAATTACTGATACTCTCAAATTTCAAGACCACAAAACTCTAACCAAGAAATCTGAAATTCTACACAAACAGAAGTTTAGCACAGGAAAGTAACATTTTACCTGTAGGTAGCAAAATCAGTTCCAAATGAGTCCATATCTCCATCTTGCGGAGTTGTTTCTCTATTCGGAAACTCATGGACTTTTCCCTTTGCTACATGTGGATTGGAGATTGAATGAGAATGGTTCATTCCATTCCAAACGAACAACCAAACACAATTTTTTTCATTCCATTCCCACCTTAATTCCTGCAATCCAAACATAGCATTAGAGATTGGATCCTCATTGATAAATGTTCCATACTTTGAACAATCCCTTATCCAAACTTTAGAAGCTTCAAGCTACATTTGAAGAGTTCTTATGTAGATCACATAAGAAGTCATTGCAGCAATCACCATCTCAGCATGAATTCTCGAAACTCCTTTTATATTTCTTAATGATTATGTCACATCCTATAGAACAGAAGGAAGTAAGTTTGATGAACACATAATTTCATCAGTCATTACATATTAACATCAACTTACTCAATTACAGAAGGTATATACATACATATAAGGTCAGAGTAGTAAGTTGTGAGTAAACTACGGGTTTTCCTTTTCCATAGTCTGTATAAGGGTTCCATTCCCTTTGATGGGGGTTTTCCTTTTATTCCTTTCATTAGTAGAAGCATGCAGTCCAAAACACACACACACACAGAGGAACAATTGCAAAAAGAGTTTTCAGATATTATCTACGAACAGTAATTCATCATGGCCCGAACATTAATCATTTAATGCAGAATAACTTCAGAACTACATGGTACTGTAGAATAGAACACGTCTCGCCTTGCTTTACATAACAGACAAGAGAAATCAATTCAAGGAACCGCAAGGTATTATGCAGTTGAAAATTGTTGTACTAGCATAAGAATTATGATGTACTGCTTCTGTTAAAAACAATTGTACATGAATACACAAGACTAGCTGTTACTAAATGAAAGAACTTTTGGCCACAATCTAGAATACCTTTTTGTTATGAGCAGCAGCAGCAGTGTTAGCAGTAGCAGTGTTATAAGCAGCAGCAGCAGTCACTAATAACAGAAGACAGCAGAAGGAGCAGCAGCCATTAATAGCAAAAGGAGAAGAATAGATGGGCAATAGCAGATATAGGACAGCTGGCAAGGGAATTCCAATTACAGTGTAACAGAATTAACTAATCTACAAATAGGTGGGAGAATTAGAATTCAAGTTTAGGAGGGAAAGTTAGTTAGTCAGTTGACAGCTGTTAGTTACAGCTATTTGAGAGAGAAAACTTGTATAAATAGAGAGAGGGAGAGGTATCTGAGAATTGCAATCTTCTTCTGAACTTTCATTCTTGTTCTGTAACTACATTCTTCTCATTAATTCCAAATCATCCATCCATTTTCCTTATTTTTGTTCTGTATCTCATTTTTTTTCTTTTTGAATTCATAAATTGAGATTGCTAATCACAACACTTGGTATCAGAGCCATCAATCCTTAGCCTTAAACTTCATTCATGGCAGTTGGAACTCGATCGAAGGAGACAATTGAGGAAGGATTTCGTAATACTGACTCACGAGTGCAATAATTGATGAATAGTCATCATCAGTTGCAACGCACAGTGGAGGAAATGGGAGATGGATTCAAGAATTTGCAGAGTACCATGGAACTCATGATGGCTGAATTCCAGCACAGTTTTAAAGGTAAGGAAGCTGTTCCTGAAAAATCTATTGAATCTTTTATAGATTTAACTTATACTTCTATGGGAAATGGGGAACCTAATTCAGTTCCTAATTTTATGATGGGAAATCTGATTCAAATAAATTTTCATCCTCGTTTTGATTTTCCAATTTTCAATGGATTGGATATTAAGAATTGGGTAATGAAATGTGAGTATTTTTTCCAATTCCATCCTATGAATGACTTGTTAAGACTGAGAAGTGTGGTTCTTTACCTTGAAGGAGAGGCTGGATCTTAGTTCCTAGCTTATTTTAAGTCTAATCCCAATGTGTCATGGAAGCAGTTCATGGAGGATGTAGAAATTAGATTTGGAGAAACTTTCTACAATAATGCATTGGCTAAATTCAATAGGTTACAACAAACTGCTTCGGTAAGTCATTACCAAAAGAGGTTTGAATTCCTTAGAGCATTGATTGAGGTTGAAAACCCAGGATTAGATGAAGAATATTTTGTTAAATGTTTTGTGGGAGGATTGAAAGAAGAAATAGGAGGATTTGTTGGTCTTCTCAAACCTCAGAAACTAACTGAGGCTATTACAACAGCTAGGATTCAAGAAAGTACTGTTGAAGCTATTTACAAAAGGAATAAGCCCACTTCAAATTTTCATAAACCTTTGGGAAATATTGAGGGAAGTAATTCCTTGGGGTTAAACAGTAAAGCATCTAAGCAACAATTTCAAGGAAGTAGCCATAATGTTTTAGGAGGCAGGTACTAAAGGGAATGTTGATTGACAGGTCAAGAAACTTACACATAGTGAAATGCAGGCTGTGAAGGAAAAAGGGTTATGTTTTAATTGTGATGAGATTTATAAACCAGGACACAGGTGCAAATTTAAATAGATCTATATGATCATTGGAGATGATGAGTTGGAGGATGAATGCAAGGATGAGATAGACAATGTAATGGATGGTGATTGTGCAGTACAAGAAGCAGAAATGGCTATCTCTCTGCATGTTTTAAATGGGAATACATCAGAAACTACATTAAGAATTAAGGCAATTGTGAAGGGAAGGGAGATCATACTCTTTATTGATACTGGGAGTACCCATAATTTCCTGAACATTAGCACAACTAAGAAACTGCATTGCACCAAGGAGGAGGACAAGCCTATGTAGGTATGTGTGGCAGATGGTTATAAGATGTTGTGCATAGAAAGATGTAGAAAATTTGAATGGACATCTCAAGGCCATAAGTTCTGCACTAATATAAGAATTATTCCCTTAAAAGGTTGTGATGCTGTCTTGGGGGTTCAATGGCTAAAAACTTTGGGGGATTGTGTGTTTAATTTTAATACCTTAACTCTAAATTTTTTTGTGGGAAAAGAAAAGATCATCTTGAAAGGAAACAGTGACAAACAACCATCTTCTGTATCAATGATTACTGCCATCAGATTACAGGATGCCCTGAAAAAAGATTAATTATCTTTGCTAGCATGTGTATTTGCAGTTCATGCTAATGGAACAAAGGAGCAAATTCCAACTCAGGTTCAACAAGTACTGCAGAATTTTGAAGATGTGTTCCAAGAGCCAAAAACTTTACCTCCTCAAAGAGACCATGATCATCATATCCCACTGAAAACTGGATCAGATCCCTTCACCATTAGGCCATACAGATATCCTCACATACAAAAAGCAAAAATTGAAAAAATTGTTCAGGAAATGTTAACAGTTTTATTAGTTAAAAATAAGGATGGATCTTGGAGATTTTGTGTGGATTTTACTTTTTAGGAAGCTGAATAAAATCATGGTCAAGGACAAATTTCCTATTCCCATAATTGAAGAACTGTTGGATGAATTGAGAGGATCAAAAGTCTATTCCAAGCTGGAATTAAGGGTTGGGTACCACCAAATCAGAATGCATCCACCTGATGTACCTAAAACAACTTTTAGAACATATATAAGCCATTATGAATTTCTTGTTATGCCTTTTGGTCTGACAAATGCTCCTGCCTTATTTCAATCTCTAATGAATTAGGTGTTTGCTGAACATTTAAGAAAATTTATACTTGTTTTCTTTAATGACATACTGGTTTACAGTCCTGACTTGTCTTCACATACGGAACACTTGACTACTACCTTGACAATACTCAGAAGAAACACTTTGTATGCAACACTTTCTAAGTGTTCATTTGCTCAGTCTCAAGTGGAATATTTGGGTCACATAATATCTACAGGAGTTTCTGCAGATCCAAACAAAATTGCTTGTATAGTAAATTGGCCAGAACCAAAGTCAGTTAAAGCTCTCAGAGGATTTCTTGGGTTAACTGGTTACTACAGAAGATTTATCAGAAATAATGGGGAGATTGCAAGACCACTGACTTAACTCTTACAGAAGGAACAGTTCAATTGTACTTCTGAAGCAACCATAACTTTCCAGAACCTTAAAAGGGCCATGAGTTCAACTACTGTCTTGGCTTTACCAGATTTTACTTAGCCATTTGTTATTGAAACTGATGCTAGTTCCAAAGAAATTGGTGTTGTCTTAATGCAAGGTGGAAGGCCATTGGCATTCTTAAGCAAAGCCTTAGCACCAAAACATTTAGGTCTATCTGATTATGAAAAGGAGCTCTTGGCAATTTTGCAAGCTATAACCAAGTGGAGATCTTACTTGATTGGGACTCATTTCATTATAAAAACTGATCATCAGAGCCTAAAATTCTTTATGGAGCAAAGACTTTCTACCATCTTGCAGCAGAAATGGTTGAGCAGAATGCTTGGATATGACTATGAGATAACTTACAAAAAGGAAACAGACAATGTGATAGCAGATGCCCTTTCTAGAAAAGATTGTGAGGACAACATTGCTCACACAATGACAATTACTGGAGTAATGCCTCCTTGGGTACAACAGATCATTAGTTCTTATGTGGGAGATGAGAAAGTTCAGACCATCATACAACAATTCAGTGTTTAACAAGATTCTGTTCCACATTTCACTTTTCAAAAGAATGTATTAAGATACAATGGCTTGATATATGTGGGTTCTCAAACTAATCTCAGGAAAACTCTCTTCTTAACCTTCCATGATAGTCTATTGGAGGATATTCTAGAGTTCAAGCTACTAACAAGAAACTGGAAGCATATTTTGTATGGGACACTGTCACTTCACTAAGGCTTGGGTTAAAGAGTGTGAAGTCTGCCAAAGAAATAAAACTGAGAGTAATTCTTATCTAGGATTATTGCAGCCTTTAGAGGTTCCTTACGAACCTTGGACTGATATTTTTATGGACTTTATTGAAGGATTGCCTAGTTCTGAGGGCAAAACTGTTATATTAGTTATAGTAGACAGATTTTCCAAATTTACTCATTTCATTGGTTTGTAGCACCCTTACACAGCAAGTACCATAGCCAAAATATTCATTGACAACATTTATGGAATTCATGGATTACCACATACTATCGTTACAGATAGAGACAAGGTATTTGTGAGTATATGCTGGCAAACCTTGTTTAAACAGTTGGGGGTCAAATTATGTTTAAGCTCAGCTTATCATCCTCAGTGACTGATGGCCAAACTGAAAGGCTAAACAAATGTCTGGAATGCTACTTAAGGTGCATGTGCAGTATTATCCAAGAAGATGGTGGACTTGGTTAAGTCTTGCTCAATGGTGGTATAACACCAATTATCACACAGCACTGAATTGCACACCTTTTCAGGCCTTATTTGGATTTCCTCCTCCTCATCTTAATTTTCATCAGATTGAGAATACAAGAATACCAGCTGTAGATAGTTTTATCAAAGACAGAAGTGGGGACTGGCTGATCTAAGGGACAAATTGTTACGAGCTCAAGTAAGGATGAAAAATTATGCAGACCAACACAGAACTGAAAGAAGCTTTGAGGTGGAAGATTCAGTCTATCTCAAGTTACAGCCATACAAGCAGTCCAGTTTGGCTCAAAGATCCTCCTTCAAACTGGCACCTAGGTATTATGGCCCTTATAAGGTGCTTGAAAAACTAGGATCAGTAGCTTACATATTAGATTTGCCTAGCCATGCCAAAATCCACAATGTATTCCATGTGTCCCTATTAAAGAAACAGATTGGACTGCAAGCAAGGATATCTCCTACACTGCCTCCAATAGCTGCAGATGGCAGACCAAAGATAGTTCCCATTGCTGTTTTGGATAGAAGAATGGTCAAATTTCGGAATCGACCTAAGGTAGAGTATCTCATTCATTGGGCTAATAGCAGTCAAAAGGATGCTTCATGGGAGGATGCTCAACAGATGGTTCAACAATTTCCAAATTTCAATTTCAGTCCTTGAGGGCAAGGATATTTTGAGGGAGGGGTAGGGTTATGAGCAGCAGCAGTGTTATAAGCAGCAGCAGCAGTCATTAATAACAGAAGACAGCAGAAGGAGCAGCAGCCATTAATAGCAAAAGCAGAAGAATAGATGGGCAATGGTAGATATAGGACAGCTGGCAAGGGAATTCCAATTACAGTGTAACAGAATTAACTAATCTACAAATAGGTGGGAGAATTAGAATTCAAGTTTAGGAGGGAAAGTTAGTCAGTTGACAGCTGTTAGTTACAGCTATTTGAGAGAGAAAACTTGTATAAATAGAGAGAGGGAGAGATAGAGGAGAGGTATCTGAGAATTGTAATCTTCTTCTGAACTTTCATTCTTGTTCTGTAACTACATTCTTCTCATTAATTCCAAATCTTCCATCCATTTTCCTTATTTTTGTTTTGTATCTCATTTTTTTCTTTTTGAATTCATAAATTGAGATTTTTAATCACAACACTTTTCAACCAACTTAGTATGTCCCTTCGCTAATGACATGATATCTATCTTCACCTGTGCATAAATTACCAAATACTAACATCAGCATAAACTATTGCATTCATTATAAACTACATAGAGCATTTTATATATGAGCACGACAAAATTAAGCATTAAAAATTAAAAAAATAAAAATAAAAAATTATATTCTCACACTTCTTTGCAACCCTTGTTAATACCCACCTGCTTGCTTAGATTTTACAACCACCATTAGAACGTACAGTTACATTCAGAAATTTGAATGATAAATGAAGAAGAATAAGCTGCTGAACCTGGAAAAGAGGCCCCAAACCATAACTTGACAATTCCTTTCAAATATTTTACACTGATGATAAGTATTAAGTAGAATTCAATTCAGATTTCGGGAGCGATTCACCCACCGGTATACTGTACTGTACTAGCCTACTAGGGCCAAACTCTATTTGTCTACGAGTAAAACTACGCCCTGCTTGGCGTGGTTTATCTTATAACAGCTCATCACTTCCGTCCCAAGAAAATGAACAAACTATTAAAAGTATATAAAGGAGGCTAAATTTTTTTTAAAATTTATCTTTAATAGTCCTACAAAATTATTATATAGAGCGATAACTAATATTATTTTTTAGATTATAGACCTCACTAAATGACATATTTAGTCTTCACTTGATGTACTTTATGTCATTATTTTTGTAACAAAAGAATTTATACTTTAGTCATTCTTTTGAGGACAGAGGGAGTATTTATATGCTTAAAATAACCAGAAGTACCTTTTGTATCCCAAAGTAAGTTTATTATATAATTTTATCTAATTATTAGAATAATAAATTTTACAATTACCAGTATTATTTAGATAATATACAAAAAAAATTGATTCTATTAGTAAATTTAATAATTCATTTATAACAATTTTGAACTTGTAACTATTTTAAATTGTCTTCAAAAAGTTAAAGTTAGTATTGTTCTCGTATTTTAGAAGCGAAGGAATATAATGTTTGGTGTAGTTGTTTTAAATTTATTTATGGGATTAAGTACCTATGTTTGATAAATAAATGAAAATGTGTTTTTAAATATTAAATAAACTCTTAGTTGCATAAGCACCTAAATATTAATTTATTATTTTTTTGTGTTAAAGTAGTTGTACCCAATTTATAATTTAAATAAATTAAAACAAACATATATAACTTTTCAATTTACATTAGAAACTAACTACAAGTTGCAACAAACAACAGTCTACGCCATGCTGATGAAATTAATATTGTGTTTTTTGAGTTTAAAATAAACGAGAAGAAAGTAAAAGAATATTATGGAATGATCAATTCTCTTGTTTATTTATGAGTTTTAAATGAATAAGAAAACAAAACAAACAAAAAATGGAGGAGAAAAAGATAGTCGTCATTTTTCCTGACAAGTTTAGCTGAATTAGACAGCTTAGCTGCGCTCTGGTCATTACCAATACCATATATGTCTAATACAAGGTTGCTCTTTTGATACAAAAAATACCCTTGCAAGTGCATGTTCAACATGTTATTATTAGGCTTAGGCCGCCATTGCACCATCAGTCTAATTTTAGTTCAAAAGACAAAAACATATATACTAGCCACACAAAGCATGTGGTCCATCTGAAATTATGCAGAACACAATCTGAATTATCCAGACAATCACAACCCGGATAGGATACATGTGAGGAACAAAATTCAAAATTCAATTTGGCTTAATTGATAAAAAAAAATTTATATACTCGATCAAAACATAACTTCATACATATATAGTTTGCACAATTCAAAACTCTAATGCTACGTTTGGATTAGAGCAACGAATGTGAGAATGGAATGAATAAATTATGTTTGGTTGGGATTAGAATAAAAAAAATTGGGTTTGATTTCTTGAGAGACGAAGAACTTATGAAATAAGTCATTTTAACTAGAATCAAATAAATCATTCTGTCTTTCATTTCATTCTTTCAATCCAAACTTAGCATGAATCTGATCCTTTTGGGTACCCATCATACTCCAATTCCACATTCATTGTGGCACAATTAGCCTTAAACTTCAACCTCAAAGAAACAATAATATCACTAACCAACTCATTTTCCGGGTCCCAAAACTGCTACTTTTGAACCAACTCCTCCATTTGTTTAAGGGTCCTTCGAACTCTTGAAGAAAAGGAAGTCGAGTCTAACTGAATTGCAGAATTCCACAAACCAATACACCCTCTGTAAAATCCTAATTCCTCGCCAATTTCGAACCCGGATCTGAGACCCACCTGCCGACCCTCGTCTTTCCCAATAAGTAACCCTCTGTTGTAGCCTTCTTTGAAACCTTGGTTGAAGTGGGTATCTTCTAGGTCTACTGGTCTAGTGAAGAGTCGAATATGTCTTCAATGGAAATGAGTTGTTGACTATCCATGGACAAGTTTAGAGACAGAGAGAGAGAGAGAGAAGTAACTTGTTGGCGTAACCGGCTCTTCTACACTGTTTCTGCAGTGGAAAAAGGTTGAAATAACTGTGCTTATTTTTAAAAAGAAATTTTTTAGTCTCCCCGTTCCAAAATACCCTCTCTGTCCCCAAAAAAGGATTAATTTTTTTTAAAAAAAAAAGATAAAGTATATAAAATAAAAGACAACTAGTCATTTGATAGGGTTCATTAATATAAAATAATAAAAATATTCATCATTTTATATAATTTTGTGAGGGTTATTAAGAATAAATTTTTAAAAAAAATTATTCTCTTTTCTTTATTTTTAATTTTCTTAATATATTAATATATGTGCAAATTATACTTTGTCCGTATTCTTGGGCAACGATGGGAGTATAATATTCGCGATTTTCGTGATGTGATCTCCCCTTGTGAGGTTTTTTTCCCCTGGTTATGAGGGTTTTTTTTTTTCCATATTTATTATGAAATTATATTTCTTTTTTATTGTAAAATGTATATTCTCACTACAGAGTGTGATTATACTAAATGTTGAAAGATTCGTATTGTTGAGATTATTATATAATTCATTGTACATGCACTTATATTCCTCTTAGACGAGGGTGTTAAAATAATAATTAAAAAAAAAGTTAATAACTTTTTGAGATCAACCTAAACATCTCAAAGTTTTCAATAAATTATCTGAATTTTAAATTTAAAATGTTTTAAATTAAAATTGAGATGATTTAGTAAAAATTATAAAACAATTAGTAATATTTTTTAAGTAGTTACAATATTCATCATTATATTGATTAAAACTAAAAGAATTTATGTCAATTTTAAAAATATTTTACATTAAGTTTAAAAAATTAATAATAATCGTAATTTAGAATGTATGAAATATAATTTGAACCTGATATCACTCCGAAATGAGGAAGTCATTATATATTTATATACAAAATTAGCTTCAATGTCATTGCATCCGATCTCCTCTTAAGTTAACTTAGTTACTTTGGTAACTTATTATATCAACATTTACTCCTTGCTAACTGAAGTTATTGGTATTATATCGACATTTATTCCTCCTGTATTTGTAAATGTTTTAACATTAAAGGGGCCGAATGCAAAAATTTTAAGAACAATTATGCACCCTTGTCGTACCAATTTATATTAATATGCACTATATGTGGAGTAATTTGCAACTCTTTTTCCCCTTGTCTACTCCTAAATATTTATTGAATGCTTATTTAAGTGACTTGGACAGACAAGTGACATATGTTACTACAAGAAACAGAGCTACCGGTAATAAGAATAGTATATTGCGTGGGTGGTTACAAATGAATATATAAAACATATGAGATGTGAGAGCAGAAAATCATACAGAGAACCCTCAGTATAATAATTTAATTAATTATTCTATAACGTGCAGGCCCCGAGGAAAATAATTAAACATCGGTTGTTTTATTTACTAGCTGCAGCTCCTGACAGTTTCGTGCATCATCTTTTATATATATATATGTACAAATTATTGTTTAATACGGCAGTTTTGCACTTCTTGACTTTCAATTCATGGTTAGATTAAATAATTTAGTGTCAGTTTTTGGGCAGAGTTTTCAATATATCCACGTCAATGAGCAGAGCACAAGACTTATCAATAATGTTATCAGCACAAGAGTTCAAAAAAAATTCTAAATTAATTTATATTATTAGCACCAAAAAATAAATTTTTTGTGAAATAAAAAAGGGCAAAAAAAAAATACCTCAGGTAAGAGTATAAGATAACTCTCACCTCTGGGCTCTGGTGCTCTTAAAAAAAAAATAAAAAAAATAATAGAGGGGATATAAATTTTTAAATAAAAGACATGCAAATGCCACTTGTGATAAAAAGATGAAAAATGTTTTTATGTTAAAATTGTTTAAGCATTACAAATTCGTGTTTCGCTGGAGGGGTCGCATTCATAACAGGTGGACACATGCGGGCAACTGTGCCATCCATACACATGTACAATCGGACATGGTAGCGCTATCAATTCCCCCATTTTTCAACTACCCTTCGGTCTTCGCACTTTTATTTTATTTTATTTTATTTATTCATTCCATTCCATTATGTTGCTGTTGCTGCTGTTTTAATTGAGTAGTATTAATACGACAATTACTAATAATGAAAGTTTTCAACAAGTTGCTTTCAAATTAGCCTTTGCCTACATACTTTGAACCAAAAAACTGAAACAACAGCATAAACAATAATCGGTCATTATCTTCTTACATCAACATCAATGACTCATTTAAGTTTTGAAATGGATCGTTTTAATATATTAAAATAAAATAAAGGTTGAATAATAATAATAATAATAATAATAATAATAATACTCGTACATATATCAAAAAAGTTGAAGTCTAATCTACATCATAAGAAAGACAAAGCAATTGTGAGAGGGAAAGCAAAGAAAAGAAAGGTGAATGTGAGTTGAGTTACTGTTCTATATAACATTGATTGATGTGTAAATTAAATACTTGAAAATTAAGATTTTCATTTAATTACGTAAATCAAATACCTGAGAATTAGGGTTTTCGTTGACTGTAAAATTTGTTGACTTTACCACCCTCAAGACTTCGTTCACTTGAAAACTTTTTTGAGAGAGAGAGAGCGCTCAATGGCTGAAGAAGGAATTAAGTAGATGTATGTCATGAGCCTTTTTATAGCGCGAGTTCTCTGTCTAATGGACCTAAGCCTCTTGTGAGTGAGGATCCCAATCCTAATCGACTAGGATTAGCATCATAATACTTGTCTTTAGTTGGTTTATCTTTATTTATAACTAGTCCATACCTCACTTCAACGTGTAATTACTGTAATATCCCTGTTTTTCTTTTAAAAATAATAAAAAAATAATGACACGTGACAGTTGCGTTGGTAAAAAAAATTCACCCACATCAAATTCTGGTGTCTCAATTCCCAAATTCAGAAGAATGAGAAATGGGCACGGATCTTTCTTTCTTTCTTTCTTTCTTTCTTTATTTAATTTTTTTTTTATATCGACCCCATGTTGATTGATGAGCATAATTGGATAGGGCATGTTACATGTTAATATTACCATTGATTGATTATTTTATGATAATGATGATTGGGGGTAAAAGGGTCAATCGTGTGGCAAGAGAAAGATTGGATTGGATGCAGTCGCCTGAATCAGCAGCTTTGTTGTGGTAGACAATCCCGGCCCATATTTGTGACTTTTTGGACACCAGAGAGAGAGAGAGAGAGAGAGAGTACAAGTCAGTCTTGAACTTGTGCTGGCCTATTGTCTGTCTTAACTTTAATTTGTTCTCCTTTTATCATAATCCCTAACTTTTACTATGTAACGTCACCATTTACACAAGTCTTGTCTTGTTTCCTATGTCCAAAAATATAAAATATTTTTTTTATATTTTATTTACTTTAGAGAATAATCTTAATTGTTTTCAGTTTCATCTACTTTTCTTTCAAATTTTAGGCGTTTTTTCTACTTGTTCATTATCATACTCCTCCGTTTGTTAATAATATTTCTATAAATCATTGTGTAACTCAACCTCAATAGTACTCTTGCTACTCGTGTGTGTTTTTTTATATACTCCATCCGTTTCAAAATTAAATATACAATTTATTTCTTAAAATTAAATAACGATATATTAAACTTAAAATTGATGTGAATTTATTTAATTTTAATTGATACAATTATTATAATTACATAATATGTAACAAAAAACTATTAATCATAAAATTTATTTGATTCTAAACTTTTATGAGTCATACCAAATTTAAAATTTAATATGTCGTAATTGATCTCAAAAATCAAATTGTATCTCTAATTTTAGAATAGAAGGAGTATTAGTTATGTTGTTCTAAAAACAAGGATATAGAATTAGCCCCATAAAATTTGCACATGTTAATTAATTACTGGTGCTATGTATAAAAATATAATGTGTTGCATAACCCTTGAGGGATAAAATTGTATTGGCCCTATAATGAATTCCAAATTTTTGGTCTCTATGAGGTGGAATCATAAATTCCCTCTTACTTACAAAGCTCACTTGCTATGTTATACTTGCATTTATTGCTAAAAATAAAAAATTGTTTGATAATATATTGATTATCGTCTAATTTAGTTGATTAAAACTAAGGCTTAATATTAAGTATAACTTATGTCTTTCTCTAATTTTGCAATTTTTTTTTTTGCATTTATTGTGGAGTGAAATTATTGATTAAAAAACCACCAGTTGTATTACAATTAATTATTTTATTTTATTTCGTTATTGATCGATTTCGCATAATCTTCTTTAATAAACTGCGGTAAAAACTCTTTATCCCTATTTTTTTAAAATTGAAACATCTATTAATTAAAAGCGTTTTAATTTATTATTTCGGTAGCTAGTCTATTTTTTCATTTAAAATATAAAAACATGCAACATATAATATAATGTTATGGTAAGTTATATTGAATTACTAATAAACAAAATGGACAACCAACTTTATAGTGTCACATGATGTACCTTATATGATGTATAGTAGTGTAGAGGTGCTCCATGGAATTGTTTGAACAATTATTATTATGAAAGAAAATTATTTCCACACAAAAATAGTAATATTACCCTGTTGTTACCCAGGCAAAGCACCATCAAACGACGTCGTTAGCATTGTCGTAATCAGTTACAATTCCTTGACATTAGAGATCTGACCGCAACTATTTCATTTTCACCTTCACGTTCTTTCGCCGTTTCGCGTAGCATCAGTCTCAGTGCATAATAACCCACACCTCTCCGTTTCTGCTTCTCTCTCTCTCTCTCTCTCTCTCTCTCTCTCTCTCTCTTCTCTAGGCGAAATCTCCGTTCGTTCGAAACCCGGCCCTGAAATCTCTCGATTTCGGTAACCCGATCGTCTCTCTCCTCTCTCTTTCTCTCTCTAGATCTAAATCTGTTGAATTCTTCGTCAAACCCCTCGATTTTCTTGACACCAAAGCCCTAATCGTCGAATTCACCCGTTTCTTGTTTCTCAATTTTGGGGTTTCTGTTGTTCTAAGATACTTCTATCGATCTAGGGTTTCAAACCAGCTAGAATTGACAAATTACGAAGACCTAGGGTTTTAATTTGATGTAAAGAAAGGGGATCAGAGAATTGCTGTGCTATTGATGGTTCTCCGCAAGGTTGAAGGCTCGATTGATCTAGAAATCGGCGGTGATGATGGAAGGATATTATTACGCGTGGGTACGAAGGTGAGAAGCAGAAGTTACACCGTTGTCACATTTGGCCGGTAGCTGCTTCGGCCACGTCTTCTGTAGCTGCTACCAATTTCAATCGAGTACCCCCCGATTATCTCTACAAAGTATAATACTTTATCCATTATCTACTACATACATCCATCCATATGTTCATGTTTATCTTCATGTAATTGTTTATATTTGAGGTTCCTGTATGTTGTTTCTTGTATTGAAGTTGAATTCGTTTATTTTCTGATTCTATCCGATTGGCAATATTTTTAGGTTAGCGTGAATTATTTATTCGAGGTGTTGAACTTTCTTTCTTCAGCGATATCCTCATTTGTGCATAGACTGAGTGGATAATATTGAGAACAGGTGGTTATTCTGACTAACTGGCCTAGATTATGTTAATGTGAGTAACTTGTTCTTACATATTTTGTATAGTGTACCTTTATTGATCATTATTAGCTTGATTGGAATTATAGTCTTCTTAAACACAGGAACTTCAGGAATAAGTAGATCAACTATTAGACAAGACACAAGTAGAAATGCATGGAGCATCGCAGTCGGGAGGTCGTTCTCCAAAAACATTAAA
Organism: Aralia elata; assembly: GCA_034770075.1. Taxonomy (NCBI): domain Eukaryota; kingdom Viridiplantae; phylum Streptophyta; class Magnoliopsida; order Apiales; family Araliaceae; genus Aralia; species Aralia elata. Next base: position 13,618,190 of record CM068378.1, read on the forward strand.
TGGTACAACAGGAGCGGCACAATTAAAGCCTGGTTCAGATAATGCACCGAACAGTTCATCTTCGTACCCTACTCAGGGTAAAGGGAAGAAGAGGGAGCTGGGGGTTCAAGGTTCTGATCCTGTGAAACGAGAGCGTACAGTTAGAGCAGACGATGCAGAGTCTGGTCAGCTTCGACCAGAACAGATGTTAAAGACTGAGATTGCTAAAATAACAGATAGAGGTGGACTTGTAGATTTTGAAAGTGTTGAGAAATTGGTGCAACTCATGAAACCTGACAGTGTGGATAAGAAATTAGATTTGACTTGTCGAATTATGCTTGCTACTGTAATATCTGTCACAGATAGGTTTGAGTGCCTTACTCGGTTTGTTCAGCTCAAGGGTTTACCTGTATTGGATGATTGGCTCCAGGAGGTCCATAAGGGGAAGATCGGTGATGGTAGTAGTCCCAAGGAAAGTGATAAATCTGTTGAGGAATTTCTATTGGCGTTACTTCGTGCACTCGACAAACTGCCAGTAAACCTTCATGCACTACAAACCTGTAATGTTGGCAAGTCGGTGAATAATTTACGTAGTCATAAGAATTCCGAAATTCAGAAGAAAGCCAGGAGTTTAGTTGACACATGGAAAAAACGTGTTCAAGCTGAAATGAATATTATTGATGCAAAATCTGGCTCGAGTCGTGGTGGTTCTTGGCCGACCAAGTCTGTAATTTCTGAAGTTTCAAATGTGGGTGGCCGGAGGACTGGAGGACCCTCTGATCCTGGTGTGAAGTGTTCCAGTATACAGTCTTGTGCATCTAAAACACCACCTCCACCTGCTAAGCTTGGTCCTGGTGATAAGTTCTCATCAGCATCTCCTGGTTCGTCAAGACCGTCAACATCAGCGACTGCTACATCAGGTGTTGCTAGCACAAAAGATCTGAATTCTGTAGCAGTAGTTGGTGCGGGATCATCTGATCTTCCTCTCACAACTATTAAGGAGGAGAGGAGTAGCAGTTCTAGTCAGTCTCAGAACAATAGCCAGTCTTGTTCAAGTGATTATGGAAAGACAATGGCTTGTCGGGAAGATGCACGGAGCTCAACTGCTGGATCAATGAATGTTAATAAGATTTCTAGCGGTGTTTCACGCAATCGAAAATCGAGTAATGGCCTTCACAGTACAGCTATCGTAGGTGTTCAAAAGGAAAATAGTTTTGGAAAATTTAGTTCTATAAATAGGAGTTTGTCTTCTGAAAAGGTATTGCCTGATGTGCCCCTTGTGGATAATGGTCACAGCCAGCGACTCATTGTCAGGTTGCCAAACACTGTTCGTAGTCCTGCAAGAAGTGCCAGTGGCGGATCTCCTGAAGATGTGTCCGCTACATTTTGCAAGGGTTCTCCAGTGGCACATTCTGAGAAGCTTGAGCACCAGGATCGGAAAGTAAAGGGAAGAAGTGAAGCCCTGGGGAGCAATAGCGCTTCAAATGCAAACATGGATTTGTTTCAGGGCAAAGATGGATTGGCTGGGTGTGATGAAGTAAACGTTACATCTGTTGTTGCTCTTTGTGACGAACAGAGCAGGGATGGGGAAGGTTCTGATGAACTGACAGAAGCATCTAAAGCTACTGGTTCTCCTTCTGGGATTACGGCCAAACCTAGGAAATCGTATGAGGCTTCATTTAGCTCTATAAATGCCTTGATTGATAGTTGTGTTAAGTTTTCTGAAGCAAATGTGACTGCATCAGTTGCATCAGTTGGGGATGATGTTGGGATGAATTTGCTTGCTAGTGTGGCCGCTGGAGAGATATCAAGATCTGATGTCTCACCTTTGGGTTCTCCCCAGAGCAAGTCTCCAGTACCAGAGGATTCATGCTCTGGCAATGATGTTAAGTTGAGGAAAACAGATGAAGATCGAGCTCGAAGTGAGGATAATCGTAATGATGAATCTAATGGTGATGCTATGACAGATCAAGGTAGCTCTGTTAATTCTTTTCGTGTTAAGCCCGGAGTCCAACACAATGACACACATATGTCAACCAACCTCTCTGGTAACAGCAAAGTTCCTTTGTTTGGCGGTGAAGAGAAGACAGAGGAGTGTAGTGCACAATTGAATTCCAGCAGTATGGATTTGCCCCATCATGGCAATAGTGCAGCATTGTCATCTGATGTCAAGTTGCCTGAATCAGTCGATGGAGATTCTGCAGCTATGTCATCTGTAGATGTTAAGAAAGATGCAGCGGGGGAAGGAGCTGAGCGGTTTCAGGTTCTAAGAAAGTTGGGTCATACCTGGGCAAGAGATGGCAATGCCTCAAATTTGAAACTTAAAGTGAGTAGTCCATTGCCCGATGAAGGTAAGAATATTGGTTGTGCTAATGATAAATCTACGGAGAACGGTATTGAAATTTTACCAGAATCTGCTTCTATATGTGCCAAAGTTAAGGCCGAGGCTAATGAAGAATCAACATCCTGCTCTTCCTCTGATAGATGTGATGACGACAAGAAAACAGTGAATTTGTCAGGTAGCTGCAACTTAAAGGAGCAAAGTCCTCCCCATATTGCACTACCAAGTGGTTCCTGTACTGTTTCTGGCGCAGAATTGAAGTTTGAAAAGGATGATGAGATGAAGTCAGCATCTCACACAGAACATAGTGAGGACCAAAGGTTGGATATAGGTTCATCCACTTTCGATCATATGAGTAAAATTTCTCATGGAAATCCGGAAAAGAAAGAGGTTACTGCTATTCATTCTGGTGGACCAGCTCCCATCGAAACTCCTGCACTGCCTGTACAAGAACCAGAACAGACCGTGAAGTCTAGTAGATGCAAGTCAGATGGAGCAGAAGAACCTTCTTCTGGGCCAAATCACTCTTCTGTAGGGTCAGATACGACTGTAAAGCTGGACTTTGATCTTAATGAAGGTTTGCCTGCTGATGATGGGAGCTCGGGGGAGCTTGTTAAATTGCCAGTTTCTGGAAACTCTTCATCTGCCTGTTTGCCATTCCCTCTACCTATTTCAGTTTCTTCCTTGCCTGGGAGCCTCCCTTCTTCAGTTACTGTGACTGCTGCTGCCAAAGGACCATTTGCCCCTCCTGAGAACCCACTGAGAATAAAGGGCGAACTAGGGTGGAAGGGATCTGCTGCTACCAGTGCATTTCGGCCAGCAGAGCCTAGAAAGATTCTGGATATGTCACTTGGCACAACTGATGGCCCTCTTGTTGATAACTCTTCCAGCAAACATGGTCGCCCTTTTTTGGACTTCGATTTAAATGTTCCCGACCAGAGAGCACTTGAGGACATGGCTTCCCAAAACACTGTTCCAGTAACATGTGCGGAGTCTAGTACTGGTGAACGTAGTGGTGGACTTAATCTTGATTTGAACAGATGTGATGAGAGCCCTGAAATTGGGCAGTTCTCAGTTAGCAACAGTTCTAGATTGGAAATTCCAAAGTTGCCTGGACGGTCAACACTATCTGGTGGATTGTCTATTGCTGAATCATTAGCGTCAAGGGACTTTGATTTGAATAATGGACCTGGCCCAGATGAAGTGGGTAGTGAAACTGCACCACATGGCAAAAACGGCATGCCATTTCTTTCTTCAGTTCCTACTGTTAGAATGAATAATATGGAACTAGGAAACTTCTCATCTTGGTTCCCACCAGGAACCTCTTATTCAGCCATCACAATGCCACCTATTCTTCCAGGTAGAGGTGAGCAGAGTTATCCCATTCTCCCAGCTGCTAGTTCACAGAGATTCTTGGGTCCCCCTTCTGGCAACAACTCTTTTGGTCCTGAAATTTTCAGGGGTCCAGTCCTGTCATCCTCTCCTGCAATTGGCTTTCCCCCCACTACTCCATTTCAATATCCAGGGTTCCCATTCGAAACCAATTTTCCTCTCTCAAACTCGTATTCTGGGGTTTCAACACCCTATGCGGATTCATCATCTGGTGGTCCGCTCTGCTTCCCTGCCATTCACTCACAATTGATGGGACCTAATGGCGTGGTGTCAACCCAATACTCTCGACCCTACGTTATGAGCCTTCCGGGTGGTACAAATAACATGGTTCCTGAAAGTAGAAAATGGGGAAGTCAGGGTCTAGATCTTAATGCAGGCCCTGGGGTTGCAGATCTTGACCGGAGAGATGAGAGGTTGCCTTCGGCATTGAGGCAGCTTCCTATTACTGGTTCACAAGCCTTGGCAGATGAGCAAATGAAGATGTATCAGATGGCAGGTGGGGTGTTGAAAAGAAAGGAGCCTGACGGTGGATGGGACGGAGATAGGATTAGCTACAAGCATCCATCATGGCAGTAGGATGAGCTTTGGCGAATGTGTCAAACCTTGAAAGACCTGGTGAGAATTTCTTTAGTTTTCGTAGTAATTTGGATGATAATGATGGGACAGTTTAGGTCTTGTATAGTCGCTCATGAAGATTAATATTCAGATGTGTTTATTTGATATCTGTAGGGATACTGCGCATCTTCTAGAATAGAGCCAATACAGGAGGGGAGCCATCCACGCCATATTTATTGTAAGAATGTAATTTTGACTTTTTAAATGCTGTACATGCGATGAAGTAAATATGAGAAAAATGAGAATTGTTTCATATTTTGAATAAGCATGCTTTTCTTTTCTTGGTAGCAAGTTTATTATGTTAGCATGAAAATAATGTTTCTTTTATCTTTTCCTTGTACTGTCTTGTGCTTTTTAGTTCTCATTATAGTTTTATCCATTGCTTAACAGGTTGTTTATGGAATTGTGGGCATCAAATCCCTCTTGTGGTTAATACAACCTGGTTGGATGAAGAGCAGGCTGAAAATAACTCACTCTGACTTTGGAAAACAATTAGGGTCCTGGGAACGTTTGTGTTGCTCAAACTTACTCGAACAGAATGGCCATTGCAGATCAGTACCCCTCTGTAGATATTTAACTTAGAGCATTTGCTGGCCAGAACTAGAGGAATTGGGGACTGTCATGTATGTATTGAGCCAGTTCTCGCAACCACAATCCTTGCCCAATTCTTTTAATTTAAAGAGGATTGGATGTACAAAAACTGCCCATGCTGGTTTGTATGTTTGTTAATTGTTTCTCTCCCCTTTTTCCTTGTTCCATACATAGTTGTTACTCTAGTGCTGACTGCCAAAGTTTGGTATTCTATCAAATCTGGATAATGAAATTGCATTGACCAAAGTCTGTCCGGGTGTAAATGTATTTTCCCTGCTTGTTTTTGTATTATAGACCACAATCCTGGTCACTGTAACTTGGTAACATCATTAAAAGTTTTTATCCCCTACCTTTTTCTATCAAGCTTGTACGGCGAGTCCTTGATTTCAAGTCAGGTAGGTCTAAAAGGTTCAAGTAATGGTGAAATTTTAAAATCAAATTACACATTATTTTGTACAATACAATTGCCTCTTTGAATTTTTAGTAGATTAGCTAACAAGGTTAATTTTAAATGTTTTAAATTTGTGAAGGTATAAGGACATTGACATTATATTGATTGATTTTTGTGCCTGTAATTAAGTTGCTCTTATGTTCTTAAAATAAAATGTAGAGATGATCACTTCTTGTTAGGTATTTATTATAATTTGATTGTGTAAAATTTCTTGTAGGATAAGTGAATATTGGAAAATTAGTTAGTATATCAAATGTTTTGATAATTTAATTTTAAGATTTAGGTACTGATAACTTCCTGAATGCTTTAGGTTTCTAACAAAAGAAAAGAAAGAAATTTTTGGGTTGGGTTAAATAAAAGAATTTAATGAAGTTTTTTTTTATAAAATTAAAATTATTACGTGTTACTGAAAAAATGTTCTAAAAATGTTACACCTTAAAAAAAAAGGTGCTAAGATTTTGACATTGAATTTTTGATGCAGGACAAAATTCTAACATTGGTTAGAAAGGAAGAATATTAAGGGACTTAAATTTTTTATTTTAAAAAGTGTCTTAAATGATATGTCATTATTATATTGTTTAAATACATAAATTTTTTATGATTAACTATTCTACAAAATGTCATTAAAATATTAAAGACTATCATTTGAGACTTTTCTGCGAGTAAAAAGCTGAGACCCCTAATTATAAAGTCATGACTTGTTCATAATTTCACAATTTCAGGAATATTACTACTCTCTAGACTCCTGGAGTTGGTAACTGTATTAAAATTTTATACCCGACCTCGCTCTGGGGTTTTGTAATTTTTGTCCTTGTTTTCCCCTTCTTCGTTTAAATACCTCATACATGTTCCATTAGATCCATCGGGTTTGATAGGTGTACTTATAATGAAATATATATATATATATATACTACCTCTGTTCGAATTATAAGATCAACTACCTGTTCTAAATTATAATAAAATTAATATTAATTTTTTAAAAGTTAATTTAAGAAATTTTTAAATTTAAAATTTACATGATACATTGAAACTTTGAAAACAATAAATCTTATAACTAGCAGTACCTTTTAGATAGTTTATAATATTTACAATTAACATAAATTACATAAATTTATGTCAATTTTGAGTTTAAAATTGACTTTTAAAAAGTCAATATGAACCCATCAAGAAGTTAAACAGTGCTTAATCTTTGTACACAGGAAGTAATACATTAAACCAAAGAGTAAATGAAAGATGCCAACAGTACGTATCCTCAAAGCATCACACATCCATGGATTGTAAACGATTATTTTCATCAGTTATCATTAACATAAAATTAATCAAATTCCATATAGGAGGAAGTACCAACCATTGTCGAAAAAATATGCTGATGAGGAAGATAGCTTCCAAACACTGAGTTTCAATTCTCACAACTTCACCCTCACGTTCCTCAGGTCGATCTTCGTAGAGAAGAGTGAAGAAATAATCATCAATGGTTCTTCCTCCGGTTCATTCAACCTCCATCTTGATAAGGTTGATGAAAAATGGGCTCAAAAACTCCCTGGCACAGACTACGCAATCATCTCCGGCGCTCACTGGTTCTTCAGAAAGAACTACCTATACGAGCACAGGCTGTCTAATAGGATGTGTTTATCGTAGCGAATCAACTGTCACAAATTTTGGTCTTGGTTTTGCAGTTGGAAGGGTCTTCCAAACCGCAATCGCGTCCATACATGGCTGCAGGGACTGCAGGGGATTGATGGCCTTGCTAAGGACATTCTCGCCAGCTCACTTCGAAAATGGGACTTGGAACACTGGAGGATACTGTAACAGAACCAGTCCAATAGGTAGCGAAGGAGAGGTTGACTTGGGAGGATTTGAAAGGAGAAAAGAGTAGAGCTTAGCAGAGGTTTGGGATTTTGGATGTGACAATAGCAATGCTAATGCGGCCTGACGGACACTGGGGTAACCAATGGATGAAGGGGATAAGTGACTGTCTACATTCGTGTTTGCCAGGGCCTATTGATGCTTGGAATGTTGGTTGATGGCGGCTCTGAGAAAGGAATCTAGCTCATCACTTCTGTTGTAATTTACTCTCGTCATTTTTCTCAAAGTTCAGCATTAGGGTTGGATAATTAACATGTTAAATAACTGGACAAAAGACAACATGATCCCTTAAATTATCAACAACGAAGGCTATTATTCAGTCTATGTTTAAATCGGACTCAAAGAGCTCATCACATATAGGCAGCATACTAGAGTTGATATAGATCATACGGCATAGTAAAATCTGCAACTGTCATATTCCTACTCCAGCTTACTTTGGCCTCTGATCAAGGGTAATTTAGATTCTACAGCCAACCAAATAACAATGGTATAATAACATAATTACATATCCAATTTAAGGTAACTATGGATGAAATCCATATCAAGTAAACTTCTCAACAGTTGAGCAAAGTAGCAATCTATCTAGAAAGCAAAATAAGGATAACAGGTACACAATTATCATTTATCAACAAACAAAGCCAGAGAGCTCTGCCAGAGGTTTTCTGAGATTTCCTACTTTGGTAAAGATTATTCTCTTCAGTTGGAAACGCTCTTATATCTATCTGGTTCAAGTCAGTTGGAGATACTCTTATACTATTTAGTCCAGTTACCATTCAGATTCTGCATTATGATACAATTTCCAACAAGGATAAAAGATGAAAACATACAATACTATTGAATATAAGCATTTTAAATTTAATCTACGTAAGGCATAACCACAGGTATTCAATTCCAACTGATATATGAAAGATTTCATTACTATAGGCATGGGCAATGGTAATTTACAATCAGCATTATTATCAGTTTCTACTACAGCAAAGATGTAAGATATCCAAAAGACAGACACTAATTTAACATTGACATGGAAATTGTTGCTGAAACCTCATGGTTCTATTGCATTACCAAACACATAAGAGAAGAGTTCACGAACAGGCGAATATTCAACCAACCCAATTTCCATTGCATACCCAGAAACCGGCAACTTCAAGTCCCTCAAAACAGTGAATGCCTCGGCCATCCGAGCCTTTGGCACCTCTTCAGCGACGGGACAATAAGGAATCCATGAATCAGGGCGGTACTCCTCCCCAATTTCAATGCCCTCCTTTCTCATGGCATCACACAACTGCAAATGGAAGTGAAGGAGAGACAAAGAAGGATTTGGAGCAAGAAAGAGAACATTGTTGTCACTCGGAAGGGCTCCAATTGTACGAAAAGATAACGGCAAAGGTTCTTGCTTTGTGGCAAAATTCTTCACAATGTTTTCAAGCTTTGACGGATCAACAAAAGGGCTAGAAAATAGGGTAATGTGAGGCCTTGATTCAATTTCAATAAGCTGAGTACTGATCTGGCGACGAGCCAAGACATTCCAAGCTTTCAAGACCTGGTTTTCGAGGGCTGGATCAAAGTAAAGCTCAATTGCATAACCTTGTGACATTGTTTTAGATTGGAATTCAAACCAAAAATGAAGAGAGACGATGAATTAAGAAAAGAGCAAAACCCAAGCCCCAAAAGCAAGAACTGAGATCTGGTTAGCCCCCGATTAAAAAAGTGACAATTAATAGACTGAAAACAATGTAAACCACAAATATATAAAAACAAAGTAACATTCCAAAAAGATGAATCAATGATTCCAGCAAAAATTGAGCTAGAATACAACAGAACTCACAGCCACAACCAAGAATTGAGATCTCAAGCACCAAGAAGAAAACAACAAGAAGTTCAAATCAAATCAAAGCAACCCACAATAATTCAAGGTCAAAGTAAGGCAGATGCAGATAAAAAAGACAAAGATTAAAGCACAACCCTAAAATCAATTTACAAGGATGCACATACCCAATTGAGCTGAGATTTCAGGAGAAGGGTAGAAAAGAATCCGGCAAATACAATTACAGAAAGAAAAGCAGATAACTTTATTAAAGAAATTAAGTGTGAGAATCATGGGTCCGGGTAGTAATTTATTCTAATAGGTATAGTCAAAGAAAACAAAAGAGGGATTTTCAGAACTTGGCATAGAAAGGGAGTAAAAGAAAGAGAAAGAGAGAGTTTCAAATCTGAACGGGACAGAGGGAATAAAGAGACAAACAGCCGAAAGAATTTCAACGGCTATAATTCACTCCAATTTCCTCAATTTTATGAACATTTAATATAATAAATATTAAATTTCGGAATGATGATGTTTGCACCATTTAATTTACTTCTTGATTATTTAATTTTCACTTATTTTAAAGAAGTTTTGAGATTGATGTCCGAAGTCGTTTATATAATTTTGTTTTAATACTCTCTTTGTTTCATAAAAATAATAGTCTCATTATCCTAATTAATGCAAAATTTTAAAATTCAGATCATGATGTGAGTTGATTTTAATTTTGAGGTAACAACTATATACTTAGTAATAGTTTTTAAGTAGATTACATTATTAACAATTGCATTAATTAAAATAAAATAAATTCGTGTCAATTTTAAAATTTTAAGATTTCATAAATTTACTATAAAAAAAAGCAATGAGATTAATTCTTTTGTCAAAAAGAAGAAGTAGAAAAATGAAAAGAAAATGTTTAAATATGTTGAAAAGTGGGAGGACAAGATTTTGAAATAAAAAAGAGAGATAAAAAAAGTTGGATGAAATTAAAGAAAAAAAAAGAGTATTTTTGGCACATAAAACAAGGCTTGCTCTTGTGTTTTACTTCTTTTTTTTTTCTTTTTTTTTTTTGTAATTGTTGTTTTAGAGTGTGTGTTTTTTTTTGTTCTTTGTTTTTTTATCCTTAGTTCGTTTGTAAGTTTGGTATAAACATATTTATGTATACATATTATTATTTTTTTTGAGAAAATAGTGTTTTGTATTTGAATTTTAAGACAAAACATAATTCTTAAGGAAAAATATCCCTGTATTCTTTTGTTAATTGTATATTAAGCTAATTAAAACCTATATATTTATATATGACTCATTTTGGGACATTGGAGAACATTTAGTAACTAGTACAAACTCTTAATACAAAGTTGTCAATTTCTGATAATGTTGATGGAGATTGTTGCCATTAATCACTTCCTGTGGTCTGTGCTTTTGGAACATCCAAATATTATTATTACGAGTAGTGGTCTTCCTCTCTCAGCTGAAGTCAATATCTAATATATAGTAGCATAACTAACATGGCTGTTCTGAATTCTGATTGATTATTCCACTTTCATATATTAGGTTCAATTGCATCATGTGTTGATTTATTTTATCTCTTTTGTTTTGATGCTGGCGGCCTGGTTTTTCCTATGATCTATACAACTCATGGCGACTTGTGGTGTTCCTATTTGAGTTGTGTAATGTCAGTTATATTTGTCTAAGGTTTTTGACAGCAATTATATATATATATATATATATATATATATATATATATATGTGCAATTGGATTTTATTACATTGCACACTATATTTTTATGTCTTGGAATCACTGTAAATATATACTATACTTTGTACGTCTGTAGTCTTGGTAATAACTAATATATATATATATATACACACATATATATATATACACACACACACATATATATATATATATATATATATATATATATATATATGTCAGCTCATATAGGGTAATCTCCACACAATTTAGGCTCGTAAAGACTCGAGCTATTTGCGAACAAGACTCGGCTCTAAAATTCCTCACTTATTGAATCGAGTCGAAACAAAGTATACAGCTACTGATCGAATGGACTAGCTAGTAATAACATGTGAATTAGCTAGTATAGTATATGTGGTTTACATGATTAATTGAAATCCTTTTTTTTTTACTAATTAAATATATAAGATGCAAATCAACTCAACATATATATTGGACTGACGAGTCGACACATTTATTTAACATGCGCATGCATGCATGCCTGCCTGCCTGCCTTGATTATTATTGGTGGAAAAAACAGTAGTTCCACAAATGCAGGATGATTGACGAACTTGAGAATATATATATATATTATATAAAATAGTAGCTTGCTTAATAAATTAATTGTTGGATGTTGCTTGGCTAAGCTTTCTTCAATATTAATGTTAATGAGGAAGGCGAATATAAAGTGGAATTGGATTCCAAGGTTCGGGAGGAGCATCCCACACTGTAAATGCGCTACTGGAATTCATCCATTTCTCTGATATCTCCGGGTAGTGCCGGTCCAGTACGTCTTTGAAGGTCTCTGTTGTATTAACCCATTCCAGTCCCTTTTTCGTGTATGTCTCCTCATTAAAATTACTTGTGAAGAACTTATCTGCCTCCAATCTCCTGCGTGAATATTCATCATATATATATATATATATGCATTAATTATTAATATAAATTTGTTATATATTTTACATCCGTTCAACAAATTTATGAAAGAAAATAAAAATTTAGTTAATTGACTATAAAAAAATAATAATTTAAATGAGGCGTTTGAATAAAATAGGGTGAGAGAGGTAAAAAAACATTCAACCCACCCAGTCTACTAGTGTTATTAAGACCTTTGTTTGGGCTCCTAAGCTCCATAACAAATTGATCTAAAAAATTTGTTAAAAGTAATATGTGCATTGTACCGATATTTACTCCTAAACAATTTCAATTTCAATTTACAGACACTTGTATTATTAGTAATTTAGTAACTTAATTAATAAGAGCTCTGTTAGCTTGTGATTGGGGGTACTGACCTCGATGCCATGACGATGAAAATGATGAAGGACGTCTCACTGATGGCAAACCCTTTGATCTTCTTCTCTGCCATGAGGCCCACCAACAGATCAAGATCGTCCACATCATCACCGTACACGTCTCGAAGCGCAGCGATGGCCTCTTGGTCATCCGTCAGATCTTTCCATTTTGATATTGGAAGCAGAAACAGAGACCTACGAAAATCATTGTACCTAGCAACGTTCCTCTCCCTGTCCCTATAAACTGCATTATCACATCAAATATTAATGCAAATTAATTAGCTTCATGTCAATTATAAATTCATATATAAAACTGTCATAAATTAATTTTAAAAAGTTTTTTTTCCCTATATATAGCTTTGGGTAATAAATTAAATTATATGCATGCATGCTTACTTTCAAGGGCCGCTAAGTCAACTAAATGAGGACGTTCCTTTCCATCTGTATCTTGTACGATAAGGTCCCTAAGAAACAAGGGATAATTCCAGAGCTCAAGGGCACCACTTGCTTGGTGTCCCATTGATACCATTTGCCTCTTAAATCCAATCTCTGATAACGACTTCTCTCCTTTTAGACCCACCATTTCCCTCATATCAACCCTTCATGTCACATAATATATATATATATATATATATATATATATATAATCAATCAAATTAAAACACATTATTTAACGAAAATAACTTCTCGTGTTATTAATTAATTTAAAATGACATACTCAAAAAGTATATATATTAATTACTCTTTATCCATAGGTGGAGATTTGTTTGGCCCTGTTGATGCGTGGATGTTCCTAAGGTGAAGGTTATCAGGCAGAAGAGAGTGAATTCGATAAACAGAGGTGAACTCCTCAGTCAATGAATAGGGGACACCATGAGTATTAGGCTTAGGTAAACCCACTAGTCCGCTTAAAATGGACCCAAGCCCAAAAAACTCTCCCAAGTGCCCATACTTGTCCTTGAACTTTTTCCCCAGAAGTCCATACCTGTAAACATGCATGCCCACAAAATATGTACATACATACATGCAGTTATTTCTTCAAAATTAAACCATGTTGTACTATATATAAATGAAAGTGCTAACAATTCAATACTTTGATTTGTAATTTAATCTGTTTAATTAATGAAGCAAAATGATATTTGTAGCACAAATTATGCTAATTCGATGATACAATTGATACACAAATATATTATGTCATTGCACAATAAGTTGTATACATATTTGTGAATTGTGATTAGATGAGGAAAATTTTCTCCCTTTAACTATCAACTTTCGGGTATGAATGAATGAATCAAATACATGCAAGTATATATATATATATATATGGGGTAAGTTTCTAAAGCGAACCTTAAAAAGTGAATCAAAGACGAACCGTCGTCTTTAGTGTCTATGGCGACGATTCAACCCGTCGCCAAAGACTAAATGGCTACGGCGACGGGTCGAATCGTCGCCATAGACATCAAAGACGACGGTTAGTCTTTGGTTCGCTTTAGAAGCTTACCGGCGACGGGTCGAATCGTCGCCATAGACATCAAAGATGACGGTTAGTTTTTAGTTCGCTTTAGAAACCTACCGTATATATATATATATATATATATATATATATATATATATATATATATATATATATATATATATATATATATATTGTGCGCACATGAAGTTGTATATATGCGCGTTAAATTAACGACTAAAATTTGTCTTTGATTATATATCAAATGAATTACCAGTTGACTCGCATCCCAGCAAGCAAGGTGTCAGTCTTCAGAAGCTGAATTGTCCAATCGATGGTGTGAATCTTTGCAATTACAGCAGCAGTCACTAGTCTTGCATGACGATACAGATCTTCATCCTTCATATCTGGATGTTCAATCTAGTACGTACGTACGTACGTACTCCAACAAATTAATATATAACCAGATCTAGGCTATATAGCTAAATTTTACTTTGAACGTGGACTTTATCATAAACTAACAATATGGTTATGTAATTACTCTAGTATCAAATATATATATATATATATATATATATATATATATATATATATAATGGTACGTATTCTTAATTTGGGACAGAGCTTAGTATAAAACAAAAGTAGGTAGTTATATAGGTACGTACCTTCAAGGCATCGCAGATTGCATTATGCTCCTTGATGAAGAGGGCTTGTAATGTGGAGACGCCAGCCCAACTGTTACGAACGTCACCGGAGATGGCTACGCCATGTTCGTCGTGAAGGAGAAGGCCGTCATCCCCCAGCTTCAACTTCCCATCCTTAAAAGTCCTCACTTTCTTTAATTGGTCTGCTTTACTACCATATATAACGCTTCCGTCCCTTAACACAATTACAATTACAATTACATTCATTTAATTAATTCATTTCATTAGTATATATATAGTGAAATTTAATTGGGGGAAATTCAACTACTTTAGACAAAAAAATAAAAAAAAATTCTTGCGTATGTACCACCAAGGTGTCCGAGTATTGAGGTGACCGGTTTTGATGTCATAGAAACCTGTAGGGACCTCCTTTGTCTTGTAAAATTTAAAAGACTTGAGAGGGCACTGACTTGCAACTTCTTCAGGTGCAATAAGCTCAATCTGCATGCATTCCATGCATGATCAAATTTAATTAGGAAATAAGACATGCATATATGCAGCTAATTAATAAATTAATAGTAGCAGTACTAGCTATTAAACAAAAACAAAAACAAAATCAAAATTAAATAATCAATTATATAATGAATTAATAACCATACATATCTAAACAACTTAATTACCTGCTTAGTATCCTCTAAATGATCTATCCAATCATGTACCATAAACTGTATCCAAGCGGTTGCTAATATGTTGAATTGCTTCCCTGTGTCGATAAAAGTCTTACGTGCCAGAAGTTTTGTTACCACCACCGAAGTATCCACCTTTATCATATTAATTAGAAAAAAATAAAAAATATTCGTGAACCACTTATAGAGCTATATATTAGTCTATAGTATCTTAAGACCAGAGGCGCATGGTCTTATGTTCGAGTATTCGACAACATAGCTACATCTCAAAGCTAAGTTTTTCTCCTACTTCCTCCCTTGGCCAAGATTTCTCTGGACCCCTAAGATTAAAAATGTAACAGTATAAGTTGTTCAAATAAATTAAAAAAAAAAACAAAAAAACTTACAATATCTTAGCTATACAAGTTTGTCGACTCAAACTAAATTACGCAAAATAATAATATTAGCGATTTTAAATTTTTTATTTTAAATATTTTAATGATAGACTTAATTGTTGAAAAATCCAATAAACTATTGTTAAGCTATTATAAATTAAAACATACAAACTATTTTTTTTAACACAAATAACGTTCAACTTTTAAATAATTATCAAATGTATCCAAATTTTGACCAAGTCTATAACCATAGTTAAGTGAAGATGACGTAACAACTGATGTGCTTATATGAGCTGGAATAAAAATTTATTTTATTACCCTCTTTAATTACATCATATAGTTATTTGATGTATTGACTTTAAGAATAAAAAATTAAAAATTATGCCAAATAATGTTTAACCAAAAATAACAAAATAATAATAATAAAAAAGATTAAAAGAAATATTCACCACCATCGCCCCTTACCACCACCACCACTCCACCCCACCACAACCGCAACACCCATCCCAGTACAACCGCTACACCCACCCCACCAGCGTCGGACCATCACCATCACCATCTTTTTCAACTCTTCCATCACCATTATTAAGCACCTATTTCTTCCCTAAACCCCAATCTTATATTAAACCTCATAATCATAGCACAATCTTTAAAAGTTTCACCTAATTTGAACGCATAGATCTGAAAATAAAATTAACAATCCCATTTCAAAAAGTACAAATGATGCAGCGGTGTTGGTGAACAAGAACTGCAAATCAAAAACTCTGAGAAATTGAATTAAAAAAAAAAAGAGATTTTATTGAATCAAAAACTGTCCAGCCATCAGAGGCTTTACAAACTATATATAACAAAACCATACATGTAGCAAAACTTATTAAAATTACGAAAATACCCATAATTTATTGAAAACGTGCAAAACGCTACTAAAAAATGAAAAAAAAATGCCGTTTTGATCCTCAAAACGATGGAATTTAGCTAAAATCACATCGGGCGCAAGCCGAAGTTGCATTTTGCTTAGAAGACTATTTTCACCCAAAAAGTGATATTTTTTTGTCAAAAAAAGATATAGTAGACTTTTTTGTCAAACTTAATCTTTTTGGGCCTTAGGGTGCTCTCTTAGGGCCCATAAATCCCACTCCCCCGTTGCATTGCATCAACAGATTTCACTCCTATTGAATAGATTAGGAACTTTCTTAGTTTTGTTTACCATGAAAGTGAAGAAAGAGAAAGGAGAGGAGCGGGGGATGATACCTCTTCATAAAAGATTTACTCAACTAATATAATGATGACATATTTTTATTTAAGACATTTTTTTAGACCAAAAATTTGGGATAAGGATCCCCTCCATTTTCATCCAATCCATCAATTTTTTGTAAATAATGATTTTATTAGTAATGATCAAAATATGTTAATAAATAGTTAATGATATTAAGATCAATCTTAAAAAAATTAGAATCATAAAAAATAATTTCACCATTAAAAGTCTAAAAGAATTTTCATTCATTGAAATTTTGATGAAAAATCTGCATGTTCATCAAATGGTGAAAAAATGTCGGATCACTTTTATTTTTGAAACAATTACGCTATTTAATATAATAAATTAGTTGACCGGTATCGATTTCAATTATACTATTCACAATTACAAAAAATTGATGGATTGGATGGAAATGGAGGGGATCCAAATGGAGGGGATCCTTATCCAAAAATTTGAAACCACCAGCATTAAAAGATGTAAATTAGTCTCCTAACATATATACCTTATGTTGAGGTTGACGATAAGAGGGAGCCATGTTTCTCCCAAAGAAAGTTCCTTGGTCCACGGTACCTTCATTAAAAGGATCATTATAGCTACCATCCGCTCTGCGATAAGGATAATCTACAGGGTTAAAGCGAACGCCTGCCGGAGTTACACCGACGTTGAGCAAGTTGTAATGCTGGTGAAGATGACGACGGGTAGCTAAATACAACAGCCCCGGAAATACAGGTAATCGGTGCCATAGTATGCCCACCCTGTCAATCAAATGAATGATCTGCACGAATTCATTATGCAATAATACTTGGTAACTACACAAAGTTACCAAAACTGGAGCTCTATATTTATATTTGACTTTTAAAGTCAATTTGCGAAAACTATTAAAATTTAAAAATGTTGACTTAAAAACGAGTATATGATGTGTTTTATGTATATGAACATTGAGATATATGTTTGAAATTAATCATGCATGCATGCATGCTATGTGTTCTTACTAGAAAAAGAATCTTATCGATGAAAGTCATCCTCTTAAAGAGTTGATGAAAGTCCGGATGGATGAAATGGAAAAAGAGGTGCGACACATTCATGTTTCTATTAATAATAAACCGTGAATGAACAAGCAATTAACCAAAGTTGGCTATCTATTTATAGAACTAGCTAGGCACACGATCGAGTTAGGGAGATATTTTACATATATATCACCAACGATTTAATTAATTAATAATTAAATATGAGGATAACAAAAGATAGGAGTTCATAAAAACCACGTGTATATATTGAGGATTGATAAGGAGGAAAATAAATCACGGAGTTTGCACTATATAGGGTCCCGTATTTTACTTTTGTTAAATCGTTATTTGTAATTACAATCCTGCTATATATTACGAAAGATTTTTACCGAATTACAGTCCTGTTATATATTATGATTTCTTTTTTTTATCAAATTACGATTACCATGTATATCAATACATGAAATTGAATAGTATTATAAATTTGATCAACTGTATCAAATACATATATCGTAAAAGTATTACTAATTATATTTATCTACGTAATTCATAATAAAAAAACTAAAATACAAAATCATAATATATATATATATATATATATCGTTATCCTTGTAATTATTTTGGTTGTTGGGAGTTAGGAGTCCTAGTCGTAGGAGGAGAATAATGGTTGTAATGGTTACAAATATCAAGAGATGGTATTTAATGAATGTGTAGTCAGGGGCGGATGCATGTGAAGAGCAGCATAGGCAGCTGTCTATCCTGGGTTTTTTTTTTCTATGCTGATTTTTTATTATTATTTTATTTTAGGTATAGGAGTAGGGTATAATTTATAAATTAATAAACTCAAGGGGGCAGATTAATAAAAAAAAAAGTTAAACTCGATATATTAAAAGAAAACAAGTTCATGCTAATCTAATTCTACAAAGTACAACAGTAACAGATGTATTAAAGTTAAACTCGATGTATTAAAAGAAAACAAGTCCATGTATTTATTATGTTTTCAGTAAAATTTAGTTTAATGAGTCTTAATATCTTTTATCTCTTTTTGTATTTTTTTTTTGTGGCGGAATGATTGTTTTTTATATATAGTGAACTGAGAATGAAATAATTTAGAGTTAATTTGGATAATTGAATGTATACTTTCGGGTTTCTTATGTGTTGTTATTTGATTTTGTTTGAATATAAAGAGCAAATTTGGTTTGAGGTTTTGTGCATACAGTTGAAATTGTAAGTATTTGGAGAATCATTCAAGTTGAACTATGAAAGTAATCGAAGTAAGTTTTTAAATTCTATCTAAATGTTTATTTATTTTGAAATTTCTTTTTATTTTAGGTAATGATTTATGAATATTTATTTATTGTATATTATAGAATTCTATGTACGTTGCATAAAGTAATTGGTCTCAAAAGGATTGTTGACTTATTATATAAAAATACAAAATTATCTAAAAAATTTGGCTCGGAGGTGTGGTCCCCGAACCCCTGTCAAATTCACTTTAAGATCAAAATCCGCTCATGCTGAATTTGATTTCTGAATCCGCCCGTCTGTAGCAATAATATCTCCCTATATTAAATATTAAAAGCTTATATATTGAGATTCAGGTGTCCGGCAAGACTTCATTTATATGAGCATTGTATAAGAAATTTGTACTCTTTATTTTATTTTATTTTATTTTATTCTACTTAAGAGCAATTAGAATATTGCTGAATTAATTTGGGAATTTTTATAATCATCATCGATCCCTTGTGTTCCTATATATACCACATTAAGAAAAGGTTTCGCTTTATATTTTATTGTTATTTTGATGTTCTTTTGACTTGGGGAAAATAAATCATTTGATTTCATATTATTTTTAGAATTTTGTTTTTATTTTTTTGTTATTAATTTTAATTAATTATTTAACTAGCGGAGATATATAATTATTTATGTATTTGTACACGTTTAATAAATCAATTGATTATTCAAATACTTTCCTATATTTAAGTTACAGGAATAGAACTTTTCAAACTGTTGAAGATCGTGATTTAATTAGGGTTTATCGTGTTTACTTGAAAGAGAGAATAAAATAATTTGGGAGGATGAAATTCGTTTAAAATTTTGTTTAAATTGGTATGGACTACGGACTGAGGCGTTACTCGTGGCTTCATTCGGTATCAATTCTAATAGGATTCTTTACAGAAATATACAACAATTAGTAAAAAATTACAAGAATAGTGCACTAACAAAATAATTACATGTACTAACAAAATAATTACAAAAAGAGTGCAACAAGAATAAACCTATTAAATCATTATCCCTTAAATTAAGGAGAACTATAACCACCCTATTTACTTTTCTCTATTTGATGGCACCCACTATTTATTTTCGTCATCCTCCTTCTTTCTCTCAGTTTCTGACTTGGTTGGACCTAGGCATGGTGAGAAGTTCGTGAGGGGATTGCCTGAAGATGTTATTGATCCCGTCTTCAGTCGTCCTCGGCCTACCTATCAGGGATTAGATGGCCAGTTTGGCCGAGGAAATAGAAACTTCTCTACCGTCCACAGGAGGAGTCTTCCTCGAATTAGATCAAAATCCCCTGTAAGATCCAGAACACGCTCCCCTGGCCCATGGTCATCTCCTCGAAGAAGATCTCCTGATGGTTTTAGTGGACTTCCAGAATTAACTCACCGCAGATCTCCAACCACATACAGGATGGAGAGGATAAAATCTCCTGATCGCCCTTGTTTCGCTGAAGAAAGAGTGGCTAGAAGGCGCGGGTCTCCTTCCTATATGGTGCGAACTTCCAATGATTTAAGGGATATGGATTCCGGAAGGCTTGGCCAGCCAAGGTCTGCTAATTCTAATAGGAGCCCATCTGGCCGGGTTTTACCTAGAAGTACTAGGAGATTTGATACTCTAGATCCTCGAGAAAGGACTGTTAATGATGATTATTTTGGAGGGCCAATTCGTTCTGGTAGATTTCATGAGGTTGGTGGTGATGGTAGGGGTGATGAGAGAAGAAAGCTTGGTGATCGGCGTGGACTTATTCGCTCTTTAAGGCCACCTTTTAATGGCGCTGATGGTGAAAATTTGCATTTTCATCCAGAGGATGGCTCTAGGCCTTTAAGGTTTCTGGCATACTTAAAATAGGTTTTTGAGAATATAGCTCTCAAAAAGTGTTGGGAGTTGAGTAATTTCATGAAGGAAAAAAATAATAATTAAAAACCAGGGCTTTCTCATCCTTTTCTTTAAGTTAAGGAGGTGAAACTTAAAATCGTCGGTTCATGGCGGAAACAGTTAAGGAAACAGACGGACAGAACCTAAAGATTACATTGTAATTCATGGAGCAATGAAAGACTTTTCTTTTCTTATAATTTACAACAGTATCAATGAAACCAAAAATTCTGCTCCAGCACAAGTTTCCTACATAGGAATGAACCAGGGAAAAAAAGGCAGTAGAGTAAACATTGACCCGAAACCGAGAAAGATGGGATTACCAAGTTGCAGCCTCAAGAGATGGGAGGTGCAGGATCTACGTGCCTCAACGAAGGTTTAGTTACCAACTGTACTATACAAATTTTTTTTTTATAATAAATTTGTTATAATTAATTGGTAACTCAATAAAATTAAATTGGTTACCTTTGTATGAATGTTTAGCTACCAACTGCACTATGAAAAAAAAAATATTATAATAGATTTTTTATAATTAATTGGTAACCCAATAAAACTGATTTGGTAACCTTTGTATGAAGGTTTGATTACCAACTGTACTAAAAAAAATTCTATAATAGATTTGTTATAATTAATTGGTAACCCAATAAAACTGAATTGATTACCTTACCCATAAAAACTAAAATGGTTTACTTTTATATAAAAATTTTGCTACCAACTACACCATATTGAAAATAATGTTATTTAGAAAAGGTTATTTATAAGTAACTACAACATATTCAAAATAGTTTTTTTTACCCATAAAAACTAAAATGATTACTTTTGAATAAAAGTTTGGCTACCAAGTACATCATATTCAAAAATAATTTTATTTTTAAAAAGTAATTTAGGTAAAACATTAATTAATTTACATATACATGTGTATAGTGTATATATATATATATATATATATATATATATATATATATATATAACATTAATTAATTAATTAATTAATTAATGAAGTGTATATATATACAGTGGTACTCCACAAAGTGGCCCAGAAAATGCGGAAAAAGTGGTGCAACAAAAGTGATTTGAATAAAGAAATTTGAAATTTTGAAATTTGAAATTTGGAACCAACTACCCATTAAATCATCTAACTAAATTAAAGGAATAACAATGCACTAATTTGTAAATTAAAAATTAAAGATGCACTACTTTTGTAAATATTTTATGTATGCACTTTTGTTGTAATATTTTTTAAAAATGTACTAATAAATGTAATTCTCCCATTCTAGGATTCTATACCTTTCAATGGATCAATCATTAATTAATACTTTTCCAAATGGGCCTTTGAGTTAATTATTTTGTACAGATTTGGTTGGGCATTTGAATTGAAGTAGGCCTGTTACACGCTTTGCATGTATCGAAGGTATTAATTAATACTGCCAGCCCATAATTTAAGTCTCTCCTTCTCGTCCAGTGTAACTTCCCGGTCCATCTTCGTATATGTCGTCTATTTATGCCTATCTGTACATATATCTGTACGTATATATAGAGTGATATATTTAATTTTTTGTTTCACCACAAATTAAGATTTTAGAGAACATGTTGCAGGCTTCTGTGGTTGATTTTTGAGGTAATTGGGATGATCATTGGCGTGATAATACAGTCACATATGTACCGGGACCTAGTTTGGAATTTAAGTTGAAGGAGATAAAAAATTTATGAAAAAAAATTTAGCACAAAAAAGTATTAATGTAATATTAAAAATTCGAGTGAAAGGGGATCAAAAACTTATAAAAAAAATTTTAGCACAAACAAATATTAATGTAATATTAAAATAAAATAAACTTTTATATATATATATTTTTAAATTTTAACATACTTGTGAATTCATCCATATCAAAGTGTTTTAATATTATAATAAAATTAAAATTTTAATTTAATTTTTAAAATCGAACGATTACATATTAAATTTTAAAATTAGTATAATCAATGGATTCTTAAAATTGTACATACTAGGTGATAGCTCGTGCAATGCACAGACTAATTGGAATAACGGATTGAAACATTATCTATTAAAGCATGATCTTACATATATATACACATATTTCAAACTACAATTCATAGCCAATTTGGCTTGATGTCTAATTTTTTATCACAAAAAAACAACAAAAATTCTTAATTTTAGATCAAGTACAGCAAATAAAAATTATCAAAAGTTTTATATATTACTATTGAACTTAATCAATCAAAGTAAAAATAATCAACCAATGAAAACCCCTAGAGATATTAAAAGAAAAAATAATAATTAAGGAGTGAATTGCTTTCTGGAAATCAAATTCCTCTAATCTTGATCATCATAAATAATGGCAGCATACACAATTCACATAGTAATCAAATTGAAAGCCATTGTTAAGCAGAGCTGATCCGCCACCCTACACAATTCACATAGTAATCATTCTTCGAAAATATCCCTTTAAGCTCCTCTCCTGTCATTTGATCACAACCAAATGCCTCTATTTCCTTTAAAAATCCTATCACGCCTGTCCAAACAATGCAATAATGTCAATATCATATCCATAAAATATTCATATATAAGATTTATGGTTTACAGTTGGATACTTGAACCCGAAACTTCATGTATCATCCAGAAAGAAATATAAGAGCTTGTTCTTATTTACTTTACACCACTATATATATTATCTTGCGTGCATAAACTAAGCCAAATGTAATAACCAAATTGCTTTCATCATTACTGATGTATCCCAGACCATATTAGATAACAACCGAGAATCAAATAAAAAAATAGATATTGATATTAACATTGGCTTAGGAAACATGTCTCATTTCTTGACAATAATTATATAAAAGTAAAGTTGTGTCATAAAATTACACAAATTAAATTCTTTAATGTAACAAATGAGTAATAAATAGCTGATCCAAAATAAAAACATAAATATGAACCTTTTCTATGCTTCAGATTAATATTCGAGCCCAATCAAGGTTCCTTCCTCTTCCTAAAAAATTCATTCTCCCGTTCACCCTTACTACATTCAACTATAATTTCCTAGATTATAAAAGGCAAAGATATTATGAAAGTTACCATACATCAAATGCTATACTTTGTTAAGTCTGACAACCATAGCTAAGTACACATAAGAACATCATAAATCGATAAATATAAGCCATCAATATATAATCACTTTCAAAAAAATTGTTAATGAATTATTAAATTATAGTACAACCATTAGCCTAAAAATTGTCATAATTTCCAGCTAAAATAACAACTACTTTCAGAAAATTCTTATGGAGATGACAAATAAAATTGAGGACAACAATGGCACCGCTTTGTCTTAGAAAATTATTTCAAAAGCAGTTAACAATTTAGGTGTTCTACCTTCTTCTTTCTGGTATTTTACCTAACATTTGGCATGCAATATTGTGAGTTGCATAAGGTAAAAAAAAATCAAAATCTGCTAATTTGTGGCTACCTAATCTAGGTTTAATTTGTAACACATGAAAAATATTTATTTACTAAAATAAAACATCTGCTCAACATTGAAACAAAAACGAAAACCAAATCTTTGAATGTATAATAAGAGTGTTACCTTGGGAAAAAATTTTGTTGGGCAAAATCATAGAATGATCAAAATCCTTGTATATATATAATCAGGGGAAAGGTATGGAAGCGTCTTCCTCTTTACAAAAAAAACGAAGAATCAACATAGCACAATCTCTCTCGATTTGTGTGTGTATTTTCTCGCGCACACAAAAACACACAGTTGAAACTAACTTCCCATACTGTAATAACCTGATGGTAAAAATAACTTGCTGAGCATGTGCAATGTAATAACGTTCCTGTTTTTGCATTAAAATTGTACAGCCTGCCTGGCTAAAATGAAAACATTCTAGCAGGTATATTAAGAAACCTAGCCGCGTATAGTATTTTCAAGTAATCCAAAGAAACAATATTCTGTGAACAACTCTAATATTAAGCAACATTAATGAGTTCAAGTACCTGATATGCTCATATATACAATCAAAGCATAATAGTTATTATTTTAGCATAGTACAAAAACTATAGCCTTGAAGGCAACTGACAATAGATAAAATTGATAGTTTAAATACAAATGAATAAATTAGAATACAGAGAAAGAGGTACATACTCTTGTGAGGAAAAAGAGGATTGACTCTGAATCTCATAGTTCAATATTAATTTTGGGGAAGCTTCGTTTAGTACCATCATATTCCTGCAATATTATCAAAGGACACCAAATCAAATTCTAGAAAATGAAGTAAAAAATCGAGAATTTGATACACGTTGTATACATAAATATATAGAAATACAAATATAAAATATAAGAATATACTTGGAGAGGTTGTGAAAAATGAAGGAGGTGAGGGATTTCAAGCCATGCTTCTGAAGGTTCCTTGAAGCAAACATTATGATAGGATCACGGAGTAACCTAACAACTATTTGTATAAATTGGCATCATGTCACTTAAAATGAATACAATCAAATCTACCAACTGGAAATAAAAGGCTGGGAATAAAAGATAGAGAGGAAAGAACGTCATAACATGAGATAGAATACTAATAAATGATATTAACATATTTACATAATAGTTCACAACAAAGATACACTGCAATTCCATTACTATGATCCTAAGTCCCAATTTCAATGTCCCAACTGTACAATTCATTCATAAGTAGCACACTCATAGCAAATTGGTCATGAATTTGTTAACAAAACAACATTAATATCAAGTGGTTTATCATTCATTTCCATAAAACAAAAGTATTTAGCAATCAGTAAAAGGGTTTCGACCAAAAAATGTATACCTATCGGCGAGAGAGCTCGGCCTTCTAGGCAACTCCCCATTCGGCGACCTCGCTTTCGCGCTCTTCGATGTAACTCTGCATCTCCCTTTCCTTCATTATCCTGTCTTGTATGTCTGTATCCAGCGCTTCCTTTAGAACACAACCATTTCCCACATATTCCATAGATTTATGATAATTAATCAAGTCAGAACCCCAAAAATGCGTCCGATAACACAGTAAAAGTATAACCCTGAAACAAAAAATTACACATATTTTGAAATTCATCCAACCAAACTTAAAGAGAAGAAATAATCCAAGTCTTAAAGATTGATCTTGATAATTTACTAAGAAAATATAATCAAATATTGTTATATTAGTATACATTCTAGGTATTATGAAATACCAAGTTATATTCTTTTTTGGCATTTCATAGGATATAATCGACTTGTTGCTCAACAGCCCAGAAAGCCTATTATCGCGAAGAGTCAATGTAGTCAAATTTGGAAACCGAAACAGATCATCCGGTATAGTACCTGATAGACAGTTCGAACCAAGGTCCATGTGCTCCAGTGAGCTGCATTTCTTAAGCTCCAATGGAATATTTCCATTGAAATAGTTCACTGCTAAATTAATAACTTGAATACAGGGTGAGTTGTTACATATACTATCAGGAACCAAACCCTGAAAAGAATTATGAGAAATGTTGAAAACTCGAATTGATGGCAGATTGATGCTCACTGGAAACAACCTAGAAAAGGCATTGTTGTTCAAGTCCAAAACCTCTAAATTGGGCAAATGCAACAGTGATGTTGGAAATGAGCCTTTGAGCACATTGTGGGATAAATTAAGGGTTTTAAGCTGTTCTAAATTGCCAATTGATTCTGAGAGCTTGTCTATTAATCTTTTCCTTCCAAGTTCTAACTTAACTGCAAGTGATGCCTACCCAATCACAGCAATTGGAGGAAAAAGATGAATTTGCGTTCAATTTCCACACATCACTAACTGAGTCTAAACCATTTATAAAACCCTCTAATGCCTTCAAATCATTTGAATTGAATGTCAGGTTCTGAGTACCTAAACACAACAATTGGAGGAAAAAGATGAATTTGCATTCAATTTCCACACATTACTGAGTCTAAACCATTTATAAAACCCTTCAATGCCTTCAAATCATTTGAATTGCATGTCAGGTTCTGAGCATTCAAAACCTCAACTTGTAAAGAAACCCCAAAAAGAATCAAAATTACCCATAATTTCACAATACCCATCTCAGAAAAACAATCCCAAATACACAAAGAAAGAAAAGGGCCTAGTGAAATCAGCCATAAATCAAGATTGAACCTTTAACCATCTTTCAGAGCAAAAGAAAAATGAATAAAAGACACCCAAAAAAAAATTAAACAATTGGAGGCTTGTTGGAACAAAAATGAATATACAGAAAGACAAAGTATTGATCACCTGAAAACTACACGCTTTGTTGGCTCAAAAGATAAGATTTTGTTTCTGCTTCAATTTTCAGTTCTTGCAATTAAGCAAAAGAAAACAGAGAAAGATAAAAAGGAGAGACAGAAAAGTAGATAGGGAACTCCAAATCACATAGAAAAATCTGTGTAATTTTAATTGTGCTATACATGTATATTTATATATGAATTTCGAGTAACGGAGTTAAATAATCCCCTCATCTAGAACAGTATCATCGTTCCATACAATATGTCCATTTAAACCCAATCCTTAGATCAAGTAAATTGTTTTGATAATTCAGTTGCATTGTACATTCGGTTGCTATAGAAAATGATGAATTGAAAGACTTTCTGAATTAAGGAAATATCATTCTTTTCTATAGAAACCTTACCTGAATGAGAGACTTTGCTTATCTTCTTCACTGTTGCTGGTACTTCAGAAGCATCATGATTTTCAGCCGAGGATAATCGGAATTGGTCGTCTGATTTGACTGAGAACTTTTATCAAACACCTTAGTTGCATGACATAACTATTGCTATTTTGCCAAATCAATTGCTCGTTGCAAGGAATTTGGGGAGCACCACTCTACATACTTTCTGATTTCTTCACTCAATCCCCTAACAAAGACGCTCACAACCCAATCTTCAGTAAAAATTTCTTCGCTCCAAGTCTCTACCCAGCACTTCAATTGCAAGAATAAAGTCTCATACTTCTCAAATAAAAAATATTAGGATTTATAGTTCACAGATGATATAAAAGCTATACATGGGGAGATAAAGAAATGAGTATTTGATGTTGGTGGGTATGAGAGATAATAGAGATAATTGCTGTAAATTTATGGGAAAGAAGTGGAAAAAACATAAAAAGTCTCAAATGAAAAAATATCATTAATTTACCGGGAAGAGGAACGCCAATAGCCGTGAGGGATTTCTAGCCTTCCACTGCTAGAGAAAGGGGGTTATCGATTTAGGGAGACATACCTAAACCTAACTCTCAATAATGACAATTTTCCAATGTTGATGGGTATGAGAGATAATAGAGATAATTGCTATAAATTTGCTGTATTTTCCGATAATCCGCTGAATTTGTCATCCTTCACTGTCGCAGAACTGGAAGCAGAAGATGAGGGAAGTGGGAAGTGGAAGAGAAGATGAAAATCCTGGATTAAATAGAGAGATAGACATGAGGAATGAGAAGAGATTTGAGAGAACTGAAGCTGTAGCAGAGAGATGCATCTTAATGTATCTGCAGAGAAACTGAAAGTGGAAGAAGAGGAAGAGTCGACGAACGATTGATCTGACCAATTCCAAACTCGCCTGAGTTTTCCAATTTAGCGAGTTAACTCTTAATTAATTAAGAGTCGACTCTGGTCATGGATCGTCTTTCCTCCTTTTATATATAATAGTTGATAGTTGATAGTTGATATATATATATATATATATATATATATATGGTACTCCTAATAAATTAATAATACTTGTGCATGGTTAGATGGGGTACCTAGTACATAGAACCTAGTACCACAAGTGACAAGCCTCATTCATCAGATTATAAAGAAACTGCCCCACACAGATATTCAATACAAGATCCAACCAAAAATATAGATTTATTAAGCGTGCTTGTGAACTCAAAAAGGACAATTGATGCCTTAGATTTAACTTCTTTTTTTTATATATATTTTTTATATAATACTAGTTAATTACTATTCTAATTTCTATCTATAATCCATGTGTTACCCTTTCTCAAATATTCAATTCAAGATCAACCAAGAGCACCAAAATTATTGCATGTGAACGTGATGCAACTACTTAATAATGTTTATAATATATATATATATATATATATATATATATATTTAATATATTCAAATGATGTATTATTAATATATATTAATTATAATTTTTTTAAATATAACATTTATGTGTCGATTAGATACGCTTTAAAATTTTTATTTACACTAAAAGTAGTGTTACAATAAATATGACAGGACGGAATGGTCCTCATATGCATCCACATGCATTAATATGCCTTAAATTTGCATGTTGGAAGCGTATTGAAAAATTATTACAAAGATTAGCAGAATAAGTACTCGATCAAAATAGGGATCAAATTAATGGAAGTGCATTTTTTTCTCTCTCTTTAAACAAATCAAGCAAGAATAAATCAAAGCTAATACCAACATAGCTAGACACATTTGCCATTCTAGTCGTCTATACCAAAGCAGAAGGCCTTATGTAATCACAAGATGCAGGTACATGAATTAATATCACAAGCTTCTACTTCATAATTAAAGAATACACAAATACTCATGTTCCTGTATTATTTAAAAGTAGTCAAAAACATGTTTGATTTACACACATATACACACCCTTTTATATATGGACTTAGAAAGAATTACGCAAACTTCACTTAACTTAAAAACTTAAAGACTATTTTTTTTCATTATTTCTTCGATGTAATACTTCAATTTACTCGTGTTTATTTCAAGGAACACGAAGATAGATTGGTATTGGGTTGTGCGCGTTCGGAGGCGAGTCCCAAACGGAGAATGCACTGGTGGAGTTCATCCATTTCTCCGTCATCTCGGGGTAGTGGCGATCTAACACATCCCTCAAGCTCTCTGTGGTATTCACCCACTCGAACCCCTTCTTTGTGTATGTTTCCTCATTGAAATTGCTAGTGAAAAATCTATCCCCTTCCAATCTCCTGTTACCATTAATAATTATTGTAATTACCCAACAACATGTATATACAGTAGAATTATTAAAATAAAAAATTTCATCAAATCTCGCAGGTAAATTTAGGCAATTCATCCATGTTAATTTACCTTGATGCCATGATGACAAATATAATGAAGGCGGTCTCACTTATAGCAAAGCCCTTGATTTTCTTCTCTGCCATGAGGCCCACAATAAGATCTAGCTCATCCACATCATCACCGTACACGTCCTCGAGAATATTGATGGTTTCTTCATCATCGGTCAAATCTTTCCATTTGGAGATGGGAATCAGTAAGAGGGCCCTACGGAAGTCATTGTATCTAGCAACACTTCTCTCCCTGTCCCTGTAAACTGCATCATCAATCATACGCATTAGCTCCATATTACAACATCATGCTCTCTCTCTCTCTCTCTCTATATATATATATATATATATGTTAGCTAATAAAAGAGCTCAACTAAATTAACCGTCGGGTAGATTATTGACTCACTTTCTAGTGCAGCCAAGTCAACATGATCTTTTCTTTCTTTGCCATCTGGATCTTGCGGAACAAGGTCCCTGAGCCACATTGGATAATTAAAGAGCTCAAGGGCCCCACTTGCTTGGTGGCCCATGGATACCATTTGTCTTGTAAACCCGATTTCTTGCAAAGCCTTTTCTCCCTTTCGGCCTATCAAATCCGGCATGTACACTCTGCAAGCATGCATGATTTTATCAAATCGTATGGATGATTTAGGACCTCAAATGGCATTAGGAAATTATTTTACTCCCAAAAAATTGAGAAAATATGTGATCGAATAGACACAATGGTAAAATAATGAATGTTATATGCAATAATAGCGGTGCACTAAAATAGAGGAAACAGTATAATTAGATTTCATTTAGAGAATAGAACTCGTATACTATTTTTTTTTAATTATTATTTCTATTAATACACGGTTATTGCACAATTATTAGTACACATAGTTATTCAAATGTAATATGAACTTTTCAATGTGTTAAAAAAAAAACACAAAATTGAGACACTATCCCAACATATATTTAGTTAGATCAATTCTCTTAATTTTCATAATTAGATCAACTATAATATGTCGATGTTCTTTTTTGAATTTAGACTCCTAAAAATGGGCATACATTATAAACGGAAGAAGTATTGGTAATCTAGTACTACTATATATATAAATAAAAATTGGTGGAAATGACAAATTAAGAAATTAGGCAATATACTGTTTGGATAGTGGCGGGGACTTATTGGGTCCGGTTGGTGCATTAGTATCTCTGAGGAGAAGATAATCAGGTAAGAGCTGGTGCATCCTATAGACACTGACAAACTCTTCAGTCAACGAGTATGGTACACCATGATTCTCTGGTTTCTTAAGACCTACAAGGCCTCCCAAGATGACTCCTCCAACATGTCCAAATGTGTCCTTAAATTTCTTCCCCAACAATCCATACCTGAAAATTTAAATTCAGAAAGAAAAATTAAAACGATGAACATTATTTAAGTCACAACTTGTATTCATTAATCACTCATTCGAGAAAAAAGAGAAAATTTATAACAAAAATTTAGGTTTTTATAAGACATTTAGATATAATCTGTTTGGACTATGCAAACTTTAATAATGTACATAAAATCAACAAAGAACTTGTAAGTATTATTTGTATAATTACCAGTTAGCTCGCATTGCAGCACGTAGCGTATCGGTCTTGAGAAGTTCAATAGTCCAATCAATGGTGTGGACCTTTGCAATAACAGCAGAAGTCACTAGCCTTGCATGACGGTACAAATCTTCGTCCTCTAGTTCAGGATATTCCTTCTAAAAATTACAGTGTCAAATAAAAAGAATAATCAGAAAATAAATTTTATGTTAAGTTAATTAGCTAGACAATTATATATACGTATGTATGTTGGGATATTTAAAGGTAAGCTATAGTAATTAGTTTGGGCAGGCATATATACGTAACCTTCAAGGCGTCACAGACTGCATTGTGTTCTTTGACAAAGAGGGCTTGCAAAACGGAAACGCCAGCCCAACTGTTACGAACGTCGCCGGAGATGGCAATTCCGTCTTGGTCATGGAGAAGAAGGCCATCTTTAGATAACTTGAGCTTCCCGTCTTTGAAAGTCCTAACTCTTTGCAACCTTTCTGCATTGCTCCCATATACTGAACTTGCATCCCTTCATGTTAATTACGTACAATCAGATTAATTCCATGTCAAAATTAAATGATTAAGCAACAATTAACAACAAGATAAAGAGAATTAAAAATACAGAAGACGACGAACTAGAGGGATTAAACATTACAAGACAAGAGTCATATATATCCAATTGATGAGACTAACTGGTTTATCTTCTTTATATTCAAATCCCCCTCAATCCTATAAGGAATTACTCATCAACACTTATCACTTGTGTTGTTATATTAATATTATTAATTACATGAAAAATAAGAACAATTAAACACATTTTTATTAATATGTTTTTTAATAACATTTAATAGTAAAATATAATATCAAATTTAATGATACACTGACTTTATTGTTTTGATATTTTACATAATTTATCATACTATATTTTACATGATACATTTGGATCAAACGACTCATGATGTGATGGGATTAAAAAACTTTAATTTGATTAGCCAAAGTTTATATACATTTGCTTTGCAGTTATTTATGAGGGGCAACTTGTTTTTTCGATCAAAGACCCAACAGAAGATAGAACAAAAACTGTGGTACAACCGCAACTAAAAGTTACATTAGTTATATTCCATCCATTCCAGCGTATTTGCATCTTTCACATTATATCCAACACTGAAAGGCCTCAAGGTGGCTGACTTGTGGACACACACAATTCTATATATAGATCGTGGGCCTGCTATTACAGGCAAACCACATACCCCAAAGGGGAAGAACATTTAAATAAATAAAAAATTGATCAAAAATTAATAAAAGAGAGGTCACGGTTAATAATGGGAGGAGTTTAATCTAGGAATAAGTGTTTTTTATTTATTTATTTATTATTTCACTACACAGTTTACCATATTTTAGTAACCACCTCTCTCTCCATTTATAATATAATAGATAGATATTTTGAAAAAAGTGAAAATGGATATATATATTATGTAATATTTGATTAAAGTTTCAAAATAACCTTCTCGATGAACCCTTAATTACGCACAATCCTATAGTAACAAGGAGTAAAGTTGATAAAGGATAAAAATTGATGTAAGATACAATTGAAGAATTTCGGATGAGTCACTAATTCCAACAATTATACCAACTCTTTTACTTTAATTATAAGCAAAATATATATATATATATATATATATATATGTGTGTGTGTGTGTGTGTCTCCGTTCAAATGCGAATGGAAGTTTTCACCTAACCGCGATGGTTTTGGACAACTACTATTTAACTATTCTAAATATCTCTACTTGCCTCCATATATCTTACTTGATTTTTAGCGTAGAAAATTATATATGTTAACATAGTTTATCTTTCCACCAACTCAAGAAAATAAAATAAAACAATATAGCATGGCTTTTTCCTAATTCCAACCCTTAAACATCTAAATATACAATTTATTTTTTGCTAAATATACAATATTTATTTTGGATGGTAACATATATCTTGTTTTAATTTACTCAAGTTCATTTTGCCTTGAAAAGCCACCAACCAAGCAGATATATACCAGGCAGGATACTATATGCATGAAAATGAATACGCAAAGGATCAGCAGTATATCATTTTAAGATAAATATTAATTTCATGCATACCACCATGGTGTCCTTGTATTGAGGTGACCACTTTTGATCTCATAAAATCCAGTGGGAACTTCTTTTGTCTTGTAAAACTTGAATGAGTTGAGAGGGCACTCATTTGCAACTTCTCTAGGTGCTTTAAGCTCAATCTACGATTCAATTTTCATGAACACGATCAGTACAAACTATAAAATGGTACTATTTTTTTGGGACTGTATGATAAATTTTGAGAAAGAGTATTATTGCTGATTAATTTTATATGGTCTAGATAAAAAGAGAAGTATGTAAAAGATATAGAGAGCTAGAGACCTGCTGAGTATCCTCTAAGTGATCAACCCAATCATGTATCATAAACTGTATCCAAGAAGCTGCTATCATGTTGAATTGCTTTCCTGTGTCGATTATATTTTTACGAGCCAGAAGTTTTGTGGCTACCACCATAGGATCTGGCCTCTTTAGCTGCATATATATTATTTTTTTTTCGTCGGACAAAATTTAATCATTAGATTTTTAAAAAAAAATATCAGCAGAGTATTTATTTATATAATCATGCAAAATTTAGTAAACAATTTTTTACGTAATACTTAAAAATATAGTACTATGAATTAATTTGTACCTTATCTTTCTGGTCGACAGGAAGAATGTTCCTGCCGAAGAAAGTTCCTTCACTACCAGCAACTTCGTTGAAAGGATCATTAAATTTACCATCGGCCGTCCTAAATGGAAAATCGGCTGGGTTAAATCGAATACCAGTCGGAGTTCTACCTACATTAAACAAGTTGTATTCGTCGTGAAGGCGCCGTCGAATTGCTAGATATACCAGCCCCAAGGCTACTGGTAATCGGTGCCATAATATCCCCAACTTATCAAGAGAGTAAATGATCTGCATGCCCAGTTAAAAACACGTAAGACCAAAATTACAATCATACTTTCTCTGTTTCAATATTAAAGATATATTTTTTATTTATTTGTTTTAAAATTAGAGATACATTTTTTATTTTAAGTCATAACGAATTTCACACGTATAACATACATACGAAAATATGGATAGATAGTGTTTGAAGATTTTGCGAGGAAAGAAACATATATATATATATATGTATATATCTTACAAGAAAGAGAAGTCTATCAATGAGAGTCATTCTTTCTACAATTGGATGAAAGTCTTTATGGATGAATTGGCGCAGAGGTGCAAGCAAGACACCCTTCATGGAAGCCATAATTCTAAGCATGTTGTTTCCTTTAACTAGCTAAGATTCTGAATATTGGAATAGAAGTACTAGTATCACATAATTTGATGTCCTTATATAGGCTATGATCATGAAGTATATATAGACACGTAAGGATATATAATATGAGACCATAGTAATAAGGCATGTTTTCATTTAATAAGTATATCATGGAGAACGTTGATTTTTTGGCCAGTCATCACAACTACTATTCAAAGAGATGGACTTGGAATTGAGATATAGATCGTACACATATACTGATTTAGGATAGCTATTTCATTTGGTTTTGTATTTACTTTACGACTAAGAGTAATTCTATGTGCCTGCGCGCGTTAACCTTTCACTTTGTGCATTAGAAGAGAAAAAAATACTCCAGTCCAATTCAGACACCGCATATATATATATATATATATATATATATATATATATATATATATATGGACGACATAGTTGAAGTTTATGTCTACATTTACCCGTCCAATTACATTAAGATAATTGTTAAGGCGGCGTTTGAGTTTACACACTGGTATTTTAATTTGACTACAACTTATGATCGATAAACAAATTTTAAAAGATGCCCACGGATGGTGACTAATGACTATTGTTTTATCTTTCGAAATTAATAGTTTTGTTATTTCGCAAATTAAACAAATATATATTTCAACGATTTATGATCGTAACATTTATTTTCTTAGCAAAAAGTTAATTATTTATGATATGAAGTTCACATGGATATAATTTTTTATTTTATTTTTTTTTTTTTTTTATTAAATAGATATATAGATATATATATATGTGTGTGTGTGTGTGTATAGATATATTAAATTTCGAATTATGGATGAAATATGTATTTTGTAAAAACGGTGTTTGTGTGATTTGTCGATTTGGACAACGACCAACGGGACAAGATCTTAAATGCTAACATGTCCTCTAGAACATGCAACTTGTTAATTATGTAGAATACTTTTGGTGTATTATAATCGAATCTAAATCATACCCGTATCACACATGCAACTTGTTATGTTTTCGATACAAATTTTTAATTTGATCGATAAACAAAAAAAGATCGGATATATTTTATTTTATCTTTAAAACTAAAAAATAAAATAAAAATTAGAGGTCCGGATTTTGGTCAGGTCCGGACTCCGGACCTGATCCGCTGTGTGTGTGTATATATATATATCACATCACATCACGATCGCCTAACCTATTTCTTAATAAACAACGTGTGAACTAGTACATGATAGAATCAATGGATGTAGTACTCCTTCTTGAATAAAAATACTACATATATTTTTATTAATTCACGATATATATATACATATATATATATATACATATATATATATATATTTAAATTTACGATCGCCTAACCTATTTCTTTAATTAAGCAGCTTTTATTTATCATCAAACGTGTTATAAGAATCTTTTCATCTGCTATATATTTATCCATGCATGCATTTCCCACGTTGATTAATTAGTTCCTCCATTTGTCAGATGTGAATATATATACATATATATATATATATATGTTACAAAGTTTGGTTTGGCTTTATTTATTTTCCTGATTAATTTCTTCTTCGTCATTTTTTCTTCTGCATGTGTTCGTGACCTAGTCGTCTATAAATCAAGATTGGATGTACGTACGTAGATTTTATCACGTGTGTCAATTGAAATAATTTTGAAAATGTCAAAATTTCTTACCAAAAAAAGGTATTTTTAAGGAAACTTAATTACTCGGCAATTTCTACACAATTTCTTTTCCCTTTTCCTTAAAATGGAAAAGTCCTGACCATAGTATTAACTTTTCTATTTCCAAAATAGCAACTTGTCAGATGTGATTGGCTTTATATCTATTCGTCCAAGATTGATTGTACGTACGTAGATTTTATCACGTGTGTCAATTGAAATAATCTTGAAAATGTCAAAATTTCTTACCAAAAATAGGTATTTTTAAGGAAACTTAATTACTCGGCAATTTCTTTTCCCTTTTCCTTAAAATGGAAAAGTCCTGACCATAGTATTAACTTTTCTATTTCCAAAATAGCAACTTGCATGGTTTATCTTTTGACCTAAAAACGAAGTAGAATAAAGCTTACGTGATAGATGTGTTTACAATTAATAAAATGACCTTTTTATGTACCTCCACACGTACATGCATCTTGGTTTAGCGTGAGGATTAAGGTGGTGTTTGATAAAATTGAGTAATTAAAATTTTAATAGTTAGTATATCTTAATAAATTAAATTATTTGAGTAAAATATCATCTAAACTTAAAAAGTTATTTGGTAACTAAAAAGTGTAAAAGATCTGAATGACTTTTAAATTTTAAAATATCAATTTTAAATTTAAAAATATTTCAAATTGACTTTTCAAAAATCAATAATAATCTTAAAATTTAGAATCGAGAGAGTACAATATTTATAGAGGTTCCATATATATATTTAAAATTTTCATTAAGAGACAGCTTTTAATGATTTAGATTTATATCTTTCTCTTACCGATTAAAAGACGATAAGATGCACACAAAATTTTACCAAACAACTTTACCCTCTTACCAAATTAACTGTGGAGCTGTTAAGAGGTAAACAAACACCACCTAAGTTTATTTTTTTATTGAGCTAAGAGCTACTTCTTAATTCCTTTTTTTTCTTTTTTCTTTTTTGATAATTTATACTCGATCTGTTCCAAATTATAAGATCATTATTGATTTTTGTAAGTCAATTTGATACATTTTTAAACTCAAAATTAAGATAATTCATTAAAGATAATGAAAAAAATAAATCTTTCATTAAGTAGATTTTTAGAAACAGTTTGCAATATTCCAACTTGCTATGGCCCCAGGTCCTTTCTTTATATTCCTCGGTAAGCGTGGGAGCATGGGGGGCGGTATCTATTTTTTTTTAACTTAAAATTAAAGGAATTCATCTTAATTTTAAATTTAAAAATATTTTAAATTGACTTTAAAAAATTAATAATAATTTTATATTTTAAAACTGAATGGGTTGTTTTTTGTTTCAATAGGCGAGATATCAGCCCAGTCATACATTATTCCGTAATACATACATAATCGATTTTCCATTACCCCGTAATACATGATTGATTACAAAATCTCAAACGGATATTCTCAAGTCTCACTGCCTACAAGACACGGATATCATTTAAACCCGACTACAATTACGTCACTCCGGACATATAGTCACAAGTTGGCTTACCATTTAGAGTCCTTCTATGGAGACTGGGGAATGAAAACCGGTTTGGAGATCGGGTTTTTTTTTTTTTGGTTGGTTGGTTTTTTTAGTTTTGCCTCCCAAATAATTTATATGATTTATTAGAACTGAAATTTTTTTAAAAAAATAGTGATTTAAGTATAATTTGAATACATATCAAAAACAGAGTTACACAGTTTGTTATTAATATATCAATTGGTTTTTGGTTAAATGGTACATATCATACCTAAATCATTATTTTTTTAAAAAAAAATTCAGTTCTAATAAATCATATAAATTATTTGGGAGGCAAAACAAAAAATAATCCGG
Source organism: Aralia elata (assembly GCA_034770075.1). Classification (NCBI taxonomy): domain Eukaryota; kingdom Viridiplantae; phylum Streptophyta; class Magnoliopsida; order Apiales; family Araliaceae; genus Aralia; species Aralia elata. The sequence continues at coordinate 13,656,341 of CM068378.1, forward strand.
TTTCCAAACCGGTTTCCATTCCCCGGGCTCCATAGAATTATTGTACCATTTAACCAAAAACCAATTTATATATTAATAACACAGCATAAAAACCAATTGTTGTATTAATAACACTGCAAAATGGGGAGAACAAAGTTGGTAAATGAGACTCACATTCATGTATCTTTATTTCTAGTTTTGAAAAGAGGGAGTATATATTTTTTGCGAATTGATATACTTCCACAAGGGAAATTGATATTTCCAGAAAACTCCTCCCACATGAATAGTAAATAAGACCCACATTCATGCGTCTAAGGCCTTGTGGACGTATTAATTTCCACTTATGAATATAACAATTCCCTATTTATTTATTTTTTTAATTTCTTTTTGGGACTTGATGAGAAAATAAAGGAATTGTACCTTCCAAGATAGAGAGAGAGAGTGTCACCAAACCAAGAAAAAGGAACAGCAATTGTTAGTGGCCTAAACATTGTAACATATAGACTGGCCCTTTCAAGCCCAAAACCCAGTAGAGAACAGCATGCATTGTTCAGGAATGAGCCGTCCCAAATATCCCCTACAAGTGCCAACGCAAACTTAACTCATAATTAATCTAAGAATAAATTGATGCACACTACTCCAAACACTACATTGCACATTTAACCATTAAAAAGTGGAATCTGACACGGAAATTCACGTCATGTCCCACTTTTTAATGGTTGAATGTGTAATGTAGTGTAAAATGTAATGTTTAGAGCAATGTACGTGTACGTAGACTTATCCTTAATCTACACATTTTTTTACAAAGAGTCAGTTAAGTTAATTGTAGCGGCGGCATGCCGGCATTAGCTGTTTACTTACCGAGCAAGCATAAGATAGAGACCACTTTGTTTCATCTACCCAACCCCCCAAGGAGTTACTTCAGGAACTATATATGTAGGTCTGTGTATATTGATCTGGTTGATCAGTTTAGATGTATAATTTTGGAACAAATTAGTGTTATCAGTTTTCTTTATAAAAAAAATTATGAATTTAAATCAAATCAGTGCACATATATATATGACTCAAACCAAACCATTCGTTAATGGTTTGGGTGTGATTGGGTTAGTCGGTTTGAACTTTTGTTAGAAATTAATTACTAATTTGTTTATTTTACATAATATTCATGAAACCAATAACTATTATAAAAATTACAATTGGTATAATTGAAACTTTGTAATATTTGTTACTAATAATCCCTCAAGATTATAGAAATTTATTTATGGTTAAAAATATGAAGTTTAGGTGGTAGAAAGTATATAAAAATATATTATATTTATCCATTTTAATGTAGTCGGTTTGGTTTGATTTATTCGGTTCAATGTAATGGTTAACCCAAACTGAACCAATAATGATCCATTTGTAAACATACACAATCAAATTATATAATCCGCCCAAAATTTAATGGTTCGATTTGATTTAATGATTTGGGTTACGAACAACGCCTACCGTAAAAGTTCTGTAGTAAGAAGTAAGTTAATCTCTCTGTTCCTAAAAGATTGTCGTTTTAGGAAGTAATTTTTGTTTCAAAAAGATTGACGTTTTGAGTTTATCAATACAAATGGAATAATTTTTCCCAACTTTACCTTTATTTAAAGTTCTCCTACTTAATGATTTTTCTCAAAAAAATACAAAACCCTTCTTGGTTGTTGAAATGTCTTTACAAATCTCTTCCCTTCCCAATACTTCTTTTTCATAATCTCATAGTTGGTAGTATACTCCTTTTTAGAATCTACAAAGTTAATAATTAGTTGAGATAATTAAAACAAGGGTAATATAGTATTTTTTATTCTTTAATCTACGTGAATTAATCTTAAACGACAAACACTTGACCGTATAAGAAAATACAACGTGCAGTTATTAGTTCATCGGTTGGCAGGGCACATCTCTTTCAGGTGGGACTGACACATTGCTGTGCATGCCTGATATTGACAACGCTCATCTCTAGCTTGACTATTGTGATTATTATGTAATAAAATAATATTAAACTAATCATAACACATCATTTGTGCCCGAATTGAATACCAATTAAATTGCTGTGTAATAAGTCTTAAATTATTTCAATTCACATCTAAAGATATGAAAAAAATTTATTTGTATATAAAAAATTAAATTACTAACAATAATATTTTCAATCATGATATTTTAGATAAACCTGTGATAAACTAAGAATACCTAAGAAGATACTATTGAGCTAATGTTTAATGCCTTATTTGGATAAATTTGATTCGATTCGTACTTGAGATTTAACCTGAAATTTGTTCCGAACCCGAAATTTGACCCGAATTATTTCATAAATGATGCTCTCAAACGAAATAATACTGATTACTATAACATATCAGTAGAGATACCTAAGATTTCTAGATATTTGCAGGTTGCGGGTAGGATCATTTTTGTTAGGGAAGCCCGCACATCGCGTGCACATACACAAAAGCACTAAGATACATGTTTGTAACCCAACCCATCTATCTTATACATTGGAAACTTGTGCTGCAAAAGAAAGAAGGCACGACTTGTGCCATAGTAAGAACAACTCTGTTTCTTTACCCAAACAGAAGAAAGATAAAACCAAAAAGAAATTTTTTTCTTCAACAAGTCATTTTTGCAATAATGGGTTGCTCTCCATTGATGATTCTAATCCTGTAAAAGCGTCCACCACCATGTATTTCTCTTGGGCTTTGCCCCACATGACTGTATAAAATCCCACGGCTATTATAGTTCCTCCAATTATGCTGCATAGACACCAAAGCAAACCATGCTAATATACATTACTATCAGTCATTATAAATGTAACAAACAAAATAGTCAACCAAGAATCCAAGAGACCTAAAAATCTACTACTACTATTTACTCCCTCCATTCTAGAAAATATGTATAAACATTTCTAGTTTTAGACTAGACATGACTATAAATCGACATAAAGTTCCTAACGTTTCATTTTACTTGTATACTAGGTAGATTGAGTGCTATCATATCATCATTATTATATTTCTCGCAAGTGCAAGGAATATATTTGGAAAAGTAAAATTTTAACGTATCTTTAGTTTTGAAACGAAGGGAGTAATACTTGTGCATCAACTCAAGTAAATTAAAGCAGCAGAGTTTAATACAGATTTGAAAATCTCAAGATTGAACAAAATTACTACTAAAATGATTCATATATACCTGCCTAAACGAAGTGCATCACCTAGGAAAATGAACCCCATGATTACTGCAATGACCATCCCCAGGGGCTTGAACATCGACACATACACTGGACCCTTCTTGCGCAGGCACCACGTAAAAACAATGGTACGAAACACACTCCCAAATACAGCCTGCATGGAAGCTATATATGTCAGCGTAGATAATACTAACAAGCCCCAATCAATTAGAATTGTGGTGGGTAAAATCTCAATACCGCAAATATAATGGCTATCATCCCAATGCCAGGACGCAGAGTCCAAGCACCTGGATTTCTTTCTACAATGAGAGACAATATTGCACACTGGATGGTTCCAAAGCAGCAAAAGAAAAACACTACGGTCATTTCATCAGGGTACGCCTTAATAGTTGCAGTCTGGATATATTATAGGAATCAGTAAGTTAATTTGCAACATTGATATATAATATTTCAATTCAATAGCAAGGAGTAATGTTAATCTAATTATAAAAAATACATTTTTTGCGGTGTAACTAGATTTTACCTGAAGAATATTCCATAGTGAAGAACAAATGCAAGTGATTGCAAGACAAGTGCCACCAAGTACCCAATTTGACTGTCGTGAGTACAGTGACAGAAGCTGGTGGTGAGGTAGATTCGAAGGAGATGTGACTATCTGAATCACTTGGCCTTTGTAAAGAGTCATCACAAATGCTCCCGATATTGCTACTATGGTGCCCAAGATTTTAGCTTGACTGCTAAATTTTCTTATATCTAAACTCTCCATCCTAAAATGTTGCAGCATTCTTAGTTACATGCTCTAAAAACTAAGAATTACATTAGACACAGGCGTAGCCAAATAAAAAAATCATGAGGGAGTCGAGGATTTACTAGTGCTTAATTGTCTCAAAACTGAAGGTGGTCCAAGTATATATAATTGCGAGAAAATAAGTTTATTTATACTCCCATTTCAATAATTTTTCAAGAGCTCACCATACTTAAAGGGGGGGATCCATCCTCGCATTGGACAAACCTAACACTTCATTTCTAATCAATATTGACCACCTCATAAAAAGTAAATGTAAAAAACTACTCTCAAAAGGATGACCTAAGGTATAATTTTTTCTTATCTTCAAAATGATGGCTAAAAGAACATAAAGTAAAGGACAAATATGTCATTTAATGGGTTTCACTAATATAAATAAATAAAAAAGATTCGTCATTTTATTTAATCTTATGAACTTTGAAACTTTATTTTTCTCTCTTTCAACTATTTTATTTTTCTTAATTTGTATGAACAATCAAAATCTCTCATGTAGCATTATAAAAACAGTGAAATAGCATAACCATAGTCCATAAATGCCAATAACATCCATATCACCAATCAATCAATCCAACTATAAAAATGACATTTTGTTAGACAGCTTGGACATTCATGTAATTATGCTACATCGGAGTAGTGGTCCTACCTGAAAGTGACCGCAAACACAAATGTAAAAGCTGGTATCAAGTTACCCATGGCGGTTGCAAGAGTGGGTGAGCTGTAATCGATACCTGCATATGCAAATACCTGCAATAAACAAATCCTGCACCACAAATCCAATCAATTGTAATATGCTCAAATGAACTTAAAAGAATTGAAATTTAGTAAAATGTTAATTACCCAATTAGGCCAAGGACAAAGAATCGACAGAGGATACTGAATGTGAGAGGAGGTCGATTACTTCTGAAAATCCAAATCAAAAACTTACATGTTAAATTTCAAGAAAATCTAATTCTGAGTGTGAATTGATACCATAAGAGACTGACTGACCTGTGGGTGTGAAGGATGAAATAGGGAAGGAGAATAAGGGTACCAAGGGTATTATAGTAAACAACATAAACAAGGTTGCTCATCCCTCCGTTCATGGCTGCTTTGCCAAGAGTAATCATACCCACCTCCCCAATCTCTACAATCACCATTACTGCAAAGGGCAGTGTATTCTTCATGTAATTCTGCATCCCCGTCATCCTTCTCGTTTAAATGTTTCTCTCTCTCTCTCTCACTCACACACAGTCACCAATATATAGGGAAGAACATAGTATATGAATAAATAAAATAATTGTACCAAATGAACGATTATTTTTGTTCATAATACAAGGATGTGAATTAATTATGTTATTTAGTGAATTCTATTAATATAAAAAAATAAAATTATTTATTATTTTATAAATTATATGGAATCATTGAAAATAAATTAAAATTTTGTTTTTTTTATTTATCTTCATATGTATAAAACTTATAATTTTGGAAGACAGAGAAAGTAAGATATAACCAATTGAAAATTAGCTATTTAGCTAGCGTTGACGCTAGGACGGGGGGATTATTACGCCACTTCATCCCCTTCAAAAGTAGGAAAATATTTTTTTATTTCTTTCATTTAAATTTATTTGTCTTTTTTTTATATATAATTTGTCCATATTCGTACTCTTTTCATTTTACTACTATTTTCCCTTTTTTTTAATATTATTCGTATTTAGCTTTATAAGAAAATTTATTTTAAATAACATGCATACAAAATAGTCAAAAGGTTAATAGTGACAATGTAATACAAAATACTCTATAATAGTAAAATAAAAAGATAATAATAAATTAAAAATACCTACAATCAGATTTTAAGGATAACTTATAATAATCATTATTAAATTGATAAAAATTAATGAGGTAGCAGTAATTATTTAAATTAACATTAAAAAATTAATATTAATCTTATACTAGTTTGTTATAAAAGAGTATTTATTCATATACTTCCCCGTCCTCAAAAAGAATTAACAAACTACAATTTGCACATATATTACGAAAAATAAAAAAATATATATTTATCTTTTATTTTATGTATTTTATTTTATTTTATTAGGAACAAAAAATTTATACTTTTAATTATTTTTTTTAAAAACAAAGGAGGGATGTGTGTCTATATATGTGTGTGTGTTGTCTCTATACTAATCAAATATTGATAGGATTGTTAGAGAATATAATGAGAGGTCACGCTCAGATATTGGTAGGATTATTACAGAATATAACGAGAGAGGTCAAGTAATACTTATGTTACGTTTGGATTGGTGGAATAGGAGGGAGAATGAAATGATTCATTACTATGGAATGAAAAAAAATTGTGTTTGATTGCGATTGGAATGAAAAAAATTGTGTTTGATTTTTTGAGGGAGGAGAGAATATGAAATAACTCATTTCAACTAGAATGAAATGAATTATTCCATTTTTTATTCCATTCTTTCAATCCAAACGTAAGTTAACAAATTAAGAAATTAACAAATTGATAATTTATGTCTTAACGTGACTTGTACGGAATCTTTATTTATTTTTTATGGCGTTTCTCGGCATCCTATAAAAGCTAGATGATGCCGATGGGCCGCCCTAGAAAGAAAAAAAGGTCATGAACCTAGGATGGATGGAATATGGATGCGACAACTATTACCCTACTCAATTCCTTGATTTTGACAAGTGTTAGTATTTATTAGAAATAATTATTAAATCACAACTCACAAAATAAACATTATGCACATATTATTAAATAAAATGTTTAAGTTACTTTGAAATATAAATTTAATTGAAGACAAATATTAAAATGACCATTTAAACTATTGCAAGAATTAAGAAAGTAAAATCAACTTTTTTAATTTCATACAAAAATCAGTAAAAATTAAATATGATAAATGGTACCAACTTAAACTAACAGAAGTATTCCTAATTAGAAGAAGTGGCGTGACCTTACTCTAAATATTTTTGGTTCTTTTGGAATGCTTTCTAGTTAAAAAACTAGTCCATGTATAAAGTTTTATTTACTTGGTTATAATTATTACATCATGTGAGTATCGTTTGATATTTTTTTAATAAATTCGTAAAAATTTAAATTCTTTAATTTTGATTAATGCAATATTAATATTGTACTTTAGTTATAAAGTATTATAAAGTGTAAAATAAATTTTATACCAATTTATAAAATTTAATAAATTAATTAGAATAAAAGTCAAGTGGGCGAGATGGAGTATATAACTAGTCTATGCCAGGAGTGGGGGAAAGTCACGTGTGTCATGAGACTAATTATATACTCCATTCCACTCATTTGCAATTTACAAATCAATAAACACAAACACAAAGAAAACTAATATTTTGAAAGCACAATTATACGCATGAAAAACGTGGAGGAGAAGATCGAATTGCATTTGATTTAGTCGATCTTTCAGACAGGGCATTCAAATTTTGTATATCTGGTGGTTAATAGGAGGCAAATCAAAAAATATTTTTTTTTTTTTAAATGTATAGAAGTGTAAGAAGTGTTTCTTGGTTTTATGTGACAAATATAAAATTGCATTTACTTTAATAATCCGATTTTTTTAATGTGTGCCCTAAAGACACACGTTATACATAGGAATCGAGAGAATATTCTCTTGATTCCTGTGCATATTCCTTTGATATGTGTGTAAACGCAGAAATCAAGAAAATATGCACAAAAATCAAGAGAATATTTTTTCGATTCTTGTGTATAATGTGCGCATTTAAAACACACGTTAGAAGGACCCTTAATAATCATATCAGATATCAGATAGACTACTGATGTATGTGTGTTTCATAGCTGGACCTGGAGTTGGGAGTGTTTTCTTTCATATTTAACTAAATTCTTCTATTTTTGGTCCATTCCTCAAGGTGATCAAAATGCTGCAATGCACTCCTCACATATCAACTAACTATCAATTATCCTTTTTTGATTTACCCAGAAAGAGAGAGAAAAAGGATTAAAAACAAATAGGTTGTTAGATATATATGGTTATGTTTGTTTGTAAAATTATATTTAAAATATGACTATTAATTATAAGTGTCTTGTTTATTTTAAAATTGGACTTGAGACTATTAGCTTAGGAATTATAAAATAACTTAATATGTAAAATTATTTAATATCATATTCAACCCGATATCATAATTTCAAGATTATAATTTTTACAAATAAACATAGATACAGTACCCGAAAGGACATCACTCTACTTGTTTCAAATATTCAAGTCAATAATTCTATTTTTCTGCTGAAAGTGGTGACAAAATCAAGTGCTCGCTCCTATCAAATTGGAATTCTAGGCTGTGTTACAATTAATACTTATTTCTTAAGCAATGTACGTAAATCCCTAAAAATAGTAAAAATGAGAGCAGTCAATGTCAAGACAGATGTGACGCTGTCAAGATTGAAAGCCAAGTGCTTCTAGGCGGAGAAACATTGGACCCAAAAATTAGACGGTGAATCCCATAGCATTCAAAACAAAGTAATTTCTTTTTATTCTTAACTTAATTTAATATTTCACCCAATTCTTAAAGGTAAATATCATTTATTTAATTTAATATTTCACTCTATTATTTTTCGAAAACACATGGGAGGATATTATAATTATTCAATATTTTTCTATGTTCCGAAATATAGAATTAGAATTAATATAAAATATTTTCAAATATTACAAAATAAGAAATAAACTTTATGTAAAAGAAAAAAAAAATGAATCCATAGAAAAATATAAAATTTATATATATTTATTTCTTATTGCTATTATCTATTTCTCAAGTGTACTGTTCTTATATAGAATAAGGAATTAAACAAATGAAGATGAATAACACTAGTACTGTCAAATGCAAGGTCTTAATCTATTATTGTTTTCTTGCCTTTATTCTTGTTAAGTTTATTGATGGCTGCTACTTAATTAGCTGAATCAAGTAGTACGTTGTTAAATATTCATCCATATGCTTGCTAGACAACAAGCACTTATGTACGTTGAAAGCTCATGTCTTAAGACTAGACCTGGCAAACGGGCCGGGCCAACCCAAACGGATCGGACTGAAAAGGCCTGGAATTTTATGGGCTGAAATTTATAGGCCCGTGGCCCGGGTTGGGCCGGGCCGGGCCAGGCCGCGGGCCATTGCTCTTTTTTTCAAAATTAATACGCTAGTAAGATTTGAACTCATGACCTCTTACAACTAAACAAGAACTCTTACCAACTGAGCTAGATGAACTTAATTATGTTATGTACGTTAATAATATATATACACACACGTTAATATGTATTGTTATATATATATATAACGTTAATAATATATATAATTATATATATATATATACACACGTTACAAATATATAAATATATATATATATAACAATTTTTGTAAAACTTTTGAAAATCTTGAAAAAGAAAAGATAACTTAGAGAGAGAAAAATAAATAAAAATAAATATTGTTATATATATACAAGTTAATAAATATATATATATATATATATATATATATATTGTTACATATATATAACGTTAATAATACATATAATTATATATATACATGTTACTAATATATAAATATATATACATATATATATATATAACAATTTTTGTAAAAATTTTCAAAATCTTGAGAAAGGAAAAGGTAAATTAGAGAAAGAAAAATAAATAATAACAAAGATTGTTATATATATATATATATATATATATATCCATTAATAATATATATAATTATACACACACATATATATATATATATAGAGGTTACTAATATATAAATATATTTATATATATATATAACAATAACGTATATATATATATAATAATAATAATAATAATAATAATAATAATAATAATATATATTGTTATATATATAACGTTAATAATATATATAATTATATATATATATATATACACACACACACACGTTACTAATATATATATATATATATATATATATATAAAACAACATATATTAATATATTTATAACAATTTTTGTAAAACTTTTGAAAATCTTGGGAAAGGAAAAGATAACTTAGAGAGAGAAAAATAAATAATAACAAATATTGTTATATATATACATATATGTATATCAATTAATAATATATATAATTATACATATATATATATATATATATATATACAAGTTACTAATATATAAATATATATATAACAATAACGTATATATATATATATATATATAATAATATATATTGTTATATATATAACGTTAATAATATATATAATTATATATATATATACACACACGTTACTAATATATATTATATATATATATATATATATATATATAACAACATATATTAATATATTTACAATAATTTTTGTAAAACTTTTGAAAATCTTTGGAAAGGAAAAGGTAACTTAGAGATTGAGAAATAAATAATAACAAATATTGTTAATATATACACGTTAATATATATAACGTTAATAATATATATAATTATATGTATGTATGTATATATATATATACACATACATATATATATATATATAACAATTTTTGTAAACTTTTAGAAATCTTGAGAAAGGAAAAAGTAATTTAGAGATAGAAAAATAAATAATAACAAATATATATATATATATATATATGTATGTGTATATATATATATATATATATATATATATATATATATAACGTTAGTAATATAATAATTTTTGTAAAACTTTTAGAAATTTTGGGAAAGAAAAAGGTAACTTAGAGATAGGAAAATAAATAATAACAAATATTGTTATATATATATATATATATATATATTACTAACGCCAATAATATATATATATATAGATATATATAAAATAATATATCTCTATATATATATCGTTAGTAAATAGTAATATATATATATATATATATATATATATATTATGTAACAATAACGCATATACATTAAAAAGATTGCAGTGAAGGTATAAAGTTGTTGTTGCTTAGTTGGTTATAGGACTTACTTACTAAGTTGGAGACGTCTTGGGTTCAATTCCTCTTGGAAGCATTGTAATTAAAGTTTTGTAACAAATAACATCGGGCGGGCCGGGCCACCCGCGGGCCGGGCCACCACGGGCTGGGCCAAAACGGCCCAACTTTTCGTGGGCTGACCGGGCCAGCCCGTGGGCCTGGGCCTAATTTGCCAGGTCTACTTAAGACTCAGCAAAAGATTCCTCTTGCACATTAAAATTAAATTATTTGAGAGAAAGCAAAAATTAGCTGGTACACATTTTTCAGATGACAGAACAATTAAAGGACAGAAGTACTTGATCAACTGCTTCTTTCAATTAGCTACTAGCCTCCTAAGTTCTTCACAAAGTATTCAATAATGGCAAGTTAGAAACCTTCTAAACATTTGCCAAAACAACAAATCAATTAGAACTAACACATGGAGAGCTAACTTCATTTGACAAATTAACGGCATAAATTATGGGATCGATCGATCGAACTATCAGATAAAGAAATTGGTAGCTAGGTCATGCTGAGAATCTACAGCATCTTCTCAACCCAATCCATTGCGGGATTTTTTCGCTGAAAATAGTTACGGTAATCAGTACAGGTTGCGGTAGATGGTGTCAAATAACTTCTCTTTATTTTCATAATTGTATAGGATGAAAAACTGAATAAACAAACTTTATCGGATGAATTTATTATAATTTTTCTAATATACTGTGGTGCACATGATTCTATTCGGGAATTCAACCAATCAAGTTAGAATATGATTAGGGTTTCACCTCTACTCTTTAAATATAAATAGAAAATAATATGAAAGTTACCAAAATCTCAATGGATTTCTTAATTTTAATAAAATCAATTATTTAATTATCTATTAAAAGAATTTAGCTTTCCAAACGAAATAAAAAATAATAATTAGTAACTTATTTTTTTCAATTTAATTATGTTTTTAGAAAATAAAATAAAATAAATATTTAATTGTATAAAAAAATTCAGGTTAATACATATATGATTAGGCTACAGTATAATATATCAATTTGTGCATATTGGATTGTTGTGGATCATCGCTGCTCCTGGTGGAGAGGAGGATGAGGTAGAAATAATGATGATACCAACATTATGATTACTATTCTCAAATCTGCCATTGGTACATATCTCTTCTTTTCTTTTTCTCTCTCTCACACACATGCTTTCTATCTATGTTCTCTCTATACATCTCCTATGCAGAGAGAATTTAGATTTCAATTCAAGGGTTTGTTTTTGCTAAGATGATAGATTTTTTTTTTTTTTGAAACAGAGTGAAAAGAGAAAAAAAAATTGTTCATACTAATAGGATAGTTGTTGGAAATTTATGGAAGAAGATATTTCATGTACTTAATTAATTCAAGAACAAATTAGAATTAATTTAATTTAGTTGCTAACAATATTGATATTATATTTCAGATAAACTATTCAATGTGGACTCTCAATTTAGTCTTTGGAGAAAGAAGATTTGGCTGATTGTGATCTTTAAATATTTTTTGGATAATTTAATTGATTTTTTTGCTTCTAACAGAGTTTGATTTCTAAATCTCCTTAATCCAATACTCCTCCCCATGTTTTCATTTTTTAGAAACAAAACAAGAACCTTCTTTTTTTTTCTTTTTTTTCCTTGTTTTGAGTTTTGGACCCAAAAGTTGAAACGTTTGCAAAATATAAAAAATAGAAACAATTATCAAATAATGTTTTTTTATGAACGGTTATCAAAAATATAAAATAAAACAAAAACTCTATGCGGACAGGATAATTGAACATGAGTTCTTTATAATTTTATTTATTTATATTTTGATCCCATTATAAAAAATAAGGGTCAAAATATAAATAAATAAAATTATAAAAATCTCATGTTTAATTATCTTGTCTGCATAAAAGAGCTCAAAATAAAAACAAAACAAAACGGTTACCAAATGAGCCCAAAGGAAGTATATTTTCATTTTTTCCCCGCAAGAAACCAAAAATAGAGAGGCAATATTGGAATAAGGTAGAAGTGTGGGGGATGAAGTGAAACAATGACAAATCATTTCAGAAGTAATCGCGCCGGCCGCTTTTAGACCACAAGTCATTGTGGAAAGCTGAGGGGAGAGTGAAAGAGAGGGAGTTTGGATCCATAGTGATCTGGGTGCCTCGGCGTCAATTGGCGGTCATATGGAGAAGATGGTAAACACAAATTCTGAACTCGACGATTTGTTTCCAGAGAAAAAGCGCGTCAAGAATCCTTTCGTCCCCATTGGTAGAATCTATCTCTTTAATCCCTAAATCTGCATACATTTATAAAACCCTTTTTTTTGTTTGTGCTTTGTTATCGTATTTGTGATTAACCTAACTCTGATAACTCTGAATTTGTAATCAGCGTATCATGGAGTATTTTGTTAGGACCATTACTCTTATATGAATTGTTAGGATGTGTTATTCACAAATCACACCTTTAACAAATGACAATCTTGCAAAAACATTTTTTTGCTATGCTACCTATGTTCTTTGTCACGTTTGCCATTTTTATATTTTTAACCCTGAAGATGTTTGTGCTGATCCTGGGTTCTCCATGATTTGGCTTCATTTTTAGTTTATTTACCTCTTTACAACAAGAATGAAATCTTTTGATGGTAAGATTGTGATTATTTGTTCTCTTTCGTTGTTGAATTTGGTGAAACAACATTTACATGACATAGTTTTACTAACTGGATACCTAGGTACTTGTAGGACCATAAATTCTTTTATTGGGATACACTGGTAACAATGCTGAGTTAGTTTGTTGGATAAGAATTCTTGGTGAATAAGTATGAATAATTAACTCAACTATTTCTGAATGCCAACCTATGCCGTTTATTGCATCTGAAGCTTAAGGTTTCAACTTTCAAGTGTCAATTCTTTGAGCATGTGGTCGCAGCTGCCACAAGTCCCATCAATTGATGTATAATATAAATATAAACTTAAAAGGAAGAAACTTGGGATTGCAGTATAAATAACAGGAAACAAGTTTTTGAGCCAAAAATGCAATATACTTTGTTAATGTTTTTCAAGTAAAGAATTAGGTTCTCAGCCCACCAATATATCTCCTATAGTCCTATTGCTTCCCAAATGCTCAGTTGACATGCAAGTGCAGTGAATTGCTTCCTTTGCTTTCCTTATAGCCTGCTAAGACAAGCTTTACACCATTTGATCTGCACTCACGATATATCTATATCATGATCTGCTGAAATTCAGAAATTGAGAGGAGAGGCCTCAAAGTTCCCTGGCCATATGTAAGCTTCCTATTGATTTGTTACTTCTGTTTCTTCGAATAAAAAGATGTTACTTTCAATAAAAAGAAAAAGGTAAAATTTTCATTCGGGAAACAGCCCTGTTGTTATTTTTAGATCATTTGGTATGAGAATCACAAGTGCTTTTGAGAATGAATATATAAGAATATAAATTATAACCATCCTTGTACCAAATAAGATTAATCCATTTTAATATACATAAATATATATACATATGCATATAAGTTTTTTTTTGTGGAACCTACAATTTTTCTCAAGCAAGGCGTCTTTTGGCTATTTGGTATCCTTCTTTTTCTTTCTACCTCTACCTCCCATATCTCTCTTTCTATACATACGCAGATACACACGCGCGCAAACACACACACTCACACTCTCACTCAGTCATATACGTATGTATAAATTGGATTGCTGTGTATACTATCTATAATATTTTTTGCTTCAAGTTCACACGTCTTTGTTTCAGTGCATTGTAGCAAAATTTTAATCATAGAGAAAGAAAAGGAAATAAAGTGGAAGTGAAAAACATTTTGACCTGACAGATTCAATGCTAGATATTTTTAATTGAGATCATGTTACATCTATTGTTCAGGACAACTGAAACTAACAATATTAATCAAGCAAGTTACTTACAAACATCAGCGTGCCCAACTGCCCATTACCCAAGGGTATAGAAGACTCATGGATTACTTCTTTTTCTTTTCAAGTGATTAATGGATTATTATTCAATCTAGCTATCTCCTCGTGTAAGGAGTAGCTACTGGCTAGACACTGGCATACATCTGCCTTTTTTTTTTTGATGACCCGAGTCTGCTTGTTAGTTTAAGGAGTTCATTGGAACAGTGGAGGTGCCATGTTAAGATTAGCATTTGTTAGTCATTGGCATACATCTGCTTTGGTTTTCAAGTTGTTATTCATAATGATGTTTTTGTTTCATATACTATGTCCATTGTATTTAATGTTTTTTTGGTATTTCAGGTGCTTTTCTCACAGCTGGAGTGCTCACAGCTGGGTTAATTAGTTTCAGACAGGGGAATTCTCAATTAGGTCAGAAATTGATGAGAGCTCGTGTGGTTGTGCAGGGTGCTACCGTGGCACTAATGGTTGGCACTGCATATTACTATGGCGAGAAATTTTAGTGGGTTGCAGTGGGGTTTGAAAACTGACATGATTTATCTCTGTTTTTTTCCTTTGGATACAATTTGTTTCTTCAATGTAATACACATAGGAAAAGAGAGGGAAGAAAAAATGATAAATTTTATTTTGTCTACAGAACATGTTATTCGAGCTGCTGCGAGTTGACAAATTTGATGTCAATCACATAAGCAGTTGAATGAATAAATATGGATCATCCTTGTTTAATTCATTTCCAGAAAATGCTTTGACCTATCAGATTTTGTGGATCATTTGCTAAATCAGAGTCAGAATAAAAAAGATACACATTTATGTAATGTTGATCAACAGTACCTCGGTGGCAAAAGAATGATTACAAAATGATGTAATTGGTTATTATCATTAGGGTTATTCATGTATGATGAATGATCAATTTATTATATTTTGTCACCCATGTGTAGTAAAAGATCAACTAATTATATTTGAGTCTTCCTACAGGGACCCGAAAATTAGACCCAAAAATTAGACATTTTCTATTTCTCTTGCTTTTTTTTTTTTTTTTTTTTTGGGATTGAGTTCAAACATATTTCTACTATGGATTTAAAAAAAAAATTAGGAAAAAACATAAAAAATTCGGTCCAATTTGGATATATATCAAAAAAATGATAGTATGGGCCCCAAACTATCATTTTTTTGATATATATCCAAATTGGACCTAATTTTTTATGTTTTTTCCTAATTTTTTTTTTAAATTCATAGTAGAAATATGTTTGAACTCAATCCCCAAAAAAAAAAAAAAAAAAAGCAAGAGAACATGTAAAAATAAGGGGACCGGTCCAATTTTCCGGGCCAATTGGCCGGTCCGCCTATCTTTACTGATTATATTTTGTCATATTATTTTGTAGGTCATTTTTTATAAGATTCTTTTGTCACTGTAGCAATCAGCAATACTCAATGCGATATACCTATAACCTATCTATGTATTCTTATAAATATAGGTAAAGAAATTATAATTATAAGAAAGTATGTCAGCCGAGCATCATTGCATACCAAGTATATCAACACAATTTAACTATCATGTTATTACTATTAAATTAAATACTTAATTTATTTTAAAATAAATACTGAATCTTTTTTTTTCCACTATCATGTCATCATTACTAAATTAAACACTCAACATATTTAAAGATAAACATTAAAAAAAATATCATTAAAGTTAACTAATTCAATAAATAAGATTTTTTTAATGAGACGGAGAAGTATGAGATAAAATTGATTTTAGATTGGTACTCTTGCATTCTTTCACTAAAAAAGTCATATTCAAAACTTATAATAGAACTTGAGATCTAAGATCTAAAGTTCACATAATTTCAGTCTTAATTATCAGACTAAAATTACATATGATCTTATGTAAATAAACTTAAGAATATTATATCACATTATATGATCATAAATAGAAATGTGAGTCTTTTTTTTTGTTTGAATTTTATTCGCACCAAATGGAACTTTTAAATATTGATTCGTGTATACTTTATTTTTTTATTATAATTTTTAGATAATTTATAATAATTACAGCTGTATGAATTAAAATTATATATACTATCTTATATTTTAAAAGCAAACTAACTTATTAATTTTTTATAAATTGCATTCATGCAGTTAAAATGACAATCTTTTAGTGAATCAATAGAAAAATTTGGGTTTCAAAAAAAAATTGTAATACAAAAGTTAGGAATAAAAAATATGAAGTAAAGTAAATAAAAAATATGAAGTAACGTAAATAAAAAAAAAAAAAATAGGGTTTGTGGAGAAGAGTCAAAACCGCCTCACTTCAATCACATTTTTGTCTCCCTCTTCCCTATAGGCTTATTAGGCTATCACAAGAAGTTACAACACATAGGTATCCCAAAACAAAACCCATCCACGTGTGACGTATCTCTTCCTCACCGATTTCGCACGTGCCCTCTGTAAAACATGTCGACACCTCCATCCCTCCCTCCTCATACTTTCGCCATCTCCTTTCGTTCTCTCTCTTCGTTTCCCCTTTTCTCCTTCTTCCTCCGTCCATCGCCTCTTTTCATCGGCGCTTTAATATAGTATTAATAACACCACTACAACATTGGAATTCTCTCCTCTTTCGAATTCAACCGACCGGCGATCTACTTGATCATCGAATTACTTCCAATTTTCGGTTAGTTTCTTTTCCTTTCTCGGTCACTTTGTTAAATTTACAATTTGAGATTCATATGTGTTTTGTTCAACACAATTTGTTCCAAGTACATGTTAATTATATGGTGCAACTCTGGGGTATGGGATTATCTAATTCAGACTGATGCAACCCTATGAAATTTTGGATTCTCTGGTAGTTTTTTTTTTATTTTATGTTTATTTCCTTTGATTAAATTTTGTTTAATTTTTTTACGTACGTTGGACTAATGGTATATGTATGATGTCAATTGGCAAAATTTATCATGCTTGCTAAGTTATGGGAATAATTTACTAATTTTGTAGTTTGTCCACGTTGTTCTCCAAGGGGGCATTAAATTTTTTGATACTTAATTCTCAGATTGACTAGTTTCTTATCTTACATTTTTATGGAAAGAGATACATTTAGGCTTCCTTTGGCCAGGCTCTTGATGTGATATTTTTTTACAAGAACAAATTTATGACTGAAATCTACTAACCAAGAAGTTATAAATAAGTACCAGTTTGTATGAATGCCAAAATTAGGAAGGAAAAAAATTGATCTTTTATTTTCTTTATAAGTGAGGAAAATATAAATCCTAACAAATACTTTTTTTAATAAGTAAGAAGTGAACTTCAATAATTTTTAAGCTAAAGTAGCATCTTAGAAGAAGCTTAGAGTGAATTTGTATATACATTGAAAAACTAAGTGATGATAGTTGACAACTCCCGTTTAGGCTTCAAATATTTCATAGCTATGTAAGTTAATAATGTTCTTGTATATGTTCAAGAGTTATGTAGGATTAACCACAGACTAAATGTGTATATTTGGTCTTTTAATATATTTTACATTATTAGCAGTGGGAAGTTATGCAGGTAGTTTTATGATAGTAGAAGTAGTGGAAAACTGGCAGGAAGTTATTTTTGTTGTAGGAAATTATTTTATACTCGCTATCTTCTTATAGGCAAGAACTACAATAATTTGGGACAGATTAGTGTTATTCATTGTTGAGAAGTTCTGTGTATTTTTCATCTTCCGTCTACGGACGAAAGGATCTCTGTGGAATAACCTCTAACATCCTGTGGGAGAGCCAAGCTCTTCGGAGATAAGGCATCAAATTATCAATTTCATTATTTAACATCTTTTTAAATTCTTGTCCCGCATCATAATGGTATAAAAACCCTGTTTCTCTATTGATTTCCAAGTAGTGGGAGGTCTTGGGTTTTTAAAAAACAAATAATAAACTCAAACACCGATGGTTCATCTTCATCATACAGAAAAGCAACCACCGCCCATACTTTCTTTAAGCAACAACCAGTAACCAGAATCATCATCACCCATTTCAACTAACAGGCCAAGGCAATTTGTAGCCCCTTAGTCAGATCTGCTGCCCTTCACCCACCTTTGTTCTACCAAAAGCACCACAGAAATTCAGCAAACTGTTCATCTCCCTCAGCCTAACGACCTGCTGGAAAAGGAACCCATCATCTCTACCGAAGCTTTCAACCAGTGGTGACGAGTTCCAACCAAACCAATCAGGCAAATAGGCCTTTCACCACACCTGACGTCCAGCTGATCAACCTTCCATGGAGCAACCTAGTAGCAGCCCAACAACTTCTGAAAAAAGGGGGGCAGCCCTCATCGCCGTTGCCAAATCCAACCCAAGCTCGTCGGAATACAAAACGAACCACTCTTAGCCGTCGTATAAGCCAGATTGCAGCAGCAATAAATATCACAGTCTCCGATCAACAATGTGTCCCATCTCTGTCAAATTCACTGGAGCAATACTGAAACAAACTAATCGAAAAAGATAAGAAATAGAAAGGTGGAAGAAGAAGGAAAACTATCGTGGCTGCCAAATCGAATATATGAATGTGATAGCAGATGAATAATGGTACTTGAGTCACTTTGAGAAGTCATCCCAGACCACATTCCTAATATTGGCCATATTACAAGATTTTTGCAGTGCTAGTAGCCCATAACTTCACATTCTAAGGCCAAGTTTTTCAGACATTAATAGCTTGGATAGGATCTCATTTTGCTAGGTTTAATAATTTAGAGGAGGTGATATCTGGATCCAGTTCTAGAGCATGGTGGATTGGCTTGTTGAAGCTTATGTCTAAGTGTTCTGATGAACTAAGCAGCAAGTCTACTGAAAAAGAAAATAAATAACCCAGCTTCCTTAAATCTTGTTAAATTCCTTTTGAATGATGTCTTCCAGGAATGTTTGCATCTTTTTATAGTTTCTTGAGATTTATGGCTGCCTTCTGAGATATGTGATGTTTATGTTTTTAATTCTTGTGAGATACTAAATGTGCTTTGTTGATTTAGGCTCAGAATGTGTTCTCATATATTTATTTTAGTCATGGAGCCATGGCGAGATGCGGCGGTAGTTGACCGCTCGGACGCCTAGGAGATAAGGAGCCTACCATGGCGTCCATATGGGGACAAATCGTTGACAATATGTAATTTATACATTATTTATTTACTTCAAAAGTATATTGAATAATAAAATTTTATATATATTAAAACCCAAAACATAATAACTAATACTATGGAATACAATTAAAAACACAGTTATATGATTACTTCAAAATCAAAATTCAAAAATAAAACACTTGACATTAAAAACTAGTTGAACAAGTCAACAAACCAAGTCATCACACATTACAAGTCTAATAAGTAATAAAATTACATCACATAACAACTCCATGGGTTATGATGAGTTATGAATAAAAATGAATTACAAGGCATGAGCCTTGGTAGCTTGACGTCCAAGGTGTCATCTTGTCCTTCTCCAGTGTTAGACCGGCAGAAAGGGAGTTTAACCGTGAATGGAAAGGGGTTTGTTTCACTGTTGTGAACGGAGACTAATAGTGTTAGGACGCCTAGGCGTCATCTAGGCGACGCTATGATTTTAGCTCTTGTTTGATTGTTGTTAAATCTACTGGGAATTGTTCACTTTAAATTTTTTCCTTTGTCCTATTGTCTTCTTTTTCTTTTTTACCTGGCAGGCTTGCTAAAGATAAGGTTTACTAATTGTGAGAATGTCTTCTCCAAGCAAAAGGAGAGATATGGATGTCATGAAACTGTAAGCATCTTATTTGCAATTTTTCTTCAACATTGATATACTCAGTTCATTCTGTATTACTTTTGCTTAAATAAACTTGTATTTTTATATTTCTGTTATATACTATAAACTTTATCATTTTTGTTCCGTGAGAATAATGGCTCGTACTTTTTGTTTTTTGAACAGTTAAGATTTTCCTCCTTACTGCCTTAATATCACACTGATCTATTGTATTCATCATGTAGGATGATGAGTGATTATGCTGTGGAGCCAATAAATGATGGGATTAATGAATTTAATGTGGAATTCCATGGTCCTAAAGAAAGTAATGTTGTTTCCTCTATCCATTTATATTCTTATTATTTGTAGCATGTTGTTAATTGTACCAATACCGACTAGCATTCTACAAGGTGAATAATTGCTTGAATGTGTATGTCTAGTTTTATAGACACTCTTGATTTTCAACACTTATAGAGTTACTCCCTCTATCCCCAAAAGGATGGCTTGTGATTAAAAAAAAATGTCCTCAACTAGATAAAATTTTGCATTGACTAATTTACCCTTGATCATATTACATCTCATTCAAATAGTAAATCAATCACATCACAAATTAATGGCGCAAATTAATTCACTCTATCTCCACAAACCCAAGCCCCAATTAAAACAATTAACACACATATCAATACAAGGGCAAAAGGGAAAGTAAATTTGTACTCTCTCTTATTTGATTACCGTAATTTGTGTGCAATTTGTCCTTAGGCCATCCTTTTGGGGGACGGAGGGAGTACATTTTAAGGTTCCATAGCTTTGAAGGATGCGGATGGTCAACATCTATCACTTTTCGTTGTTATACCTAACATAAAGTTTCTATTTCCCAGAGAACCCAGACAGTTTTTAACATGAGGTCCTCCTTTGATGTAAAGGGCAAAGGTTTTCCTCTATCTTTTATTATTGATTTTTTCCTGCAGATTTTATCTGGATAACAATGTTTTCTGGTTGTAGACTTTTGGTTGCCAGAAGAACAAAAAATATATAGTTGAAAAGAAAACTGACATATCCTTTTAAAAAGTATGTTTCACTATAATTGGTGCTTTTTAGCAACAAAGTTTCCAGACTGCACAGGGATAGCTTTTTTCTTTTGTGCTTAATATTTCTGGGAACTATTGGTGTGAATGTATGTTTTGTTTTTTTGTACTTCGGTCGATTATTAAAGTTGGTGCAAAACCATCTTGCAAATGAGTTCCTACAGATAAAGTTGAAGTTGACTCTTTGATGTGGAGCTCCGTATGATTTTTAGTATAAATTTGTTGGATCTACCCTTTTCCATGTGGAACATGTGAACATATGTTTATCCGGTTGCAAAATCATGTTGGAGGTTCTGTAAATGACTTCACTGGTTGCATACAAAGAATAATTTGTATTTTATTTTTTCTAAAGCTGTGATTGTCCTGGCGATGCAAATTCATCTTAGTAATGATTGTCCTTTCATTCTTTTGATAGAAAGTATGAACTTTTACCGCTAGATCAACTATTTATATCATGGACAACTGTTTCAGAAAATCTGTCTCATACGATTCTGTATGGTAGGGAGTCATTTTTCTTCTCTTTACGTTTTTGATATTGCTTACCGTTTAGTAATCACGATCGCATAGGCCTTTAATGTTGCGTCAAGGTCTCTCTCTCTCCCCGACTACCAAAAACCTCGAGGGGGAAAGGAAAATATAGCGTCCATGTTTGGCAATTAATTTGATTGACTGCTTCCTTGACCTTGTTGTAGGATCTATAGGAAAGGCGGAAACTTACGTGTATTCTATTCCGCATTCATCAGCAAGATGTCAAGTCCTATAATGATAAATTTGATAATGCACTAAATTAGTTTTATTTTTATTGTCTAAAATATGTCTGCATAACAATATTTATGACAAGAGGTTTCCTTTTTAAGTTATTCATATGGTCGCTAAAGTTTTACTCCATCTTATTGGTTGCAGGCCTTTATGAAGGTGGTGTGTGGAAAGTACGTGTGGAGCTGCCAGATGCATATCCTTACAAGTCTCCTTCTATAGGATTTCTCAACAAGATATTCCACCCAAATGTTGATGAGCTGTAAGTGCTTTTAACACAATTGGCCATTTGACACATTCACCTTTTTAGTTTCCTGAACTTGCCTAGATGTGGTTGATCAACTTATGGGCAGTTCCTTCATGAGAAAAGGATAGTTCTTTGTCCCTTTTATTTTGTTCAACAGTTTCGAAAACAAATTTTAAAGTTTTGGGAGCTCAGTATTCTCTGATCTGGATGTGCTGAATGCATTTGCTAGTAATATTTTATTGACTTACTTGATCTCATTTGTTCGGCTGCAGCTCAGGTTCTGTTTGCTTGGATGTCATCAACCAATCATGGAGTCCAATGTTCGGTAATTCTAAACTCTTTTTGAACAAATCACGTTTTCCTTTAATTTTTTCCATTGGGTAGTGTGACAATATAATATCTGCTAGGCAAATGGAGTTACTTCCTGTATCGACCCCACCCTCCTCCCCACAAAAAGAAAAAAAGGAAAAGAAAGAATAATTGAATAAAGCAATAAAATATCCTATATAGACAAACAAGCACCCGAGCATGGACTAGCTAGGCCAGTCTTTTACTTGAGTTTGCATATCAGCCGCAGGTCTCCTTTTTGTTTAATTAGTCTCTATGTTGGCAGTATATCCTTAGGATCGCTCATCACCTTGTCTTATATTTATAATTTATTTATGTAATTTTAGATGCGACACTCTTTTTTCAAAGACTTAGAATATTTATGACTTCACTTGCATTGGATTTTCACAAACTGAAGCTTGGGGTGCCAAGCAACATAAATTGGCACATATTGCGAACAAATAAATGTAAAAGTCAACCAAAGAGGAGTTAGGATTTGAGATTTAAGACTACGTTTTTTTGTTGAAAATAGAAATTTTGTCTTTAATTTCTTTTGGAAAAAGGGGAAAAAAAGAAAAAGAAAAACTGAAAAACTATGTGTTTTATATATCCCTTTCTGATTCTGAACATATTATCTGTGTTGGTTCTACCATAGTTGGTTGTGTTTTTATTTCAACACATCCACATGAAATGGATATAGAAGTTGTTTGTTAAATATTTAGATGCTTTCAGCAGATCTCCATTCCTTACTTTTCTAATGTTATATTGTGTGCTTGTTATGCATGAACTAGTTAGGAATCCTGCAACATCTTACCAGGGATATTTTGTGTGGCAGATCTTTTAAATGTATTTGAAGTTTTCCTTCCTCAACTTTTACTTTATCCAAATCCTTCGGACCCACTAAATGGTGATGCTGCTTCGCTGATGATGAAGGATAAAAAACAATATGACCAAAAAGTGAAAGGTAAGCTAATGAGCTCATTCCGGCCTCTTCTCTTAAAGAGAAACCATAAAGTTGTTTGTTATGACAAATACCTGACCGTCTTCCTTTTGATGCAGAGTACTGTGAGCGTTACGCAAAAAAGGAGAATATTACCAGCACCCCAGCAGAAGACAGTGAAGAAGACGTCAGTGATGATGATATCAGTAATGGAAGAGCCTCTAGTGAAGACGATGTTGCCGGACATGCAGACCCATAAAAGGGATAAAAACAGTAGTGAACTTTTTATATGAACGGATTTTTTTTTTTCATGTTAGAATTTTATGTTTTTGTTATTTGCATGGATTTTATGGTTAGTTGCCTGTAAAATTAGAAAAGGGCAGTTAGAGATTTGATACATGATGCCATGCATGTGTAATGAATATATGATTTTTGCTGGCACATTGGATAATTTGAAGAAATGAAAATATGTTTCTCAGTATATTTTGTTTTTCCTTTCCCTTTTTGGCTAAGACCTGAGCATTATATAAAGTAAAGTAAGCGAAAGATTGATTGTGGGTGGAAGGGGGAGCCAAAAATCTATTCCTTATATTTGTGCAGAATAATATGCATGGGCTCTCCATACTACAGTTTTCATTAAGCAGGCCAAGGATATTTTAGACTATGCTTTGATGCTTAAACAGTTGAAGCTGAAGATAGCTGGAGATGGACAAAGGATGGAATACTGCATGAGACGAAAAATGGTATGGTAGATTTGATAGCCATTGAATTTGGCATATTTAAATTAGCTGAGAAAAATATGTATGGTTAGTAATGTGTTTATCCTAATTCAACCCTTTATTTTTCAACCCTATATCTTCACTAGTAAAAATTGATATTTTTACAAGGTCTCTCTCACATAAGTGTGAGATCCATTTACTATTCATGTGAGAGGGACCTTGTGGAACTATCACTTTTGCTTGTGAAAATATCAATTCTCTACATTAAATTATTCATAATCAACCCGTATTCCATTACCCAAAAAAAATACGTATTCATCATCAGTTAACATAGATAACCCAAGTATCTACTTAAGAGATTCATGATTAGTTAACATAATTGCAATAGTAAGTCACTCGAGACACTTGAGAAAATGCCCGGAAAATTTTGATATATAGTATCTGACTAAACCTTTTGCGGACGTTGGCATTTTGATTTTTGAACTAGTCTTGGCTCTAGTGAATCAGCCTTTCATTTTGATACATAACTTGCTAACTAATACTCCTACCGTCCCAGGATAAAAGTCCTGGTTGACTTTTTGCGCATATTAAGAAAGAAGATAAAATGACAAAATTGTCCATATTTAAATTCTCATTTAATTACATAGTTTTTTGCACATGACTAGTGATGCTCCATAAATATGCATAGGGAATAGAAATATGACAATTAATACTAAGGGTATTATGGACAAATTATTATAAAAAATAGATTATTTAAGGTAAATAGACATTTAACTTGGGACTATCTAAAATAGTAATAAGGACTTTTATCCTGGGACGGAGGGAGTAGTACTTTGATAACAAAAGAATTTTAAAAAAAGTTTCTTACAAGATAAATATAGTTGGTTATGGTTGGTTGCTATCACTAAGTCCATCTATGTATGGTGAATAATTCACTAATTACACTTTGTCATATCATTTTGTAAACGAGTTTTTGTAAGTTTTTTTTATCACCGTAGCAACACTCATTGCTACCTAACTCATGCTCATGTTTTTTTTTTGCAGAAGCCAATTAATTATTCATTGGTTTATTTGTCGAAGTTATAACAAGAGGTTTATATTGGCCACTAAACATACATTATAATGTAAGAAGAGAATGCTTTGTTGCTTGAACAGTTGTAGATTAAACAAAAAAGGAATAATGCACAAAACCATGGGGAATCTGGATATTAAATAAGCTAATTGATGTTTGATAATATCATCATCCAAATTCCGACCCATATTTTATGTTTAAATGGTTCACCAGTTTTACATAATCCAAACAGAAAATGAAGAGGATTTATTCATCAGTTAGGGAGGCAGGGCATAATTTGCTGATGTAGTCCAAGATTATTGCATAACAATATACCTGAGGAGGACATTATAATTCAGTTTTAACCAATTCTAACCAGCCGGCACGGCACTTGATATGCTGTCTTTGTTTAATCCGAATGTCCACGCACATAAAATACAAAGCCCCCCTATTGTAGTACCCGCCAATATGCAATAAATTAAACTTAACATTAAACAATCTACAAAATGAACCTTGTTATTACCTCCTAAACCATATTCATATCTTGAACTTTCAGAGTGTTCTCATTTGAGTGTCTGAATTGTGGAAAATGAATCGAATTCCCATCTGGGCATTCCTCATTTCATTCCTTCTTTTACATTCGACAAGGTCCGATGATGATGATGTCAAAACTGCATTGCTCAAATTTATTAAAGAACTTACCTCCAGCAATGATATTCCTAATCCCAGCTGGGGTTGGAATTCAAGTTCTGATCCTTGCAAGAGCAACTGGAAGGGTGTCAGTTGTGATAACCGGACTTTTAAAGTGCAAAGACTCAATCTTGATGGCTTGAATTTTCTAGGAACTTTTGATCCAAGTATTCTTTGCAGTGTCCAATCTCTTGCTGAATCTCTTAATGTCATTAGTGTCAATGACAACAGTGTTAGTGGAGATAATCTTGATGAGATTTCAAGCTGTAAATATCTCACTCGGTTGCATTTACGTGGAAACAGATTCTCTGGCAGCCTTCCAGATTCTATGTCCAGATTGAACAATCTAAAAGTACTTGAAATCTCTAACAACAATTTTTCTGGTGCCTTGCCTAATTTGGCTAGGATATCGGGCTTGATAGAGTTTCTAGCTCAGGACAATGAGCTTTCAGGACCTATACCAAAATTTGATTTTTCCAACTTTTTGAATTTTGATGTCTCCTCAAACAATTTCTCTGGTCCTATTCCTGAAGGAGGCTCTCGATTCCCTGCTAGCAGCTATGGCGATAACCCAAAATTATGTGGCGATCCGTTGCCAAACAAATGCCCATCAAAGCGTGGATTCTCCAGGGACCAGATTCTCATGTTCTCAGGCTATTTTCTTATGGGCTTGGTTGTGGTGCTTCTCATTGTGTTCAAGTTCTGTAGAAAAGGGAAGAAAAAAGACGAGAAAGTAATTGATGCAGGTAAAAATGTAGCTGCAGTTGTCGATGATAGTAGCATGAAGCAAGCTAGTACGGTCTCAAGTGACTATAGAAGTGTCGCAAGCAAATCAGGGATCTCGGTTGCTTCAGCTGAAAGTGGAGGAATGGTTTCATCATCCTTGGTAGTACTAACTAGTCCAGAGGTGAATGGATTGAAATTTGAGGAATTGTTAAGAGCGCCGGCTGAGTTGCTTGGAAGAGGAAAACATGGTAGTGTTTATAAGGTGATATGTGAAGATCAGGGATTGAATTTGGCTGTGAAAAGGATCAAGGATTGGACAATGTCTAGTGACCACTTCAAGCAGAGAATGAAGAGATTAGACCGAGTGAGGCATCCAAATGTGTTGCCGCCTATCGCCTTCTACTGCTCCAAACAAGAAAAGCTTGTTGTCTATGAATATCAACCCAATGGAAGTCTATTCAAGCTTCTCCATGGTAACTTAATTCTACTCTTTCATTTCCCCAAATTTGTTGTTTTCTTTAAAATCTCTCTCTTTCATTTTTCATTATTACTTTGTGAGCGTACAATAACATATCTAATCAGGGCTACCCCAAAACTCATCTCTCATAATTCTTGACAGTTGACACATGAATTTGGTCCTATATTGATCTCTGATTTAACAAAGTAGAGACTGACTTTACCAATTCTCTGTTTGTTTATTGCGAAAACATTTTCCGATTTTCAGGGGTTTGGTATAACACTGAAAAAGCAAACAACAGAAATCAGTGCTCATTTTAACTTAGAAAGATGACATGCATGCTACTGTTAAATCAGCAATTCATTTTTCAGAAAGCAAAACAAGTCATTTCCCCTGAAAATGTTCCCCAATAATCATTCATTCTTGCTGCACTAATTTTATTTTATTTTATGGGATGGGATGGGATAAATCTGAGGTACAACTATATATACATATGTAAATAACAGGAGAACAAGTGAACCAAGCCTTTGACTGGAGCAGCAGGCTTGGCCTAGCAGCCACCATTGGCAAGGCCTTAGCTTTCATGCATGAAGAGCTTCATGAAGAAGTAATCTCCCACGGAAACCTGAAATCCTCCAACATTTTGCTGAACCAAAACATGGAGCCATGCATTAGTGAGTATGGCCTAATGGTAGAAAATCAAGAACTTTCAATAGTCTCAGGTGTAAACAGCTTCCTAGCCACACAACAACAACAACAACAACAACAACAACAACAACAACAAACTGATGATCAAAACACCGCAGCATTCAAATCAGACATTTACGCGTTCGGGGTAATTCTACTTGAGATGCTAACAGGGAAAGTAGCAGCAGTACAAAACAATGGAATGGACTTGGCTAAATGGGTTGTTTCAGTGGTGAGGGAAGAATGGACTGTGGAAGTGTTTGATAGAAGTTTAATTAGAGAAGGGGCTAGTGAAGAGAGGATGGTCAATTTGCTGCAGATTGCTATCAAATGTGTTAATCGGTCACCGGAGGCTAGGCCTAGCATTAGCCAAGTTGCACTCATGATTAATACTATCAAAGAGGAGGATGAGAGATCCATGGATGTTTCTCAAGTCTTGAACTTGTGAAGGACAAAATTTGTTTTTCTTTTTCTTATTTCAAGTATGAGGAATTAAATCAATACATATTGATCAGTTTGATTATGTAGATACTTAATTCCTAAATTAATATGAGCAAATTTTCTCTTTTATCTGATTCATATTTCGACTACTAGACACAGATAATAAATATTTACAAAGTTTACAATACATACATAAGACATATAAGCCATTTGTAGATATATATATATATATATATTTCCACCATATATGAATTAGGTGTAGGCCTAATTCTCAATTAAATTAGGTTAGGTTACATATTTTAATCTAGCCCGAAATCTCAGCCAGTATAAAATATTTTTGACAGGTTAATTGAAATGTCAGAAAGTATGTATGTAAGATACGATTTTCTTAATTGTCATATATTTTTCCCCACTATAAAAGACCACCTTACTTAGTCGGTCGTGCAGGCTAACACTTGGCCCGATATAATCATGAATTTTTATTGTTGTGCAAAGAAGATCCTCACATGAATATATATGCCTAGTCAATTATATAGTGATGAAAATTAAGACCATATGGAATATGGAGTGCCTACTCCCTGCTTTGGTGCTTCTTATACTGTACCCAATAGCTAGTGAAAATTGACAGATTAAAATCTTCCGTTGAAAATAATAATAATAATAATAATGTTAATTAGGTGACACCAAGTTAACCTACATTATGAAATTTGATAATAATTTTAAATTATTATCAAATGAGTAAGATTCTTTTTTAGAACTCTGAGAGAGAGCGAATAATGAAGCTTAATCCTATTGTAGTCCCCGTAATTCCAACAGGTGGAGGGTGGAGAGCTTAGACCCGAAGACTATGTTATCCCGATTTAATACAGAAAGTTATACCATATTTATGAATATGTTAAAACAATAATTATGCTTTCATAGAGCAATAAGTATTATTAAAAATTAAAACTATCGACAAAATAAATATAAAAATATGTTAAATGCATATTTACTCAGGGTTTAACATATATAAATATTGCTGCGGTTTATCTATTGTTTAAATTTATACCCACAATTTAGTCTATCTAATAAAATTATCCTCTCTCTCATCTTTGAACTCTTCTATGCGGACATGATAATTGGACATGAGTTCTCTACAATTTTACCTTGTATTTTGACCCTTATTTTTTATATGAGGGGTCAAAATACAAATAAGTAAAATTATAAAAAATTTATGTCCAATTATCATGTCCGCATAGAATTTTTGCTCCTCTTTTATTTATTTAGGAGGCAGTAACACAAGTAATTCCTTAGCGTAAGCACCGAATGAACCTGACGTAGACTTTAATCACAATCTATATCTGTGGTGCTGGTGCTGGTGCTGGTGCAGGCTGTGATCAAGAAATCCACTATATAAATGCGTGTTTAAGTATTGAGTTATAAAGGTAACACTATTCACTCTCTTCCTTAATGCATGTCAACTCTTTATAAACAGTAACACCCTAGCTAGCTGTATTTCATGTACGTTGGATAATCTTCTTTGGTGGGTTTTTGTTGAATTTGGATTTGCCTTTTTGTCTACCCCAATCATCGATCTAATTAAGTGGAAACTTTTATAGACTTTGGGTTGAATTTTATTGAAGAGGAAGAAGAGTACCTTAGAAACCATCTGTCATTACATTTTGTTTGAAGGTCTTAAAATCAATTTATCCAACTCTCTCAAGGAGTGGGAAAAGAATTGAGATTTCTAAGTTGACTTAGGTGAGATTCAATCTCAGAGTATACTGAGATAATGGTGGAAGGTAGACTGAGGAGTGAATTGCAGAAAGAGGAGGGAGAGGGAGGTGAGGCAATGGGTAACGTCTGAAATGAGGGTATATTGGTCATAGAGTTACTTTAATTAAATGGTGGGTTCCATTTGTTCTTACTTTATTATTATGAAATGTCTTATTGACTTTGCTATCGAATAAATTTTAACATATAATTATACTCGACAAAAAAAAAATTTATCACTTAAGTTATCACTAAGTTATCACTTTTAGTCTAAATTTTTAAAGATGATAATATTACATAAATTATATATGCATTAAGTGTGTGTCAAGCGCTATACAATAATACATAATCTTTTTGTTCTTTTCATTTTATTTATAAAATTAAAATTTTAGCTCTTAAAATTAAATAATATTACATAAATTACATTCACAATGCATGTGAGTGCCTCATGAACTTGTACGTAATAAATTGCAATGCGCAAAGAGTGCCAAGGTATAAATATATGCACCAAATTATGAATATTCCAATTTCTATGATTGTTTTGATTTTATATAGAACATTTATCTAATGATCTTAGGAAAGCTTTATTATATTACAAGATTTGGTAGTTCATTATCTTATAATTCCACAATTAGCTGGATTGATGGGCTACAAATTGTGCCCATCCATGGATGGTTGAATTATTAGAATATAATAGAACATCATTATCTGCTGAATTACATTTCTTTCGTTCAATTTTACTCATAATTTGAAAGTACACGTCTATTAAAATATTTTTTTGATCTTTAAATTATTCATCTTAATTACTTTATTATCATCGTTGTTTTGTTTTATTTAACCTCTCAACTCTTTCTTGGAAAAATAAAATAGAAGAGAGAAAGAAAGAAGAAAAAGAGATACAGTTGTAATTTCAATAAAAAAGTTAATAGTGTTATTTTTTTTCAATGTATGTCACGTTATTTTCAATGAAATTTTTTTAAAGTTAAATAAAGGTATTATTAGAAAAATAATATTAAAAAAAAGATAACAAATAAATTGGGACAAATAAAAAAAATTTAAAACAAATAAACGTGAACGGAGGGACTAATTATTATGAGGTTTTCGTTCGGTGCACCACATTAAGAGAGTAGTATTGGCTGATGATTTCTTTGTAAAAAAAAGAAGTAAAAAAAGTATATTTTACTTTTTACTACTCAATAATTTATTTTATTCAGATAAGAAATGAAGTTTGACTTGGAGGCATCGATCAAATTATGAAGTTTTGGGCCTCAATCTCTATCCTAAGTCCGTCCTCGTGAGCTTTTTAGCCTACTGTGAGTGGGCTCCCAAGAGGTAATGAGTAAAACTTTCGAATCTATGATAGGCCCCACCGTCCACGTGGTACTTTTATACTTACAGTTGACCACTAAACCACGCGCCATAAGGACGCGTAGAATGTTTCTAACGTTGTCTCTTTTGGAAGACAAATACTTTCCTTCATCACGGTGGGAACTTGAAAAACAACTATTGCGAGTGCCAGCATTTGGCTTCTATAGCTGTTTCAGTTCCAATTTTTAGAGAGAGAAATAGACAAATTCAATTACCTCTCTCTCTATATATATATCTCCTTTTCACTTCCATTTCTCTAACTTAAGTACAAACGCAGATTCTATCTTAATTTTGCATATCTACATATTTTTGTAGTATTATCTTGTGGAAAGAGAGAGAACAGAGATTTTTATTTCCTCTCAAAAGACCGTATGTGTTAGGGTTTTGCTGCTGCAGCAGAAAGGGTCCATAGAAAGAACTTTCTTCAAAGAACACATTAATGGTGACACCAAGGTAGGTGAAAGACTCAACCATCAACACTTCCCATGTTCTATTATTTCATTATTGCACATTCCACTTGAGTTTCTACCTGAAAGCAATAGAGATTCAGTTCAGTAGTATTTTATTTTGATGCCTCTATTTCCCCTCAAATCTGTGTGCAGAAGTAGTGACCCAAAAATTTTATTTAGGGCTTTAATCAATGGAAGATTAAAGTGTTTGTTTTTTGTTTCTTCATCACAAAATGACTTGGGATTTGACATATGGGAAAGGACATAGTTTCTGAGTATACCCATAATCTGTTCAATGTCAGAGTTCAGAGAGCAAAAATGGCTTTTTGAGCATACCCACTTGAAAATGTCTTGGGTTCAATATCAAATCAAGCAGAAAGATGGAGTCTTGACATACCCACCTCCTTTTTCTCCTTCAACTTCATCTCCATATAGTGGTACTGGTACTGGTACTTTCCATAAAGAAACACCATCATCTGGCACTAGAATTAGCCCTGCTGTACTTTTCATTATAGTAATTTTAGCTGTTCTATTTTTTATATCTGGGCTTCTCCACTTGCTTGTTAGATTTCTCACAAAACACCAATCTTCTACATCATCTCAGTCAGATAGATACCCTGAGATTTCTAGCTCAGATGCTCTTCAAAGACAGCTACAACAATTGTTCCATCTACATGACTCTGGTTTGGATCAAGCTTTTATTGATGCTTTACCTGTGTTCATGTACAAGGAGATTGTGGGCCTGAAAGAACCTTTTGATTGTGCTGTTTGTTTGTGTGAATTCACTGACAAGGATAAATTGAGATTGCTTCCCACTTGTAGCCACGCTTTCCATATCGATTGTATTGATACATGGCTCCTTTCAAACTCATCATGTCCTCTTTGTAGAGGCACCTTATTTAGTCCCGGGTTCCCAGTTGAAACCACAATGTTCGATTTTGATGATCCTAGAGAAGAGGGGTTCCGTGGTAATAGAAGAAATGGATTCTCTTCCAATCAGAAAACTATTGAAATTGAGGAAAGTGTAGTTGAAAAGGGGGTTCTCCCTGTGCGGCTTGGTAAATTTAGAAAGTTGAAGGATGGGGTGGACGAGGCGGGAGGGGAGACTAGTAGCAGCAATTTGGATGCAAGAAGGTGCTACTCGATGGGTTCATATCAGTATGTGGTTGGTGATACAAACCTTGAGGTGGCATTGAAAAATGAGCGGGAAAGTCGTGATGTGAAGCTTGTGAAAAGCATAGAACACAACCAGAATCCTTTGGTTGATGGGGACGATGAAGGGAAGAAGATTAATATTGGGACAAAAACTGACAGCTATTCTGTATCAAAGATATGGCTCTGGTCTAAGAAAGGCAAATTTGCAAGTTCTTCAAACACTCAAATGGATTATCCTTCATCTCTTGATACGGAGCTTCCTTGGATGGGGGAAACACAAGGTAAATGAAAGTTTTGTCTTATTTTTTTGATTGATTATAGGTCAATTGATCGGGCATTCGAACTTCATGCCATTGGTTTTACCCCTTGTATTGGTAATTTTTGAGATGGCTTAGTCAAGAACTGTATTGATATTCTACTGCTTGGTAAATGTGTGTAGCTCATCTTTGGGTCAAACCTTGTAATTTGTGGTTGTAATTGTATTTCACCCATCCATTTTAATTGGAAAAGGAGTTTTTATATTATTTTACTTTTTAATTATGTTTTGATTTGGGGACAAATTTATAATGCTTTCTTTCTCATTGAAAGAATCTTTGAATAATATTTGGCTGATTTAGCTTATCTCGTTGTTAGCGGCCCCCTAGATCACTTGAATAATGTGTTGGGGACATATTTGTAGCCTGTGCTGTTTTAGGGGTGCACCAAGTCACCAACCATAGAAGCAAGGCCTACCAAAACAAAGGCACAAGGCTTGTTCTTAAATGAACACAAATATGGTCAAAAAGCAGGGTCTAGCATGTTCTTAAGCATAATGAGTATTGGATGCATGTATATGGTAACAATTTCTATTCAACCCTTAATGTATATGTAGTTTAGAGAAATAAAATCCTCCAGCAAGAACTTTAGAGTAGCGATCATCAAATTTGAAATCTTTCATGACTTGCTTTTATTTATATATATATATATATATATATGTATATATATATATATATATAATCGCAGTTTGTTTGCGACTCCTCTCTCTCTCTATATATATATATATATATATATATAATTCGTCGAGGGCAGTGGCCAACTTCTTTTCTTTTCGTATTGGCTTTGGTTGACCTTTCTTTTTTTCCTTTTTTTTTCTTTTACCTCTTTTTTGTCCATTCTTTTGTTCATTCTTATGGGATAATGTGAGGCCGGCACCATCTTTTGCGTGGTGGCATCTTTTTGGTTGGGACACAGTGATATGGTGGGATCCATGATGGCATTTTGAGAAAATTTACTTCTCTTGAGAGCTTTTTTATTCAAAAATGGTTGGTGGTGGTTTTGCTTTGGTCTTGGTGCCCTTTCCATGTGCCTCTAATATTATTTCTTTTTGCGTTAATTTAACCAACCCTTGTTCTGTGCAAATTTTTGATAAACAAAATCATATGTTCCCAACTCTCAAGTTAAGTAAGCTCTGCATAACTTACTGTATGCAGCTCAAGATGTTCATTTTCAGGCTAACTTTTTCCATGACTCGATTTATTTGTAGTCTATCTGTTCCATAAAAAAAATCTCATTTATGAAATATAAAAAAAATTAAAGAATTATTTTTTTATGTTTATTAATAATAATGATATGAAAATAAAATTGTGTTGTCATATTTGAGAATAAATATGTCATTTTATTCTGTCACTAATAAAAAGATAATTTTTTATTTTTTTTATTTTTTGTGTGGAATGAATGTATATAAATTTGTCTTTTTTTTGAGACGGATGAGGTATTTTATTTCTTTATGTAACTGTTCTGTTTTCTCTGATATTACTTCTTGTATGTTTTGGCCTCAATAAAGTTCTACCTTTTAGCCAAAGATAAAAAATGACTTAATAAAGACAAACAAGGTTTTAAAATCCTAGATGAAGTTTATCTTATTGTAAAAAAGAAAAAAAAAACAAATCTATGACAGTCTCATGGATCCATTTTGTTGTTCTATTAATATCTACCAACTGTGAGATCATGCTGAAATCAATACACAATTTCAGGTGGATGAAGTCGCCATAGCAGGTACATCACCTGTCTGCTTAATTGGTGGGATTACATCAGTAGCTACTAACTACTAAGGATTACATCAGTGGCTACTAACTACTAAACTCTTCCTCGTGTTATATATATATATATATATATATATATAGTAAGTTTCAAAAACAGAACTTTTAAAGAGCATAATTAACAGAACTTTCTTTAGCGACAGACAGACGACAGTTTTGTCCGTCGCCATAGGTCCGGTCCGTCGCCATAGTTTTTAGTGACGGACAAACACGCATAATTAGCAAAACTTTCTTTAGCGATGGACAGGCGACGGTTTTGTCCGTCGCCATAGGTCCGGTCCGTCGCCATAGCTTTTAGCGACGGACAATAATTATGCTCTTTAAGAGTTCTGTTCTTGAATTTTTCCATATATATATATATATATATATATATATATATACACACACACACACAGTCCGATTCTAGAACGGAGCGGTCCGTTAACGGACCGGCTATAACGACGATTTTTTCCGTCGCTATAGGTCTATGACGACGGCGCACATATATGGGCCGTCACCATAGATCTAGAGCGACGGAAAAAACCGTTGCTATAGCAGGTCCGTTAACGGACCGGTCCATCGGAGAGCGTTGCTCTGTGTGTGTGTGTGTGTATATATATATATATATATAATATTGATAATTTTAGAGCAATAAGTGACATTGAAAGTTCAAAATATTGTTAAAATAAATATAAAAGTTTTAATTTTTCATTTATTTTAATAACACTTTGAACTTTTAGTGACATTTATTGTCCTAGTAATAAAATTTCTGTAACTAAAATAAGGAACATAAACATATATCAACAAAGCATTGGTAACTAACACACAAAATTTCATGTTTGTATACAACAAAGAAGAATATCATTTTTGTAACTAACAAAATAAACATTAGTGTGTTTTTTGTAAATAAAATTTCATGTTTGTATACAACAAAGAAGAATACAAAATATATACATATGACGAATTTAAAACTTACATCCTTGGATTTAGCAAAGATATTAGGTTGGTTACATTAATTTGTCGATCTCCTTTTGTTTAGTTGCTTTTATCTCAAAATTGCATAAAAAGTGTTAGGTTGGTTGCTTAGATCTCAAATGGACAACAAGGAACAACTACGAATATGGTTTAGGAGAACTAAGAGTTCGCAATTTAGTTATACGAACGGTTAACAATTTAAAACGACGTCGTTTGGATATACTTAGCGTCCGTAGTATTAAATTACTGACGGGACTGAAGACTAAAACGGTGTCGTTTGAAATCAGTCCATACTTAGTGTTCACAGTTTAATATTGCAAACGGGAGAATTGTAAAGGAGGGATATTTTTGCCATCTGTCCCGTCCGCAATATTAAATTGTAGAATATTGAAAACTAAACTGCGGACGGGAGGTCTATTAAACCGTTTGATCATTAATTAAATGCTCACGATCTGTTGTAAGGATAAACTTAAATTGATAACGTTGTCAATGAATCAATCTCCATATATATATATATATATATAATATTAATAATGTCAGAACAATAATTTTATTGCTAGAGCAATAAGTGTTGCTAAAAGTTTAAAATATTGTTAAAATAAATATAAACATTTAAAGTGTTAATTTTTTTATTTATTTTAATAACACTTTAAACTTTCAGTAATATTTATTGCTCTAGTAATAAAATTATTATTTTGACAATAAAACTATTGTTCTCGCTAACAAAAGGCTCTTGATTTTGTTTTGTTTGATGTGGACCCGAATGATTTGCTTTACCTCTGTAAGTCCAATAATGTTTAATGATGTTGGCTCAAGGGTAGTGTGAACGGCCCACCTTGAACGATATAAATGCATACAGCAACTCAGTCCAGGAAGCATTATCTTAATCCAGATTTAGGCACCTAACAATCATGTGCGTCCATAAGTCAAAGGGTTCACTACCG
This sequence comes from Aralia elata, assembly GCA_034770075.1. Classification (NCBI taxonomy): domain Eukaryota; kingdom Viridiplantae; phylum Streptophyta; class Magnoliopsida; order Apiales; family Araliaceae; genus Aralia; species Aralia elata. Next base: position 13,693,760 of record CM068378.1, read on the forward strand.
GTGTCCCTCTCTCTTCGTTCTTCGATATTTTCACATGAATAATTTTTTTATATGAAAAGTGAGAGATTCGTATGAAAATATTATTATTTTTATATAAAAGTATTATTTTTTATTTATTTTCTTTCTTTTCAGAGATATTTTTATTTTATTTTGTTTGACATTTGCAAATTTTAAAAATATATTATTACTTACTTAGTCTTCATATTATTCTAGATATTAAATACATAATTGTTTTCCCACATATTTTATTTTAAAAATAATTATTTAATAAGTAAAATTCTCTATCTTTAATACAACAATAGTATTAACTATAAGTAACACTTATATTGATCAATTAGACAAAGTATTTATTATAATTATTAATTTATGTGCTCACTTTTTAGAAAGGAGGGGAGGGGTATTAAAGAATTAAAATGAATGACTTATGGTAGTGTGGCAACCTAGCATTAATTTAATTAATTTATTAGTTTTTGACATTTGTCTCCATTCAATATCACACTAACTAAAAAATAAAAATAGAACATTTTAGTTTTACGAGTAATTACCATGGTCTAATATCAATACCATTAAGAATTAGCAATTGTAAGTTTCTATTTAATTCTTTTCTGATGTAGCCTTTAGATATTCTTGGGGTCATAGGGTTTTAATTTAAACTCTAATTTTCATCTATAATCAAAGCTAAATATCATAATATCTGCTGCTACTTGAGTAACTTTCAAGGATTAATTTAATTTATGTTTATTTTTTAAAATATTACGGCATAACTCGAACAAAGTCGAATAGTTAGTTAACACAAAAGATAAAATTAATAAATATATAATATTAATATACGTCACAATTATAATTTAATAAAAAAAAACTTTTACACATTTTATTTTTGAATGCAAAAATCATCCTCTTTCTAAGGAAATTCTTATTCCATTTACCGATGAAGACTTGCGAAATTAAAAATAAAAAGTTACTGTAATATCCACAGTTTACCCCTTTTCTTTCCCTAAAACGAAAAATTAAATTAATAAAGGAATTAAATTTCAAAGAATAGAAGGAAAAGTCAACACATTGAGTCCGCCGGATTTCACGCCAATACCACGTTAGATCCCACGGCGCCCCCAGTGATCATAAAGCATAGTTTCTCCCTCTTCCTCCTCACGTGAACGACGTCGTTTCCTTCCCCAAATCCACCGACGACGACTTGACCGATATCGGAATCGAAGCATATCTCAGTGAGAAATCCCGACGAAGACGATCATCGTCCAGATCAGCATTCTCACCCGGACCCTCATCAAAATTCAGCGAGTAACTCAAGGGGTCGTATTGGAATTTCCCCTGCTTGGTGGGCCGGCCCTTGTTAAACTGGCGAATGAAGGTCTTCCATTTTGGGCCGGCTACGAGCTCCGACCACTCCCTCATTTTCAACAAAGGCTTGGCCCACCAATGCTCAATGCTGCTATCTTCCTTTTCGTTCTCGGCCGTCGGGATTCGTCCCCACAATCGGGATTTGGGTCGATGATCGGACCTGAAACAGGGAATCCAAAAACAACAGCCGCTGCTGGCAATCTCCTGAATTTCTTCGTAGGAATTCGGGTCGAGTTTTGGGGACATTTGCAGGGGAGTTTGAGCCATCATAGCTAGCCTAGAGAGAGACAGGGGGATTGGAACTTTGGAAGAATAAGAAGAATTCAAGGGTTTTTCAAACCCTAACCCAAATCTATTTTTCTCTCCTCTTTCTCAGTTTTCTCTGTTCTGTATATAAATGGGGATTTGTAACGGGAAGGAACTACAGTCTGTGTGCTTAGCTGTTAACAAATTCTGTTTACATAATTGCCCTCCCACCGGTTTTGTGCCACGTCAAAATTAGCCAACCTCTAGTGGCAAGTGTGTTGATCGTGGCAGGTTCCTATTGGTCTTGTTTGAGTTATACTGGCATGCGGTATAGAGAAGTATATCCTGCTTGGGAAATGCCCATTAACTAATCGTAACGCTCAAATTTTCATTTCGAATGAGTTGCGCGCGTGCATTGTCACCGAAAATGTTACACTTTTATTGCAAATAAAATACCCTCTTCTTCTTATTAAAAGTGAATATATATATATATATATATATTAAAAAATAATTAATATTATATTTTTTAGTTAAAAATAATTTTAAATATCAATATTATCTTTATATTAGAATAAAAAAATGTTACTTATTGAATAGAAAATAGTGAGAGAATTAAAGTTATATTTAATACTTAAAATAATATTAAAAACTAAACAATTAATATTTAATTGAAATTCTCAAATGATAAATATTAAAAGATAAAAATATTTTCTTAAAACTACATTTAAAAAGAGAATGGAGAATAATATAAATTAATTAATCGCTCATGTATATGTCATTTGCTAAAGTCGAGCAAATAATAGGGAGCATAAATCATTAAAATTAGAATTTAGAGCTCAAGTCATTTTAAAAAACACAATTATACCTTAAAATGAGACGATAGGATTGTTTGCCAATTACAATGACTAGTATCATATGCTGCAGCCTGCAGGATTACAAATAGGCCGCTGACATGACATGACATGTAAATGGTGAAGAGCGAGCGAGCGAACAGGTACTGTTATAAACTTTTTCGAAATAATTATAAAAGAAATTAGAAAGAAGTTCAGAATTAATATAATACTCCTCTCCATATGATTAAAAATGATAAACAGAAAGAGAGAGAGAAGAAGATGTAATTTGGCTCATCACCTACCTAACACTCAAATGCCAACGCCCTGCTGTATAAATAAAAAGTGAGTGAGTTCTGTAAATGAATGGATTAGGAGAATCAGAATCTATAACAGACGGTGGTAGGATGGATGATATTCCAAATGGCACTACCTCTGTTTTTTTTTTTTTTTTTGTTGTGTGTGTGTGTGTGAAATTAGTTACTATTTAATTTGTTGTTGAAAAAGCAAATGATTAGCATTGATGAAGAAGCATCAATAATTTTTGCTCATACACATGCAGTACAGCTAGCTTCTTTACAATATATATATATATATATATATATATATATGTATATATATATATATATATATATATATATATATATATATATGTATATATACATATGTATGTATTGTTCCATTAACAAAGAAGGCGCGGGTTGATGACAAATGGAAAATGAAAAATGAGAGATGAAAAAGGAGAATATATTTTGTTTTTAATGTGTGCTGATTCTGTGATGCTCTTATATTTGGTAATTTAACTAATATGCTACTGTGAGGTACTTAAGTTTTAACCATTTTCATGTTCATTTTCAGTTTTAACAAATTTTTAATACTATAAAGTATGTAAAATTAAATATACTCTTCTATTCCATAAAAATAGTTTATTATATCTTAAATTAGAGTTCACGAAATTATAAAATTTGAAAATAATGTAATTCATGTAAAGCTTAAAAAACATATTGTGTAATGAATAATATTTTTTGAATTACTTGCAATAATTACTAATAAAATTATATCAATTTCTATCAATTTTGAATTGTATAATTTTCAAAAGGAGGGAGTAACCGATAAAACATAGCACAATATTAATTAGTTTAAATATATATACTTTATCTTAATCAAACTAAACTAAATGAAACAAACAAAAATATATAACATAAAATATCACGCACGCATAAAAAATAACAAACACACACAAGTTAGAGTGGATTCGTCGTACTCCTTTCATTCCACAAGAAAATTCCACCTTTTTGTTATAGTAATATAAAATAATATAATATATATCATTAAGTTTGTCATCATAATTTTATATTAAATATAAATATTTTTAATATCATAAACTTTGTAAATGAATATTTTTTTATATAATTAAGGGAGAATAATATAACAGAACAAATACAAAAAAAGGTTAGGTACATAAAGTTATGTAAACAATAAGATATAATTAACACAAGACACTGGGTGTAATTTGATTCATAAGGTAGGGGTAGAATGCATGTACATATATCCGATAAACAATCTTCAAAAGGAATCCCGAATCACCTACTGTCCTTACTTCGTTGATTCGTCAAAATGGAAATTTTCCATTTTGATACGTACTGGGAAATTGATATTTTTAATCATTCTGCAAAATAGGCAGGTCAAGAAAACACAAAAAAATCATGAGGAGTAATATATGTTGTGATTTTTTTTTGTAAGTTATCTAAATAAATATTAGTGATAATTTTTTTTTAAAAAATATATAATATTGTGGCTACCTTTTTAATTTTATGTGTTAATGTAGTTCGTAATTATAAGTCGACATAAAATTTTTACAATACGTAACATGACTTTTTAAATTATAATTATAAAGGAGTCTTTATATGGCAATAGTGTTAACATGATGGTAAAGAATGAAACCCTTTAATTAATCTTTAAGTTCTTAATTTTATTTGGGAATTGATATTTTTACAAGTAAAAATAATAATTTTACAAGGTCCATATCACATGAATAGTAAATGAATCTCTTATTTATATGAGAAATATTTTGTGAAAATATCAATTTTTACTTGTACAAATAATAATTTCCTATTATTTTATGTTTGTGTAAGTTTATTTTTTTAAGCATTATGTGAGATTTTATTGATTATTCTAATTTAGAAGCTCAGTATGTTTCTCAAAACACCACCTGATTATAGGTTATAAAATGCTTGATTTGCCAATTTTTAAATGCTTGAGAAAATGCCGCAGACTGTAGTGACACTATATATCTATACTAATATATAAAAAGCCGTAAAAGCGGTAAGATGATCCCAATTTAAATTAACTCTTAATTAATTAAGAGTTATTTGAGTTATTTTATTGAATTTGTTCTAATTTAAAATAAAAGTAAATTAAATTAGTTTTGGTCTAAATTCACTTACGTACAAATACACTCTGAGTTAACTTCGTTTATACGAATTACTCTCCAATTTAAGATTGAAGAGTCGTTTCCTTCCAAAACTCTGCCACTTCCTCTTCGTTTCCTTCTCCAAAAAATTATATAACTCTTAAACCATTTAAGAGAATGTTCACTAACAGAATCCTAATTACCATATGATCACCAACTACCACAAGTTTCACGTGGTCATAATACTTATCTTATGATCATCAACTACTCCACAAATCCAATAAATTTTCCCCCCTCCTCCTAATAAAGTTTTAAAGTTATTAACTAATATTTAAACTTATTAAAATATTTAATATTAGATTATGAATTTTACTCAACACCTTCCATAGCATATGATATATTAATATAATATTGGTTCAATTAATTAGGGGAGAGCACGGTACGGTTCGGTACGGTTTTAAGCTTCCACCTCAACTGTAACCGCAATATGCGGTTTTTAACTTTTAGCCACCGCGTCAATGTGGTTTCTTGCGGTTGTGGGTGCAAAACCACACTTAGACAAAAAAAAAATACATTACATAAATTGAAAATATTAATTAGTATTATTTTTATTCAAATTAAATTAACACCAAATTAATATTTTGCTTAACAATAACTAGAATGTTTCAAATAAAGAATAATAATTAACAACATAGTTTATAAAACATTGCTCTTTGAAGTCTTTTAGTTCTATTATCTTCCTTCGAATTTGATCAAATGAAAAAACAAAAATGAATAAGTCATGAATGACTTTTATATCTGTTTTACTTTTTAACAAAATTAAAAAATATATATAAATAAGATAATTGTATTTCTAAACGTTGGAATGAAATTGATTTCTCAATAAAATATTAATTATTAGAATATTAAATATAAAAAGATCTATTGCATTACATATATTTGTATTTATTTGACAATATGCTTGTTAGTATATATAAAAATTTATATATTTACATATATGTAAATATAATTATATATAATTTAATTATATAGAGTTATATATATATATATATATATGTGTGTGTGTGTGTGTGCGCGCGCGCGGGGGGGTGTTTTGTTGGTGCAGTTGAGGTGTGGTTCTTAATTTTAAAGATTGTATTGCAAAATTGGGTCGCACCACGTGTGCAGATTTTGTCGGTGACAATGCGATTGTGATCTAATTTGCGATTTTTTGCTCTCTCCTATAATTAATCACAATTGACAATTCAATTAAAAGAAAAATTAAGTAAATAGATCCGTGCTGGGTTAGAAAGCTAGTACTAATTGATAGGACTCCTGTCGGAAGACTCTAAATTCTAATCAATTCAATGATTTGGGTTAAATTCGTCTACTGCATGAACAAACTCAAATCTCGATCATTAATGAAAGAGGTCTTGGATTTACTATTGAGAGAGAGAGAGAGAGGACTACTCGATACTTCTACTAGATTTGGGTACGTAGTAGCACTTCCTTAAATTAGACTCCCCATTTTCTTTTTTATTTGCTTTTTTAGAGAATATTTTTTATTTGTTATTGATAATTTTAAGAAAACATTAAATATTTAATTTTTCATATTCTACTTTATGATTAAAGGTTAATTTATTTTTCTCTCATCTTTTTAATAAATTTTAGAAAGTTAATATTAAAATTTTATAGTTAATTTAAGTCAATCAAACAAAGTACTCCCTCTGTTCCTAAAAAATTGTCGTTTTAGGAAGTAATTTTTGTTCCAAAAAGATTGACGTTTTTGAGTTTATCAATGCAAATGGAGTAATTTTTTCCAACTTTACCCTTATTTAAAGTTCTCTTACTTAATGATTTTTCCCAAAAAAAATAAAACTCTTCTTGGTTATTAAAATGTCTTTACAAATCTCTTCCCTTCCCAATACTTCTTCATAATCTTATGGTTGGTAGTATACTCTTTTTTGAAATCTACAAAGTTAATAATTAGTTGAGATAATTAAAATAAGGGTAATATAGTATTTTTCATAAGGAGTAATTGCATTCCTTAATCTGCGTGAATTAACCTTAAACGATAATCTTTTAGGAACAGAAGGAGTATTAATTATATTTTTAATATATATTCATAACTTTAAAACGTTAATTAAAAATAGAACAGAAGGAGTATCAATGTTAATAAAAATATAAAAGTCTCATCCGAAAACCTAGACTTTATTTTTAAATAATAATAATAATAATAATAATAATAATAATAATAAAATCTCTAAAATAAATAAGCAACACAACGTAACGTAACGTAGCAAAAAAACTACAAAAGTCATGTTGTGTGTGCCCCCGAGCAGCAGTTACGCATCACCACAAGTAACGAGATATACTCCTACTCCAACTCCTACTCCTAGTTGATTAGTATAATAATTTGGTCCAACTCACGAGGGGGACTAAAAACTTTGAATTAATGAATTTGTTCCTTCGTTTTAGAACTGGTTTTCTTCACCCATCACCCAACTAATTCAACCACTTCACTTCATTATTTCCAATACGAATTTTCCCTTCATGCTTCCCCATATTTCCGTGTTTGGACTTTGCACTCTCTCTTTCTCTCTCTCTCTCTCTCTCTCTCTCTCTCTCTCTCTCTCTCTCTCTCCCTAGTCAAGTAAATAAATAAATAAACTAATTTTTCCAACTCTATAAATATATAAATACTACTACTACTACTATAAATACATAACACTAGTTACTAGTACCACCATCTTCATCATATCTATAAACTTCAATCTCTCTCTTGCTCTTATAGCTTCCAAAATAGTGTGCGTGTGTGTGTATATATATATATATATATATATATGGATCGATCGGTAATGGGCTGCAGAAAGTCCGAGTCCAACAATCTGCTCATGGTTGTAATTGTATTATTGAGCTTCACTTTGCTATTTACTTGCATGGAAGCTCGGCCTTTGATAAGATATCCTCCTCCTCCTCCTACTACTACTCAATTGGGAAGGGACGTTAATCATGTTCATGTTCACGTTAAGGAGGATGTTGCAGAGTACTATGAGCAAGTTCTTGCTCTCTGGGGTACTATTAAGAATAGTGGCCCAAGTCCTGGAGTTGGACATTCCTTCGTTGATGGAGCCCAGCCCTGATGATATATATATATATATATATGGCCATGCCATAGCCTAATAGGAGTATTTCAGATTTTTGTAGACATGCACAATCGGTTCTTCAATGCATGATATACTTAATTCTTTGGTTGTAAACTTTTGATGAGGAATATTGTTATTACAACTAATATGTACACCAATATTTGATATTCTATAATAATATACTATGATTATGTTTTCTTTTTCAAGGCATTATATATTCTTATCGGTATTTATTCTGTAATAATACTTATTCCGTTTCAAAATGAATATATTTATGATATGATATTCTCTGTTATTACTTTTTTAAATTATCACTTTTTAACATTACATCACTACAATCATATTACTCCCTCCGTTCCAAATTAATTGCCCAGTTTTGATTTTTTTTAAGTCAAATTGACTATTTTTATAATTAATAATTAAGCGTATATAAATATATTTTTAAAATTATAAAAATTGGAGTTAGTAATAAATTGTATATACTTTTTTTTTGTTATAATCCCTTCACCTATATTTTAGCAAAAATAATAAAAAAAAATTAGTTTTAAAAATAGTCAATTTAACTTTAAAAAGTCAAAATTTAACAATTAATTTGGGGCGTAATGAGTATTAACTAATATTAAAGGTATTTTTGGGAACATAAAATATTCTGGTCAAAGGTTTGATGAGTATCCCAAGTTTGACTAATAATTTAATGGAGTTGATGTTTCCATTGTAAAATTTTACTTATATTTTATGGAATTTCTTAACATGTGTCCTTAAGACACATGCTAAGCACACGGTTCAAGAGAATATTCTTTTAAACTGTGTGCATGTTCTTTTGAATTTGGTGTAAATACAGATATCAAAGGAATATGCACACAGTTCAAGAGCATATTCTCTTGAACCGTGTGCTTAGCATGTGCCCTTAGGGCATATGTTAAGATGATCCATATTTTATTTTGTGAGATTTTCGAGGAAAGAATTGGGCCTGGGAATTCTTTTCCTGGCTCACAGGCCCATGTAGCCCATTGTGCTAAAAGATATGGGGAGGCTATGGAACAACGATCCACAACCTATTTAATAGGATTGTTTATCTATATATGTTTTTTAAGGAGTTAATATCAAGTATATTACTCCTCCGCTCATATAATTTTTGAAATTCTAAGATTCAGATTGTGATGTAATTTTTTAAAAAAATATTAATTTTGTACTTAATAATATTTTTTAAGTAATTTATAATATTAATTATTTTATTAATTAAAAAGTAAATAATTCACATCAATTTGAATGTGAGGATTTTAAAATTGACTAAGAAAAATATTAGGATAGACTTTTTTTCTTTTTCCTTTTTATATATAGAATTTTGTGTTTGTTTTCCTTTATACTTCCTTCTTTTTTATACTTCCTTCTTCTTGGATTTTTCAAATTATAAATAGAGTCTTGTTATATATTGCGATAAATTTACGCCGAATTATAATTGTGAAGTTTATTAATACATGAGATTGGTAGAAATTATTGGAGGGTTTCACTTATTACACATCTTTTTAAAAAAGTTACCATTAACACTTATCCACTAATTAACAATCAAAAAGTCAACTTAAACATTCGCAACATATATCATTTTATTTATAAACATAACCTGCATCCACAAAAGAGTCATTTTTTTTGTTGATAGCAATTTAAAATGACACAACCACACAATATCCTTAAATCTGCCATCATAATTTTATTACAATATAGAATTACTAGAAAATTTAATCCTTAATATTTGTAAATATAATAAAATTGAATTCCTTTTGAGGCATGGAAACAAAAGGATATTAAATGGAGTTTGATTACATAATTGCAAAAGCCTTTTTTTTAAAAATGTAATAAAAAAACTTATAAATAAATTTAAAGATACGTTTGTACTTTGTACTTCTTCTACCAATTCAAATGCACAATTTTTTCAGTTCAACCAAGAATGTTTTATCATCCAAATCTCAACTCAGTAAAAGTGTCTTTAGGAAGTCACCAAACAAACAAACATAAAAAGTTTCCAATTTTAAATAAATAAAAAATTAAACTGGCTCTTAAATCTTATACTGGCAGAGATATTGTTTGAATCAAGGAAGCTTACGTATTCAGTTTCTTGGTGATGGTGCCTGCCACCCACAAAATTCTGGGGGTCCTGATCTGATCGGGTGGTCCTCTTTCCTTTCTACATATCCGTCCTAATTCCCATCCATAGTAATATATTATTTTTATAAATAAATAATGTTCACTTGAGTTGTGTTATTACTCCACTTCCAAGGAAAGGAAATTAAATAGCTGAGCTGAGCTGACCATCTATCTCATTCTCATATCTACGCTGGCTGGCTGGCCAAGATCAAGAAGATATATATGGGATAAGAGTCACCTACCTCTGCCCTGTGCTGTGCAGCAGTCAAGTGCCCACTAAATATATTACTCCTCCATTGATTGGCGGGTTCTGTAGTCTTCACAGATAACTTTGTTGCCTTGTGGTTATAATATGATTCTAATATTTGTCATATATGATTTTTAAATTTTAGTCCTACTGCTTTCGCTTTCGCTTTTAGTTTCTTCTTTCTTTATTGCTCTGGTTGGGCTGGATGGTGTTACAAGTGACAACAAATTGCAGCAGCAAACAAATTAACAAAACAAAGAGACAGAGAGAGAGAGAGAGAGAGAGAGAGAGTATGGCAACCTTTGTGGTAATACTAATCATTAAAACTGTGTACAACTATTGTTTTACAAGCCATTACTTGGAAAAATACTAGCACAAGCAAAGAACATATTAAAGGAAACACTAGAAAGAAAGAAAGAACGAACCAACCAACTTTGCTATTACATTCATCATCTTCTCTTCTACGTTGATATCTTTAATAATTATACCTAATACACATTCTGGCTACTTTTGACCACATGAAAGTAAAAATGATCAATACCCATATGAGTAACCCATATAATTATATCTGGATCGAATATTATTATGATTGCTATAACCAGGATCCCCATAGTCGACAGCCTTGATCACCACGGCTTCACGCCGTCCATCCTGTTCCTGAACAGCACCAAACACGATCTCATTCGTCTCGCAGCTTTGCTCATAGTAAGTCTGAGGGCTAGACGAGTGGTGCCTCTGATGGTGCTGCTGATGCTGTTTCTGTTGCTGTTGTTGTTGTTGCTGCAAATGTTGTTGCAGCTGTAGCTGCTGTTGGTGGTGCAAGTGCTGCTGTAATTGTTGTTGTTGCTGAAAATCTCCATTCCACCCGCCATAAAAAGACCGGCTTTGCTTGAAATGGCGGCTTTTCTCCATGTCCTTGGTCATATATGGATAGGTTTTTCTGGGAGTCGGGTCTCTTGTTTCTAATGGAGGAGGTTCGTCTTCATTTGGAATCACAAAGCTTTCTTGCATTGGCCAAGCATTTGAATGTCTGCTCGGTTGCTGGTAATATTGTTGCTGGACGTGATGCTGGAGAGGTTTCTTTCTAAACCCTGAGAATAATCCCCCAAAGAGTTCAACCATAGATGAGCCGGTATTTAGGAAGAGCTTCCCCATTGAATCAAATAAGCCTTCTTCTTGTTTCTCCGGTTCATGTTCAGCTGGAATTAAGGGGGGCCTGACTGATTTAACAGGTCTCTGATACGGTGCTGGAGGGATGTCCTTCATAGAATCTCTGGGATCCTGCAAAAATACACGGGGATTTTTTATTTTTTTTTCTAATGTCAGAATATACAAAGCTATCTAATGTTGGGTTAAGGAAATGAATAATAAGATATAAATCTGAAAGTATTCAATATGGAGACTTGTACAGAAAAATGATGAATTCATTTCTATTTTAAATTTATATATTTTTTGATTATCTGATAGAAATTTAAGTAACAAAACAGTTTTATGCTCCAAACTGGTTATAAATTTCCTTACGTCTGTTCTTTACCTCTAGATGGAACATTTTACTGGAAATGTCGCTGCAGGTATGATTCCTTTTTAAATTCTAGTTAGTATAACTCCAAAGTCTCCAATGGAAACATCTTAAAGCAATAATAAATGAGTTTAGAGGACTTAAAAAGGAGCTAGAACATGTATACTAAGCCATTGGTTGCTTACATGGTGGGATGAAAACATGGCTGCAACCCTACGTTGTAGCAAGGCCAGCATGTAACCGAAGAACCCAGCTGCTGCAAGTACTGCTATGCCTACAATTATAGAAAGGATGTCTTATCAATACCCAAAATCATGATCATGAAAGAGTGGTAACAAAAATTAAATTATGACATTCAGCTTACCTAAATTAAGATCACCATCGTATTGGTAGGAACAATCATCATCATGGAGTTGGATCTCTCGAATTGCCTGATTTCCTCTGTCAACAACCAAAAGAGAGCAGCTGCTTCCAACGTAAACCACATCAAAATCATTTGAAAACTTTGCGTCTTCACTTGGACCATCAACATGACCTCCCCCTCGGGCCCATGTCCCTCCTGCAATGGTTACAACCCCTGCATAAAGGGAAAAACCTCAAGTTTATAATTAACTCGGCTTTCATTCTGTAAGTTTAAATATACAGCCATTATTGATTGTTGCAGTCAAATATTACTTGAATTATACAAGCCAAGGGGACATTCAGACAGAAATAGATAGATTTGGAAGAGTTTTTCCAATTACTAAACAAGTGAATGCTTATACATCAAGTACATATAGTTGAAGAGTTCATCCACTCATTGAGCAAGTAAGGCTTAGACAAAAAGTTACCTGCATCACTGATCTTCCTGATTGCCATGTTCATGGTGTCTGCAACATATATATTTCCTCTATCGTCCACTGTATGCCCTTTTGGATGGTGCATCCTTGCTTCTCTTGGCTTCCCATCCACATGACCATAGTGCCCTTCAGACGAACCAGCTACAAGCTTGGGCCTGCTATCTGCAGATTACCATCCATTTCGATAAAAATTTGGGAGAAGAAAGCTAGAAAGTTGAACCTATTATGGGATCTAATAGCATTTGGCTAATAAATATCTTATTTAGTATGCTATGCACTGTATAGATAAATTATGCAATGTCTATCAAGGAAGAGAGACAGACAGACAGGCAGGCAGGCAGAATAAAGGAGGTCAGGTGGCAACCGGAGAAGGTTGGACTCAAAAGGAAAAGTCAGGAGTGACATAACTCCAAAAGGAAGAAATGATTCCAAACAAACCCAAAAGGCATTCTCTTTTGAAAAAGTGAGCCTTCTTCTAAACAAAATCAAATAAACAAGCATTTATTCATCAAAATTATAAAGTTCAATTTTTCCAGAGCTGAATGAAAGAAATACACCAGAAAACATCATCAAAAAATTAGGTACAATCCTCCCTATGACCAGTCCAAACAACTGTTTTCTTAATAAGCAGCTAGAATTCTGTGTTGTTCACTGGATCAACACAAGTTTTGAGGGAAAAATTGCTGATGTGCAGCAACCATACAATTAAAACTCAAAATTGATAAAGCATATAGTTCCAAGTCTCTAGCAAATTCAATTTCTGATGAGAGTTTGGAGAGGTTTATAACCAAAATAGTGACACTTGTAATTCATCAATGCAATGTGATTTATTCAAATAAACAAACATACTCACGTTACAATGTTATGATGGAAAAAAAGTTGACAAAGTTTAATTGCAATTAACTAGATGAAAGTTGGGATTTGTCTTTTCAGAAGCACTCCAAATTCAGAAGACCACACATGGCCTTTATTCATGCAGAAGATGCAAAGGTCATATAAATAAGCTGGATGAGAAAAGATAAAATGACCATCAAATGAATCTAAAAAGAAAAAAGAGTGCAAAGAGTTTGATGTCATTGGAGAAATTTGGTCAATAAAAGCAAAGTGAAGGTTAACAAAGTTTCAAAAAGATAAAATCAGTTCTACAGAACTAAACAAAAAGTGTTACGGCACATTAAAAAGACGAATCTTCTTCTACACAAAAGCAGATATAAAACCCTTTGCAGTAGTTAATAATAAAAAGAAATTACAGATTCTTAGAGCTCTTTGAAAGTAAAGAAGTGAGCTCAAAATATCACCAAGAATTGGGGCTAATCCCTTTCACATGGTTACTAAGAGATGAACTAACCCAATACTAGAGCTTGAGTGAAAGTTCTGTTCATACTTACGACAATAGACAAATCAAAGACAAAATCTTCAAAATAATGCATTCAAGAATTTACAATAACTTATGATTTTGATAAATAATCCAACAAATTAATCGAGGCACAAGAAAATTAGCTTACATCGTGACAATGGTGTTGAGACTTTATAGATGTTACTATTTTCAGAATCCAAAACCAGAAGCTCCCCAGTTGGGGAAACCTCTACACTATAAGGCTCAATTCCAAGCTTGCTTCCATCAAACACCGTCTCCACAGTGTATCCACCTTCAAATTTCATCAATGAACGGCTAGAAATAGCTGAAAATTTTACACCCCAATAATCCCACCAAAATGAGCTATATTTAATTGTAAAAACAAGAATTCAAACAGGAGAAATTGTGAAATGTGAGTTCAGAAAAGATCTTTACCTGTCGGTGTGTTGGGTTTTAGTGACCACAGCCATTTAAATAGAGCAGAGGCAACATGTGTGACAACCCCACTAATAATTTCTGTAGAAATATGAAAAATGATAAACACAAATGTGAAATATGAAAGTGATTTACAGGCAGAAATACAAATGTTACTGAAAAACTAGAAACTCTCTGAGATTAATTATACTCACTTGCAGGAGGAGTGGCAGAAACTGATGAGCACCCACCAAAAAGAATCACTAAAATCAGAAGTAACATTACCCAATTTCTCCCCATTGTTCTTGTTCTTCTCAGTAAACAACCAAAACCCAAGAATGTTTATACAAGAAGATGTAAGCTCCACATTTCATAAAGAGAGAGAGAGACCCACCAAATTAATCACCACAAATCTTCTTTTTTTCCTTGAGAAAATGAGAAACGAGGGGGACAAAGAAGGAAATGCTGGAGAGAGAAAATAGAGGAGGGATGAAAGAGAAAAAAAAGGTGGTATTTAATGGAGGTTATAGTGGTAAAACAGAAGCGAAGGGAGCTCTGTTCTGTTCTAACTTCTAAGTAAGAAGGTAAAGGGGAAAAAAGAAAGACGGGGTAGTCAGTAAAGATGGGAATCATATGCTCTGTTTTTGTCTTGATGTATTTTTCTCATTTCTACAGTTAATGATTTTTGCGCCCCTAAATTATGATAATTTGGACATACTTACAAGTTTGTACGAGTAAAGTACAATATTACCCTCATCGGTGGGAGGAAATTACAGTGTTGCAAGCTTCAAACAAAAAGGGGCAATGATGTACTTTGAACAGCACGCGCCCACCCTTTCTTTATTTATTGGGAGCGCTCAGACAAAGTCAGAACTCGTGCATGATGTGGGCTTTTTTTGGGCTTGTTCTCTTGGAGGGTGAAGAGACATTGGGGACAGTTCTAGGCCTTGTGGCGAGCTTAAAAAAATAAAACGCAATTTGTTCGCAAGCCTCAAGATTAAATCTTGTTTTCTTAGTCTTAAATATTACTATAATTTTTGGCCTTGTTTGCTGATCTTTTCCCCCCTCATGATATCAAGTCATGTGCCTGTTGGGTAGATAGATCATAGATCTCATATGCCTCTACCTCTCTCTCTCTCTAGGGAATGTTTTCTTTTTCTTTTGTAATGTTTTTTTTGACCAAGGAGTAAAGAGACATTATAAATTCATACTAACGATGTTGCAATTGTTGTTTATACTTTTTATTTGAAGAAGAAGTTAACCAAGTTTATTGCTTCGGAATTTCCTTCCGGTGACTGGCCGGTTCAAATTCAATACATATATAGTGTAAGAATGAATAACATGACTTATTTGCACTGAAAATATCATTAGCATATAAAAATAATTTTGTTGTTAAGTTACGGTGTGTATATATTCTCTAATCATGTTAAGTCATGTGACATGGATGCAAAATAAGTTCTGTAAATAAAAATAAATAAAATAAAATGAAGTTGTAGGAATCATGAAAATTGATGGTGACTTTGAAGAAGGTTTCGCTTGAACAAATCAGCATTTAAGCATGGAACAATCTTTAGTCTTGCTGCAGACCCTGATCTCTCCAAATATGTACATCTGGGGATTCACAAAAAGTCATTTTCTACGGGCTATGGCCATAATGCAGTAGCTGTCTTTCGAATAGTATACGTTAGGCCCATCATGTTTTTGTGCATTTTAGCCGTCCAAGCCATCACATCAGGCCGACCCAATTGTCCAGAGTCCAAATTTTAAGCATGTATAATAACAGCATCCGGCTAAAAATCAATACTACTGTCAGAATTTCACATTCTAAGTGAACTAAATGAGGCTATAGCTGATAGCTTAGCTATCACTAAAATAAGGAAAAAGGTAAAAAAGTTCGAAACCATGCTCACTCTCTCGTAAATAGCAGGTTCGAAAAATATATGCCCGCAATCTTACTTTTATGGTAGATTTAAATAATCTTATCTTTATTCCCGTACTGCTTTTCAAAACTTGAATAAGTGAACACTTGACCATCGAGCTAACTTTAAGAGTATGTACCACACGTACAACAGAAGGATCAAAATGTGCGCACGCAAGCAAGTTTACCTCCTCTATGTCACATACATATCAAATAGAAGTAGATATTACCCCCCAAAACTTCATGGCATAGAAAGAAGGAAAGCTATGCACAATTGTTCAGTCAAAAATGGGTAGTTATTCTTGATGGGGAGGTGAAAAAGAAAACCCGAAGTATAAACTATCATTACTTCAAACTTCAAAGTCTACCTCAGAATTCTTCTATACTTGAATGGCTAGAATCCTTTTAACTACACCCTGTATTAGCCTTGTACAGAAGCTTTGGTCTATCATTTACAGTGGCTTGCATATAGCTTGGTGAATACATTAACTGCATGTACCATACAATCTAAAATCAAACATGGTATATCATCCCCACCTCTAACGTTGATGCGCGAGGAAAGCTCAGTGCATATGTTGGCCCCCGAGAATTCCTCCTCAAGAAATCATACCCTACATTAATCACAGCCTTTTTCATCAAACTTGAACCCCTCTTTGCCTTCACATAACAGTGCCCCAATATAAATGCAATCCCTGCCTCCCTTGCTTCCATCAAGTCTTGCAGCTCCTCTCGCGCGCTCTGGGCAATATGTGGGCTCTCGGGTATAAGAAACGTTACTCTCTTGCTTGGAATCTTTGGTGACTCGATCTCCGTGAACTCTGAAGTACCAGCTGCTTCGGACATGTTAGCATTCTCTTTACACATCCTTATACCCTCGAAATATCTTGAAGATGTTCCAACAACTGTCATCTTTTCGTCGTACGCCAAATCATCATCTACTTCCTCAATACATTCTTGCCTCTCTGACCGGATAAATTCAGCAATGTTACAAACAAGATCCTTTTCAAATTCTACATCATCCAGGTGCATATCACGATAGCCATATCGTGCTATGCACCGATATAGCCGGTATTCTTTTGGGCCGATCCTTCCCACTAGGAACCGTTCCTCGGGTCTTACATGAGGCACTGGGACAGATTTGACACAGAGGAAAACCAGAACCTGATGGAAAGCTGGGAGATTGGTGACAAAGTGGGAGAAAATGGCTGGGATTCCAGAGACGAGCTCCGTGTGTATAAGGCCAATGCCCCGGACCCGCACAATTCCAAGACTGGGACCCAGACTGAGTAGCCAGCTAATAGACACCTTGTTCTGAACATCAAACTCATATTTCAATTGCGTACCATAGTGCCAAACATACATTATTATCAGAAAGATAAAGGAGAGGGCAACAGGGACCCAGGCTCCTTCACGGAACTTTATAAGGGAAGCTGAGAAATAGAGGGCTTCAATAGAACCAAAGAAGAATATGAAACCAATGGCGAGGAAGACATTTTTGCGCCAGCACAGGACAATGACAAGGGACATTAGGCAAGTAGTTACCAGCATAACCGTAATCACTGCTAAACCTGTTTCAGAAAGGTAGAAGCTGTCAAATTATAAGACTATTATTGAAGTGCTTTGCTTCAGAAGAAAAATATGCACTGGATAGTTATACATTGTAATACATTAGCATGATATGCCCACTCTAGGGGCGTGACTGCTGACACTTAGCAGGGTGTCACAATGCAATGTGGCAAAAATCAGGTCTCAAAGCCAAAAAGTTTAGTCAGGATGGGGACAGATATAATGAAAATCCGGAATTCTTTTCTAGACTCTATCAATATTTAGATGAAATTTCAGTGGAAAACCAATCCCCCCTTAGTTTTTCATTTTCAACCATAACAGCAGGAGTTCCAGAAACTTGGATGTACTTGATTATTGTAGAGTGGGTAAAAAAATTACTTTTTAAGTAATGGATTGACGAACAGAGTGCCAGAAACAGTAGGTAATCATTTTAAAGTTAGCGAGATCTTCCAACCAAGAGAGGAAAACAGGAACACAATAATAATACGACGACATTGTTTGACAGTGCACTAAACTAATACGATGGATGTTTACCTGATGCATTACTTATGTGTTTTGTGTCTCTGAAACCAACAGTAACAGCCAAGCATAGCAGCATTAATGTCCAATTAATCTCCGGAATGTAAATTTGACCATGCATGTTTGATGAAGTGTGGATTATTTTCACCTTTGGGAAGCAACCCAAAGCAGAACACTGTTTGATAATTGAAAAAGTCCCAGTAATGATGGCTTGGCTTCCTACCACTGCAGCTAGTATGGCTATTGCCAGAACGGGCCATCGAATTTTCTCTGGCACAATAAGAAGAGTATTATTTTGCTAGCACTAAAATAAATATTATCTTGGTGAATTTTCCTATACAGAAAATAAACTATTCTTTTAAAACAAATAAGACAGAAATGAAGTTACATACCAGGTACTGATACATAAAATCCAATACGATAGTCACTCTCAATAGCATGATGTTTGGAAAGATAAGCAGCTTGTCCCATATATGCAAGGATCAAAGACGGGTAAACCACAAAGGTGAAAGCAATCTGCAGTCAACTGGCTGTCTATTAGACAAGTTGCTTACATCTTGTAGTTTTAACAGAGAACCATTTTTCAAACAAATGAAAATAGTATGCATTGTTAACCGTCAGCAGCGGTTAATGCAAACTGAGACTAGCTTTAAGCAACCTACTTATCATCCATTTCAAATACACCTGTCATATTTGAAGCAATTAAACAAGAATAAACTATAGAAAATCCAAGTTATTCCTTTGCCTTGGCATACGCAGTTGAGAAGTTTACAAAACTTTTCAATAAAAAATGACAGCTAGATAAGGTATCCTAGTCTGTGAAGCCTCTGCAAAGAGCTTAGTGAGTTTACTAACTCACACTTTAAATGAATGGAAAAGACAGATAACAATGGTAGGAGAAAGTCACACATGTTCAAAGTTCAAATTACTAAATTAGCAGGTAAGAAAGGGTGGATCATGGATGTGAGTTTGCTAACATTAATGAAAGTTATATGGTTCCCGCTAACGAGGAAAATGCAATTCTTAAATGTTTGTGGCACCTACACGGCTACACCTATCAAAACCATTACAGATCATAGAGAAGTTGATATATATATATATATATATATATAGGTAACAACGTTCATGTTTGATCAAGTTCAGTAAAGCCTATTTCAGAAAGATTAAAGGCTCTAGAGATTGAACACACAAATCAGCTGTTGATCATTATTAAGTTTATTTACCTTGATAGACAACTGGGAAAAATGTCCAAGATCAGCAAACATAGCCTCTGAACCTGAATAATTTTTTTAAAAGGTAAATCAATGATGCCAAAGTTGGGAAACAAAAAGAGTAGAGCATTGAAATTACATATTTGTTTACCTGTTATACACAAGAGAATCCCACCCAAGGACATCCAACCTCCTCTTTGGGTCTTTTTTAAAAATTTGTACATGTAATAAGGAGAGAGGGCTTGGAATACATGGGGATTCCAGTGAAAAATGTTGTACACTCCAATGGCACTGATGCACAATAGCCATGTTATCACAATAGGGGCGAACAAGAATCCAATCCGGTTTGTCCCGTAATGTTGTAGGAAAAACAAAAATACCAGTATCATGCAAGCGACTGGGACTTCTACATCTGCAGAATTAGTTCAATAATCAACTGAATATAAAGATCATAACGAATCACCCTAGGCTAGCAACTTGTTAGATTTATATATGCTGGTTTTGCAGGGAAGTTAAAATCTTCAGCAATTTAAAAGAAATATAAGGATGATTGTCAAATCTGTAACCCATCTTAAATTCTCCAACATAATTGTTACTAATTAGAAGTGACAGTCTTGACTATGCTATGGGAGGGATAGCAGCAATGAGCCTTCAATTGTAAAGAGTAAACTACAAATCTTCTGGAAATTAGAATTTCTGATATGGTGAAACTGTAATATTTTCATTAGAAATATATACAAGTAATCAGATAGACCAAAAGCACTAATTAATGCATTATTTCTAATATATTTACACTAACAAAACTGAATGGCGACTACATTTGGGACCTTATGTTACTTCAGTTTTCCTTTCTGAGGTCTTGAATAGTTTTTTTATTGATAAATCAAAAATAAATGTATGTCCGTATATGTCGGTTAATTCTCTGAAGAGGATTGCTTGACCACAACAGTGAAGTGCCAATCAATCAAACAATAACATTTATGGTTTATTTTTGGAATTTTATCGATTAGAAATTTTTTTTGCTGTAATAATTGTATCAGTTAAGAGTTCGGCTGATGCCATATACTGTCTAATCATGTAATTATTATTATATAAATTTTGTCTTAAGGAAGGCTGCGATGTCAGCCTATCACAATGTGGCAGTCTAATGATAGTTATGCTTTACTACTGTTTGTTGGGAATTGGACTAATGTACTGAATACACTAAAGTATTACATATACCTTTTTTTTTATCATCCACAGTGCCTAACCCACCTAAATTGCCTTTCTCTTAATTTTAATTTCATTTAACTTTACAAATACATTATCCAGTTAATATTTTTGTTAATTAATTGAAGCTTGTTTCTTAGCCTCAATCCAAGTCTTTATTATAAGGGAGATGTTATCAACTTGGTCTACCACACTGAAAAGTAGAAAACCTAACTTTATTTTTATTTCTTTGATGGGGATTTGACTTTGATAAAGCAGGGAACTTTGTATTAGTTATAGTCAAAGGGACCCACCCTGATGCATGTTTATTTACAATTTGGTATTTTTCTCTTGTTCACCAACTGCATGCCACAGAAAACTTTCTAGAATTCAAACGAAGTCAGACATTTTAATATCTACCAATTTACCAGTAAGGTCAAGATTTTAGTGCCAAATTATGGGAATCATTTTAAAGCATATACAGACATAATTGCCGAAGAAACAACCTATAAATGCTTCAAAACAACCACAAGAAGAGAACCAGAAGAACAATTGCAAAACTCAATTCTCAAAGGATCTAAAATATATCCACTTTTCGGCTGCCTAATGTTCCATTTAAAGCATATTCGGATTTTCATTCAAAAGTTTTCTCGAAAAGTAGGTAATATCAAAAATAGGAATGCATTTTAGCTCAATGTAATAAACTCGTCAACAATATTTCTCAAATTTATATGGCTAAAAAATCTTTAAAACAAATTCTTGCTAATATGGACAATGAAAAAAATGAGGCAACTGGCAAGGGACTCACACTGGTGATGCTCTTTTGACATGGAAAGCTCTAGGCCCGAAACCGCAGAAAATACTGCACATTGAAAAAAATCAATAATTCCCAAGTTATTAACATCCCAAGCTTCCAATTTTAGACTAAAAAACATAACAATAAGTTGACAGCACAAACTCCCATACCAGAAATTGCAGGGGTAAGAACTCCATCACCAATGACCATACAAGTGCCAATCAATGTCAAAACAAGCAATATCCTTTGCAAGACTCTATGCTTCTCAAATATTGATCTTAGTTTCACCCCAAAACCCTTATCAGCAGATGGAATTTCATCTTTCTTGTACTCATATAGCTCCTCATCAGCAAGCTGCCCATTGGGCAAATTGCTCACTCGAGCATGCCGGCAAAGTAATGAATACAAAGCAAAAGTCCCGCCTTCACCATTATCATCAGCTCTAAGCACTATGAACACATATTTAAGCAGTGGAATAAGAGTTAATGTCCAGAAAATAAAAGACAAAACCCCATAAATCTCCTCATTAGACTCTGAATGTTGAATATCTTCAGCAAAAGTGCTTTTGTATACATATAAAGGTGAAGTGCTTAAATCTCCATACACAACACCCAAGCTCTGATAAGCCAAAGTCAAGACTGTCCTCCATGACTCCTTCTGCAAATTAAACAAAAGAACACCAATACATGATAATCAGCAAAAGCATAAAAAATTAAAAAAAAAAAATTCTGGGTTTTGCCTTGCTCATTGCCACATGTCTCACCTTGATTGGATTGTGACGGTTCCAAGCTTCAACATCCATCATAAACCGTCACAGAATCAACAAAAATCCATTCTTGCATCAAATTTGAAGAATATAAAGCTGACCCAGATGGGTAAACACAATCCCCAGCTCAAATACTTCAAGAAAAAGCCAAGAAATTGAGAAACACAATGTCTTGTACAACGAGAAGAAATTCAATAAATTAACAATGCGAACAAGTTGAAGGACAAACACGAAACACCAGAACAAAATTGAAAAGAGAACAGTATTAAAACGAGGAGGGCTGGTTGGAATTAGTGCTATAAATTAAACTAGTTGAAAAATAATTTGTGGGTCTAAGTGTTTTGGTCTTTAAAGAACGAAAGTGAGAATGAGTGTTTTGTTGGGATGTCTATGTATGTATAATACTGGGGGAGGATTCGGTTCTCTTAATTCCACTTCCTCATTTCGTTCTCATTTTCTCTCTCTAAAAAGAAGAAGAAAAATGGTGGGGCCGGCGCCCGTATGTGTGCAGGCAGTCGGGCACTAACTGATATTCATTCTTTAAACACGTAACACAGGCCAATGAAAGTGACGTGGCATAACATATGAACTGACTGAGCTCAGTAACTCGGCTGAGTTGACTGGGGGTGTAACAAGTTTTGAGGTTATGGTCATGACAATGACTCGAACCTAATTAGGTCTTGGTGGTCCAACTCTTGTAGTGCACTTTTCGTGCAAACAAATTTGAATAGTAAATGCAATGGAATTTGACTCATCTACCATGTTATTAGTTTGATGGCCTAATTCTCCATCACTTTCTTCATCTTTTTCTTCTCTCTTTTTTTTTTTTTAAAAAAAATTTATATTATTTAAGTTTAATTCTATAGATACATTTTATTATAAGAGGCTAAAAAAATAAAATTATATAAATTTGATTATTTGGATCAACGAAATGTCTCTAGTTTGTTACAATTATAAATAATCATATTTTAAATATAATTATAATTTAAATCGGATTGGAACACCGATCTAGAAATTAGTATTAGTATTTAGTCTCACCACGTGAATTCCGTCTCAATTTTTTTCACCAAGGTCTGCAAACTCGGGTCAAAGTAATCCATTTGAGTTGAACTAGTAAATAAATTTAGAGAATTATTCAACCCGAAAGAAAGAAAAGTCTAAAAGAGAGTCCGAAGATGAGATCAGAATTTCTGCTTTTGATACCTATATTTTTTGGGTCAATCGATGTATTGTCATTAAAGAAATGGTCATAGTGAATCTGTGAATGAAAATGAGGGAGGGAGGGAGACATCATCGTCACCATTAATATTATGGAGGGTTTTTAAACAAGTGTCCAACATGAAATTAAGTTCCCCCAAGCTTATGGCAATTAATGAGCATATATCGATCGATTCATGTTGATGTGCTATCTTACCCTAAAATTCAAAATTACTATCAAGAATACCAATAGTATAATCTTCTGAATGTGGTTGACACTCAAAAACACTCTTACAACACATAATTTTGATTAAAAAATTAATAAAATATTAAAAATATCGTTAATAAAATCCCTTAAAATAATAAGATATAAATTATGTATTTAAGACACAGCACTCTCTTTTCCCTTTCCTATATATATATATATATATGGCCAGCTACACTATTCCTTTATTGAGTGGGTTTTATGTCAGTTCTCTTTCACCTAACCTTTCCACACTTCCCCTTCATTTGTTTTTAAATATAATTATTAGGAGAAGTTTGAAAGAAAAACATCTCTCTCTATATATCACTTTCCAACATCTCATGTCTTTTGTTTCTTCTAATGCAAACAAAAACTTTAGCCCCCTTACGTTTGAGTGTGGGGACTATACTCTATAGGCATGTTTTGGTTAATTCAGAAGATGTACAATATTCACCATTTCTACAATTTGGACTCTATCGAGGGTATAGGAGTCTGGACCTATTAAATAATCCATTTTTGTAATTAGTTGATGATGATAGAGATTAGTCACAATTCAAAATCAAACTGTGAGAAAACTTGTACCCATTTTATTGAATGATAATGATATTTACCCAAAAATCAAAATTCTTGATGAAATGAAGTAACAATCTCACTATTTTTATTCATATCAAAGTGAATTATTGACTCATTCCATATATATCATGAAATTTTTTGTACAAGCAAAACATAAACACATATTTCTCCTCAATTTGAAACCGACTTAATTAATTT
The DNA here is from genome assembly GCA_034770075.1 of Aralia elata. NCBI lineage: Eukaryota > Viridiplantae > Streptophyta > Magnoliopsida > Apiales > Araliaceae > Aralia > Aralia elata. The sequence goes on from CM068378.1 coordinate 13,718,424, forward strand.
AGAGGATGCCGCGGTCTCTTTAGTTGGGTCTATTAATTTAGGTATGAGAAGAAATTCCATTTTAGTTTTTTTTTTAAAAAAAAATTTATTTTGTAAAATACACTCAAAAAAAACAATATTATGACAGTTAAGACGGTTGATAAATAGTTCATAGGGTCCCATTTTATCGCACCTTAACTCAATCATGATTCATTATTTACTAAGATTAGATTAAAGTAGCATACAGTAATTAAGCATGCATCGTGAGTAAGATAGCATTAAGCTGCAGTGGCCAATGCTGATCCAACGGAAATAAATATCTCATGCATGATAAAGAATCTAAAAAAGTAGAGCAAAAAATCAGCTGATTAATAAAATAATAAACTGATTGATGGCAATAAATTAAGAATATATAGTTTGATTAGTTATTGCATGCAGATCTCCCACGACTGTCAAGGGAGCGCACAAAATCCGGGTTTAATTCTGTTTTTTACTTGCCAGCCGGCAAACGAGCATCAATATATTCATAAAGATACATAAGGACGTATATGAGTGTTAATGTGAGTGCATGTGAATTAAGTGTGATGAACAACGGTACATATTGAGGATTTCAAAGTCAGATTTTAATAATTCATTATATCTTAATTTAGTGATTAAAATTGATGTAACGTAATATTTAGATTTTAAATTCGATTCTTATTTATTTCTTCACTTTCTTTGTATATAAAATTTAATTCTATTACAAGTGAAATTTATTTTCTCTTTATGTTAGGCTGATAAATGGTTGAATTGTATATAAAATTTTAATTCTATTACAAATAAATGGAGTTAGCTTAAATTTTTTTAAAAGTTTATAAAGCTCGACTATAATACAAGGAGGAGGAACTAATGACTTCAAGCCTAACGACGGTAAATATTTTTAGTGCCAAGTGCTCTGAAAATCGATTGATTTCAAATATTCAAGAAAACCACTATTTAAAATGAAAGTAATAAAAATATAATAATAGTAATATTGTCTTTGGATAGCAAGAATTAAAAGAAAAATGAAATGGTCCATTTTGAATAAAAATATATATTTAACTGTTCACTTAGAATAAAATGAACTATCTTCATTGTTACAAAATTTAAGCATGAATGTGAAAAAAGCCCCTCCTTGGCCTGAGAAATTTCAGAAAAATACTTGAAAATGTTTTTGTTTTTTCTTTTGGTTATTTTCTTGGTCGGAAAAGAATATAGACGACAGGCATCTTACGGTTTCTATTTTATAATACATTTATTTTGATTATTACAAGGAAAAAGCGTCTACCTTGGGATATAGTAAATCATATAATAACATAGAAGTAGTACAATGTGCATGCCGGATAGACTTGGGGGTGTTTGATAAAAACTGAATGAATCTCAATCTGAATCTGAATTTGAATCTGAATGAGCTGAATCTGAATGAAAAAAGTTGTTTGATAATTGACTTGTCTAAAATATCTGAATGACAGAATTTTATTATTTTACCCCTCTAAAAAATTTAAAATTGTTATAAAATTATTTAATATTACTTAATATAATAGTTAATATTTTTTAAAAAAATTTAAATTTAATTTTTTTTTTTTACTCATTCAGCCAAAAAAATCTGACTTAGCCATTCAGCTCAACAATCTGACCGATTCAGCCATTCAGACCAAAACAAACGCATTTACCGATTCAGCCATTCAGCTCCATTCAGCTCTAAACAAACAACTCCTTGGTCAGTGTAAGCAATTGCCTACACTGACTTTTTGAAAAATAAAAGTATTTTAATTTAGGGATAGTTTTAATATATATTTATATATTATAGATTTATAGTATAGATTTGTATATATATAAATTTAGGGGATTAGATAAAACTTTTTCAAATGATTTGATAAGAAAAAAAGAGGAACTTTTACATTATATTTGTGAGTTTTAGATATAAAAAAAAACTTAAATTAGGAAGAACAAAATTACAAAACAAATAATTCTTCTTTCGTATTGTTTGCAAGTTTAAAAAAAATTATTTAAAAAAAAACTTGAACTATTTTCAATTCTTTTGTTTATTTATTTTCTTATTTGTCTCTTAAAAAAACTCAAAAACAAGAGAAATTAACATAAATTTTAAGTTTTTCATCCATTTTAAAACTCAAAAACACAATGTTATGACAAAACAATTTACTAACATTTCTAGCATCATACTCCCACTACTAGATTCTTAGTTAATATTAAGGGTACATTTAAATATTTAAAATTATCGTAAAAGGTCTGTTTTAGAAATAAAATTTAGAATGGAGGGAGAATATTGTATTTAATTTATTTATTTTGTTCTAATGTTTTTTTAATTAATATATTTTTTATAAATAAAAAATTATTTATAAAAAATAATTCTGTAAGTCGAATCCTAAGTATATCAATATTGATGATGGAAGATGATTGTTAGGTCGACAATGACGAAAGGCTATCTAGAACGAATAATTTTAAAATTTATAAATATTGTTTAGTATATATTTCTGTTTCAAAAAATATTTTTTAAAATTTAAAAATACATTTATATTTCTAAGCTATGAATGATAGTATTAAGTTTTTAAGATTGAGAAGTATCATGTCATTATTATTATAATTTTAAATAATAATATGAATAAGTGTGAATAGATAGATTAAAAAAATATTAATTTATAAATGTATTTATAATTTTAAAATGAATAAAAATAGATGTTTTCACGTTTTAAAAACGACGACGCACCAACTTACGTGCAATACCAACTTCTTGAGGTGATTTTTAGAGAAACAAGCAAAGGATTTGGGTTTTATAGCATACTAGTCTCCTAGGCATTTCGTGTGTGTTAATTATTTTTAATTATTAATAATTAAAAGTAGTAAAATAAAAAGTAAGTAATGAAAAAAAATTAGGATAGAAGAGAGAAAATTTTTAAAAAGAAATATATATATATATATATATATATATATAAGTGGATAAATGAGAGTAAAAAGTGGGAGTTGTTGAGAAAAAATAAGGAAGAAAAAGAAATAAAAGAGTCTTAAATTAAATTAATAATCATGAAATTATAATATTTTTTAGTTAAAAAAAAGAATATAACTGAAATTATAAAGTGAGAACACCAAGAGACTAAAGAGTAAAGACCTTCCACAGTGGCTGCTCTTCTTTTATGATAGAGTTCTTCTATGCGGACATGATAAAAAATGAGGGGCATCAAAATACAAATAGATAAAATTGTAAAGAGCTCATGTCTAATTATCATGTCCGCGTAGAGTTTTTGTTTATGAATATAGACAAAAAACTATTCCAGATGCATAATATGCACTAATTTTGAGTGGTCTCTTACTAACAGGGGCAGACGCAAGTTTTTTTTATCAAGGAGGGCACTTTAATAATTAAAAAAGAATATTAATAATATTTGTATATAATTTCAAGTAAAAATACATAAAAGTTACTACAAATTTATTTTTCGAAACTTTATTTCTTGAATTGAGACATGATTAATTGACTTAAGTAGGTTCAACAAAAGAAAATTCCGATCAAAGACATTTAGTAGCGTTGCATTTTGAAAAATATTTATCCATATATCTATTAATCTTAAAATTCAAAATATCAAATACAAATTCGCAACATAATAAAAACATACTAAAAAATAAATTTAATAATATGAATAAATTAAAAACTCACTAGTGTAGTCCTAAACAAAATTATACATTCACAATTTATGCTTTTAGTGATTTAAATATAATATCAAATGATACACATATCGAAAACTTCAGTATATATTGTAATATTAAAGAATACGTACATATATACTAATTAAGTTATACTAATTAACATTAATGAATAAAAATAAATAAGAATTAAAACTAAGTTATTACCGGAACAATTAATATTGGAGAAAAATTCGATGATATTTAGCCTTAGCCCTAGAATTTGGGCAAAATCAAATTGAGTACTCAACAAAACAAAATTGTAAATTTGAATTTGAAAGAGAATTTTAAAAACTATTTTTTTAAGGGGCATCATTTATCATTTTTATAATTAAAGATCTTTAAATAATAATAAATTCTACCACACGATTGTCTTGACTTTTTAGAATTAAAGATCTTTAAATTGATCAATATCTTCATAAACAACAAATGTTAACCTAATCATGAGCTCAATCTCATACAAAATTATGTGTTCAACAAAAAAGAGTCTCACTTATTAAATTTATAAATATATTAAGTATATATTTTTATTTTATATTTATCTTTGAAATATAAATTGTTAGTTCAGTAAAAATGGTTAGGTGAAATGGCAGATTGCCAAGAATAACTTGAAAGTTGCTGGTCCAAACTCCATGCACTTATAATTGATTTATTCTTTGCTTCGTATTGGATTCCTAAGGAAATTCGTCAGGTAGCAGGGGAATTATATTTTTGCCCTGGTTAATGCACCTTAGTTACGCTACTAATATCAATAGGTAATAAATTAATTAGTGTCTCAAATGGGATAATAAATATATTATTATTATTATTATTATTATTATTTTAGTTGTACAAAAAGTTTAATTGTCACCTTTTAAGTTGTTTTATGAAATTTTAAATTTGTATAATAGAATTTGAGATGAATTCATTTGATTTTAATAAATATAATTACGAATAGCATAAATTACTTTAAAAATAACGTTAGTTATAAATTGTATAAATTATCTTAGAAATAATACAACGAACTGTATAATAATCTCAACAGCTAATTTTTAAATATTTCAACATTAACTATATCTCACACCATGTATGAAAATACAATTAAACCTATAAGTAATTAATTACAAGGTCTTCATCATAATTATCACTTTGGTAAGTAGGTCCTAATAAGTGATGCTTCAGAACCGCTGAAAAGTTTAAAAATTGGTGGCCTCCGTCATCGTGTTGGCTTGATGGAAGTAATCAAACGATAAGAGCATTTTATTATACTATAGAAAGGTCTATTTTTTGTCATTTTCAATAAATTTATAAAATTCTACAAATTTAAATTGACATAAATTCATTTAATTTATATATTTTATGATTACAAATTTATTATTATCAAAATATAAATAAATTCACATCAGTTTAGTTTTTTTTTTTTACAAATCAACTTTAAAACATCAAAATCAAAATAACATTACAAAGTAGTAATAATAACACACTATCTATTATCCCATTTTTGACCCCAAATTACCCCGGTTCCTATTTTGGCGCTAAATTACAGGCACCGATTTTCAGGCACCCTCTCCCGTTTCCCGCGAAATTTTCAACGGTGAAATAACGATCCCCTTCACCAAAACATTCCTCTTCCTCTCTCTGCAACCCTAGCCCATTCTGGATCTTCTGCCAATTACCCCACTTTAGTTATTCGTTTCATCTTAATCCCATCAAAAATCTAATGCCCTTGTGATTTATTCCCCCCCTTTTCTTCTTTTCATTCTCTCCCCTCTTTTGCCGGGATTCCGAAAAGTCCATCGGGATTCCGCAATGGAAGATGAATAGAATATTCTCGACGCCGGCCTCCCATCTCCGCCAACTCCGGCGACAAGCCAATCCGATCATCAATTCGGAGCCCGCACTAGCGAAAGCTGTTCCGTGGCTCTACCAGATTCTCGACCCGAGCAGCCCCATCGTCGCGCGATGGAACCACATTTTCCTCATCACCTGTCTCCTTTCGCTCTTCATAGACCCTCTATACTTCTTACTCCCTTACGTCGGAGGCCCCGCCTGCATGAGCAACGACGTCCCCGCCGCCGTCACCATCACCTATTTCCGCTCTCTCGCCGATCTCTTCTACCTCTTGCAGGTTTTGATGAAGTTCCGCACCGCATTCGTAGCCCCGAGCTCTAGGGTTTTTGGGAGGGGTGAGCTCGTCATGGACTCGCGCCAAATTGCTATCCGATACTTGAAAACTGATTTTGTAATTGATCTTGCCGCTACCCTTCCATTACCTCAGGCAAGTCGACTTAATAAATTTTGATTAAATTTCTCTTGTGATCTGTGTTTGATTAGATGGAGTATTTTAATTTTTGCGTATTTGGGCACTTATTTATTTATTTACCAAATTGTAGTTTATGCTTAGAATAAGATGGTTATGTCTTATGATTATTATAATGTTTGGTGCTACTTAATATGAATAAGCATTAACCAAATTATCTAATCCACAAGTTGAACTTGTGAGAGAGAGGTTATCAGATTAACAATTGTGAAGAAGTTTAATCAATCTTCTAAACTTATAAGAATACCTTCTATATTAAAATCTGTGTTATATTATTAATAATCTGATTATGATAACCTCATCATTATAAATGTGAAAAGAGTTGGATATCTGTACATAAAGGGGTTTTTATCTTATTTACTTTCTTCTTTTCTTTTCTTTCCCTTCCCTTGCTCTTTCCATATTCCAAACAGAGTGTTAATATGTAAGGCAACAATAGCAACTACAACTCTATTTAAAGTTTTTTTTGCTGCTATAATTTCTGATATTATCATAGTAGGATCCATGTTTAGGTATTGCATACTACGGATAGTTTCTAGGCCTTTGGTGAAGCAGACCCACCTTTTGGCAACGAATGATAGAAAATTTAATAACACCATTTTATGCAAATTACTGTATTTCTTACTGCTATATAATTAATATATATATATATATATATATATATATATATATGAGAGCAGTTACCTGAAAATATACGATATTCTTTTTCAATTGAAATTAAAGAACAGTTTGAATTTTGCAACACATGACTAGCAGAATCAGTTTTCAATTATTTATACTAAATTTGATTAGATTGAACCTGATTCTTCTCCTTTTTTTCCACCAACATATATCTGATTCAAGGTTTCTGTGAGTTCATCAAAATTTTATGCAATTTTGAAGTTGTTTTCTTCTTTTAGATCTTCAATAGAATTTCTAATTATTTTTTTTTTACTTTGCAGATTCTCATTTGGTATGTAATTCCAGCAATGAAAAACAACAGAGCTGATCACGCTCACAACACTCTTGCTCTCATCGTTCTCATTCAATATGTTCCAAGAATGTTTGTCATGTTTCCTTTAAATCAGCGTATAATTAAAACAACAGGTGTTGTTGCTAAAACTGCTTGGGCAGGAGCTGCTTACAATCTTCTTCTCTACATGTTAGCCAGTCATGTAATGATTCGTTCACCCATCTTTCCACTCCTACTATCGCATTTTATACTAGCTGATTTTCAACTTGTCATTGTGTCAAACATGTAACATTAATACACTTACAAAAACCAATTTCTATTCTTCTATTGATGGTGCAGGTACTAGGAGCTGCCTGGTATCTATTATCTATAGGGCGGCAGCATTCCTGCTGGAGAGATGAGTGTCAGGCAGAGGCACATTCAGTTCCACCCTGCACTTTTAATTTTCTGGATTGTAACAGTTTAGGACAACTTGAACGGACCTATTGGCTGAATTTTACTAAAGTGCTTTCTACTTGTGATGCTACTAATGAAGATTCAACATTTAAGTTCGGAATGTTTGCGGATGCTTTTACTAGCGAAGTCGCTATGTCGAAGATGTATGAGAAGTATTTGTATAGCCTTTGGTGGGGTTTGAGAAATTTAAGGTGAAATATCTGTCTCTCTGTTCTTTCCAAACCTTTATTCTTTTTCTTTTTCTTTGTTTTGTTTCCAGTAACTTCATAAGATCATAAATTTACGATGCATGCAACAGTGTACAGTTACCATTATGTGCTAGTCTAGATTTTAGTTAAAACAGGTGTATATGCTGTTGGCGAGATACTTTTATGCATGTATATTCCGTATAAGACTATGTAATCATATTAGGGCCCCAACTTGAATCTGCAAGTATATAGTAAGTCAGCGGAAGTACATTTGCAGGTGTCTGATAAAAAAAAATGGGGGGAGGGGGTCATTTTGAGAAGTTTGTTAGTTTCTGAAATAGTTTATATTTGACTTCTTGAGAATCTTGGGCATAAAGCAAGATTATGGATAATGCATTTCCTATTTCAAGTTTCAATTCATTGACAAGAATTAGAAAGGCCGCCAATGAGAAAGGTTATATTTATGACGATGTGGAGTTTCTTGCTTTTCAGTTCTTGATGTCAGAATGTTGTTATCAATTTCCTCTTGATACCTAGAATCGTTACTAATACAAAAAGATTGTCTGCCTAAACTATTCTAGATGCAGTAAAATTTCTATTATATTGTGATACTCTTGTATACATTATAGTGGATACAGTTGTTGCCTTATTGATTGCTTACTCCTACCTTGTAAATATTTTTCTTTTGATAAGTTGGTGTGTTTTTCTTTTTTTATATCATGTCGATGTAATATGTATAACTCGTATCCTTCATTTTGCAGTTCGTATGGACAGAATTTGCAGACTAGCACTTATATTGGTGAAACTACATTTTGTATTCTCATATGCATTGGGGGTTTGATTCTGTTCTCACAGTTAATAGGCAACATGCAGGTAATAGGATAATTTTGTCAACCAAAATATTTCTTTCAAAAACATGTGTGTTACAAATTTTTTACTTGCTTATATGAATTTTAAATCAATAATTTCACTTTATCTAACCTTTTTGATCTGTTATGAAGACATATTTGCAATCAATGAGTATAAGGCTTGAAGAATGGAGGATCAAACGAAGAGATACTGAGGAGTGGATGAGGCACCGACAATTACCTCCGGAATTGCAAGAGCGTGTTCGTCGGTTTGTTCAGTATAAATGGGTTGCTACCAGAGGAGTCAATGAAGAATCTATTTTGAAATCATTGCCATTGGACCTTCGTCGTGAAATTCAACGGCATCTATGTCTAAATCTTGTCCGCCGTGTATGTGCTTCTATTCTATTTTATTGTTATTGCCTTATTGATATGCTCTTAGTTGTAGACATGGATCAGTTGAGGTAGTAATTTTGCAAAATTGGTATGGAATAATTTTTTTATTCGAACATAATACCATGCTTCGTGCTTAACTTTTTTGGTTTCCGTAACATACCAGCAAATTCCAGTTGGTTTTTCCTATATATATATATTCATTAAGTTCACTTATTATATATGTTGCATAGGAAAATCCCTCTCCAAGTCAATATGTTTCCATGGAAACTTCTTGGTTCCAGGGTCTGGAACAAATACTTTGTTATATGTAACTACCTCCTTATCAAAAGAGGAAAGAGAATTTGTAATGCTTAATATCAGATAAAAGTTTCTTACATTAGTAGATGCTTGAGTGCAATTAAATTACAGATAAAATTAATCATCAATGAATGAAAATATATCTGATTGGCATTGTTTGGGTAACTGTTAGAAATACTTAAAAAGTCAAAATGGTTCCTTTTATCAGAAATGGGGAGAAGACTTTTTGGTTTTTTGACCCTTTACTTTGTGTAAAGATCTTAAAGATTGGTGTTTGCAACTTTCTATGTTAGCTTCCTTTTAATTTAAGGGCTTCTGAAGTTTCCATGTTTTTTTATATTAATCATAATATGATCTAGCATTTAGCAGTTGTGTTAATTAATTAGATGGAAAGAGATGTAGCTTGCATTTTGATCTAAACACTCATAGTTTCATAAACTTTTTAGGTCCCTTTCTTCTCACAAATGGATGTCCAGCTTCTTGATGCCATATGCGAAAGACTTGTCTCATCCTTGAGTACACAAGACACTTATATCGTTCAAGAAGGTGATCCAGTAAATGAAATGCTGTTTATTATCAGGGGACAACTGGAGAGCTCCACAACCAACGGAGGAAGGTCGGGGTTCTTCAACTCTATCACCCTTAGACCCGGTGACTTCTGTGGGGAGGAATTACTGACATGGGCCTTATTGCCCAACTCGAGTTTAAATCTGCCTTCTTCAACTAGGACTGTTCGAACGCTTACGGAAGTCGAAGCTTTTGCCCTTCGAGCTGAAGACCTCAAGTTTGTTTCGAATCAGTTTAGGCATCTTCACAGCAAGAAGCTGCAACATGCATTCAGGTACTATTCTCACCAGTGGAGGACATGGGGTGCTTGTTACCTGCAAGCTGCATGGCGAAGGTACAAAAGGAGAAAATTGGCAAAGGAGTTGGCTCTACAAGAGAATTATTACTATGAGCCAAGCTTTGACCAAGTACGTTACAGTGGTGATGAGCTAGCTGGTGGAGACTATGATGATGGAAATGGTGATCGGTCTTCGGTGGATAGCCCAAGTAATGCTCAGCATCTTGGAGCCACAATTTTAGCTTCAAAGTTTGCTGCCAATACAAGAAGAGGGGCTGTTCAGAAGGTTCCGGTGGTTAGTCGCTCTTCTTCTAGCCTAAAGATGCCCAAGTTGTTTAAACCGGATGAGCCTGATTTTTCTGTAGACAGGGAGGATGTTTAGCTAGTGCAGGAGTCGTAAATTGTTAGAAAAGAAGAAAAAGAAAAGGTGAGAGATGTGTAGAATACATGTTATATATATGTAAATTTTAGTAGTACTAGTAGTGAGAAACAATTTATTCACTTAAAAAATATAATTCTAACAGTCTCAAAAACTTTAATTTGTTTCTTTGAAAGTTTTGTAGATATTAAGATCTAACCGGAGATAGAAAAGCCATAATATATCATTGTAACTGCCAAATCCTAACTTGCAAGGACATACAGTTTTTGTTTGAAAGCTTTTGAAACTTGTATTTCTGAATATTTACTCAAAGAATGATGATTAACTTAGTTATTCTCTGTGAATTGACTATTGTACAACATAAGTAGAGAGTCGAGAGAAACTAAAAGAGAGATTCATGTTGTTTAGGCAGACCGAATGAAGGAAGGTATATATTCCAATCTGCTTGAATACCAGAAAACTCAATGGATTTGGTATTTTATCTTTTTGCTACAATTTGATCATGGGATCATAAATTTGAAACATTGCTTTTCACTCATTCTGTTCTTCTAAAAGGATTAAATACATGCGTCAATATCCCAAATGACCAGGCAATGTCTTTGTCATATCATAAACTGTGGAAAGAAAAGTTCCTGAACTGCTCGGGTATACATGTATTATTGTTGTGCAAGGCTAATTATCTGATTTTATGCCACAAACTAGCGAGTTTCTGTTTGAGAGGTGACTAATAAAATTGGTGTTAGCACAAAATGATTTGTATAACAAGTCTACCAAAGACAACAAAATTTGTGTTGAATCTATCTGACTGATATGGTAAGTAGGATTACTGGTTTTTGTCATTACGGAGTTGAAGACCAGTCAGATGTAGTATGAGGAGTCGAAGACCAGCCTTGTGTGTAATGTGGAGTTGATGGTTTGGCCCTTGTGGATATGTCTAGTGCCGCTTCTAATTTTATAGCGACTTGCTCCATGGAGGGTCGCTCTTCTTTAAGTGCTGTGCATGACAGAGCTAGCTTAAATGTGAGGTCAAAAGCTTCTTCAGAGTACTCCCCTTCAAGTTTTGGATCAGCAAATCCTCTTATACTGCCATCTCTGGTAAGAGTCTTTGCCTGGCAAACCAGAATTATTAACGGTCATAACTGAAAAGCAAGTTAAGAAAAATATGCGATATGAGGTGAAATGGTTACCATTTTATCTATGGGCATTGGTGTATTCATATTCATATTTATGACCTTCCTTCCTGAGATTATCTGCAGAAGTACTACTCCAAAACTATAGACATCACCTGCTGGATTAACTCTGCTGTTCTTTTGATACTCGGGATCAACATAACCAAATGTTCCTCTCACTTCTGAACTCATGTAGGTTTCACCAAGCTCAATAACCTTGGACAATCCAAAGTCTGAAAGCTTTGCTTCGAAGTTTGCACCTAGAAGTATGTTTGTTGGCTACAATTCAGAGTAAGGTAAAGATACATTGTCATAATTCAAAGTGAGACCAACTGAAAAAAATCTTAGCTAATTTTTCAATTCAAAACCTTTTACGTCTAAGTTGATATGCAATAGGTATGGCAAACCATCACGTCTAATGTGTAGATTTTGGGACAGACCTTGATATCGCGATGAACAATGTATCCTTGAGGATAAGTGTGGAGAAACCAAAGTCCTCTTGCACTGTCTATTGCAATCTTAAGCCTACTAATCCAGGACAGGACTTTATCCTTCCCTGTTTATTTATCAGTTAACTCATCAGCACTCAGTTAAGTGAAGGTATGGAATGGAAAGAGAACACAATGCAGAAAGTAATATACCAAAAAGCCACTCTGAGAGGTTCCCATTTGGGCAGAGTTCATAAAGGAGGAAGCATTGATCTTTATGCTCACAATATCCCAGCAAAGCCACAAGGTTTGGGTGTCTGACTTGTGATAAGCTTCTGAGTTCTCTGAAAAAGGTCTCTACATACCCCTCATCAGTGATTTGCTTAACCGCAACATGCTGATTACTTGACAATACGCCTTTATATACCTTGCCTGATAAATAATTCACGACTTGATGTAAGTATGAAATATAGAGTATTACATTATTAATATATGATTATCCAAAAAAATATTGAACATTAGCATTAGGATCAATACAATGCACTTAGAAAGAACCTCACCTGCTGTTCCTTCGCCAATAAAGTTTGATATGTCTAGATTGTTTGTGGCAGAATAAACCTCCTTGATTGAAACTTTTAGATGACCAGAGTCCTTTGGCAATGCATGGTTCACTGCTGTCAAGGAAATAGCATTTGTTTATACATAATATTCATATATGATATATGCATTGTGAACTTCAGATTATGGTGGTGCTACAAAATATGATAATACCATCTTTATCTGCTGGTGCATTTGATTTAAAATGTCTTCTTAACAAAACCCAAGTAGAGACAATTACTATAACCACAACCCCTACCATGCCTCCGATTAGAATCCATAAGCCTGTTTCATGTCAAAATTTTCACAGTTAGAATAAAAGCATAGCAGAAGACATGGACACGTCGAGGAGTAAGGACACGTACGTCTGCTAATTTTCCTTTTCCCTTTTTTTACTTCTGCTCCCGTCTCTGCAAGGAAAAGAGAGGTTAACTAGGAGACAAATATTTTTATGTAGATGGTGCTGAAAATTATGTCACATGGTACATTTTAATGATGCAGGAAAAATCTGTGAATTTCATTTAAAGGATGTCACCTGAACTTTGTTCAAGCTCCTTATATTTAACCTGGTCCTGCTTCATTAGGCATTGGTCAATTTTCTGAATCCAAATATCATTTTCAATATTAGCACTTGTTAAGGACACCAACACAGCAAACCTGCACATATAAGCTTCAGACTCCGTAGGTTCACCCGTATCGGAGTGTATTCCTTTTATGTCTTCCCAACTACTCAGACAGGAGCCACATGACTGATCCAATTTGCCGCCAAGATTTACAATTTCACAGTTTTCCTTTAAATTTTTGACATCGTCTCTTAATCTACGATTGACATCATCAACAGAGAAATCAGAACAGCCACCCCCGCCACTTGTGAGCTTCTCAATTCCACAGCCCAAAACATCTACTTCAGGCTCCTTCATTGTAGTCAAGCAATTCTTTTGTTCAGTTGAATTCAAGAATATTTGCCCGGTTTGATTTGCATAGTGAGCCAATGCAAAAAGGTACTCATCAAATACTCCCCCGCAGGAATTATTGTTCAAAAACCCACCCCAAGAACCCTCCACATAACTTGCTTTATATAAAGGCGATGAGTTTGCAAGGTTGATGATGCATCCTGTGGCAGAAGGATAAGAAATCGCAGATTTAACATTGGTGATCATGATGAAGATGAATATGTCAATGACTATTCTTGGATATTTGATTTCATGCCATATGTGAAAATCTAAATGGGCTTCACCCATAGTAAAATACCCAAGAAGCTAGGAATCAAGAAGGGGGTTTTTTTTTTTAGAGGAAATAAAGTTCTTGAATTATACTAAACATTATTCAAGCAGGCATACTTTACTTGGACTATAAAAGGAACGCATGCCAGACTGGTTGAAAAGATGGGAAGATCTAAGGGACAGGGAGAGATTTTTGGTTGGTTTGAGCTTACAGTTTTAGTTGATTTCTAGAAGTTGAGATGAAATGTTGTGTTCTAAAAATAATACCATTATATGTCAGTTTTGGGCCTTTGGCAGGACTCGAAAGAAATGAGGTTTGGATGCAACGTCCAAATAGAAAAATCAAGAAATAAGAATATTTATTAAAATTCTGTAATTGAAACAAAAGAAAGTAGCATAGCCGGCCTATGAAGGCTCACGGTTATGTTTGTTGGCGGGGATTTTAACATAGTATCTTGTATCAGTTTGGTTTATTCTCTACTTTTGGACTACTACTCTCGTCTTGGTTTGTTGGAATGAAAATGCAGCCAAGTAGAAAAACAAACACTGTTTTGAACTTACACTGTTACAACACTAGCAATTACTCCCTCGGTCTTCAAAAGATGAGCGAAGATATATAAAATAAAGAATAAATATGTTATTTAGTAAAATTTATTAACATAAAAAAATAAAAATATTTATCGCTCCAATTATATATTTATTAGCTTTAGAAGTCCTCCAATTGAGTTACAATGTGTTACTGAGTTTTTAAATGGAGCGACTGTTTAATTATTTGTTTATGAAATTAGCTATTTTTCTTGTCAAAAAATGAACAGATTTACACAAAAAATTAATATAAAAATAAAATAATATTTTAAACATAAAAAGTTAAGTTTTCTTTTTCTTTGTAAACTTAATAACAACTAACAACATTAATAAATTCCAAGTGGAAAGTAAAATAAATTTACGAAATTCTAGTAAATTTCAATCTTATTCCTAGAATGGTAACGGTAGATTTGAAAAAATTCACAATTTAAAATTTTAGAATTTTGATAAACTAATTTCCTGAAATTAAAATAGGTGTACGGTGTACCCCAATTTTTACGAAAACCGAAATAGGTGCCGTAGGGACAAATCTGTAAAATAAACACATAGCGCGCATCCGGATAAACCAAACTAAACACGGCACACAGCTGAAAAACTCGCCCTAGTTCTCTGTCTCTCTGTGCAAGAATCTTTGAAATTGTATGTTTCTGTTTTTATTTACTGTAATTATCAATTGGTTCCATTTTCGCTATTCAGGATATAGGATTAGACGATCTAGAGTTTTGAGAGTGTATATTTCTTGCCTTTTAGGGTTAATGGTTTGTATGAGGCTTACTGTGCTGGTAAATTGATAAATTCACCGTTTTAATATTTTGGGTGATTAATGAAGGTTTTTCCTGGCTGATAAGATGGAGAAGGAAACTAAGGTGGCCACTGAAGACCCAAAGATCGATTTATTTGAAGATGATGATGAGTTTGAAGAGTTTGAGATCAATGAAGGTAATTATTTTGGGATTTTTTTTTTTTCTGTGTGCTTCGTCTTTATTTTCTGAATTCTACTAATGTATGATTTTATGCATATAGTAAGTTTTCCTTGGTGTTGCAGTTGTTATTTGTTATCTTTCGGAAGGTGTCTCTGTGATTTGAAATATGATTTGGTTTCTCTAATAAAGAAGCTGACCTGCAAATCACTTTTTTGGTAGCATCATGCTTCGTTCTAACTTAATAGTATTATACTTTCGTTCGGGATTTTAATATTGCGCATTGGCATCTGGCATACGTGCTCACACAAAGAAGGTCAATGCTTTAATCTCAAATCAATAATATATCTGACTCTGTAAAATGATGAAGGATTTTTAAAGCTTATATAGAAAAACTAAAACTTGGAAAATAAGTAAAAAACCTAATTTTATAGGGAAAGAACTCCTAATAATATTCTACTACTATAATTAAAACTACTTGCCTACCTAATATAATTAATAAATAATTACATTAATTACCCAAATAGTTTTCTGTGAATAACAATACAAAATGAAGATAATAACAAATAACTGCCTGGATCTTCTTTTGCTCTGCATCAAGTGTCATCAATTCACCATGTTTTTCTTCATTTGGAAGCTGGCATGTAAGACTTTAAAAGCATGTATAACGCTTTTGAGTTTGAGATACTTATGATTTTTTTGTGTAGATAGCTGAATGAGAACCCGGTGGTAGGCTATGAAAAGAAGGTGCAAGGGTCACATATGATTTGATTGAATATAAGATTAGCAAATGGTGATAAAGGCTGGGTGTGGGGGTATAATGGAAACTTGAGGTAATTGGTTTCCAATTGGTGTGTAGTCATAAAGTGTACGTGCACTTTAGATGGCTGCTGTTGGGGGTGACTTTGTAGCAGCAAAGCTGTCCATTTGCTACTGTTCAGGTTTTCGGGGTTTTAGAGGAATTAAATATGGAAATGTCCTCTACATTGTGTGTGCTTCACTATCCATTTGGATAGTTCGAAATCCCATAATCTTTTAACAATATTTACACTAATGGGAGAGTTGCTTCTCGCTCACTTCTGGTGTGGGCTATGGGGGCAATGAAGAGGCTTTCAGGGTACTATATGCTTCGAAAGAATCCTGCGGAATAATTCAAATGAAGTTCCCCGGAGAATAAACTCTGGGAGAGATTGGGTTTGTGCTTCATTCGGACTCTGTATCTCCCCCCCCACCCCCCACCCCCAAAAAAAAAAAAAAACATAATGTATCTTGTGGTTGTCCCTCCTTCAACAACCCAAAAAACAATAATTTGTTGGCCTCATTTGTTGTTATCTCACTTTTTTTCTATTAAATTTCTTTTATCGGAAAAGATAGTGGTAGTTGGGCAAGGGTGGTAACCGATACTCACATGTGCAACTACTCGTACATTGTATAGCCTCAAGGAGAAATATTCACATGAAGATAAATTGAAAAGTGATAGTACTGTGTGGAAGCTTATCTTTTAAAATTTTATATAAAAAAGGTCCTGTGTGACAGCCAACTCATAAGCAGCAGATGGTTTATTCCTGCAATCAGGACCACTTGCATAGCCTGGAGGCAATACTGATGGCCATATTACTTGGTTTGAGAAGTTTCAAGAGTCGTGCCTCCATCAAGAGAGCATCAATGTCCGGGCACTTAATTCAAAAGTAATCTTTCTAGAATGCTCGCATGAAGAAAAGAAATAAAACAAGTTGAAACAATTCTACAAAGAAAAAGCTCTGTTCGATTAACATAGAAACTTAGAGGTGTCCATTTGTCACTAAGTATGTGAGACACATGAGTAACAAGCATATGGCATGATATTCCAATATATTGCTTTTATATCTCAAACGCATATCAGCTTTGCTTTGAATATTTCAGCTGTTTTGTTTCTATCATTGTTAGACCAGTCTGGTTAACAGCTAACTGGTGTGCGGAAGCTTGTGTTTGTAACTACGTCATGATCTCTCTTTTTTTGGTTCACCATGCTGGTTGCTTTCACCTTTTCTATTGTCCTGTTTTTTCAGCTTAAAATAATTGTTGAAAGTGTGATTTTGCTGGAGTTATAGTTGCTTATGGGTTATTGCTGAAATAATCAGGAAGGTTTGTTTGTTTCAACTGAAATTAATTGCTGAAGTAATACTAAATAATTCCTAAAAATTGTTTTGTTTTTTGGTTGCTCAATTTTATGGCAATAAATGATAATGTGATTATTTAGGGACGCTTGATATTTTTATCATTGTATGAATGGAGAATAGTCTAAAATATATGAACTCCAATAAGCAGTTAAGCACTATTTAAATAATCCAAAAAAAAAATAAAAAATCCTTTACCCTGATTATTGCTTTTTGGCCAAATTAACTTATTTTCTCCAAAAAGCTGAAACAAATAGCCCAAAATCAGTTATTGCTCAAAAGAAAATTATATTATAAATAATCTGAAAACAAATAGGGCCATTGTTCTTATGAACTACTTTCTGATCAGAAGTAAACATTTCATGCCAGTTTTTGTCCATCTTTTTTAACTTTTAACATGTTATTACTAAATCCTAGTTCACTTGTATCAGAAATTAGGGAAACATCTTTTGCTCTCCATTTACTTGATTGCTATATTTCAATGATTTTGGCAGAGTGGGATGAGAAAGAAGGAAAGGAAACAACACAGCAATGGGAAGATGATTGGGATGACGATGATGTCAGTGATGACTTCTCTCTGCAGCTGAGGAGGGAACTGGAGGACAACAGTGAGAAGAATTAAATATGTGAACATCACTTTCCCTAAACGTGTTTTGACCGTATGTTACTTGCATTGACATGTCCCTTTTTTGTGGTGGAAACTGTACTACGTTGGCTGAGAAATTCTGTGTGATCATCTCACTGTTGCTGTTTGACGTAATCACTTTTTAGTAATGTTTTTATTCAGCCAATCTATTGGGAAAGGGATTTTTATGCTATTCTCAGTGGAAGAGGTATTTCTACTCTTTTTTCATGTGACAACTTCCCCTCATGAAACGCAATGATCTTGTTTTTAATGTCCATCTTAGATGAGTATAGGAAGAAGCCAGAGTTAACCGTGGCTTCCAACTTGTACTTCAATACAGCCAGTAAAGAGCTGACATATATTTGTCTAGGTCTAGCAAGAAATGTGGTGGTGATTTGTTCATCCTATCTTAGGCCCAAGTCAGATTCAGATGTTCAAAGTTCAGACAACACATTCGTATCGGATGAAGAACAAATCACGTCCAACATTTCTTGCTAGACCTAGACAAATATATGTCGGCCCTTTAGCGGCTGTATTGAAATACAAGTTGGAAGCCACGGTTACACAATTGCCCATCTCAAGTAACTTTAGTTAGGTAGTCTTTGCGTAATAAGAACTTGTTAAAATGAAGACCGTATAAATTAGAGGTTTTTTTAAAAAAACAGAGTTTAAATGTAAAAGAGTTGATTGATAATCAGTCTTTACTGTATGTCTAAATACAATATTATGCTAATTTATCCTTATATCAGTTTATTAAAAATATAATAAATATTAAATAATTAATTCAAATAAAATCTCTAATAACTTATAACTAGTAAAATATTTTAAGTCTAATAAAATATAATAATAATTATGACAATTTTACATAATTACTATAATATATGGCGACGGTAGTGGTGGTGGTGGTGGGTGGCGAGCGATAGTGGTGGCGGGTGGTGGTCGTGGGTGGATGATGGTTGGTGAGGGTTGGTGGTGGTGGTGGTGGTGAGTGGTAGTGAGTGGTGGTGGTGGTTGGTGATGTTGGGTTGTGGTGGATGGTGGTGGTGGTGAGTGGTAGTGGGTGGTGATGGATGGTGGTGGTGGGTGGATGATGATGGGAGGTGGTGAGTGGTGGTGGTAGGTGGTGGTGGTGGTGATGGTGGCGGTGGGTGGTGGTGGTGATGGTGTAGTGAGAGAAATGAAGTGAAAATTAAAAACATGAAATTATAATAGTGAAAGTAAAAAAGTAACGAAGAACCCTTGTCACATTCTCTTTATTTTTTAAGAGCCAAAAAGAGGAACTCATTTTATTTTTGAAACGGTCGGACTGGAAATATATTAAGCTTGCAAATCAGATAGTATAAAAGGAAGAATAGAAACAGAAATTTCTTCCATTAAGTACATAAGAACTGAAAACTCAGAAGAATGAGCTAATCTAACTAATTCATGACTTTATTAGTACGTCGAACATGAGAGACGTAGACTCAAAATAACTTCTAAGAAGCAAGCAATAATCCAAGATAGAGCCAAAATATGAAAATTTTGAGTTAAAATTGAGAAGATGGTGGATAACTATCTCGCAATCTCTTTTCATAATAAGTTTTTAAAAACCCAAATTTTGACAAAAATCATACCACGAAGAAGGGCCATGGCCTCAGCACACTCAACCGTAATACTTCTGATACTGACTTGTAATTCCAGGGCAGAACCAAGAATTTCACCAAAAATAATCCCGAACAACTATATCAAAACCTGTTTTCCCAGAACGAGGTAGAGAAGAATCAACATTCACTTTCACTATACCAAAAGGAGGACGTAACCAAGCAACAGTTTGTGAAGGATCTATAGTTTTTTCCTTGAGACATTTTTTATTCCGATGGTTCTATATTCAAAGCTTGATAATGATCTCAACCACCCAAAATTTGGAGACTAGTACAATACCTTAGCAGCATAGCTAACCGACGCCTAAGTGAACATCCTTGTGTGCCAAAAAGTAATTGTATCATTAATTTCACAGCTACTTGATTCAGATAACAAACCATATTCATTATTCCAATGAAGGAGATGAGCCTCAATGAAGATAAAGGCAAGAAAGATAGTTATAATATATAGTAAATACTCTGACGTAGGAGTAATTTAGTAGCCAGATTCAGAGATCCTTCAACTCTTTTCTGCATGCATGAATCTCCTCAGTTAGCTCATTTAAGGTCCGGCATGAAGACCCGCCTTCTTCCACCGCCTTGACCGCCGCCTCCCCAACTTCCGCCACCTTCTTCCTCACCACCTTCCCCT
Organism: Aralia elata; assembly: GCA_034770075.1. Taxonomy (NCBI): domain Eukaryota; kingdom Viridiplantae; phylum Streptophyta; class Magnoliopsida; order Apiales; family Araliaceae; genus Aralia; species Aralia elata. The sequence continues at coordinate 13,738,750 of CM068378.1, forward strand.
CCTCTCCCTCCATTAATTCCCTCACCATCTTCTCCAAACCTTCCCACTTGACAAACCCTCTCACCGCCCCATCACACGTCTCCACCCTTAACCCCACCTTTATCTCCTCCACCACCATCCTCGCATTCAACGGCTGATCCGCCATCATCGGCCATGCTAGTATTGGCACCTTGGCGCATATACTCTCCAACACCGAGTTCCAACCACAGTGGCTCAAAAACCCTTTGACACTCTCATGCCCTAATATCTCCCTCTGATCAACCCATTCCCTCACAATTATTCCTCTATCCTTCACTCTCTCATCATACCCATCATCCACTTCCTTCCCATTTTCCCTCACCACCCACAAAAAATTCACCCCTGATTTTTCTAACCCAATCTTCATTTGTTCAAACTGTTCCCTTGGTATCTCCGCTTGGGACCCAAATGCCACGTAAAGTACAGGGCTGCTCCCCTGTTCCAGCTTCTGGTCTAGCCACTTCACCCAAGATGGTTTTTGGCTCGTTTCTTTTGGTGGTTCTGCCATACAAAGAGGCCCAACGCACCATGCTTTTGGCTGGCATTCGCGGTGATAGTATTCCAGAAACTTGGGCTCGAGCTCATAGAAACTGTTCACTACAAGACCGTAGCTTTTGGATGTGGCAATGACTTGCTCCATAATGAACTCAAAATGAGGACCTTTTGGCTCGCGGTCAGTAAAAGGCGGGTCAAAATCATTTCTTGTGAGCTTAATCCATGGAAAGTTCGGGACTTGAAATAATTTGCTGTCTGATTCAGTCCGCGTAAGAATCTGGCTCACTGTTACTTCTCGGTTTATCACGCTAATGTAATTGTTAAAACCATACGTTGCTAGTCGGGGAATACCAAATTTGGAGGCCGAATCGAGGGTCCAGCCTAGGAAGCCATCGGTTACCATGAAAGTTACAGGTGGGAGGGTGCTTAATGCTTTTTCGAAATCGGGTTTCATTAGTTTTGTGGAGGTGGCAAATGGGACAAAGAGGGACATTGAGGGGAGTTTGTCTGTGCTCTCTACGCCTGCGGGTAGTCCATCGATGTTTTCGGGGAATGGGAGGGTAATGATGGAGGCGGTGGTGGAGGAGAGAGATTTGGAGATGAAGGGGCGGTTGGCCGGGGTGGTGAAGATTGTGACAGTGGCGCCACGGCGGAGGAGGAGATGGGTTAGGTGGAGGAGAGGGATGGTGTGGCCTTTTGACATGAATGGGAACAAAACAATATGTGGAGTTGAACCACCGTCATTGAGAAGAGAACCCATATCTTCTCTCCTCTTTGATTTGTCTACTAAAATCGAGTTAGATTTATAAGAAAATGAGGTAGTGACTTTTCTAGGCAGATTTTAATGTATTACTAACTCCCTTCCAAAATTTAATATACACTGTAACTATTTAAAGTTATTTTTTAAAATTTTAATTAATATTTGTTTAAAATTTCAAAATAATAAATATTAAATATAACAATTAATAATACTTTTTAGATAATTTATAATAATTATAATTATTTGTACTAAAATTTAAAAATTCTGTATTAATTTTAAAATCTAAAATCTACAAATTGATCACAAAAAATGAGTCACAATTCATCTATAATTTTAGAACAAAACTGTATGTGACTCAAATAATACGGGAGAGAGATGTGACTTGCCGATTGTCGATAGCTGAGAGCCTTGGTGGGCTATTGTCCTTTTCTTATAAATTAATGGACTACGTGTTTGTTTTTTTCATAAAAATTTTCTTCTAGACGCCTTAATTCATTTTGGTTTGTAAGATTTTGTTGTCAATGAGTTATATATATATATATATATATATATATATATATGTGTGTGTGTGTATATATATATATATGGTATCGATCCATTGACAATGTTATAAATTTAAAATTATTTTTACAATAAATCTCAATCGTTCATTATTGGATCAAACGGTATAAGGAAATTTCAGTCCGCACTTTAATATTAGGGTGCCAACACTTTAATAGTACGGATGAGAAAATTGACCAAAATGCTTTCATCTGTCCGCACTTTAGTTGTGCAAACGGCATGGCCACTAAATATTATTATAATAATATACTCCCTCCGTCCCAAGATAAAAGTCTTTCATTGACTTTTGTGGTCAAATTGACCATTTTTAAAATTAACAAGTAAACATATATATTTAGATTTTAAAAAAAGCAAACATTGAGATTAGTACTAAATTATATGTAATTTATAATGTTTATAGGCTTTTTACATATATATATATAAAAGAATAATAAGATATATTGATTTAAAAAATGGTCAATTTGACCATAAAAGTCAATGGAGCACTTTTATCCTGGGACGGAGGGAGTATAATATTAGATTATAGGTTAAACGACATCGTTTTAGGTTCCGCACATTAGTAGTGTGAATGGTAGGTCATGCACCAAAGCCACAACTGATCGTTTCTTCTTCATTACAATATTTGGTCCATTCCCGGAAAAGCTCACTAAATGCAAGTATTCTCATACCAAACCAACCCACTGAAATGCAAATAGGGATCATAAATGTAGTCAATATCACGAAGAATAAAGAGATGTTGTCTATACCCAAATAAAAATGGATGTTTTCATAAGGAAGACATCGAATGCTTTCCACAAATTGAGCTTTGGCCGTAGAAGGATTGAATTGTATCCGAAGGACAGGGCTAAGAGATAGCGACGAAAATGCAGTGGCAACAAATCTTCACTTTTAATCGACCGATCTTACATTTTGTCTTGTTCAAATCTTATGCATTTCTTACATATTCATAATATATAAATTGTTGTATACAAAGTTCGATTAGTTGTATACATAACTTCGCAGACATGAAATTGTTGTATACATAACATGTAGTGTTGGTTACAAAGATTTATTGTATTCAAAATATCTATTTATGGATGGTGGTTTTCATTATTGTAGGGTTAGATTTATTTATTTTTTAATATGTAAAATCCTTCCTTCCACGACGGTATAATTATGGAGAGTATCTTTTCATCCAGTATTATTGTTCTTTGGTATCAACATGAAATTAGGAGGTGTGGGTGTGGGTGTGGGTGTTTATGGGATATTAGATGTCTTATTACTATAACATTTTTTTGTTATCAATAGAAAATGGAATTTAATCCCGAACCGATCGATAACACGTTATTGTGGAATCAAGCTAACCACATCTCAATTGTAGTATGAAATAATCCTCGTTTTAGGCGCAAGTTTGGTTATTAAACGATGTACAAAGAGAGTTATTAATGTAAGACCCCGATTTTTATGAAATAAAAGTTATTTTTCTTTATGATTATTATTCTAAACAGTAAAGTTTTTAATTGATAAAATATTATAGTTAAGGGTGATATATGCAAATTATCTAATATATGATATATTCCTTTTGTCGAGAAATATTATATTCAGTAAAGTACGACGGCGCCGAAATAACCAATCATTGGTGGGCCCAATAACGACTAATTGTCGGATACGAAAAATAACAGTATTAATATTTTTATAAAAATTGTCAACGGTATTATCACTTGCAACTACTGAAATACTCGGTAATAAAAGAACAGTTTACGCATTATTCTACAGTAGCACACGGTATTCTAACAGTAGCACATGGTATTGCACAGTAACTCATATTATTTGATATGATATTATTAGACCAGTTAGCATTATTGACAATGCCTATAAGTTCTGTCAAGGAAATGAGTTATTTAATTGCGCACTGTTTCCACGGAAAGCCCTCTCTTTCCACAAATTGAGATTTGGCCGTAAAAGGAACGAATTGTATCCGAAGAATAGGGCTAAGAGATAGAGACGAAAATGCAGCGGCAACAGATCTTCACTTTCAATCGACCGATCTTACATTTTGTCTTGTTCAAATCTTGTGTATTTCTTACATATTCATAATATATAAATTGTTGTATACAAAGTTCGATTAGTTGTATACATAACTTCGCAGGCATGAAATTGTTGTATACATAACATGTAATGTTGGTTACAAAGATTTATTGTATTCAAAATATCTATTTATGGATGGTGGTTTTCATTATTGTAGGGTTAAATTTATTTATTTTTTAATATGTAAAATCCTTCCTTCCACGACGGTATAATTATTGAGAGTATCTTTTCATCCAGTATTATTGTTCTTTGGTATCAACATGAAATTAGGAGGTGTGGGTGTGGGTGTTAATGGGATATTAGATGTCTTATTGCTATAAATTTTTTTTGTTATCAATAGAAAATGGAATTTAATCCCGAACCGATCGATAACACGTTATTGTGGAATCAAGCTAACCACATCTCAATTGTAGTATGAGATAATCCTCGTTTTAGGCGCAAGTTTGGTTATTAAACGATGGACAAAAAGAGTTATTAATGTAAGACCCCAATTTTTATGAAATAAAAGTTATTTTTCTTTATGATTATTATTTTAAACAGTAAAATTTTTAATTGATAAAATATTATAGTTAAGGGTGATATATGCAAATTATCTAATATATGATATATTCCTTTTGTCAGAAAATATTATATTCAGTAAAGTACGACGGCGCCGAAATAACCAATCATTAGTGGGCCTAATAATGACTAATTATCGGATACGAAAAACAACAGTATTAATATTTTTATAAAAATTGTCAACGGTATTATCACTTGCAACTACTGAAATACCCAGTAATAAAAGAACAGTTTACGCATTATTCTACAGTAGCACACGGTATTCTAACAGTAGCACATGGTATTGCACAATAACTCATATTATTTGATATGATATTATTAGACCAGTTAGTATTATTGACAATGTTTATAAGTTCTGTCAAGGAAATGGGTTATTTAATTGCGCGCCGTTTCCACGGAAAGCCCTCTCTTTCCTAAGAATGATTGGTTGTTAATATTGTGAGCCTATAATATTAATGGTGAATAATTGTTGAAAGATTGAAAATGTGTTGATTAAAGATGAGTGATGTGCGGTAGATATTTATTTAATTTTTTTGTTTGTCATGAAGCGTTTGTTGTAAGTTTGACTTATTATTTCATGGACCCCCACTTGCCAATTTGTCAAAATGTCGACAGAAATTTCGTTCAGAATTTATTTTATTATTATTATAATAGTAATAAAACAAAAACTTTTTATATAAAATAGGAATTTTTATATTATATATAAAGTTATTTGTTTTATTAGAATATTTTATTTCACATTAAAAATTAGACGAAACTTTCGAAATCGATGGGCGAAGCATACGCGTTTGTCAAACTTGGTGTGCTAAGTATTTTCCTATAAATAGGTTGCTCAGTTAAGCAATGAAACTCACATCAGAAACACAAAATTCTTCTTCCATAATATTGTGAGTATTTCTTTTGAGTATAAGGATACTTTGAGCGTAGCTAATAGTGCAAGATTTTCTCAAGATAATCTCCTTTATATCAGTCAGATCTAGACTCCTACTAAGCTAAATGATATCATTTTTTTTATACTCGTAAGGGATATCATTTTCTTTCATACTCCTCTATTTATGGTAAGAAATTATTATTATTCGTTTTCATAACCTTATTATTAAATGGTGAAAATTTCTAAAATTAGTAGAATATCTTTAATAGTTTGTGTTTCATCTAGTATCTTTTCACCTAAATCTTTCTATTACGTTTTACACGTTATAGTTGAATTGTGAACCTTATTTATTCTTGAACTCTAATCGAATTTCTGGATATCATGTTGACAATTTGGACATTATTAGACTCTGGATAAATTAAATTATAAATCTCTAATATTTATTATTGATCTTATTGTTTCTATTCATCCTTTATATCATTGTCATAATCTTCTAACTTAAATTACGGTGAAAGTTTTCTTTGGCCTGTAGTGCAAAGATGAATTGGTGATTGACATTATTATGACCAATTGACCAGGAACTGTGTATTGGTATAATCATGACATTTGGTGTTACAAACAAAGGCTTGTGGTTAAAGTTCTCTTTGACCCGTAGTGCAAAGATGGACTGGTGTTTGGCATGATCATGACCATTAGTGTTACAAATGAATATCTTTGGCCCGTAGTGCAAAGATAAACTGTTGATTTGGATGATCATAAACAGTAATTGTTGATTGGTGTTACAAAAATAAAATAATGATGGTGAATTTTTTTAAATAAGAGAAAATAGTAGTCATTATGTTCTATTTGACTCTTCTAATGAATTACTTGTCCCGCTGTAGTTATCGTTGAAAACTTATATTATCTTTAAATCTCTGATTGATCACTATTGAAAAGTAAAGATAATTTATTCTTCATTATTTTATTTATGATATTCTTTACTAGGCTAATTGAACTCACCCTTTTCAATTTTGTTCTATTATTCTTCTCAGAAAATGAAAGTGTAGCTGGGACTAGCCGGGGAATGGAGTGATGGCCCGAGACTATAGAAGTATCTCAATACGTTATAAAATAGTGTGACAATAATTATATTGAGAACATTTATATTTGTATTGAAACTCAAAGTATGTGTGTTGTCGTATTTTGCACGACAATATAATAGTTGTAAATAGAAAAATTTGTATTTGAATTTTGTAGTATGTATTTCGGCGACTCAAAATGGGTTGTGTGGACCTATTTTGGGAACGTCACAGAAGAAACTTGGTATAGCAGGACATCACGTATTCCCCTAATTTGGCATGACGTTGTAGAATTTCAAATACCAGATAGAATGTTGAAACAAGTTAGGGAATACCAAGATATATTTGATGCCTTGATTAATATGGCTGAACTGAGGGCAATAGGGGTGTTCATCGGTAATTTACCGTACCGAACCGGTCCGAACCGTACCGAACCGGTTACCGAAAGTACCCAAAACCATGTACCGATACCGGTACCGGTTGAACCGGTGTCCCGAACTGGTTGGTCGGTTCGGTACCGGAACGGTATCGATTTTTACCGAAGCTTGTACCGATTTATTTATCTGCAGATCATAATCCCAACTGTGATATAATTTACAGCTTGAAATGAGCAATACACCAAGACCCATCACCCATGAAGCAAAACATTTTATCAGAACATATGAACACAAAAATATAACCACAAATTGAACACATCGCAGATCAATTAGTTTATCTTATAGTTATAGATAGTTATACTCATTCCATCACACATGCAGTTTACCCAAAATTAGAAATAAATAAGAAAATAGAGAGCATCTGGGAAAGAAGAAATAGGCAAATCCATGTTTAAACAACAAACTCCCCATCCAATTTGAACATACCCCAAGACCCCCGGCAGTCCAACTCAAGGAATTCCATATTTAGATCACCCATTTATTAATTGAAAAACCCACAAAACTACATAACGAAGTACTAAAAAGGTAATTAAAAAACCCAGATCATAATCCCAACTATGTTGCTGCTGAAACTGAATTGATCCGAAAATTGGAGAAAATTTTCCAAACTGATAGAGTTTCCGTTCATTTCTAGACGAGATTCCGATGGTTTTGCAGGCCACGACGGCCGATCTAGCAACAGAGAAAACGAATCTTACGTGATGAAGCAACAGAGAAAACGAATCTTACACGATTTGTAGCAGCCATGTGGAATCTTCGAATGGCTGAAATTGAACAGAGAGAACACCGAGGAAGTATGAAGGTCGACACTCGCCGCAGAGAAAATGCCTCTTACGTGATGATGATGTAGAGAGTCATGACGCCGATGAGCTAGAGAGTAGTAGAGACGATGAGCAGTGGCTGGGTTTTTGATTTGGGAATTGGGAGATAAAGCATAAAGGCTTACAATCAGGGAATACAAAGGATTTAATATTCAACCGGTATACCGGTTCGGTACGGTATGTACCGAACATCCAAAATACCATCCCGAACCCGGTACCGAATAACCGGTATATACCGATTATTTGTACCGGTACCGAACCGGTTTTATTTTGTCCCGAACCGACCGGTTCGAACCGGTTCGGTTAACCAAAAAACCGAAAAAAATGCCCACACCTAGAGGGCAACTCGTGAAGGAATTCGCGTAATTGATTATGAAGAATTTTGAAAAGACTACATTGTCACGTAGTACGCATGGCAAGAAATTATTATTGACTTTGTAGTGGTTACAAGAAAGTTGGTCCCTCTTTCAGGGTACTTGAAATGGTATCGATTGATGACCCAGACTATAATTAGCCAGCCACAACTTGTCCTAGATGAGAGTTATACCCCACGTGACATATTCCATCAATACGATGCTATGTACAATAATATTTAATGGTCATATCGTTCGCACAACTAAAGTGCGGATATAGGAGGGCATTTTAGCTAGTTTTTTCATCCGCACTACTGAAGTGTGGACACCTTAATATTAAAATGTGGACTGGAGTTCCCTTACACCGTTCGATCTAGCAGTGGCCAGTTAAGATCTGTTATAAAGATAATCTGAAGTTTAGAGCGTTGTCGATGTGTGTGTGTGTATGTGTGTGTGTATGTATGTATGTATGTATATATATATATATATATATATATATATATATATATATATATATATATATATAAACAAATCGTGGTTGTTTAATCGCGAATCCAACGGACAAAATTATTATGCATCCGCATTTTAGTATGGAGGAACCTGCACAACTAAAGTATGGATTCAACATTGACCATTTTGCCCTCAAAGATCTGCACTTTAGTAGTACGGATGATAAGTTTAATATTATTAAATATATTATTACGGACGATGGCTTTTATATCACAAGAACAATAAAGTAGATCGAAGGAAGCAACGAAAACATTTGAGGACAATCACAAATTGAACAACAACCACGTAGTTTTCAATAATTTCTCACTCAAATTATAGCTTTTAGAGCTCCAATTATGTTTAAAGCTATTATGTTTGAAGTTTGATTTATGAAGAATCCACGTCTGATTTGAGTAAAGTACTTGTTTTTTTGCTAACCAAATTGATGTGCAAGGAGTCCGAAGCTTCCCATACACTATTTCTCTTTCATCATTTTTTGATCTATGTATGTGCACATCGTGTGTGGGAATAAGTTGTGACGTTTCTCTCTCTACTTTGTCTCACTATAAGTTAAGCTTTGACATATTTATTTATGCATAGGTTGTACTAATAGTAAAAGGAAAAAGCTCCTCTAATCCGCACAACTATATTGCGGATTGTTGGAGGCTATGTAAAAGAACGTATAAGGAAGAGATGAGGAGAGAGAGAGAGAGAAAAAAAAAGTGGATCTTGTCGAAGAGAAAGCAATCTGTGAAAGGAACTAGCATAATATTTTCGAGAGGAGAGAGAAAGAAAGTGGGTCTTGTTGAAGAGAGAGCAATCTGTGAGAGGAACTAGCATAATATTTTTGTAATATGCTATAACAGACTCGCCATCCGCGTAACTAAAGTGCAGATGGGAAAAATCCCTCTGTTTTGATTATTATATATTATAACACAAAATTTGGTAAAGTCAGCGTTCACAGAATTAAACTGCGGAGCCTGAAAGGCAATTTTGTTATTATTTGGTTCCGCAGTTTAGTTATGTGGGTTCCTCCATATTAAAGTGCATATTGAAGTTATATTACACCGTTAGTTCTACGAATAGACGGCTGAGATCTGTTGTAAGGATAATGTTAACCTTACACGTTGGCTATGGGGACCAAACCATAGCCAACGTTGTAAGGTTATCATTATCTTTACAACAGATCTCAGTCGTCCATCTGCAGATCGAACGGTAAAAATTATCATTCATCCGCACTTTAGTTTTAGGGTGCCCGCACTACTAAAGTACGAATTCAAAACTGACCGAAATACTCTCTTCTTTAAAAATTTCACTGTTCGCACAATTAAAGTGCGGACGAAAAGATTTTTTATCACGTAAAAAGCTTTGAGTTAGATCAGCCAAAGTCTTAGAATTTGTCGAAAGCAACATGTCTTCTATCTAGAGGCTCTCAGCTCCATCTTGTGGATAATCAGCTAGTGGTATATCAATGCTCGAGAGTCGAGACAATCCTAGAAAGGAAAGGTTTTCGCACAAAACCGTTGGTGAGTGAATAATGGATATTGGTGTGTGAGGTGGCTCAATTGATAGTGATTGATGAAAGGAAGCCTGGTGAGAAACGCAAATCGACGATTAGTACCACTGCCGAATCCAAAATCGTCCTTCCAAGACCGAGGCGAATCGATTTCTAATATATGATAATTAAAAGACGTGCTCTTCATGTAAGGAAATCTATAATCTTGTTAATCAGAACCCTCGAATTGTCCATTTTATATCGACAATTTTCGAACTCAAAATCCCAAGTCTCCTAATATGCATCCACTATTCAAAATCAGAAGTTACGTAAGATTAGAAAGAAAAAAGTTCACTTGCCTCAGCAAATTAGAATATGCTTCAGAGTCAAGAAAACAAAAATATCTCTTCTTCGGCACTTTAATTCTCTGAACGGTGAAATTTTTAAAAAATATAGTATTTTGGTTATTTCTGAGTCCGAACTTTAATAGTGCAGACACCCCAAACTAAAATGTGAATGAATAATAATTTTTACCGTTAAATCTGCGATTGAACGACCACAATTTATTATAAAAATAATTTTAAATTTACAATATTAATTATGAATCAGCACTCAATATAAACAGGATATTGAACTGGGTGGCCTAATTTTTTTTCTAATTAATTTCAAAATTGTCAACAATTAAACTTAGGTGCAGGTGGCACACCATCAATTGATGCATGATTGATGCCAACATGCATGAATCCTACACATTAGAAGGACTTCTAGAATTACTACTACGTGGTATATTCTTGTCGGTCGGGGGCGTTGGATCTCTGCGCTGGATCTCTGCCAATATTATCGGTCAGAATCTTGAATCAGTCAATTATCTCAACATGTGAGGTAAAAAAATTTAGAAAAAGTTGAATACTTTCTTCCTACTCCAATACTTGCCCCAGACATACTTCTTTAATGTCCTTGAAGCGGTCAGATTCTATTATTCTGGCCAGTTAATGTACAATACTTGTCACAATAAAATCTACTTCACAATAGAATTTTATTTATAAAATTTATAATTTTAAGGTTATATTTGTGTTAGTCAGAGCCATTGCATAAAAATGAAAATAATGTAATGATAAATTTAAAAAAATTGTGTTATTTTATATTATTATTAATAAAATGAAAGTTATTTTTGTTAAACAGGTGGAGTATTTTATTCATGTAAATTAATGAATAAATATGTTTTTCAATGAAAGGATCATCACGCTGTAAATTAACAAAATTTAAAATGATCTTTGAAATCGGGAAAAGGTCCATAACATGCCATACATTGTCGTCGTCATTTTTTTAAATTATTTTAAATTATTGCACCAGCCTTACCGCAACCTAATTGTTTATTTGTCTGTCCCCGACAAATACCGTCAACCCATAAATCATAACCATATTAATATCTATAGCCTTACAAGAACGATACTCCATAAATTAATACATTTGGTGATATGACGCTTAAAAGCGTTCGTCTGACGAAATATTGAGGTTAAAAATATTTAGTATTTAGTTACCTTTTAAAATTATTTTAGTAAATAGAAACTTTGATTAAAAAGCACATGTGACTTGTGAGAAATCAGAAAAGCAAAACATTTAGACTTTTGGCTAGCAATTTTGACACAAATATAATGTACAAAGTTATTCTTAAATTATTTATAGAAAAAATAAGTTGCACAAAAAAGAGTCTGTACCACTTATTTTTATAATCTTGTCTTACTTTTTTAAAAGAGCATTTTCAATGCGTATAGAATTATTGCTTTTAAATGCACTTTTACAATTGTTAATTGAACACTATTTTTATTTTATTTTTGATCAAAACACTTTTATCAAAAAAATTAAAATTTAAATACTTTATCTCACAATATGGCGGAAGAATTAATTATCTATAATTCTATATCTATCTATACTATTAAGGGAGAGCAAACAGGGACAGTTACGTTTAGGCTCTTGATTTCTGTCCACTATTAATTATTCATCACCCTTAATTATTCTCTTCAATTATTTTTTATATTTTTTTGTACATAAACAATTGTGTGCTGCAAGTAACTAGTATTCCATAAATGCGATATGGATGTACGCATAATTTAGGATTAGAAAAAAACAGCTACTGTATTTTATCATTATTATCTTTTGTTTTAACATAGAATGAGGTCATAAAATATTTTACATAAGTGATTTATTTATAAGCACAATTTAAAAAATGTAAATGTTATATGTGACTATATATTTTTAAAAACCTAGTAAGAAAAGGAGCACACGTAGATGCAAAAGAAAGCCGAACATATATTACCTCCACCAGAACGTCTATTAATCATGCAGGGAATGAGTTCTAAATTTAATTCAATTAAACTATTTAAGATTCCATACATATAAAAATAATTTTCTAACTATTTATTTTAAAAAAATAATATATATATATATATATATATACTGTATAATTTAATTTTACCCTAAAATTCAATTATGGCAATTGTGGCTCCAAAGAAGATCCGCATGGTGACAAATTAATGACAAGCCATTACGTAAAAAAATAACAAAAATGTGGTGATACCTCTTTTCTGTTTTCACATCCTAAAAACAAAAACAAATGTCTGTCTTTTCCTTCTTGATCCTTCTTGTTTGTGTAGTGGTCCCCGTATATTATGATTATTGATATAATTTAGAAAGATTAATTTAGATTCATGTATGCAGTACGTAGCATTCCGGTTAATTTGAAGTCTCCTCAGCTACATAACTAATATAGATATAGCACCACTGATAAGACCTTATGCGAGTAAAAGCAGAAAAAATGAAAGCATGTCTCTCGAACAGACCTCCTTTTTACATCAAGATTTGAGCCTGCCTCAAGTTGACTGTCGGCATCGATAGAGTACCGTAAGATACTCCATCACTTATTTTTAATTAAGGTTTTAGCAGAAAATATCATATATATTAAAAAATATTATTAATATTTTATTGATTTGATTAAATTATATATAAAATCTCGGTATTGTCATAATTCTAAAATATATGAGCCATTTTGAATGATGCATCCATGGAGCTAGGCAATTTTAGCATCAACTTCAAGACCAGAAAAGATGACAAGAGGAGAGTGTGGTGAGAGTGCGATATAGGCTTATATACGTTTGCTCCATTACCAATTTTGTATTTCACAAATTAACTGTTATTTAGTTTTATTATTTCAAAGTTGCAAGACTTTTCTCTAAGATTAAAAACATGAAATTAACCGAGATTTGAACTCTCACTTTCTCGATACATAAAGGACGGGCATAACCATTGACCAAGAACCTTTGGTTATTTGTCATGTCTTTTTGCATGAATCTCCTCCATGAGCTCATTTAAGCTCCGCCAAGAAGACCCGCCTTCTTCTATCGCCTTGACTGCCACCTCCCCAACCTCCTCCACCTTCTTCCTCACCACCTTCCCCATCTCTCCCTCCATTAATTCCCTCACCATCTTCTCCAAACCCTCCCCCTTCACAAACCCTCTCACCGTCCCATCACACGTCTCCATCCTTAACCCCACCTTTATCTCCTCCACCACCATCCTCGCATTCAGCGGCTGCTCTGCCATCATCGGCCACGCCAGTATCGGCACCTTGGCGCATATACTCTCCAACACCGAATTCCAACCGCAGTGACTCAAAAACCCTTCGACACTCTCGTGTCCTAATATCTCCCTCTGATCAACCCATTCCCTCACAATTATTCCTCTATCCTTCACTCTCTCATCATACCCATCATCCACTTCCTTTCCATTTTTCCCCACCACCCACAAAAAGTTCACCCCTGATTTTTCTAACCCAATCTTAATTTCTTCAAACTGTTCCCTCGGTATCTCCGCTTGAGACCCAAATGCCACGTAAAGAACAGGGCTGCTCCCCTGTTCTAGTTTCTGGTCTAGCCACTTCACCCATGGTGGCTGTTGGGTCGTTTCTTTTCGTGGTTCTGCCATACAAAGAGGCCCAACGCACCATGCTTTTGGGTGGGATTTGCGATTCCAGTATTCCAAAAACTTAGGCTCAAGCTCATAGAAACTGTTCGCTATAAGACCATAGCTTTTGGACGTGGCAATGACTTGCTCCATAACGAACTCAAAGTGAGGACCTTTTTGCTCGCGGTCAGTGAAAGGCGGTTTAAAATAATAACTTGTGAGCTTAATCCATGGAAAGCTCGGGACTTGAAATAATTCATCGTCTGATTCAGTCCGCATAAGAATCTGGCTCATTGATACTTCTCGGCATATCACGCCAGTGTAGTTATTAAAACCATACGTTACCAGCCGCGGAATACCAAATTTGGAGGCCGAATCAAGGGTCCAGCCTAGGAAGCCATCAGTTATCATGAAAGTTACATGTGGGAGGGTGCTTAATGCATTTTCGAAATCGGGTTTCATTAGTTTTGTGGAGGTTGCAAATGGGACAAAGAAGGACATAGAGGGGAGTTTGTCTGTGCTCTCTATGCCTGATGGTAGTCCATCGACGTTTTCGGGGAATGGAAGGGTAATTATAGAGGCGGTGGTGGAGGAGAGAGAACTGGAGATGAAGGGGCGGTTGGCGGGGGTGGTGAAGATTGTGACGGTGGCGCCACGGCGGAGGAGGAGATGGGTTAGGTGGAGCAGAGGGATGGTGTGACCTTTTGACATGAACGGGAACAAGACAATATGTGGAGACGTTGAACCACCATCATTGAGAAGAGAACCCATATCTTTCTCCCTCTCTGCTCTTGCCTTCAACTAAAATGGAGTTAGATTTATAAGAAAATGAAGTAGAGGACTTTTCTAGGCAGATTTTAATGTATTCCTAACTTTTTAAAACAATAAATATTATAATTAATAATACTTTTTAAATTATTTATAACAATTATAATTATTTAGTGGAAAAGGGATCGAAACTTTAGAGGGTATATAACTAGTATACTATGGGTTAATAAGTCAATTTTTAGACTTTTTTAGATTAATCCAACCGTGCGAATATAAAAAGCATACAAAAATATGTGAACGTATGAATTTTCATATAATTTGATGATGTCTATCAACGACTTTATATTAAAAAAAATCACTAAATTTAAGTCGTAAAAAATATACTTATTTTACAAGGTTATAAAAATAATATTACACAACTTCACATCAAATAAAAATTTATATTATTTCATATTTTTGCATGTTCTTTTCATCCGCACGGTTAGATTTTATTAAAAAATTATGATAAAATCATTTTTGAAACTAAGGTATATAACTTATATACCCTAGAGGGTGCCACCCGTGAGCCCAATTATTTACACTAAAATTTAAAAATTTTTGTATAATTTTAAAACTATATATTTGACTCTTACGTGATGTTTGATAAAATTGTATAATTAAGATATGTAATATTTAGAAGTGTGTGTAATATAGAAGATCAGTTTGAAACAAAGACAAAATGATAAAAGTTGTTTGATAACTAAATTTTTTAAAATATTTGAATAACAATATTTTACCGATTTAACTTTGTATATTATTTTGAATAATTCAATCATTTTTATAAGAATAATTATAATATACAATATCAATTTTAATCAAAAATATTTATTATATAATTAAATATTAAAATCTAATTGTTGAAAATTTATATTTAAATGAGTTTTATGCAATTTTTAATATGTGTATAAATATTTAAAAATAATTGTATAGATTCTACTAGATGGTATACTATACATATGATTTATTTATATAATAACTTTTTTACTATAAAACAAAATAAACTGAAAGACCCACTTATTCATAGCCTCATATTATTGATAAACCCAACAAACATTCATATTCATAGACATCAGACCACTAAGGTATAGTATTGCCCATATGCAATCACTAAGGTACTGTATTACCCATATGCAACCACTAAGGTACTGTATTACGCATCTGCAACTATGAATGACTACAGGATCTAGAAAAATCAATTTCTTCTAGAATTAACAACGGAAAATCTGATCTTTAATGTCAACAATATATAATTAATTTTATACTTATAAAAGAGATGCGAGATCGTAAAAAAAAAAGGATCTTGTCGAAATTTTTATCGGAACGAAAAGAAGAAAAAAGATGATAGTTTCAGAGTTCGGATAACATGTCTCAAACTATGTCTCATCTCCTATACTAACAAATAGACCGTGTCATATGACAATTTTAATGTTATTTTTTTGTAAAATACAAGGATTTAATCAAAATAAAAAATTGAAACCACTATAATTTTTTTCCACTCAATTACTGTTTCCATAATAAAAAAAAATCTTACTTCCTTCCAAATTCAATTCCTATTTAACCTATTAAATCAACTAAAATACATTCAATTGATAAAATTATATAATTTTAATGAGAAACAACATGAAAAATTCAAATCTGTTTAGGTGCATACATGTATTAGTCTTTTATTTTTCTTTTGCCCTTTTTTCGATAATCCAATTGACATAGGAGAGGACGAATACTAAAAAAAAATTATAAAAAAAAGAAGAAGAAGAACCCTTTGTTCTTCTTAAAGAAAATTAAGAAAATTAAGAAAATTAATGATATATTTTAGAAAGATTTATTTAGATTCATGTATGTAGTACGTAGCATTCCGGTTTATTTGAAGTCTCCTCAGCTACATAATTTAATACTCCCTCAGTCCCAAATTAATTTCTCAGTTTTGACTTTTTAAAGTCAAATTGACCATTTTTAAAACTAATCTTTTTACTATTTTTGCTAAAAATATAGGTGAAGAGATTATAACCAAAAAAAATATACACAATTTATTACTAACCATAATTTTTATAATTTTAAAAACATATTTATATATACTTAATTATTAATTTTAAAAATAGTCAATTTGACTTAAAAATGTCAAAATTGAACAATTAATTTGAGACGAAAGAAATATAGATGTAGCACCACTGATAAGACCTTATGCGAGTAAAAGCAGAAAAAATGAAAGCGAGTCTCTCGAACAGACCTCCTTTTTACATCCAGATCTGACCCTGCCTCAAGGTGACTGTTGGCATCGATAGAGTACCGTAAATTACTCCATCACTTATTTTTAATTAAGGTTTTAGGAGAAAATATCATATATATTAAAAAAATATTATTAATATTTTATTGATTTGATTAAATTATATATAAAATCTCAGTATTGTCATAATTCTAAAATATATGAGCCATTTTGAATGATGCATCCATGGAGCTAGGCAATTTTAGCATCAACTTCAAGACCAGAAAAGATGACAGGAGGAGAGTGCGGTGAGTGCGCTAGCCGCTATATATATAGGCTTACATTTGATACATACAAGAAGGATGGAGATAACCGTTGGGCTAACCCTTTCATTATTTGTCATGTCTTTTTTCATGAATTTCCTCCATGAGCTCATTTAAGCTCCGCCAAGAAGACCCGCCTTCTTCCACCGCCTTGACCGCCGCCTCCCCAACCTCCGCCACCTTCTTCTTCACCACCTTCCCCATCTCTCCCTCCATTAATTCCCTCACCATCTTCTCCAAACCCTCCCCCTTCACAAACCCTCTCACCGTCCCATCACACGTCTCCATCCTTAACCCCACCTTTATCTCCTCCACCACCATCCTCGCATTCAGCGGCTGCTCTGCCATCATCGGCCACGCCAGTATCGGCACCTTGGCGCATATACTCTCCAAACACCGAGTTCCAACCGCAGTGGCTCAAAAACCCTTCGACACTCTCGTGTCCTAATATCTCCCTCTGATCAACCCATTCCCTCACAATTATTCCTCTATCCTTCACTCTCTCATCATACCCATCATCCACTTCCTTTCCATTTTTCCCCACCACCCACAAAAAGTTCACCCCTGATTTTTCTAACCCAATCTTAATTTCTTCAAACTGTTCCCTCGGTATCTCCGCTTGAGACCCAAATGCCACGTAAAGAACAGGGCTGCTCCCCTGTTCTAGTTTCTGGTCTAGCCACTTCACCCATGGTGGCTGTTGGGTCGTTTCTTTTCGTGGTTCTGCCATACAAAGAGGCCCAACGCACCATGCTTTTGGGTGGGATTTGCGATTCCAGTATTCCAAAAACTTAGGCTCAAGCTCATAGAAACTGTTCGCTATAAGACCATAGCTTTTGGACGTGGCAATGACTTGCTCCATAACGAACTCAAAGTGAGGACCTTTTTGCTCGCGGTCAGTGAAAGGCGGGTTAAAATCATTTCTTGTGAGCTTAATCCATGGAAAGCTCGGGACTTGAAATAATTCATCGTCTGATTCAGTCCGCATAAGAATCTGGCTCATTGATACTTCTCGGCATATCACGCCAGTGTAGTTATTAAAACCATACGTTACCAGCCGCGGAATACCAAATTTGGAGGCCGAATCAAGGGTCCAGCCTAGGAAGCCATCAGTTATCATGAAAGTTACATGTGGGAGGGTGCTTAATGCATTTTCGAAATCGGGTTTCATTAGTTTTGTGGAGGTTGCAAATGGGACAAAGAAGGACATAGAGGGGAGTTTGTCTGTGCTCTCTATGCCTGATGGTAGTCCATCGACGTTTTCGGGGAATGGAAGGGTAATTATAGAGGCGGTGGTGGAGGAGAGAGAACTGGAGATGAAGGGGCGGTTGGCGGGGGTGGTGAAGATTGTGACGGTGGCGCCACGGCGGAGGAGGAGATGGGTTAGGTGGAGCAGAGGGATGGTGTGACCTTTTGACATGAACGGGAACAAGACAATATGTGGAGACGTTGAACCACCATCATTGAGAAGAGAACCCATATCTTTCTCCCTCTCTGCTCTTGCCTTCAACTAAAATGGAGTTAGATTTATAAGAAAATGAAGTAGAGGACTTTTCTAGGCAGATTTTAATGTATTCCTAACTTTTTAAAACAATAAATATTATAATTAATAATACTTTTTAAATTATTTATAACAATTATAATTATTTAGTGGAAAAGGGATCGAAACTTTAGAGGGTATATAACTAGTATACTATGGGTTAATAAGTCAATTTTTAGACTTTTTTAGATTAATCCAACCGTGCGAATATAAAAAGCATACAAAAATATGTGAACGTATGAATTTTCATATAATTTGATGATGTCTATCAACGACTTTATATTAAAAAAAATCACTAAATTTAAGTCGTAAAAAATATACTTATTTTACAAGGTTATAAAAATAATATTACACAACTTCACATCAAATAAAAATTTATATTATTTCATATTTTTGCATGTTCTTTTCATCCGCACGGTTAGATTTTATTAAAAAATTATGATAAAATCATTTTTGAAACTAAGGTATATAACTTATATACCCTAGAGGGTGCCACCCGTGAGCCCAATTATTTACACTAAAATTTAAAAATTTTGTATAATTTTAAAACTATATATTTGACTCTTACGTGGCGTTTGATAAAATTGTATAATTAAGATATGTAATATTTAGAAGTGTGTGTAATATAGAAGATCAGTTTGAAACAAAGACAAAATGATAAAAGTTGTTTGATAACTAAATTTTTTAAAATATTTGAATAACAATATTTTACCGATTTAACTTTGTATATTATTTTGAATAATTCAATCATTTTTATAAGAATAATTATAATATACAATATCAATTTTAATCAAAATATTTATTATATAATTAAATATTAAAATCTAATTGTTGAAAATTTATATTTAAATGATTTTTATGCAATTTTTAATATGTGTATAAATATTTAAAAATAATTGTATAAATTCTACTAGATGGTATACTATACATATGATTTATTTATATAATAACTTTTTTACTATAAAACAAAATAAACTGAAAGACCCACTTATTCATAGCCTCATATTATTGATAAACCCAACAAACATTCATATTCATAGTTGCAGACATCAGACCACTAAGGTATTGTATTGCCCGTATGCAACCACTAAGGTACTGTATTACCCAATTACCCATATGCAACCACTAAGGTACTGTATTACGCATCTGCAACTATGAATGACTACACGATCTAGAAAAATCAATTTCTTCTAGAATTAACAACGGAAAATCTGATCTTTAATGTCAACAATATATAATTAATTTTATACTTATAAAAGTGATGCGAGACCGTAAGAAAAAGGGATCTTGCCGAAATTTTTATCGGAACGAAAAGAAGAAGAAAAATAATAGTTTCAAAATTCGGATCACATGTCTCAAACTATGTCTCATCTCTTATTCTAACAAATAGATCGTGTCATGTGACAATTTTAATGTTATTTTTTTGTAAAATATAAGGATTTAATCAAAATAAAAAAATGAAACCACTATAATTTTTTTCCACTCAATTACTGTTTCCATAATAAAAAAAAATCTTACTTCCTTCCAATTCCAAATTCAATTCCTATTTAACCTATTAAATCAATTAAAATACATTCAATTGATAAAATTATATAATTTTAATGAGAAACAACATGAAAAATTCAAATCTGTTTAGGTGCATACATGTATTAGTCTTTTATTTTTCTTTTGCCCTTTTTTCGATAATCCAATTGACATAGGAGAGGACGAATACTAAAAAAAACGAAAAAAGAACCCTTTGTTCTTCTTAAAGAAAATTAAGAAAATTAAGAAAATTATTGATATATTTTAGAAAGATTTATTTAGATTCATGTATGTAGTACGTAGCATTCCGGTTTATTTGAAGTCTCCTCAGCTACATAATTAATACTCCCTCAGTCCCAAATTAATTTCTCAGTTTTGACTTTTTAAAGTCAAATTGACCATTTTTAAAACTAATCTTTTTACTATTTTTGCTAAAATATAGGTGAAGAGATTATAACCAAAAAAAATATACACAATTTATTACTAACCATAATTTTTATAATTTTAAAAATATATTTATATATACTTAATTATTAATTTTAAAAATAGTCAATTTGACTTAAAAATGTCAAAATTGAACAATTAATTTGAGACGAAAGAAATATAGATGTAGCACCACTGATAAGACCTTATGCGAGTAAAAGCAGAAAAAATGAAAGCGAGTCTCTCGAACAGATCTCCTTTTTACATCAAGATTTGACCCTGCCTCAAGGTGACTGTCGGCATCGATAGAGTACCGTAAGATACTCCATCACTTATTTTTAATTAAGGTTTTAGGAGAAAATATCATATATATTAAAAAATATTATTAATATTTTATTGATTTGATTAAATTATATATAAAATCTCAGTATTGTCATAATTCTAAAATATATGAGCCATTTTGAATGATGCATCCATGGAGCTAGGCAATTTTTAGCATTAACTTCAAGACAAGAAAAGATGACAAGAGGAGAGCGCGGTGAGTGCGCTATATATATAGGCTTACATTTGATACATACAAGAAGGATGAGATAACCGTTGGGCTAAGACCCTTTCATTATTTGTCATGTCTTTTTTCATGAATTTCCTCCATGAGCTCATTTAAGCTCCGCCAAGAAGACCCGCCTTCTTCCACCGCCTTGACCGCCGCCTCCCCAACCTCCGCCACCTTCTTCTTCACCACCTTCCCCATCTCTCCCTCCATTAATTCCCTCACCATCTTCTCCAAACCCTCCCCCTTCACAAACCCTCTCACCGTCCCATCACACGTCTCCATCCTTAACCCCACCTTTATCTCCTCCACCACCATCCTCGCATTCAGCGGCTGCTCTGCCATCATCGGCCACGCCAGTATCGGCACCTTGGCGCATATACTCTCCAACACCGAGTTCCAACCGCAGTGGCTCAAAAACCCTTCGACACTCTCGTGTCCTAATATCTCCCTCTGATCAACCCATTCCCTCACAATTATTCCTCTATCCTTCACTCTCTCATCATACCCATCATCCACTTCCTTTCCATTTTTCCCCACCACCCACAAAAAGTTCACCCCTGATTTTTCTAACCCAATCTTAATTTCTTCAAACTGTTCCCTCGGTATCTCCGCTTGAGACCCAAATGCCACGTAAAGAACAGGGCTGCTCCCCTGTTCTAGTTTCTGGTCTAGCCACTTCACCCATGGTGGCTGTTGGGTCGTTTCTTTTCGTGGTTCTGCCATACAAAGAGGCCCAACGCACCATGCTTTTGGGTGGGATTTGCGATTCCAGTATTCCAAAAACTTAGGCTCAAGCTCATAGAAACTGTTCGCTATAAGACCATAGCTTTTGGACGTGGCAATGACTTGCTCCATAACGAACTCAAAGTGAGGACCTTTTTGCTCGCGGTCAGTGAAAGGCGGGTTAAAATCATTTCTTGTGAGCTTAATCCATGGAAAGCTCGGGACTTGAAATAATTCATCGTCTGATTCAGTCCGCATAAGAATCTGGCTCATTGATACTTCTCGGCATATCACGCCAGTGTAGTTATTAAAACCATACGTTACCAGCCGCGGAATACCAAATTTGGAGGCCGAATCAAGGGTCCAGCCTAGGAAGCCATCAGTTATCATGAAAGTTACATGTGGGAGGGTGCTTAATGCATTTTCGAAATCGGGTTTCATTAGTTTTGTGGAGGTTGCAAAATGGGACAAAGAAGGACATAGAGGGGAGTTTGTCTGTGCTCTCTATGCCTGATGGTAGTCCATCGACGTTTTCGGGGAATGGAAGGGTAATTATAGAGGCGGTGGTGGAGGAGAGAGAACTGGAGATGAAGGGGCGGTTGGCGGGGGTGGTGAAGATTGTGACGGTGGCGCCACGGCGGAGGAGGAGATGGGTTAGGTGGAGCAGAGGGATGGTGTGACCTTTTGACATGAACGGGAACAAGACAATATGTGGAGACGTTGAACCACCATCATTGAGAAGAGAACCCATATCTTTCTCCCTCTCTGCTCTTGCCTTCAACTAAAATGGAGTTAGATTTATAAGAAAATGAAGTAGAGGACTTTTCTAGGCAGATTTTAATGTATTCCTAACTTTTTAAAACAATAAATATTATAATTAATAATACTTTTTAAATTATTTATAACAATTATAATTATTTAGTGGAAAAGGGATCGAAACTTTAGAGGGTATATAACTAGTATACTATGGGTTAATAAGTCAATTTTTAGACTTTTTTAGATTAATCCAACCGTGCGAATATAAAAAGCATACAAAAATATGTGAACGTATGAATTTTCATATAATTTG
Source organism: Aralia elata (assembly GCA_034770075.1). NCBI lineage: Eukaryota > Viridiplantae > Streptophyta > Magnoliopsida > Apiales > Araliaceae > Aralia > Aralia elata. The sequence continues at coordinate 13,761,855 of CM068378.1, forward strand.
ATGATGTCTATCAACGACTTTATATTAAAAAAAATCACTAAATTTAAGTCGTAAAAAATATACTTATTTTACAAGGTTATAAAAATAATATTACACAACTTCACATCAAATAAAAATTTATATTATTTCATATTTTTGCATGTTCTTTTCATCCGCACACGGTTAGATTTTATTAAAAAATTATGATAAAATCATTTTTGAAACTAAGGTATATAACTTATATACCCTAGAGGGTGCCACCCGTGAGCCCAATTATTTACACTAAAATTTAAAAATTTTGTATAATTTTAAAACTATATATTTGACTCTTACGTGGCGTTTGATAAAATTGTATAATTAAGATATGTAATATTTAGAAGTGTGTGTAATATAGAAGATCAGTTTGAAACAAAGACAAAATGATAAAAGTTGTTTGATAACTAAATTTTTTAAAATATTTGAATAACAATATTTTACCGATTTAACTTTGTATATTATTTTGAATAATTCAATCATTTTTATAAGAATAATTATAATATACAATATCAATTTTAATCAAAATATTTATTATATAATTAAATATTAAAATCTAATTGTTGAAAATTTATATTTAAATGATTTTTATGCAATTTTTAATATGTGTATAAATATTTAAAAATAATTGTATAAATTCTACTAGATGGTATACTATACATATGATTTATTTATATAATAACTTTTTTACTATAAAACAAAATAAACTGAAAGACCCACTTATTCATAGCCTCATATTATTGATAAACCCAACAAACATTCATATTCATAGACATCAGACCACTAAGGTATAGTATTGCCCATATGCAATCACTAAGGTACTGTATTACCCATATGCAACCACTAAGGTACTGTATTACGCATCTGCAACTATGAATGACTACAGGATCTAGAAAAATCAATTTCTTCTAGAATTAACAACGGAAAATCTGATCTTTAATGTCAACAATATATAATTAATTTTATACTTATAAAAGAGATGCGAGATCGTAAAAAAAAAGGATCTTGTCGAAATTTTTATCGGAACGAAAAGAAGAAAAAAGATGATAGTTTCAGAGTTCGGATAACATGTCTCAAACTATGTCTCATCTCCTATACTAACAAATAGACCGTGTCATATGACAATTTTAATGTTATTTTTTTGTAAAATACAAGGATTTAATCAAAATAAAAAATTGAAACCACTATAATTTTTTTCCACTCAATTACTGTTTCCATAATAAAAAAAAATCTTACTTCCTTCCAAATTCAATTCCTATTTAACCTATTAAATCAACTAAAATACATTCAATTGATAAAATTATATAATTTTAATGAGAAACAACATGCAAAATTCAAATCTGTTTAGGCGCATACATGTATTAGTCTTTTATTTTTCTTTTGCCCTTTTTCCGATAATCCAATTGACATAGGAGAGGACGAATACTAAAAAAAACGAAAAAAGAACCCTTTGTTCTTCTTAAAGAAAATTAAGAAAATTAAGAAAATTATTGATATATTTTAGAAAGATTTATTTAGATTCATGTATGTAGTACGTAGCATTCCGGTTTATTTGAAGTCTCCTCAGCTACATAATTAATACTCCCTCAGTCCCAAATTAATTTCTCAGTTTTGACTTTTTAAAGTCAAATTGACCATTTTTAAAACTAATCTTTTTACTATTTTTGCTAAAATATAGGTGAAGAGATTATAACCAAAAAAAATATACACAATTTATTACTAACCATAATTTTTATAATTTTAAAAATATATTTATATATACTTAATTATTAATTTTAAAAATAGTCAATTTGACTTAAAAATGTCAAAATTGAACAATTAATTTGAGACGAAAGAAATATAGATGTAGCACCACTGATAAGACCTTATGCGAGTAAAAGCAGAAAAAATGAAAGCGAGTCTCTCGAACAGATCTCCTTTTTACATCAAGATTTGACCCTGCCTCAAGGTGACTGTCGGCATCGATAGAGTACCGTAAGATACTCCATCACTTATTTTTAATTAAGGTTTTAGGAGAAAATATCATATATATTAAAAAATATTATTAATATTTTATTGATTTGATTAAATTATATATAAAATCTCAGTATTGTCATAATTCTAAAATATATGAGCCATTTTGAATGATGCATCCATGGAGCTAGGCAATTTTAGCATTAACTTCAAGACAAGAAAAGATGACAAGAGGAGAGCGCGGTGAGTGCGCTATATATATAGGCTTACATTTGATACATACAAGAAGGATGAGATAACCGTTGGGCTAAGACCCTTTCATTATTTGTCATGTCTTTTTTCATGAATTTCCTCCATGAGCTCATTTAAGCTCCGCCAAGAAGACCCGCCTTCTTCCACCGCCTTGACCGCCGCCTCCCCAACCTCCGCCACCTTCTTCTTCACCACCTTCCCCATCTCTCCCTCCATTAATTCCCTCACCATCTTCTCCAAACCCTCCCCCTTCACAAACCCTCTCACCGTCCCATCACACGTCTCCATCCTTAACCCCACCTTTATCTCCTCCACCACCATCCTCGCATTCAGCGGCTGCTCTGCCATCATCGGCCACGCCAGTATCGGCACCTTGGCGCATATACTCTCCAACACCGAGTTCCAACCGCAGTGGCTCAAAAACCCTTCGACACTCTCGTGTCCTAATATCTCCCTCTGATCAACCCATTCCCTCACAATTATTCCTCTATCCTTCACTCTCTCATCATACCCATCATCCACTTCCTTTCCATTTTTCCCCACCACCCACAAAAAGTTCACCCCTGATTTTTCTAACCCAATCTTAATTTCTTCAAACTGTTCCCTCGGTATCTCCGCTTGAGACCCAAATGCCACGTAAAGAACAGGGCTGCTCCCCTGTTCTAGTTTCTGGTCTAGCCACTTCACCCATGGTGGCTGTTGGGTCGTTTCTTTTCGTGGTTCTGCCATACAAAGAGGCCCAACGCACCATGCTTTTGGGTGGGATTTGCGATTCCAGTATTCCAAAAACTTAGGCTCAAGCTCATAGAAACTGTTCGCTATAAGACCATAGCTTTTGGACGTGGCAATGACTTGCTCCATAACGAACTCAAAGTGAGGACCTTTTTGCTCGCGGTCAGTGAAAGGCGGGTTAAAATCATTTCTTGTGAGCTTAATCCATGGAAAGCTCGGGACTTGAAATAATTCATCGTCTGATTCAGTCCGCATAAGAATCTGGCTCATTGATACTTCTCGGCATATCACGCCAGTGTAGTTATTAAAACCATACGTTACCAGCCGCGGAATACCAAATTTGGAGGCCGAATCAAGGGTCCAGCCTAGGAAGCCATCAGTTATCATGAAAGTTACATGTGGGAGGGTGCTTAATGCATTTTCGAAATCGGGTTTCATTAGTTTTGTGGAGGTTGCAAATGGGACAAAGAAGGACATAGAGGGGAGTTTGTCTGTGCTCTCTATGCCTGATGGTAGTCCATCGACGTTTTCGGGGAATGGAAGGGTAATTATAGAGGCGGTGGTGGAGGAGAGAGAACTGGAGATGAAGGGGCGGTTGGCGGGGGTGGTGAAGATTGTGACGGTGGCGCCACGGCGGAGGAGGAGATGGGTTAGGTGGAGCAGAGGGATGGTGTGACCTTTTGACATGAACGGGAACAAGACAATATGTGGAGACGTTGAACCACCATCATTGAGAAGAGAGCCCATATCTTTCTCCCTCTCTGCTCTTGCCTTCAACTAAAATGGAGTTAGATTTATCAGAAAATGAAGTAGAGGGCTTTTCTAGGCAGATTTTAATGTATTACTAACTTCGTTACAAAATTTGAAACACTTCAACTATTTAAAGTTATTTTATAAAATTTTAAATTTCAAAATTAATATTATTATGTTTAACTTTTTAAAACAATAAATATGGTGAATAATACTCCCTCCGTCTCAATTTAATTATTCAGTTTTGACTTTTTAAAGTCAAAATAATCATTTTTGAAACTAATCTTTTTACTATTTTTGCTAAAATATAGGTGAAGAGATTATAACCAAAAGAAAGTATATACAATTTATTACTAACTCCAATTTTTATAATTTTAGAAATATATTTATATATGCTTAATTATTAATTCTAAAAATTGTTAATTTGACTTAAAAAAGTCAAAACTGGACAATTAATTTGGGACGAATGGAGTAATACTTTTTAGATTATTTATAACAATTATAATTATTTAGTGGAAAAGGATCAATACCCTAGAGGGTATATAACTAGTATACCTCATAAGGTTAATAAATTAATTTTTAGAATTTTTTTAGATAAATTTAACCGCACGGATGTAAAAAAACATACAAAAATACGTGAACATATAGTTTGGTGATGTGTATCAACGACTTTATATTAAAAAAAATCGCTAAATCTAAGTCATAAAAAATATACTTATTTTACTAGATTATAAAAATAATGTTACACAATTTCAAATTTGCAATATTTCATATTTTTGCATATTTTTTTCATCCGTACGATTTGATTTTATTAAAAAATTATGATCAAATTATTTTATGAACTAAGGTATATAACTTATATACCCTAGAGGGTGTCTCTCGCAAAGCCCAATTATTTATACTAAAATTTAGAAATTTTGTATAATTATAAAACTATATATTTAATTGACTCTTAGTGGTATTTGATAAAATAGTATAATTAAGATATGTATAATTTAGAGGTGTGTGCAAAATAGAAGGTCTATTTGAAACAAAGACAAGATGATAAAGGTTATTTGATAATTAAACTTTCTAAAATATTTAAATAAAAGTATTTTATCAATTTAACCTTGTATATTATTTTGAATAATTCAATCATTTTTATAAGAATAATTATAATATACAATATTAATTTTAATCAAAAATATTTATTATATAATTAAGTATTAAAATTTAATTGTTGAAAATTTATATTTAAATGAGCTTTATACAATTTTTAATATATATAAAAATAATTATATTCATATATAAAATAGATTCTACTGGATGGTATACTATACATATGATTTATTTATATGATAACCTTTTTACTATAAAATAAAATAAACTATTCATCTAAAAAGACCGTATATAATTTATTTATATAATAACTTTTTTACTATAAAATAAAATAAACTATTCATCTAAAAAGACCCACTTGTTCATAGCCTCACATTATTGCTAAACCCAACAAACATTCACATTCATAGTCTCGTATTATTGATAAACCCAACAAACATTCATATTCATAGTTACAGACATCAGACCACCAAGGTACTGTATTACCCATATAACTATGAATGAGCAGAGAATCTAGAAAAATCAATTTCTTCTGTAATCAAATTTATGGAATTAACAACGGAAAATTTAATCTTTATTGTCAACAAATTTTATACTTAAAGAAGAGATCCGAGACCCTAAGAAAAAAGAGATCTTGTCAGAACTTTCATCGGAACCGTCTCAAAGTCCGAATCACATGTCCCAAATTATGTCTCATCTCTTATCACAACAAAGAAATCGTGTCATGTGACAATTTTAATATTATTTATATGTAAAATAAAAAGATTCAATCAAAATAAAAAAAAAATGAAGCCACTATAATTTTTTTCCACCCAATTGCTGTTTCCATAATAAAAAAAAATATGCTTCCTTCCAAATTCAATTCCTATTAAATCAACTAAAATACATTCAATTGATAAAATTATATAATTTTAATGAGAAACAAAATGAAAAATTCAAATCTGTTTAGGTGCATACATGTATTAGTCTCTTTTATTTTTCTTTTGCCCTTTTTCCGGCAATCCAACTGACATAGGAGAAGAATTATGCTAAAAAAAATTTAGAAAAAAACCCTTTTGTTCGTCTTAAAGAAAATTAATAAAATTAAATCAAAGTAGTATTCTTTTCATAGAACGGAAGGCGTAATATACAATTATTCAAATATAAACACAATTCTAACACAATATACATAAGCACATAAAATTATTTATATATATATATATATATATAGTTAAAAAACATAATGAAAACTTTTATGAATTTATAAAAATTTATGAAAAACATAATGAAAATCTGAAATAGTAAAAAAGAATGTAATCTGTATATGAGACAAAATATTTAAATATTTAAAGAATGTAATCTGTAATTTATAAATGATGATTAAAAACAAATCATAAAAGATGTTTATTATTGAAACAATAATTGGGTGGGGAAAAAATGTATAGTAGTTTATTTTTTGGTTGAATCTTTTTATTTATTATATAAAAATAATATTAAAATTGTCACATGACATGATCTTTTTGTTGAGATAAAAGATAAGACATGTTTCGGGATACGGTGATCCGGACTCGTGATCTCACCATATGAAATTGGAAAAGAAAAAATCAACTATGAATACAAAAAGTAATTTTATAAATTTGCGAGGGTACTTGTGAAATAAGAAATTAGATATTCTTCTCTCCGATTCAACACAATTTCATGTCTTTTCAAAATTTTCAAATAGATACTTACAAAGACAATCAATATTCTACCAAACCAGCACGTGAGTCTATGCCAAAAAAATGTAAAGAATTTCGGAGACAAGATGTAAACAAAAATCACCTTAATTGAAAAATAATAAGTGGGGGACAGTTTGGACGCGCAGATTGTCAATAGCCGCAGCCTTGGTGGGCTATTGTTCTTTTCACATAAATAAATGGACTACGTTTTTGTTTTTTTCATAATTTTTTTCTTCTAGACGCCTTTATGTTCGTTTGTAAAATTGTTCTTCATGATCGTGATGAGTAAACAGATATTGAACTGGATGGCCTAATTTTTTTTATTTTTTATTTTTGATTAATTTCATAATTGTTAACAATTAAATTTAGGTGCCACAGGCACACCATCAATTGATGGCAACATGCATGAATTATACTACAATATGGTAATACTCCGTCCCAAATTAATTGTTTTTCTATGATTTTTTTAAGTCAAATTGACTATTTTTAAAATTAATAATTAAGCATATATAAATATATTTCTAAAATTATAAAAATTAAAATTAGTAATAAATTGTATATACTTTCTTTTCGTTATAATATCTTCACATATATGTTAGCAAAAATAGTAAAAAGATTAGTTTTAAAAATAGTCAATTTGACTTTTAAAAATCCTAGAAATGTAATTAATTTAGGACGGAGGGAATATATTTTTGTGAATTTGGAATCAGTCTTATTACCAGATATGGGGGTGAAGGGGTGAGATTTGAAGCCCCGCTCTCCCCTGTGAGGGACTGGATCTCTGCCAATATTATCAGTCAGAATCTCGAATTTAGAATCAGTCAATTATCTCATCATGGGTAAAGTTTTTTGAATAATATTAAATAAATAAATTATAGATAAAAATTGTATACTGACAGTATAAATAAAATAAGAAGTAAGACCTACAATTAGATACTTTACACAATTTTATTGGTAAGTAATACACGAGTCCTACTCTTTATTCATAACTTTTTGTGTACAATTTGAACACATAATATTATTTAATTTTTTTTAGCAAAAGTTGTATACTTTCTTCCTAGTCCAACACTTGTCCCGGACATATTTCCTCAATGTCTTTGAAGCATTCAAATTCTATTATTTTGGCCGATTAATGTACAATAAAATCCATTTCACAATAGAATTTTATTTATAAAATTTATAAGTTTAAGGTAAAATATTTGTTAGTCAGAGCCATTGCATAAAAATGAAAATAATGTAATAATAAATTTGAAAAAATTATGTTATTTTATATTATAAATAATAAAATAAGTGCTCTTTTTATTAAACGGGTGAAATATTTTATTCATGTAAATGAACGGTAAAAAAATACCACGACTTTAATATTTTTCAACGAAATCATAACGGAATAAATTAAAAAGTCCAAAGTGATGTCTCTATAATGGGGAAAAGGTGGATGACATGCCATACTTTGTATGCTTCATTTTTTCAAATTATTCAACCAGCCTTACGGCAACCTAATTGTTTATTTGTATTTCCCCGTCAAATACCGCCAACCCATAAATTAGTGTATTGATGGAATACTTATTCTTCTTCGTGATATGCAATTCTTCCATAAACTAATGTATTGACGGATGATGGAATATCGATTTACAATTATTATTTGCAATTGATTTGTCCCCATAATCATAACCCTATTAATATCAATCGTCTTACAAGAAAGATACTCCATTGATACATTGGGTGATATGACACTTCTGACGAAATGTTGCGGTTAAAAATATTTAGTATTTCGTGATCTTTTAAAAAATTATTTTAGTGAATGAAAATCTATCTTATAATCTATATTCTATATCTATATATAAATATATAATAAGATAAAATTTAGTTTTTTATCTTCGTCTTTGGACCTTAGTATAGGTCTAAAATTTAACTAAATGTAAAACACTTTTTATACTCCTCTATAATGTTAGGATTAATTTAGCTAGAACTAAAACTCTCTTTATAGTCCTACAAACTTTAATATTAATTTATTATTATGTAACAATTTTATTTTTTATAAGAGTTCGTTAGTTACTTGGTCATATAATAAGTTCTAACTTAAAAATCATATTTAGGATTTTAGTTTAAATTTTTATCCAGCTTTAATCTCTAAATGACAATATATTAAAAATATTATGTGTTCGTACTAATTAATATCAAAATTATATTATATATATATATATATATATATATATATATTATATATATATTAATGATTACTTTAGTTACCAATTGTATTATATATAGGAGACTTTTAGTTAATTAATATTACCAAACAATTCTAACTTAATATTAGTTATTAAAATTTAGTTAGCTAGCTTTTAAAACTAAAATCATAATAGCAACTCATTATTTACAATAATTATATTCCTAAAAAATATAAAAATATATTACGAGTAAATAATAATTAATATAAAAAAATTGTAATGTAAATTGTAAAATATATTAACAATTAAAATTTTGTAAACCACTTTATGTCATATAGAAAAGCTTGACTTAATTAATATTTTTTAAAAATCATGACTTATATATTACTAATTTAAATTTAATCATCTTTTAAAACTAAAATCATGATCATAACTTATTATTTTACAACAATTTTATTTTTTATAGAATTTATTTAGTTAATAATTATACAATAGAGTATGACTTAAACACTACGTTTAGGCTTTCAGGTTTTCACTCAACTTTGAACTCTAATTAAAAATGTAGATATAAATACGAATGATTGATTATAAAACAAAAACTAAATATTAAATTTTAAAACTATATAAAAAAACTTAATGTTAAACTTATTTTTTTTTATCTTTGGTATAGACCTAGAATTTAACTAGAAGTAAAACATTTTTTATGCTCCTATAAAATGATAGGATTAATTTAACTAGAACTAAAATTCTTTTTATGATTCTACAAACTTTAATATTAAGTTATTATTCTGCAACAATTTTATTTTTTATAAGAGTCATTTAATTACTTAGTCGTATAATAAGTTTTAACTTAAAAATTATATTTAGGATTTTAGTTTAATTTTTTGATCAACTTTAATCTCTAAATGACTATATATTAAAAATATTATGAGCACGTAATAATTAATATCAAAATGTATATTATATATATATATATACACACACACACACATATATATTAGAGATAGATTAATGATTACTTAGTTATCAATTCTATTATGTATGGGAGACTTTTAGTTAATTAATGTTACCAAACAATTCTAACTTATATAATAGTTATTAAAATTTAGTTACGTAGCTTTTAAAACTAAAATCATAATGGCAACTCATTATTTAGAACAATTATATTCCTATAAAATATAAGAAAATATTATGAGTAAATAATAATTAATATAAAAATATTGTAATGTATATTGTAAAATATATTAACGATTAAAATTTGTAAACCACTTTATTTCATATAGGAGAGCTTGACTTAACTAATTTATTAAAAAAATTCTGACTTATATATTACTAATTAAAATTAAATTAAATTAAATTTTAAAACTAAAATCATGATCGTAACTTATTATTTTACAACAATTTTATTTTTTATAGAATTTATTTAGTTAATAATTATATAATAGAGTATGACTTAAACACTACGTTTAGGCTTTTAGGTTTCCACTCAATTTTGAACTCTAATTAAAAATGCATATATAAATACGAAAGATTGATTATAAAAACTAAATATTAAAATTTTAAACTATATAAAAACTTAATATTAAATTAAAAATAACAAAAGAATCACATTAGTAACATTCAATTATGAGTATTCGACAATTATATGTGATCTTTAATCATTCATTTTTTAAGCAAAATTTTTAGTCATTCTAATAATAGTAGTAAGTTAATTTAAAGTTTAAAAAATATATTTTATAACCACTATATAAAATAAATTCAAAAAAATTCAAAATACAATCCGTGTTTGACACGGGGCACTTAGCTAGCTTAGCTAGTAAATATATAATAAGATGAAACTTAATTTTTGGTCGTTGTCTATGGTCTTTGATATAGGCCTAGAATTTAACTAGAAGTAAAACACTTTTTATGCTTTCATATAATGCTATGATTAATTTAACTAAAACTAAAATTCTCTTTATGGTCCTACAAACTTTAATATTAACTTATTATTCTGCAACAAGTTTTTTTTATAAGAGTTCTTTAGTTACTTAGTCATATAATAAATTTTAACTTAAAAATCATATTTAGGATTTTAGTTTAAGTTTCTACTCAATTTTAATCTGTAAATGACAATATATTAAAAATATTATGAGTACATAAAATTAATATCAATAATTATATTATATATATATATATATATTAATGAAAACGTTAGTTACCAAGTCTATTACATATAGGAGACATTTAATTAATTAATGTTACTAAACAATTCTAACTTATATATTAGCTATTAAAAATTAGTTAGCTAGCTTTTAGAACTAAAATCATAATGACAATTCATTATTTACAATAAATATATTCCTAAAAAATATAAGAAAACATTATGAGTGAATAATAAATTATATAATTTTGTTAATGTATATTACAAAATATATTAATGATTAAAATTTTGTAAACCACTTTATTTCATATAGGAGGGCCTGAGTTAATTAATTTCTTATAAAAATCATGTAAAGTTTAATCATTAATATATTTTGTAATTATATTAAGCTTTTTAATATTAATTATTATTTTCTAATATTATTTTTTCTTATATTGTTAATATATAGTTATTTAGAAATAAAATTGTTGAAGAATAATATGTTGTTGTTATGTCTTTTAGTTTTAAGAATTAACTAAATTATAATCACTAATAGATACGTCATAATTATTTTAAACATAATTAACTTAAAATGTCTCCTATATAAAATAAAATTGATAACTAAAGTTTAATTATTAATATATTTTATAATATTTAATACATTTTGTTAATATTAACTATTATGTTATCATAATTTTTTTTCCTATGCGTTTAATATTTAGTTATTTCGAATTTAAAATTGAGTAAAGTAAAATTCTAAACATACTTTTAAAATTAAAATTTATTGTATAACTAATTAATTAAAGGATTTTTTTAAAATCCTAACTTATATATTACTATTTCAAATTTAATTACCTTTTAAAACTAAAATCATGATCGTAACTTGTTATTTTACAACAATTTTATTTTTAAAGAATTTATTTAGTTAATAATTATATAATAGAGTATGACTTAAACACAACGTTTAAACTTTTAGGTTTTCACTCAATTTTGAACTCTAATTAAAAATACATATATAAACACGGATGATTGATTATAAAAACTATATATTACATTTTGAAACTATATAAAAACTTAATATTAAATTAAAAATAACAAAAGAATCACATTAGTAACACTATTTTTTTTTATTCTCCCCGTATCCGGCAACTATTAAGTCCCGATCGACTAATTCGGAATCGAGATTCGATAATTGTATGTAATATGTAGTAATTCATTTTTAAAACAAAATTTGTAGTCATTCTAATAATAGCAGTAAGTCAATTTAAAATTCAAAAAATATATTATAAAACCACTATATAAATAAATTATAAATTAAAAATAATTTTATTTAAAAAATAACTCGTGCTTCGCACGGGGCACTTTGCTAGTCTACATTTATATAATAAATATATAATAAGACAAAATTTAATTTTTTAGTCTTCGTCTTTAGTATTTGGTATAGGCCTAGAATTTAATTAGAAGTGAAATACTTTTTATGCTCCTATAAAATATTATGATTAATTTAACTAGAACTAAAACTCTCTTTATGGTCTTACAAAGTTTGATATTAACTTATTATTCTGCAACAGTTTTATTTTTTATAAGAGTCATTTAATTACCTAGTCATATATTAAATTTTAACTTAAAAATCATATTTAGGATTTTAGTTTAAGTTTCTACTAAATTTTAGTCTCTAAATGACTATATATTAAAAATATTATGAGTACATATAATAATTAATATCAAATTTATATTATATTATATTATATATCATAAATATATTAATGATACTTTAGTTATCAATTATATTACATATAGGAGACATTTAGTTAATTAATGTTACAAAATAATTGTAACTTATATATTAGTTATTAAAATTTAGTCTCCTAGCTTTTAAAACTAAAATCATGATGACAACTTATTATTCTACAACAATTATAGTTCTAAATAGCTATATATTAAAAATATAAGAAAAATATTATGAGTAAATAATAATTAATATAAAAAATTATAATGTATATTACAAAATATATTAACAATTAAAATTTAGTAAACAACTTTATTTCATATATGAGACCTTAAGTTAATTAATGTTAAAAAAAATCATGACTTATATATTACTAATTAAAATTTAATTATCCTTTAAAACTAAAATCATGATTGTAATTTATTATTTTATTATAATTCTATTTTTTATAGAATTTATTTAGTTAATTAATTATACAATAAATATTGACTTAAACACTACGTTTAGGTTTTTAGATTCCACTCAACTTTGAACTCTAATTAAAAATATGATCTGTAATCATTCATTTTTAAACAAAATTTATAGTTATTCTAATAATAGTAGTAAATCAATTTAAAATTCAAAAAATATATTTTATAATCATTATATAAAATAAATTAAAAATTAAAAATAATTTTATTTAAAAAACAATCCATTCTTCGCACGGGCACTTAACTAGTTTTGATTAAAAAGCAAAAGTAAAAAAAATTAGGCTTTTGGCATGCAATGTTTGCCTAAATATAATGTACAAATTTATCCTTAAATTTATTATAAAAAATATAAGTTGACAAAAAAAATCTGTACCACTTATTTTTATAATTCTGTCTTACTTTCTTAAAAGAGCAATTTTAATGCGTATAGAATTATTGTTTTGAAATGCACTTTTACAATTGTTAATTGAATACTATTTTAATTTTTTTTTATTAAAACACTTTTATCAAAAAATTTAAATTTATATTACTTTATCTAACAACATACCGGAACACTTAAGTATCTACAATATAATTTTAATTTGGCAAAACTAATGAATTACCCACTATAGTTGACACGTTTTACTTATTACACCATTAAACTTTTAATTTTTCAAATTACCTCATTAAACTAATTATTATTTTAAAATTAGGTCATTCCGTTAAAAAAATTAAATGGACGTTAATTTCTTATCGGCAAAACTAATAAATTACCCGATGTAATTGACACGTTTTACTGATTACACCATTGAACTTTTAATTTTTCTAATTATCCTAGTAAACTAATTATTATTTTAAAATTAGGTCATTCTGTTATCTCTACCTCACGACTGTTTAATTGTTTTAGTTCTTATCATACGTGGACGTGAAAAAGAAAAAAGAAAAAAATTAAATTTCATTTATTCTCTCTTTTCCTTCTTCTCATCTCTCTCTTCTCCCCCTTCTTCCAGATCAAATAAATATGCGTATTTTCTCTCTAAAATTTATAAAAATTCTGATATCCGAGTATCTAAAATATTGAATTGAGCTTCAAAATTCAGCATTAGATATAATAATGGAGTCCGAATCCTCAACAACAACTGTGACGCCCCCAAAATAGGTCCACACAACTCATTTTGAGTCGCCAATGACATTCCACAAAATATAAATACAAATACGAATTTTCCCATTTACAGCTAATATTTATCGTGCAAAATACGACCACACAAAACAAATACATCTTAAATTCTCAATACATTTATTGCCACACTAATAGTAATGTATTGAGATACTCCTATTGTCTCGGACCATCACTCCATTCCCCGGCTAGTCCCCGCTACACTCTATTTTCCGGAAGAGAACAAAGGAAAAGGGTGAGCATAAATAGCCCAGTAGAAAATATCATGACTAAGATAATGAAGAATAAAATTATCTTTAGCCTTCAACCGAAATAAATCAGAGATTTAAATATATTATTCAATAACAACAAATGCAGCGGAACGGACAATCCATTAGAAGAGTCAAGTAGATTATAATATCTACCATCTTCTATAAGTTAAAGGATCACCACCAATATTATATCCCTGTAACACCAATCAATAATTCATGTTCAACAGCCTCTCTTTGTACTACATGCCAAAGATATTTATTTGTAACACCAATCAACAATTTCAACAGCCTCTCTTTGCACTACGTGCCAAAGATATTTATTTGTAACACCAATCAACAGTTTCAACAGCCTCTCTTTGCACTACGTGCCAAAGATATTTATTTGTAACACCACCGGTCATGATCACGCCAAACGTCAGTTCATCTTTGCACTACAGGCCAAGGATATTTTCACCAGAAGCCTTTATCTGTAACGCCAAAGGTCATGATTATACTAATACACAGTTTGGTCAAAATCATGTCACACAAGTTCATCTTTGCACTACGGGCCAAAGATAACTATCACCACAATTTAAGTATGAGGATGATGACAATGATATAAACATAAATACAGTGAGATCAAGGATAAGAAAAGATTTATAATTTAATCAGTGTCGAAGATTGACCAAATTGCCAACACGATGACCAAATTGTGGAGTTAAATTCAAGAATGATATTCAATAAATAAGTTCAGAATTCAACTATAACGTATAAAACGAAATAGAAAGATTCAGGTGAAAAGATATTAGATGAAGCACAAACTATTAAGCTACTAATTTTCAGGGATTTTCACCATTTAAAAATAAGGTTTTGGAAACAAACAAAGATTTCTTATCATAAATGGAGAAATGTGAAAGAAAAAGATATCCCGTAAAGAGTACAAAAGAAATGATACGCTATACGAGTATAACAGAATATATGAAACTGCAAATGGATTTTCACCCGTCATGCGGCAATCCGCGTAGACAGATTATTTCCACAAAAGATTAATAAGTAATGAATACGAAGGGTTGTTCACCAGGCATGCGTCAATCCGCACGGACATGTTATACCCACAGATTAATAAGGAACAAATGCAAAGGGATATTTACCAGGTACGACACTCCGTACATACAGGTTATTCCCACAGAGTAATAAGAAATGAATACAGAAGGGTATTCACCAGGCATGCGTCATACCTCACGGGAAGGTTATCCCCACAAATTAATACAGAATGAATAACAACCTTTATGAGTATAATATCACTTACGAACATGAAAGCAAATGATATTATATATGAATATGAAAGAAATGATATTCCCTACCTTAGTTAACAAGTGACTGGATGTTACTTTCTATGAAGTTTACTAACTTTAGAAAATACTAGTATTCTCACAAATACTCACTATAGCCTAGCACACTAAGAGAACTCAAGAAATTTAGAGAGAGAGAGAAAGTATAAGCAATGAAGGTGTGAAAATTTCTTAAGCAAACTCTCCCTATTTATAGGAAAATCAAGGTGAGGGCATTTTGGTCTTTTTCCCAACTTTTCTTGGTTTATTACGCTTATACCCTTGGCATATTCTTTTAATATCATCCATCCATTTTTTCTTCCATTTATATCATCCATCCATTTTTTTCTTCCATTATTATCCATCCATTTTTTTTCTTCCATTATCATCCATCCATTTTTTTCTCTAATCTATATCATCCATCCATTTTTTTAAAAAGATTAATCCATTATCAAAAAGATAATTCACCGATAGCACATACTCGCAATACTGACAACCAGATTATTCCCAGAAAAGAGGAGGCCTTCCATAAAAATGGCGCGCAATTAAATAACCCATTTTCTTGACAGAATTTCTAGACATTGTCAATAATGCTAAACTATCATATCAAATAATATGTGTTACAGTGTCGTGACAAATAATATAAAATATTATGCAGATACTACTGTAACAATTATTGAATCAAGATATTGTGCAATTGTTACTTTATCAATTATTGAATTAATAATATAAAACACTGTGCGACACCGTGTGCTACTGTGGAATAACGTGCGCTACTGTGGAATAACGCGTTTTATTGTTCTTTTTATCACCGGGTATTTCAGCAGTTATCGGTTAAAGTTTTGCCGTCAATTTCTATCACTTTCTATATTTGACAGAAAGAATATTCCCCGACATACTAGTTTGACTTTTTGTATAAATGAATAGTATATTCGTATGAATAGTACTTTCTTATTTATACCGTATAATTTTCGTATCCAGCTTATATAAACGTTATAACGTAATTCGAAGATCGAAGAAAATATAAAAGCGTTTTAGCGTGAATAGTACCCCGTGAATAGTGATCGCGTGAATAGTGATTTAGCGTTATTACTAGACATCTCAATTGTCACATTTCACTAGTAATTTTATCATTATCGATTTAACACCTTTCTGTTTAAAATAATAATAAGAAGAAAATTAAATTCTATTTATTAAAATTTTCGGGGTCTTACAACAACAACAACAACAGATGAAGTAAATTGTATTGCAGTAGGTTTCCTCCCTCTCGCCTCCGACTTTCGGCAGCCTTATGTCTCTGAACTCATTTCCTTTACTCTCAATCGCCTCCACAAAGTCCACCCCTTCCCCATTCTCTCTATATCTATGTGTGTGTATGTATATGTATATATATACACACACACAATATGGTAGTAATATTTGGTTAAATTAATTTGGTTGAGATTGTATTTATGATTTGATAGGAGTCGGAGTTTTTACAGGTGGATGTGAAGAGAATTTAGAGGTAAATGCAAGATGTGGTTGTTGCCGATTACCGTGCTTTTATTTTTGTTGTTAATGCATTGTTTTCCATTCACGAGCAAGTTTCTTCTATTGATAAACATCTAAGATCAAAGTATTCCAAATATTTTGATCTTTTTGTTTTCACTTTGAAGCTTTTTATAAATTTTTTGCCACATAAGTAATATTTTTAATTTTTGTATTCCTTTTTCAGAGCCATCGTAGATAATAAATTAACGTTTGTTTAATTTTTTTAACGAAATGACCCAATTTCATAATAATAATTAGTTTACAGGGGTAATTTGAAAAATTAAAAGTTCAATAGTGTATTTAGTAAAACGTGTCAACTACAGTGGGTAATTTGTTAGTTTTACTGATAAGAAATTAACGTCCGTTTAATTTTTTTAACGGAATGACCCAATTTCAAAATAATAATTAGTTTAATGGAATAATTAAAAAAATTAAAAGTTAAATGGTGTAATTAGTAAAACGTGTCAACTACAATAAATAATAAATTAGTTTTGCTATTCTAATTTCGATATCTATTTATATTATTAAGGGAGGATAAATAAGGGCCGTTACTTTTGGGCTCTTGGTTTTCACCCTATTATCCATCGCCTCTAATTATTCTTTTTCACTAATTTTTTATTTGCATGCAAATAACTAATATTCCATAAAATCCGTAAAAGATACTCCTTCTGTCCAATTCGATTACCATGGATGTACTCATAATTTAGGATTAGACAAAAAAAAATACTGTATTTTATCATTATATCTTTTGTTTTAACATAGAATGGGGTCAAAAAATATGTTACATAAGTGATTTATTTATAAACAGAATAAATAAAAAAAAGAAAGTAAATGTTATAAGTGGGTATATACTTTTTAAAAACCTAGTAAGAAAAGAAACTCACGTAAATGAAAAAGAAAATGTAACATATATTATCTCGTACCAGAACGTCTATTAATCATGCACGGAATGAGTTTTAAAGTTAATTCAATCAAACAAATTAAACTATTTAAGATATATATACCATACACATAAAAATAAATTTCTAACTAATTATTTTTAAAAATAATACGTATACTATATAATTTAATTTTCCTCTAAAATCTAGCTATGGCAATTGCCATAGCTGTCACCAAAGCAGATCTGTCAAATTTTTATTTTTTGTCCTGGGTCACCAAAATCTCAGGAATTGCCTTGTGAGAATGAAATGATTTATTTCTATTAAATGAAAAAAATTGATTTGTGAATTTTATTGTTTTATAGAGGGTATGAAATGACTTATTCCAGTCATAAATGTAATGAATCATTTTACTCGTCATTTTATTCTTTTCTCTATTTTATTTTTTATCAATTTTATTCGTTCAATTAAACATAGTAGTAATAGCATGAGAGCGACTCTCAAGACTGTCGGCGTCGATAGAGTATATATCATAAGATACTCCATCACTTCTTTTTAATTAATGTTGCAAGAGAAATCACATATATTAAATAATATTGTTAATATTTTATCTAATTGAGTAAATATATTATATAAATAATCTCAAAATTGTCATTGTTGGGTTCTGGGTTCGGGACTCCCGACCCGATGTGCTAGATCCGACCCGTGGTGTGGGTTCGGGATGCAGAGAAGTAGTTTGGTTAAAGAAGTTATCTTTTAACTAAGTTGACTTATATTCTGACTAAAGCATTTATTATGATTTGGTTGATGGGACGTATGCTTTATATTGTCAAGTGGGGCCTGGCGTGATGATGGCAAGTGGGAGTGTATATATAAGGCTTTCCTCTACATTTTAAAGGTAATGCAAAACTAAACACTAAGCTAAAAACCTCCATTGTTATCAAAACCTTGATATAGCCTGTACTAATTCTCACGCCTGAGCTATCCCCCGGTGGCAAAACCACCCGGAACTTTGAGTGAGGTTTCGTTATTGTGCAGGATTAGCGCATTTTGTAGTGACTAAAGTGCGCAGACAAATCTTGGCGTTAACATTGGCGCTAGAAGGAGGGCCTTTAGTGTTAGTTCACAGTCACTGTTAAAGCTAGGGAATAGATATGGTGAATACAGCCCATAACGGAGGGGAAAGATCAGCTGATTCCCATACACCAACTCGTAGGTCGGTCCTTGACCGACTCAGGTCGTCGGCTAGGGAAAGGTTGGGACCAAGGGGTCGGACTAGGGTGCCTTTGCAAGTCCAATCTGCCCCGGTTCGTCGTCGTCTGTTTCACACAAACCAGCAGACGCCAGAACCTTCGGCTCATATGACTACCAACCCAGCTCGAACCCTTGTTCATTCAGGCAGTAATGCCGATCATGGAGATAAACGGCAATGGATCCTGACCCAACGAAGGGCAAAAGATCAGGAAGTAATGGAGGCCTTACGCCAACAACAGCGAGAAATAGCTGAACATTTGGCCAGGCTGGAAGGACAGGAGGAGGTTTCATCAAGCCGACCCCCTGGCCGACAGAACACTGACAGGAACCAGTCCAGGACTAATCGTTCGGATGGTTCCGAACCAGTTCGGAGCAGGCATCAGAGCCGCTCCCCAGTTCGGAGCAGGCGTCAGAGCCGCTCCCCGGTTCGGAGCCGGCGACATAACCGCTCGGAGAATGAGAGCAGGCGAGATAGTCGCTCCCCAATCCGTAGCAGACATCAAAGCCCTTTGCGCCTGATGAGCCGGCGTCAGAGCCGCTCCCCTGATCGCAGAAGGCATAGAAGCCGCTCACAGGACCGAAGCAGGCCCAGGAGCCACACTCCGGATCGGAACAGGCGGATAAGCCGTTCTCGACACGGTAATAGTAATGAAGGAGGGAGATCCGGTTCAGGTGGCAGGCCTCGGTCGCCACCCCGAAGAAGCAAAACCGATCCCGTTGTTAAACGATTGGCTGAGATAGAAGAAAAACTAGCCGCGGTAGTTCAGGCCAGGGAGTTGCCGAACGTAACAAATTCACCTTTCACTAGGGAGATCGAGCAGGTCAAAGCAGACAAGACCAAGAAAATGCCTCCCCTAGATTCTTACGATGGTACTGGTGATCCCTATGATCATACTCACGGGTATAATCAAGTGATGAATTATTATGATCATCCGGATGCTGCTAAGTGCCACATGTTCGTCACAACTCTGAAGCTGTCAGCTCGAGAATGGATGGTGTCTCTCCCCCCGAACTCTATCGGGTCGTGGCAAAGAATCTAAGTAATAAGTTTCATGCGCGATTTGGGAGCAATAAGAAGAGAGGAAAGCTGACCACTGCTCTAACCCAAGTAAAACAGAGATCGGGTGAGAGTTTGGGTGAGTATGTGAAGAGATTTTCGAGATTTGGCTGGTAGGTTACCGTGACCAGTTTGAATGTACAACAAGCAGTTGGGTTTTTCACAACGGGTCTGGATGCTACGAAGTCGAAAGATTTGTGGAAAGACCTCATTCTCAACCCCCCAATGGATTTAGCTGAAACCTATGGTCGAGCTGAGGGACTCATTACCATAGAAGAAGCCTATAAAAGCTTAAATCCTCAAGATCGGAATGAAGAAAGTACGAAACAGAGAGATAGGAACCATATTCCTCGGCCTAGCAACCAACCAAGAGGCAATTTCTATGGTGGACCTAGCTCGGGAGGCGGTCAAGGTGGGATTAATACAGGAGGCAAACCACCTTACCCGAAGAAGAATGTGAATAAGGTGTATACCCCCCTCACTACAGATCGGACGAGGATTCTGGAAGAGATCAGAAATCAGCCTTCGTTTGAACCCTGTCCAACCACTACCCGATCCCACCGGGGCAACCCTAATCGTTATTGTGAATATCATCAGACATCTGGTCATAGTACGGAGGATTGTTACAATCTGAAGGATTTAATTGAGAAGAAAATCCAAAATGGTGAATTGGTTCAGTATGTAGTAGGTCGGCAGAATTCCAGTTCGGAAGGCCAAAGAGGGTCAAACCGAGAAAGACGCCTCGAAGCACCACCTCCACCGAACCCTCCACGAAATTGTGTTGATGTCATCACTGGAGGAACGTTCGGAAAGAAAGTTGGGAGAAAGAGGAGTGGCTTAATGGATGCCGTATTATCGGTTTCGGAACGGCCTTCAGCTAGAGATCGACCGTTTCTCAACACGGTAATATCATTTACCGAGGAGGATTACCCCTCGGAACCAATTGATCCCCATGAAGGGGCGCTGGCCATCACAGCCCAGGTCGGATCCATGGATATGAAGCGAATAATGATCGATAATGGATCTTCGGTCGACATATTGTTTACTCATGCATACAATAGGCTAGACCTGGGGGGAGCGAGGATGGAGGTGGGTCAGGAATCTCCGTTGTATGGCTTCAGCAATGATCCTGTTCGCGTGTCCGGAACCGTAGAACTGCCGGTTATCTTTGGTACGGCACCGAGGCAGGTAGAAGTCATAGTCAGATTTTTTGTGGTCCAGGTAGATTCGGCCTATAATGCCATTCTGGGTAGACCCACTTTGGCTGCACTTCAGGCTGTTACCTCCATAGGTCACTTCAAAATTAAGTTCCCGACTTCGGAGGGGGTTGGTGAGGTAAAGGGTGATCTAGACATGGCACGCAGGTGTTATCGGAATTCATTGATATCCTCGGCGGCTGGAGTCAGCAAGCAGAAGAAGAAAACAAACAATGGCTATAGAAGTCGAGCCGTTCACCGAGGGGAAATTCCGAACCCCTTGCGTTGCCTGCTGAAGAGACAGAGGAGGTAGAATTGATTGTTGGAAAGGGGCGATAAACTGATCAAGATAGGCGCAGGGTTGATAGAGCCATTTCGAACAAGCCTAATCGAGCTACTTCGGGTATATGCGGACATTTTTGCATGGGAGCCTTCTGACATGCCTGGGGTCGATAAGTCGGTGGCGGTTCATAAGCTGTGTATTGACTCTTCTAGGAAGCCTATCCGTCAGAAGAGGAGGATCTTCGCTCCTGATAGGCAAAAGATCATTGACGATGAGATCGCCAAACTTCTAAAGGCAGATTTCATTTATGAAATTGATTACCCCGAGTGGCTAGCAAATGTGGTGCTAGTGCGGAAACAGAATGGCAAATGGAGAGTCTGCATAGATTATACCGATCTGAATAAGGCTTGTCCGAAGGATTTTTACCCTCTTCCGCATATCGACCAGTTGATTGATGCGACATCAGGTTTCGACATGCTTAGCTTCATGGACGCTTTCTCTGGATATCATCAGATCTCCATGGATAAGAAGGACATGCCGAAAACGGCGTTCATTACGCATCGAGCAATATACGCATACAAGAAAATGACGTTCGGATTGCTAAATGCGGGAGCCACATATCAGAGAATGATGAACTATGTGTTCGCCAAGTTACTGGGTCGAAGCATGGAGGTATACGTGGACGACATGATCGTCAAAAGCGTGGGAGTTCGGAACCATTTGGATGATCTGGAAAACTGCTTTGAGACGATCAGAAAGTACAAGCTTCGGCTGAACCCTACCAAGTGTACTTTTGGACTTGGTTCGGGTAAATTTCTGGGGTATTTGCTCAGCAAGAGGGGGATCGAAGCTAATCCGGAAAAGATCAGTGCCATTTTAGACATGAAGTCTCCCCAATCTTTCAAAGACGTACAGCGATTGACTGGTAGGATTGCTGCGCTTCGGAGGTTCATGTCAAAATCGGCGGAACGGTGTCTACCCTTCTTTAACACTTTGAAAGGGCCGAAGAATGAAAAGACCGTCCAATGGACATCAGAGTGTGAAGACGCGTTCCAAGGAATCAAAAGGTATCTTTCCTCAGCTCCACTTCTGGTGAAGCCCATTCCTTCGGAACCCCTATACCTGTATCTGGCGGCGAGTTCATTAGCGGTGGGAGCTGTATTACTTCGCGAAGTAGGGGGCAAGCAGTGCCCCGTATACTATGTTAGCCATGTGCTTCGGGATGCCGAAACCAGATACCCCAACTTGGAAAAATTCGCTTATGCACTTGTCATAGCAAGCAGGAAGCTAAGGCATTATTTCCAAGGGAGGTTGGTGGTAGTATACACTGATCAGCCGCTGAAAAAGATCATGAATAAGCCAGATTTGTCGGGACGCCTCTCTGCTTGGGCAATGGAATTGACTCAGTTTATCATAGACTATCATCCTCGAACTGCCATTAAGGGTCAGGCGTTAGCTGACTTCATAGTAGAGTGCTCGTTTACCGAACCCGATACCGATGATGGTGCAATGGTAGTGAGTTCGGTGTCGGGCGATCAAGCAGCTCATGTGTCATGGACTTTGTATGTAGATGGCTCTTCGACTTTCGGATGTCAGTGGAGCAGGGGTCATTTTGATTAGCCCAGAGGGATTTAAGGTCCAACAGGCCATTCGCTTTGAATTTAGGGCGACCAATAATGAGGCAGAGTATGAAGCCATTTTGGCCGGATTGCGGTTGGCAAGGAGCTTGGAAGTAAAGCACTTAATCATCTTCAGTGATTCCCAGTTAGTAGTTAAGCAGATATTGGGTGAGTACGAAGCTCCGAGGGGATAGGATGACGAAGTAGTACTTGGCCGCAGTTAAAGACCGACTGCATTATTTCAAATCATATAGTGTGCAAGGAGTTGGTCGGGAAGATAACACCGTAGCCGATGCCTTGGCAAAATTGGCTACAACGGAAACTGCTTCTTTTAGTGGGTCAGTCTACCTGGAGGTCCTGGGGGAATCGAGCATTCGAAGGACAGAGGTGCTCCCGATAGAAAGGATGGACTGTTGGCTCACGCCGTATATTTCCTATCTGGCGGATGGCATCCTTCCTTCGGATCGGTTAGAAGCCAAGAAAATCAAGCATCGAAGTTCGTTTTTCATCTTGATCGATGGGGACCTATACCGAAGGGCGTTTTCTTCTCCGCTACAGAAGTGTCTGACCCCTTCCGAAGCTGATTATACACTTCGGGAAGTCCATGAAGGTATATGTGGAGATCATTATGGGCGCTAAGGCATTAGCATACAAGATTCTACGGCAGGGCTACTACTGGCCAACCATCTTCCAAGAATCTAGAGAATTTGTTAAGAAGTGCTCTAAATGTCAGTTGAATGGGACGATCCCTCACCAACCTCCCGAAGAGTTGTATTCGGTATTATCACCCATTCCGTTTGCTATATGGGGGATTGATATACTAGGACCATTGCCAAAGGCTAAGGGGCAGGTCAGTTTTGTTATCGTGGCCATCGACTATATGACGAAGTAGGTAGAAGCTAAACCTCTCAAAGCAATTACGGAGCAAGAGTGTCTTAAATTCCTCAAGGAATTCGTTGTGTATCGCTTCGGTATCCCAATGGTAATAGTATCGGATAATGGGAGGCAGTTTGTAGGTGCTAAGTTCGAAGAATTTCTCACAGATCTGGGAGTTCAGCACAGGAAGACTTCGGTGGCGCATCCTCAGTCAAACGGTCAGGTGGAAGTCACTAATAGAACTCTTCTCAATGGAATTAAAAGGAGGTTGGATGAAGCCAAAGGAAGATGGCCCGAAGAGTTGCTTAGTGTGTTATAGGCATATCGGACAACAACTCGAACGACGACAGGGGATTCGCCTTTTCGTCTCGCTTACGGGACCGATGCCCTTATTCCTGTCGAGATCGGATCTCCTTCACTTCGAGTCAGCCAATACAGGGAGTTATATAATGACGAGGGACTTCGCCTCAATCTGGATTTGTTAGATGAGGTTAGGGAGTCAGCTGTCATAAAGTTGACGGCCTATCAGAGGAGGACGGCCAAACACTACAACAAAGGGGTAAAGGTTAGGAGATTTGAGGTTGGAGATCTGGTGCTTCGGGAAGCAGCGGCCTCGACTCCCCAGAATTCAGGCAAAACTTATGCCGAACTGGGAAGGGCCTTATGAAGTGGTTGAGGTGCCCAAGCCAGGAAACTTACCGGCTTCGGGGTATGGACGGTTCGGATATTAAGAATACTTGGCATGCTGGAAGACTTAGAAAATATTACCAGTAAGTCATAGCCATTTCTTATTGCTGATTATGTAAATCTTTATGTTCATTGAAATAAAATGCTATCAGGTTGTATAAATGAAAATGTTGGGATATTTCATTAATAGTTGTTGAAATTACAAATTGTGTTATTTACATCCGAAAAGAAAAAGCGGTTGAACCACCCTATGCGGTCGGGGAAGTAGGCGGTTCATCTGACCCCTCTTCGTCGTCCGAAGAATCGAGGATAGAGGTGTCCAGTCCCGCAGCCATCATCTTCTCTTTGATCTTCTCTTTGTGGCTTTGATACCCTTCAGAGAATTGCATGATAATCTTGTCGGTTAGTTCGGGGGATGCCTTATACTCCTCTATTATTTGGAACTTGGTTTCTTCGGTCATCGGAGGCCCTTGGTTCTTCAACTGGGTGTGCTCTTCCTCCAATGAGTTGTAGGCCTGGATCAGATCCTTCAATTTGAAGTGGGTCTTCTCCATCTGTTCTTCAAGGGCGGCTATTGCTTTCTTTTGATCGGAATCGTTTTCCTTCAATAAGACTCGCTCCTCCATAAGCCTTTCATTCTGTTTCTCCCGATCGGCAATTTCCGATTGAAGGATGTCGACCCGATTCCGAAGCTGATAGCTCTCCCTATTGGCTTCGGTGAGCTTATCTTTCATATCGATATGAAGATCCTTCTCCTTCTCTAAGTCGGATTCCAGGGATCGAATGTCACCCTTCAGGAATTCGTTTTCTGCCTCGATCTCCTTGTTCTTCTTCGCCAATTTAAGCAGAGATGGTAGAGATCGGGCAAACACGGCATTAGCCTGTATAAAATATAGATTAGAATCAAGTTCAAATAAAAAAGCGGCTCGGTATGAAATGATGTCTTACCTGGAGTTGAAGCCTCGTGAAGTCTTCCAAGTATTGATCCGGAGAATGATTCTTAAACCGATCGTTATCGGCGGTCATGACGAAGCGCTCGAGGAGATCATAGGGAAACGGGTCCGATGGGTTTTGGGGCCAGAGAGTCCGTGGCTTGGCCCGATTGCTAGATGAAGGGGCCGAAGGGGCCGAAGCCAATTGGTCGGAAGAGTGAGATCCTCCTGATTGAGATTTGACTTGTTGGGTAGGGCCGGATGGAAGTACTGGAGAAGAAGCCTCTTTGCGAGATCTCTTTGCAAGAGGCTCCAGTACTTCCTCATCGGTCTCTTCGTCGATGATGCCTAGGGAGATCGGTTCGGGAATTGTTGCTGGAGTCTTCAGTGGCTTGGGCGGCGGTGGCACCTTCTTCTTTAGTTGCTGTTTCTTCATCAAGGCCATCTTTTCCGATCTGCTCATCTCCAAGGTACTTTTCTTAAGGACTTGAGCCATTGGGATAGCCGTGATTGGACGGGCGGCTATCGGCATTCTATTCTGAGGCTCGTCCTCCAAAGGCTCGTTGGGATCGGCCAGATTCGGGTCGGTAGCTCGGGGAATTGTTTGGCTGATGTTGGTCGGGGCGACTGGCTTGATGAGCGTTACTGAAAGATGTTAAAGCATTAGAAATCTATACTAGTAAGAAGGAATTGCAAGCAATAAAAGCTTAGTTTGAGGTTCGAGGATAGGTACTTACATCCATGATTGTATAGCCATGTATGGTTGCCGAGGAGTTCGAAGTCCCATTCCTCATCGGGCATCTTGCTGACGAATTGTTTGAACTCTCCCAGGCGGTCGGACGGGAAGGCTTCAATATTGTTGGTATTTTTGCTGAAGCCAACCCAATCCGATATTAGGCTGGTATCGGGTCCTTTGATGTAGAACCATTGGGAGTGCCATCCCTTGTTACTGGTCGGGGTCCTCATCAGGGATTTCTTTTGAGCCCCCTTGACTGGTACCTTGCTGATTTGCCGAAATCCTGCTTCGCGCGATCGAATTACGGTGAATAGGGCAAAGAAAAAGTCCATGGTCGGTTCGACTTGGCACTCGTGGCAGAAAGCTATATATAACAGATCAAGTGAATGAAGGAATTAGGAACCAATTGGGCGAGCCCGACCCCGACCACGCTGAGAAATGTGAGGATGAAGTGGTTTGAGGGGGAATCTGAGGCCCATACTTCAGGGCTTGGACAGTCACAGCAGTCCAGCCGTTGGGGCGTTGGTACATTCTTTCGTTGAGGTTGGGGTGTGCGGATCTGGTAAGATATGGGAATCTGGTACAGTTCGCGGATAGACGCTAGATCTTTGGTTTGAAGCGAGGATATGGTGTTTATATGGTAAAAAGTCTTGTCTGAGGAGTATTCTTCTAGCATCTTTATGTTTTGAAGCTCGGCTTCAGTTCGGGGTGATGGAGTAGAGAAGGGGTTGCTAGGAAAATCGGAGCTTGTGATAGGATCTTGGGAAGAAAACGCTGAGTCCTCCGGAGGTGGAACTAGTTTTGATGACAGAGGAAGGAATTGGCGGTGCTGGCGGCGGCGGTAGAAATTGATGCGATTGCAGTGGTGGTGACTGTGGTGGGCTTCCGTTGTTATCGTTGCTGTAGGAGGGAGGATCTCATTAGCAGCTGCCGCGGATGCACTGGTTTTCGATGGGTTAGAAGAGCTTGAGGCGTCATTGGTTACCATTGAAGAATAGAAGAACGAGATGCGAGATTCAAATGATCGGAAAGGTAGGGAAGCGGTGGTGAAAGTTGCAGAAAGGAGATTGAGATATTTGAAAATTAGGGCTGGATGAAAGTGGCGGTTGATTTTGGAAGGGTGTTGCCTTTATTGGGCGCGCCCCTTAAGTTTCGGCCCATTTTCCCACTAACGGTACTGTTTCAATAAATGTGGTGGGACCGTTATTGCCACGTGGCAACTGGGGATATTAATGGATGTGTTTGATGTGGGGCGGTTATGTTCTAAAGGATTGTTTGGTTCATTATTTGGAGATTAAGATTCATTCTTTATACTCTTTTATTATAATTCATTTTTATAATTAAAGAGTAAGGGGCAATGTTGGGTTCTGGGTTCGGGACTCCCGACCCGATGTGCTAGATCCGACCCGTGGTGTGGGTTCGGGATGCAGAGAAGTAGTTTGGTTAAAGAAGTTATCTTTTAACTAAGTTGACTTATATTCTGACTAAAGCATTTATTATGATTTGGTTGATGGGACGTATGCTTTATATTGTCAAGTGGGGCCTGGCGTGATGATGGCAAGTGGGAGTGTATATATAAGGCTTTCCTCTACATTTCAAAGGTAATGCAAAACTAAACACTAAGCTAAAAACCTCCATTGTTATCAAAACCTTGATATAGCCTGTACTAATTCTCACGCCTGAGCTATCCCCCGGTGGCAAAACCACCCGGAACTTTGAGTGAGGTTTCGTTATTGTGCAGGATTAGCGCATTTTGTAGTGACTAAAGTGCGCAGACAAATCTTGGCGTTAACAGTCATTCTAAAATATATTGAAAAGATAAAAAAGAAATGAATTAATATTTAATGTTTAAAGAGAGAATATGAAAATTTAAGTCCCTAATTATTACTCGAAATCTTTTTTTCTTTTTCTTTTTTTGCTTAATTTTATTACTCGAAATCTATGAGCCATTTTGAATGATGTATGTAGTTGGGCTATTAATTTTTGCATTAACTACACGACCAGAAAAGCTAACAAGAGGGGAGTCTGGTGAGCGTGCTATAGGACATATTGCATGTGTAAGTTGTGGATTCGGGAAGTTGTCACTAATTTTACCGTAGAAAATTTATATAATTTTTTATTATATAAATTATAAAAAATGTTTTATTAATCAATGTAATAAAAATCTATATAACTTATCAATGCAACAATTTTTATAACTCATGTAATAAAAAGCTATAAAACTTATTATGATAAAGTTGGTGTCAACTTTATCCTAACCGGATCCGTAATTTGGAGAATTCACTTTTTCTGTCCAAGTTTACTTGTTTTAGGTGGTGTTTGATAAAATTGAGTAATTCAGATCTGAATGGTTAATACATCTTAATAAATTAGATTATCTCTAAATTACCTATCTTAAATACTCTATTACTCCCTCCGTCCCTTAATATAAGTCGTTTTAAAGTTGTGCACAAGTATTAAGGAAATAATTATATAGCATTAAATATAATATCAATTGTCTATATTATCCTAGTATTGGAAAAAGAGAGTGTTATTTATTGGCCAAAAAATAGTGAAAGAACTAAAGTTATATTTAATACTTGGGGTAATATTGAAGACTAAACAATTAATACTTACTTGAAATTCTCAAACGTCATATATTAAGAGACAAAAACACTTCTCTAAAACGTCTTATATTAAGAGACGGAGGGAATATCATCTTTCTTGTTTTAATTAATCCCCAAACTTTTTTTTGGAATGATAAAATAGAGGAGAGAGAAAGGAAAAAAGAGTAGATTGTGATTCCAATGTGAAAGTTAATAGTAGTAGTGTACGTCATGTAGTTTTCAATTATTTTTTTATAAGTTAAATGAAAATAGTATTGAAAAAATAAAATCAAAAATATTATTAAAATAAAAAGAGGATAAATAGATTTGGACAAACTAAAATAAAAATTAGGACAAATAAACTTGCAGGAGGGAATACTTTCGTAAACTCCTCTTCACACGAATTTATCATTCACGACTCCTATACGCATATTCTTCGCTAGATAACTGCATGTAGAAATTAATACAATATCACCCATGCATTTGTCTAGATAAATCTAAGCAATTTTTATCTAGATAATTAGCACTAGTCATGTCTTTTTGCATGAATCTCCTCCATGAGCTCATTTAAGTTCCGCCAAGAAGACCCGCCTTCTTCCAACGCCTTGACGGCCGCCATCCCAATCTCCGCCACCTTCTTCGTCACCACCTCCCCCATCTCTCCCTCCATTAATTCCCTCACCATTTTCTCCAAACCCTCCCCCTTCACAAACCCTCTCACCGTCCCATCACACGTCTCCACCCTTAACCCCACCTTTAACTCCTCCACCAAAAACCACGCATTCAGCGGCTGCTCCGCCATCATCGGCCACGCCAGTATCGGCACCTTGGCACATATACTCTCCAACGCCGAGTTCCACCCGCAATGACTCAAAAACCCTTTCACTATCTCGTGCCCTAATATCTCCCTTTGCTCAACCCACTCTCTCACCACAATTCCTCTACCCTTCACCCTCTCTTCATACCCATCATCCAATCCATTCTCGTTTTTCCCAGCCACCCACAAAAAATTAACCCCTGATTTTTCCAGCCCAATCTTTATTTCCTCAACCTGTTCCCTTGATATCTCAGCCTGAGACCCAAACGCCACGTAAAGAACCGGGCCACTCCCCTCTTCTAGTTTTTCTTCTAGAAACTTCCACCAATAAGCTTTTCGTTGTGTTTCTACGCTTAATGGCTCGGCCATGCATAAAGGTCCAATACACCATGGTTTAGCCTGGCATTCGACATTCCAGTATTCGAAAAACTTGGACTCAAGCTCATAGAAACTGTTTACCAAAAGGCCGTAGCTTTTGGATGTGGCACTTATCATTTCCTTGTTGAACTCGAAATGAGGACCTTTTTGCTCACGGTCAGTGAAAGGTGGGCAAAAGTCATTTCTTGTGAGTTTAATCCATGGAAAACTCGGGACTTGAAATAATTCATGGTCTAATTCAGTCTCCAAAAGTATGCGATGTTTTTCGACGTCTTCGTAGATGGCGCAAACAAAATTATTGAAACCGTAAAAAGCTAGACGGGGAATGCCAAATTTGGAGGCCGAATCGAGGGTCCAGCCTAGGAAGCCATCGGTTACCATGAAACTTACATGTGGGAGGGTGCTTATTGCTTTTTCGAAGTCAGGTTTCATTAGTTTTGTGGAGGTGGCAAATGAGACGAAGAGGGACATAGAGGGCAGTTTATCTGTGCTTTCTACGCCTGACGGTAGTTCATCGATGTTTCCGGGGAATGGGAGGGTGATGATGGAGGCAGTGGTGGAGGAGACAGATTTGGAGATGAAGGGGCGGTTGGCGGGGGTAGTGAAGACTGTGACGGTGGCGCCACGGCGGAGGAGGAGGTGGGCTAGGTGGAGGAGAGGGACGGTGTGACCTTTTGACATAAATGGGAACAAAACAATATGTGGAGTTGAACCACCATAATTAAGAAGAGAACTCATACCTTTAAAGTTGCTCTCTTTCCCTCTTTATTAATTTCTCTTCATATGTATCTTTATATAGAGGGATTTGGGTTTGGAGTTGGGTGTTGGGAGTTGGAAAAGTAATGAAGCTTTGGAAGCATTTTACTTGTGATCAAATTTTTGCAATTAATGAGTTAATTAATGTAGGATGATTTTAGAAATTAATTGATTAGTTAATTAGTTAATGTATACGTACGTAGGATAGAACGTGGGATAATTAATTTCTGCAATTAATTTAATTTGTTAATTAATGTTGGATAATGGCTTTTTGGGAATACAATATAATTACATAATCAAATACGTACATCATCACATTATTACAATATCAAAAATCAATTAAATCACTAAAGGAGGAAGAAATAAACTCACAATCAAACAAACTTCACATAAAGAAGAAACAAGTTTCATATAAAAGAAGAAATAAATTCACCTAAGTAAGAATTAAACCTAACACCTAAACTGAGACCTAAAGGTTACAGTACTTTAGTTTTAACTATTAGGCTAAAACCTTATCGGCCAATTAATGAGTTAATTGTTGTAAATTAGTCAATTTTTTTTTGTGAAGGCGTAGACAAAAGTTGCATTAAAAAAAAGGTTGGGGATAGGGATGGTAGTCGTGTCGTGTTAGATAAATAGTGTCAAGTTATAGGTATTAAGTTAAATAGATTAACTCTACTCATTTAATTATTCGTCTCAAGATACTCAACACTAATACTAACCTACTTATTAATTGTGTCAAACGTGTCGAGTCGTTTAACCGGTTTAGTACACAAAAAAAAAATATTATTCACTTATTTATTGAATAATTATGTGATTTATTCATCACAACAATATATGTTTAATAAAAATATGCAAGATAACATCCTTAAAAAAGTAACTAAGAAAGCTAAAACTCAATACTTAAAGTAAATCATAATGTTATATCATATTTATTTTTAATTATTTTAAATAAATGTGTCTAATTATGTATGTGTCAATCGTTAATAATACGTGTTTAACCCATTTAACTTTCGTGTTAAACTTGATGACATGTTTATGACATGAAAACTATTTATATACTAACACTAATCCTCTTATTTTATATCGTGTTCGTTTCGTGTTACCCTATCGTGTCACTCTACCTGTCAAAAATTGTCACCTAATCGAGAGGTGAGAAACACTTTACATTTTTACATGAATTGTCCCCAAAATAATACTCTTTTATGAAAGGTCAAACTGACACGATAAACATTGCGATACGAAGAGCTTTGCTTGGAAAAATAAAAAGAACATAAAAATTAGAATACTCTTAATACACATCATGGGAGATGATATTTTTTATATATACAAGTACACAAATGACATCATTCTTATATACTAATTCACTCAATTATACGTTGTTTTCATCGCCTTCCTTCTTTATTCAAAAAATTACACTAAGAATTAAATTGTATGATATTGTCATAGCAATGCAATTTTTTATGTGATTTAACAAAAAACTTGACCAATCTATAAATTCATGGATTCCAACTGTACCTTGGACCTGTTGATTGTGAGTAGATTTTTACTTGACTCCATAGTTATTACTACGTGTAGGATATGAAAGGGGAGTGTTGCCGCCTAGGGCAGGCAGTATTGGATTATGGTGAAATTAACATTAATTTCATCGTAATAAGTTTATATATTTTTTTATTACATGAATTATAAAAAATATTGTTAAATAATATAATAAAAAGTTATAAATTTTTTTATAATTCATTTAATAAAAAAATAAAATTTATTACGATAAAGTTGATGTCACTTTTATCCTACCCGAATCCGTATTAATGCGGGCAACTGGCAAGTGACGATAACAGTTGTTTTCATCAACTGCGTGTCAAATTACTATTCCCAACAAAAACAAAATAGTTCCGTCACTAATGATATATGCATGTTGGACTCATTTATATGAGCCAAGTAAAGTTTGAATGTTTAACATGTTCCGTGCGTAACGTGTCTAAACTTGTCTATCCAACCCACATATTTTGATTTGATCAGACAATTTGTTTTACACTGCATTTATTTTATGAGAGTACAATTATAAAAGCTGAATATATAGCCAAGAGAAGCCAGGTGCAATTTCTTGTTTAGTGTTACCTCCGATCCATAATAATAGTCGTTTTAATTTTATGTATATGAATTAAGAAAATTATTTAAAATTATCATTTAATAATTAAAATTTGTATGAAATTCCATCACTACACCTTTTATGGGAAGTTAAAAACTATTAATATAAGGGAAAAAATTTCTTAGGATAACGAGAGAAATTACAAGTGATACAGGAAAGTAAATAATTTATTCTTCTAAAAAGTTGTAAACGACAAATAAATTAAAATAAATTTTTTCTTCTAAAAAATTACTTATCATGGAATGGAGGTGGTACTTTTTTTGTTTGTTTTTAAAGGTAAAGAAATCTTCAGTGCATGTTATGATATGAAGTGCTAGCTGTTAATGTTTTCACAATTATAGAACACATTTTTTTTTGTCAAGTTAATTCATAAGTTAGTGATTCAATGAATTGATTATATGTGTCCAGCTAAGAAATGGATACAGAAGGCTTGGCAGGGTCCACAACTAAACTATTATCTGCATTGTTTTTAAAATTTAAAAAATAAAATTAATATTTACACAAGTAAAATTGATAGTTATAATTATATTATCATATGCATAAATAGTAATTAGAATATACTTTTACGTGCATGAGAGAGTATCATATGGAATTGACATTTTTATTTGTGAAAATATTAATTTTCTTTAAAAAAATATTGTTTGCATGCTGTGGTCATGTTCATTTATTTCTTAGTTAATATTAATAACTTTTAAGTAGGTTTTATAAATTAACCTTCTTCCCATAATTCCATATGGCCACGAGTGTCCCTTTTCTGTTTGGTTGATTTTTTTTATACACAAGATTTATATTTGTCGACACTAAGACACAATTTTTTATAATAAATTTATGCTTTGAAGTTTAAAATAATAAAATTATTCCTAATTTTTTTCTTATAAGCATCTCTAATGTAGACTTTAATATTCGAATAAAAAAGTCAATAAGAAAGTAACTCCCAACTTCAAAAACACAGAGTATATATTTAAGTATAATTATATTTAAGTTGCTTAGCCCAAAAAAAAGAGTGCTTATAATTAAGCAATAAATAAAAAAAATCAGCATTTCTCCCTATTTCTTGAATTATTGTTAAAATAAATTGAAGTATTGTAGTACTAATGCTCTAGAATTTCATTCTAGAAATTACCTATCACTCTAGAACATAGGACTAACCAGGTTAAATGTTGACCTAGTCCAGATTAATTAGTCTTTCCGCTGCTATTTAAATTTATGTGTTTTGCTCCACTTGTTTACTTCTCAGATACTTCATCCATTTGGTTGCATTAACGTCAATTTGATCAAATGAGACTACGATGTGACTTCAAGAACCAATGCCCTTAATTAGCTACCAAATAATACGTTGTTCCAAGTCATTTTTTATTTTAGTTAGTTTCAAAATTAGACATACACACTAATTTTAAACTACCGCTTTAAAGTAATTTAAAATTCGGTCTTAACATATCATTACTTAAATTTTAGATCATCACTAATACATTTCTAGTAAATATTAAGAATATTTATTTTAGAATCGCAAATGTATTTTTAATAGAACAATTGAAGTATTATGTTAATTTGGATTAATTTTAAGTGAGATGAATACTATAGGTGATTTCTACATAATCTATAGTCGAGAAATGATTTATATGTAGAGACGAAACCATGATTGAAATTTGGGGGGCCAAAATTTTTTTTAACAATATAATATATATACTGTCCGGTTCTTCAGCGAACCAAAAACGAACCGGCTATAACGAAGGTTTTGTCCGTCACTATACCATAGAAAGCTAACGTACCGGCTATAGAAACTGTTTTGTCCGTCGCTATAACATAGAAAATCGGTTTTCTATTCTATAGCGACGGACAAAATCGTCACTATAGCCGGTTCATTTTTAGTTAGCTCCCTTTGGTTCGCTAGAGAGCCGGACTATATATATATATAATATATATATATATATATACACGGTCCGGATCTTAAGCTCACTCTTATCCGGCTCACCCTAAGCTCGCCCCCCTTTAGCGACGGATCTGGCGACGGTTTGGTCATACAACCGTCGTCTATACTTTTAGCGACGCTATATATTGTCCGTCGCTAAAAGTATAGACGACGGTTGTTTGATCAAATCGTCGTCGGGTCCGTCGCTAAAGGAGAGTGAGCTTGGGGTGAGCCGGATAAGGATGAGCTTAAGAAATATATATATATATATATATATATATATATATATATGCAGGGAAATGATCCACAGAAAACGTTAGCTATAGGCACTGTTTCATCTAAGTGTGATCCAGCCATCCAAAATAAGATCCAAGGGTTGAGCGTGGGCACGACCGCTACTCCCTCTAGCGGCCAGCCAAATTTTTCATGTTGGCCGCTAGAGAGAGTAGCGGCCAACATGAAAGTTCGTAGAAATATTTGGCCTTCTGCTCAGTACAAAAGTCTAAAATACTTTTAGTTAAATTTAAATAGTTTTAAATTAAATGTATTTATTTGTATAAAATATTTGTAATATAATTTTTTATGTAATATAATTTAACATTGTAAATTATTGTGATAATTTGATTGTTTAAAATTTAAACTCTAAATATTTTATATATTAAAACTATTTAAATTTAACTAAAAGTATTTTATACTTTTGTCCTGAGCAGAAGGCCAAATATTTCTACGAACTTTCATGTTGGCCGCTACTCCCTCTAGCGGCCAGTCAAAACGTAGTCGTTTTGACTGGCCGCTAGAGGGAGTTAGCAGCCAACATGAAAAATTTGGCTGACCGCTAGAGGGAGTAGCGGTCGTGTCCACGCCCAACCCTTGGATCTTATTTTGGATGGTTGAATCATAGTTAGATGAAACAGTGCTCATAGCTAACGTTTTCTGTAGATCATTCCCCATATATGTATGTATATATATATATATATATATATGACTTGGTCATAAATTGTTTAAAGTCAAATTAATTACTTGAACAACTCAAATTGGACCTAATTTCTATTTAATAGTTTTTAAAAATATTTAATCTTTTTATTAAAGGCTATCTCTTTATGTCATCTCTAACCTGAATTTTTTCTCAAGAAGATAATTGATAAAGATTTTTTTGAATTTTTATTCACGATTTTTTCAAGAATATACTTAATTGATAATTAGATTCTTTTGAACTTTAATACAGACAACTCTTATTTTATTCAAGTTGAAGGATTGATTAATATGTACAAGTATATGTCAAAGTTTGCCTAATTTGAATTTGGAGACAACATTAAATAAATTTTAAGACCAAGATAGTGGCCTAGTGAAAATGTGTGAGAATTTTAAGATAACATTAAATAAACTAGTGAGATTAATAGAATTAATTTTTTAAGTCTTAAACATGAAACTGTCACATACATGAATGCTGAATCTCCGACAAAATAAATGAACAAGTGAGTCTTAAAAAATTTCCAAACATTTGGGTGAACCTTACAAAATTTTCAAACCTTGGGGGGGGGGGGGGCATGGCCCCCTCTGGTCTAGCTGTAGTTTCGTCCCTGTTTATATGACGATAAATTTATGACGAAATTGAATTACGACTAACTTAAAAATTTATATAATAAAATAAAATAAAATATAATAAAATTATTATTAATTTCTATATATTGTATGTATGCACATATTTTATGGTGGAGGGTCAAAAGCTACAACGTTGGTTTCCAGAAACTGATCAAGGAGTGCGAAATAAAGGACACAATGGCACATGCAAAGGCTAATGCTAAAGTGGTGGAACCACAAATTACTGAAGCAAAGAGATGGCGTAACAAAGCTTCTAGTTCTAGGGCCTAAATTCTATTTGATTACTATTTACTTCGTCCCAAATTAATTGCATTTCTAGGACTTTTTAAAGTTAAATTGACTATTTTTAAAACTAATTTTTTTACTATTTTTGCTAACATATAGGTAAAGATATTATAACCAAAAGAAAGTATATACAATTTATTACTAATTTTAATTTTTATAATTTTAGAAATATATTTATATATGTTTAATTATTAATTTTAAAAATAGTCAATTTGACTTTAAAAAGTTCTAGAAAAATAATTAATTTGGGACGGAGGGAGCACTTTTTAACCACTACAATACTATCTCCATTTCATAATAGTCCCTCCTTTCTATTATATAAATCGTTTTAAAAGAATTTTTTTTCATAATATAAGACGTTTTACCTATATTTAGAAGAAAAAATTATCACTCCGTCTCAAATTAATTGCTCAGTTTTGACTTTTTAAAGTCAAATTGACCATTTTTAAAACTAATCTTTTTACTATTTTTGCTAAAATATAGGTGAAGAGATTATAACCAAAATAAAGTATATACAATTTATTACTAACCCCAATTTTTATAATTTTAGAAATATATTTATATATGCTTAATTATTAATTTTAAAATAATCAATTTGACTTTAAAAAATTAAAACTGAGCAATTAATTTGGGACGGATGGAGTAATTCATTTGTACTTTGCTCTTAAAAAATAGAATAATTGAGAGAGAGAGAGAGGAGAAAGAGTAATTAATTAATGTATAGATAGTAATGAAATTTTAAACCAACATTAATTACCTAACATTATAATTAATGAGATTTCTTAATATGTGTGATTAAGTTTTAAACGTCATATATAATAGAAATGAGGGAGTAATAGACCTTTTAGAAGAAAATTTTTTATTTCAATTTATTTGTCGTTTACAACTTTTTAATATTATTTAATTTCCTATATCACCCCTAACTTCTCTCATTATCTCAAGAAATTCTCTTTTGTATTAGTAATTTTTAACTTCCCATAAAGGGGTAGTGATGAAATTTCACATAAATTTTAATTATTAAATGATAGTATAAAATGATTTTCTTAATCCATATGTATGAAATTAAAACGACTATTATTGTGGAATGATGAGAGTAATTTACTTTCCTTTTTAAGTAATTAGGAAAGTAAATGTGTATTTATTTTTATTTTTTTTAAATTATGTGTATTTATTTTCCAACTTACTTAATGTTAGTTATATCATGTGTTTGTTAACCTCCATTAATTATTCTTGATCAGGAGCCTACTTGTTATCCCAAAGAAGAGAAACCCAAAAGCCTGGAAAAATGCACTGCCTGCATATTTTCAGCACAGATCATTTCTCGTTTTATTTTTCTATTTTGTCCAAATTTGCTTTTCTCATCTCATGCTTGGCTAGATGATGGATATGGGTTCTGTGCCAGCTTGGTAGAATGAAGATAATTTCAAAAGTATTTTTTTGTGTAAAAATTAGTGTTTTAAATAATAGAAATCCTTTTACTGGTAGAGCTTAATTTTGGGGGAGATTAATCATTTAGTAGGCAAAGATTTGATGTTATATAAACTTAAAATTAACAAAAATATCTCTACAAAATAGCTAAAACTTAAGTTTTTCTTCTTAAAAAAAAAAGAAAAAAAGAAAAAACTACATTCTCATCTAACTTAAAATCTAACAAATTAACCCTATAAAATGTTTTTCAAATGGTCTACGAAGTGTATTTCAACTTTGATATTTTCAACATCTCGTTATAGTATATTATTACACGATAAAAAATAATATATATTACGAATGTTTATGTTAATTTTTTGATTACCACTTATAAGAAGTATTAGTGATAATTTTTTTGGAAATATGTATAATAAGTGGAGTCTTATAATTCATACTAATCTCATGTATTGATAACTTTCGTAATTTTAATTTAATATAAATTTATTGCAATGTATAACAAGACTCTTATACCATTTCTTCAAATGAATATTTTATAATTTTTCTCCATTTAGATTTGGGCTTTAACCTTTAGTTAGGTGTCAATATTAAGGATTCTGGTCTCCATGTTTGTGGCTACATATTTAGCAGTCTAATTACGGATAGGCCCGTAGGGAAAGAAGTTTAAGCCAACATTTTACAACATTAGCACGCACTACATATAAAGCCGGAAAAGAGTAGAATTTTGAGGATAAACAGTTTGTTTTTTTTGGATATTTCCATTTGATTCTGACTGCAAAACATTACAAGATTGGTAGTAGGAGTTATTTAGAAGCCCAAAATAGGTCTTCCTGTGGATCCTAATTTAGGGTTATTCTAATTCAAATTAATGAAAAATAAGAGTATTTCAATGACAAATCTAGGAGCATAACTGGACAAGCATTTAGCATTCCATATTGAGAATACGGTTCATGATAAATACTGAGAATAGTCGGGCATCCTTCTAATAGCTTTCCCAATGTCGGGCATCCTTCTAATAGCTTTCCATATTCATTGGGGCTCCACCCGAATCATGTCTAAGTGGTTGTTTGATAAAATTGAATAAAACAGTTTTGAATGTTTAAACAATCTGAATGAACTGAATAAAACAGAATTCTAAATACTGAATGAAAAAAATTATTTGATAATTGATATGTATGAAATATCTAAATAATAATTTTTTACTATTTTACCCTTCGGTCACTCATTTTGTTCCACTCCTTTGTTTACTCCAAAATTTTTAATTCTCTCTAAAATCTGGATCTATCCTTATATTAATTCATCATTCTCACTCCTCCCCACCGACTTCAACAAAACAAAAGATTCAGATTCCAAACCCCACGAATTTCCACAATCTCTGTTTGTTTGTTAATCCGAAATCTCCCATCAATTCGACACCTAGAATCCAATTTATTTTATTTTTTGTTTGAATGGTATTTAATTCACATACTTTTAGTAGTTTAATTTCCATTTTCTAGGCACCCCATTTGTAAATCTCAAATCTTTAGCTTCAAAAGTTTCGATTTTTCATCTCTTTCATCGGATATGTTGGACAGTTCAGTAAGCCGGAGCAGGACTTGGAGGAGATCTGAGAAACTCTCTCCCTACCGGAAGCGCGCAGAGCCCCGCCGCATACTGGAAGAAGTTGCCACCGACGATTCTACCGATATAAGCGCATTCTCTCTCTCATATACACAATCACTCAAAAAATTAGTGATTGGATCGGTGATGGAGAAGATCACTAAGAAGTGTAAAAAATGGACAACATGTGTAAAAAATTCATTTAGTGGGCTTAGGAATGAATTATTCAAATACAAAATGGTAGCTTATTCGATCAATCCAATTGAACTTATCGATTCAGTCATTAAGATCATTTTTATTCAAATCAAACAGACTGAATGACTGACCGATTCAGACCACAAGATGTATTAAGTCCTAAACAAACAACCCCTAAATCTAAGAATTATTTACTACCATGATTCCGCAGAAAATAAATTCTGGGAAAATTGAAACAAAATACATCCTTAATACAAATTTTGCAAATGACACTTTTGTGTAACGGAGGGAATAATATCAATGGCTTTATGAGGAGTATTAATAAAACTATCTCAGTTGCTTCTAAATATTGATTTATCAAAATAAGTCATGGAGAAAGCAATAACTTATTTTTAATTTCTACCCTTATAAAAACAAAATACTATATGCCTATTAGGTAGGCGTCTAGGTGATTTGAGCATTAAAACACAAATTTCCCAATAAAATAGAGCATCAAGAATCCAAAAGCGAAACAAAAGGGTAGCAATAAAAATGCACAACTAAAATTATAGTACATTCTTCCATCCATATCGTAACAAAGTCGAAAATACCAGTGAATGGCAAACCATATGTGAAGATCATTAATAGGATGTATCTAACTCGATCAATATAGGATATGTAGCTCAACTACATGCTTCAACTGCATTTCCGAACTTTCCAGTGTTTCAAAGTATTTACAAGTAAAAGCCAATGAACCAATATAATAAAGGCAGAAGGAAAAGAGAATACTCGCTATAGATCCACAAACATTGTGTACCTGCTAGGAAGCCAAAACAAGACTCTCTCGAGCAATATTGGTCACACGTAGGACAGCTTGAGCACTTAAAGGAGATAGGTTTGATTGGCAGAAGTGCTCCCAAGAATCCATCTCTGGGTCCTCAGATATTGTAGCTGCTAATGATAAGTGTGATTTATCATATACGGCCTGCAACTCCAACAGAAGAGTACGAGCAGCTTCTCTGGACTCAGGAAGCTGGTCGCTGAGCTGTGATGCAGCTATACGGATCAATTTGTCAATCCCATATGCTTTGATTCCATCAACTCCCTGTAGAAAATGCACCATATCAAGAATATATTATCATATCTAACAAACATGAATAAATTCAAACTGATAACAGTCTTCAACTATTGATAAAACATAAAGCACAAAGTCACAGATCATATGCAAATGACAATTTAAGTATCAATTACAGCCTTATAGCTTGTGCTTTGAGTAAGGGGACCTTCTACTATAATTAGTACTCCCTCCATTCCAAATAGAAGATCAATATGACTTCTTAAAAAATCAATTATGAGACATTTTCAAATTTAAAATTGACACGATTCGTTTGAAAACAACAAATCTTGTACTTAGCAGTAACTTTTAGATACTTTATAATAATTATAATTGTATCAACCAAAATTAAATGGATTCATATCATTTTTGAATTTGAAAATGTTTTAAGCTGACTTTTCAAAAGTCAATATTGATCTTATATTTTGGAACAGAGGGAGTATATTAATTCTTCTTTTCGTAGTTTCAAGCTTAGACTTTTGAGCAAGATAAACATTTAAGGAACTTATATTGATTACCAAATGCACAAGTGAGTTCTAGAACCTAGGTAAGTAATACATGTATCTTTATTTTATTTTGGTAAGTGGTAATACAGATATCCATCCATTAAAA
This sequence comes from Aralia elata, assembly GCA_034770075.1. Classification (NCBI taxonomy): domain Eukaryota; kingdom Viridiplantae; phylum Streptophyta; class Magnoliopsida; order Apiales; family Araliaceae; genus Aralia; species Aralia elata. The sequence continues at coordinate 13,804,008 of CM068378.1, forward strand.
ATTAATCATGGAATAAGCAAGAGAAGAAAGTGAAGCAAGGTTAATCCATCCCTCTATCTAAAAAAAAAACGCAAGGAATCAGTGTAAAATAAAGCAATAAGTTACAACCCCTCAGAGATACCTTAAATTAGTGAAGGCCTTCACAAAAGTTGCAGCGTGATCCCACTCCACAAAACTCTAACTTGATTTTCAATGATATATGATAGGGGAAAGAGGAGGGGTGGGGGAAAAGAGAAGGTGTTCTACAACTAAAATATGTAAATTACAATTTACACATATGTAGCAGATCTGAGAGGCAAGAAAGAGTTAAGAGTAGGGAATAAATCCACAAGCCAAATAAGTATTGATTATATAATAACACAAATATGTAGCCATTTCATCCTGGTTAAGAATGAATCTCAAGTGAACAATGAATTATATTCTAGTTTTTATTAGATGCAGAAAGATGACACTGGAAAGTTTTAGTTTCGACTTTCAATACGACATTTCCAGAAAAATAAATATACCAAATAAAAATCAGGTAAGAAAGATGCTTCTTTGTTATCCATTCTTTCTTATATAGTATCTCTTCTGGGAACAAAGTGGAGCCCCAGGGTGAAATTTACTTATCAGATTAGTAACAGAACATTTAAAGAATGGTAATACAAGCCTTTATATTCTTCATAAGAAGTAAATAAAGGAAGGAGCAAACAAAAAAGAAACTAGGAAAAGCATTTCCAGAGGTCAAACTGAATAGTAAATGAGAGTGGCTTAATGGTCAAATTCTTACCAGTCGAAGTACACTGCGACAAACACACATTGAAGCCTTTGCTCGAATTCGAGGATTTCTGTTCTTAAGATATGGTTGCAACTTTGGTAACAACAAAATTGGGGATACATAAGTAGTCATAGCTATTAAAGTTCTTTCAGCTGCCTCACATACAAATCGTTTGTCTTGTGAAGACTTGAGAAGAAGCTGTACCAGCTGAACAAAGGATTTTTCAAAACATTGACAATCACAAATAAAATAAAAATTAGGTTTCGGCAGGAACAAGCTATTCCACAAAGAACAAGGTGATACAAGCAACAATCAGATATCAAGGAATATATATGTTACCAGTGGGTCCAGCGAATCAATAATGTGATCATTATATGCTTTGAAAATGTCTGCTGAGGTCATAACTGCAGTTTTACAGACAGCACTTCTCGGATTCTTTAGGGATTTCACAACGAGTGATAGCACATTCCCCCTAGCACATCAAAACAGTGGCAACAAAAGGGACTCGTCAAACAGACAATTATGAATATACATACGCACGTGTATTCATAGTTACAGCAAAATATGAAGAATTTGTATTCCACAATTCTTCCATTACATAAAAATTAAGACTTACAGCATATCGCTCAACAATTCCTTATGAAACAGACATAATCGGCGTACATTATTGAGTGCCTCACACACCACAACCCAGTCTTTTGACTCAAGGCCACCTAAGAGAGTCTGGAAAAGAAACAAGGAATGAGTGAAAATTACACAAGCCACCAATGGCCAAATGATGCAAAATCATTAGCAAGTGCAGATGCATAACATTTCAAATGTCAAAACACACTCCTACCTTAAGACTTGTATCTACATCTTCAACATCATTCAGATTCTCAGATTCGATGTATTCCACTTCTGAACTTGCTACCTCTGTCCCGGTACTCAAAGCCACGTTTCCATTCGTGGGTGTTTCAATTAAGGGGGCAGTGCTTGTCCTTTGCTTTTCTTCAAGGTTTTCAGTTGTATGCTCAATATGCATCTCATGAATGCTCCCATTACTAGAGCTCTCAGTCTTCCTCTCAGATTCAGGTAGCATGTTGAGATCTCTGAGAGCGTTTCCCGACATCACTGTTTAAGAAGAAAACGGATAAACAGAACACAATTATTATTAATGCAGGCCCAAAAACTTTAAAGTTAAAATCAACTCAACAAACAAGAAGACAAATAAACATCTGATTATATCAGCTTAAGGAGTTGAACTTCCATTTTACAAGTGCAGTAGAATTCTATTCTCTTGTAACAGATTCGATCCAATTCAAGATTTATGATTAAACAGAATATTGTGTAGAAGAGAAGCGCAATCAATTACTTCTTATTACTATCAAGGTTTTCACAGGACTCAATTGCGGTTTACCCAACTAAAGTTTCTAAAAATGACGCTCATAGTACCTTTATATTCATGATTCCATCATATAATAGTTGAAAGATGAGTACTTTATGTGAATACTATAGCAGTATATAATGGAAATTAGATCTAAACGGAAAAATCACAAACAGTTGGGATACAACTTAGATGACAACATACAGGTAATGTAACTAGCTGCCAATCAATCATCAAAACTTCAGAGTACAAGTTAAAGTAATCAAGTTCTGTACAAACAACAACAAAAGTAAAAACAAGAAACCCTAATCCCTCTCCTTATGGTATATTCAGCAAACAAGTAAAATTCAATTGAACAAATGCATACATTTCATCTAACAGATAGGTAAGGTAAATTACCAGAACAAATGGAGCTAAGCTAAACGATCGGCTAAACAGTAAAGAAAATGCCTGAAGTCTACCCTTTATAGACAAGCAGATTGATTAGTGTTATATATGTGTATATGAATATGATAGAGATTAGGGAGAGAATTTGTAACCGGCGAAAGGCGCAATCAGAAGGAACGCCGGTTTAAGTTACCCGACCTGGGCCGGCCCTGGCCCCTTATTGCGTCATTAATATAATACTAATATCTAAATTGCCACTACTTTTGTGCTGTGTTTACTGGTAATACATCACTATTTCAGATTTTGAACTGACTCTTCAACTCCAGCAAAAGCATATTTGGATTTTTTTATTTATTTATGCTTTATCCTTTCGAAAAAATAGAATAAAAAAAAGGGGTAGATATTTAAATAACTACTATTTTAATTGAATAAAATATCTTATATTATATGGTTTGATTGAATCGGGGGCAGAAGGTTCTTTGCAACAGATGGCTTCAAAAATATCATATGATGAAGATGTGGCCCACCTGTTAGTAGCATGCTCTCTGTTATTAAAATGTTAGATTGGAAAAATGAATGTGTCTTATTTGTAACATTATCACATGGCTTCTTCTTGTTTGTACCCATATCCTACACCAATTGTCTGGACTGGAGGCTGGAACATGAATTCAAGTCAAACTTCAATGGACTAATTGAGAATTGAAGCAGTCAAAGTTGAGATTTAAGTTTTTAATCATATAATAATAATAATAATAATAATAATAATAATAGCATGTGAACTTGTGCGAGACACGGATTTGTTTGAATATTAATATATAAAATTTATTTAAATATCATTATTATAAATTTTAAAACCTATATAATATTTATATTGTTAATTAATTCATAATTTTTAATTATATTTACAAAGTTTCAGATTATAATTTTTTGGCAGATGTTATTGACAAATGAGCATTAACCGAGTTAATTCACTGAATTTTAATATTAAAATTGAATTAGATAACGTGCTTTTAAGGTAAAACAGTTTAAACTGTGACGCCCCAAAATAGGTCCATACAGCCCATTTTGAGTCGTCAATAACATTCTACAAAATACAAATACAAATACGAATTTTTCTATTTACAACTAATAAATGTCGTGCAAAATACGAAAACACAATACAAATACATCTTAAATTCTTAAGACACTTATTGTCACACTAATAGTAATGTATTCAGATACTTCTATTGTCTCGGACCATCACTCCATTTTTCGGCTAGTCCTCGCTACACTCTCTTTTCCTGAAGAGAACAATGGAACAAAAAGGAAAAGGGTGAGCACAAATAGCCCAGTAGAAAATATCATGACTAAGATAATGAAAAATACAATTATCTTTAGCCTTCAACCGAAATAAATCAGAGATTTAAATGTATTATAATTGTTCAATAACAACAACTGCAACGGAACGAACAATCCATTAGAAGAGTCAAGTAGATTATAATATCTACCATCTTCTATAAGTTAAAGGATCACCACCAATATTTTATCCCTGTAACACCAATCAACAATTCATGTTTATGAACATCCAAATCGACAGTTTATATTCAACAGCCTCTCTCTGCACTATGTGCCAAAAATATTTATTTGTAACATCACCGGTCATGATCATGCCAAACGCCAGTTCATCTTTGCATTACGGGCCAAAGAGAACTTTCACCATACGCCTTTGTTTGTAACACCAAAAGTCATGATTATACCAATACACAGTTTAGTAAAAATCATGTCACGCCAGTTCATATTTGTACTACGGGTCAAAGAGAACTATCACCACAATTTAAGTATAAGGATGATGACAATGATATAGAATGAATACAGTGAGATCAAGAATAAGAATGAATGTTTAATTTATCCAGTGTCGAATGTTGACCAAATTGTCAACATGATGACCAAATTGTGGAGTCAAATTCAAGAATGATATTCAAAAATAAAATTCACGATTCAACTATATCGTATCAAACGAAATAGAAAGATTCAGGTGAAAAGATATTAGATGAAGCACAAACTATTAAGGATATTCTACAAATTTTCAGGGATTTTCACCATTTAAAATAAGGTTTTGAAAACAAATAGAAATTTCTTATCATAAATGGAGAAATGTGAAAGAAAAAGATATCCTTAAAGAGTACAAAAGAAATGATACGTTATACGAGTATAAAAGAATATATGAAACTGCAAATGGATTTTCACCCGTCATGCGGTAATCCGCGTAGACCTATTATTTTCACAAAAGATTAATAAGTAATGAATACGAATGGTTATTCACCAGGCATGCGTCAATCCGCACGGACAGGTTATACCCACAGATTAATAAGGAATAAATGCAAATGGATATTTACCAGGTACGACACTCCGTTAATACATGTTATTCCCACAGAGTAATAAGGAACGAATATAAAAGGATGTTCACCAGGTACGACACTCCGTACATACAGGTTATTCCCACATAGTAATAAGGAATGAATACAAAAGGATATTCACCAGGCATGTGTCAATCCGCACGGACGGGTTATCCCCACAAATTAATACGGAATGAATAACAACCTTTATGAGTATAATAACACTTACGAACATGGAAGCAAATGATATTACATAAGAGTATGAAAGAAATGATATCTCATACCTTCGTTAATAAGTGATTGGATGTTGCTTTCTATGAAGTTTACTAACTTGGACAATACTAGTATTCTAACAAATACTCACACTAGCCTAGCACATTTAGAGAACTCAAGAAATTTAGAGAGATAAGAAGTATAAGCAAAGAAGGTGTGAAGATTTCTTAAGATAATCCTTCCTATTTATATGAAAACTAAGTTTCATTAATTGCACAGTAAGGGCTCAACTTATTACACTTTAGTACCTCCATCTTTGCCTTTATTCTTAATATAATCTCTCAAGTATTATCAATCTTGCATAACATCCCCTAATAGTTCCCACATGTGAACCAATAGTTCATAGCATGTGAATTTCACAATTTCAATTAGATACCCCTAAGTTAGACTCCACTTTTAATCCGTCAATAATGCTAAAATATCATATCAAATAATATGAGTTACAGTGTCATGACAAATAATAAAAAGTACTATGTAGATGCTATTGTAATTATTGAATCAAAATACTAAGCAATTGCTACTTTATCAATTATTGAATCAATAATTTAAAATATTGTGCAACACCGTATACATGTGAAATACCGCGTACTACTATGGAATAACGCGTTTTACTGTTCTTTTTATTACCGGGTATTTCAATAGTTGCCGGTGATAATACTGTTGACAAAATACTGTCGTTTTCAGTATTCGACAATGGGGCCTACTATCGTTAACAATATTGTCATTGTGGGGCCCATTAATATTTTGTTATTTCGGCGTCGTACGTTACCGAATATAAAATTGGTTATTTCGACGGCGCCGTCGTACTTTACCGAATATAATATTCTCCGACAGAACGAATATTATCCGACAGAAGGAATATTCTTCGACATACAGGTTTGACTTTTTGTATAAATTAATAGTATATTCGTATGAATAGTACTTTCATATTTATACCGTATAATTTTGTATCCAGCTCATATAAACATTATGACGTAATTCGAAGGTCGAAGAAAGTGTAAAAGCGTTTTTAGCGTGAATAATCCCTCGTGAATAGTGATCGCGTCAATAGTGATTTAACGTTATTACTAGACTTCTCAATTGTCACATTTCACTAGTAATTTTATCATTATCGATTTAACACTTTTTTGTTTAAAATAATAATAAGAAGAAAAATAAATTCTCTTTATTAAAATTTTCGCGGTCTTACATAAACTGTGTTTGAATCAACTGTCTCCTCCAGCCATGCATTTTATTCATCATAATGCCAATATAAGTATGGGCATGGTCACGGTCACGCTTAACTTCTAATTTCGTGTGGTGTACACATTTATCGCTAAAATATATTTTACTTTAATTACATTGCATTTGTCTAACTCGTTATTTAAACGATAATGATATATAAAGTGAATATTTATGTCGTTTTTTTAATTGTTAATTACGTGAATTAATATTAGTGATAATTATATTTAGAGATATGTATAATAAGTGCGGCTCTCCTATAATTCTTATCGATTCATGTATCGATAAGTTTCGTAATTATAATTTAACGTAAATTTATCGTAATACATATCAGGAATCGTATTAAAATAAGCAATAACAATAAATTAGGAATTGAGTGCTCATGAAACTGATAATCACAATCTTCCAATATCCACTGCATGATCCCATTGTCCAAAACGAAAGTCTCCGTTTAAAAATAGTATTATGTTTTAAAATATAAGTTTGTTGTGGATCTTCATTCTTTTTTAAAAATACACTCTGATCTTGATATAGTACAACTTAAGAACAACTAATCATTCAGTAGTAAAAGTGGAGTATTTTTCTTTTAATGCAAATTCATAGGGTTGAACTTTGAATAAGCCTTTTATCATATCAAAAAGCGGGTGCTATAGAAGTTTAAAAAGTGACAAAATTTAAATTATGAATTTTATTGAAAAATTATGAGAGAATTTAAATTATGACAAAATGGTGACAAAATTTAGATTATGAATTTTATTGAAAATAATATTTAATTTATATTATTTCATATGCCTGGAAGTAAAATGATAATCACTTTGTTTTTTTTCTTGATACCAATATTAGTATTTATTAATATTTCATTAAAAATAAATAAATTACTACATTTTACACATTTCCAGAAAAGTATTAATCAAGGAGGGGGAGTATACATGAAGGAAGTGATTTACAATTTGCCAATGTCTTTGACCTACCACTATACTATTACTACCTTGTTTATCCGCTATTTCAAAAACCCTTGGTCCATTTTCTAGACGATTCGCTTTCAGTCATCGCTTTTGGGTCCCCCTCTCTCTCCCCTTCACCGAGTCGGTTGTTCTGAACGAAACCAGAAGCAAGCAAACCCATTCTTTCTCTCCATCTCATCTCAACTCAACTATCTCCGCACAGAAATCGAGAAAGATCCAAAACATGTCATGTAGGGCAAACCCAACCGACTGTATCTCTCCGCCACCTCGACTCGGTTAATGGAACTCACTGATTCCACTCACCCAAACCCCGACCCAACTCGCTCCGTTCTCGTCATCGATCTCAATGAAGTTCCTTCCTCATCTGAATCGCCACGCCTCGATGCCCTTTCCGTCGTACGCTCATTTCACGACAATCTAACGCCGCCCGACGGCGGTCCGGCGGAGCTTCCCGGTGGCGTATCGGTGTGCGCGGCATGCGGTTTGCAGGTTGTTCAAGGCAACGTTTTGGTATGTGATGGATGTGAGCTAGGGTTTCACCTCGGTTGTGCCGAAATGCGGGGGCAAAAGGAGATGGTGTCGGGCGAGTGGTTGTGTGGAAAGTGCTTGAGCAGTGCAGTGCCGTGCAACCGGTGGCCTCTGGGAGTGAAAACCGAAGCAAAAGTGAATAAGCGCGGCAATTGTGGGATTTTAGATATCAATGCTTTGCCTTCCAGCGATGGCGAAGGTGAGGACTTATCAGTTTCGAGGTACTAACAATTTATAGTTTTGGTAAATCTCTTTTGATGATTGTTACTGGTAAATCTCTTTGATGATTGTTACTCTAGAGAAGATTGGTTCAAATTGCTTAAATTAGCTCAATTCTAGTCTATTTTGTTTGCAATTAAAATATTTTCCTGCTTAAGACTCCTAAGAAGCCCACCTTCAGAGCTCAAATTTTTTACTTAACATTACTAGTTGCAGAAATCACGGCAACTTAGTTTTTGTAATGAAATCAATGAAATTTGGTACATTAATTGTGAAGAGGAACTCTCATTTTTTGACATTTCTAAAAGAGAAAGTAACATCTTAGGAGGGAGGCATTATTATTAATATAGTTCTGGGCTATTTAGCCATTGGTGAAGTTCAGTGCGCAGTGAATTGCTTGTTGAGAATTAATTTACTATTCATATATGTGGCATAAGCTGCATAAATTTAATCACTTACATTTGTTGTCAAAATATTCAGCTTTTAGGTCGATTGGTTGATCTGTGCATGACATTATTTGTTTTTGTTGGGTGGGAAAATTGCGTGTATTGGCCACATGTACCTTGGTACAAATTATTCGTTTTCCAGTCCTTGTTTATTAGTTTGCTATACGTGTGAAGGTATTGTTTGATCATTGATGTGTTCAGTATACAAGGAAAAGGAGATGGTTCAAATTTTTAGTCTTTAATGTTGTATGACAACAAAATGTTGTCTTATATTCAATAGTTTACAATTTGAGTAACAAATCTCGGTGAAAAGTCCACATGCACCATAATTTGTATACCTTTCAAACACCAATTTGCTATACATTAGCTATGTTGATCAAGTTTGATTGAACTTATGTAACAATCGGTTCAAATTTCAATTTCCAATCTAATCAAAACGTACCAAAATTTAATCCATTGTCTCAATAGTCTTTTTGTGCTATTTTTTGTAGGCTCACCCAGAAGGTCATGACTGCAGGTACTATTGGTAATAGTTTGAAAATTTATGTATATATCAAATTATTCCATATGTTCTGATGTGGGATTGTGGGGTGTTACAATCTCCCCCCCCCCACCACTTAAATAATTGATGTTCTCGTTAGACTCACACACATAGCGCATAATCTTCGTCTTTCTAGTCATTGTGGGATAGTACCAGCGGCCTTGGTGTCGCCACTTCTTGCACATCCTCTAACCACTGCAGGACATACCTGACAACCTGATCAAATGACTCGATGTTACGACTTATACCATATGTAACTGCCCATGTCAAATTTCAAGTACGAATCAAATCATAACGTATGAAGGTCAAGGTCTAATCCACTAACTCAATAATATCTTCTTGGGTTATCTTAGCTCATTCAAAGGGTTATGACTGAAGATACTATTAATAGTATCTTCTTGGGTTATCTTAGCCCAATAATATTCAATGACTCAATAGTATTTTCTTGAGTTATCTTATCCCACCATAAGTTTGGGTTATGACTGAATATACTATTAATAGTATCTTCTTGGTTATCTTAGCCCAATAATTTTCACTGACTCAATACTATTAATAGTAGATTGGGAACTTAAATACAAATTAAATAATTGCACATGTTTTGATGTGGGACTTTGAGGTGTTACAACTTGTATTCACCGGTGTATCGGTAAACTTATTTTGTCAAGCCTGACCTTGGTCTGACCTCAGATTGATGATAAAGCGATACAAAAGAATTAGGGAAGGAGAAGAAGGCAGACATATAGAGTCATTTTGGGGCAGATAACTGAGGAAGATAGAAGGAGGGAGATCTAGTTGAGAGCAGAAGTGCTTCTCAACTTTTCATGTCATTCATTAGTTCAATACTTGAAATGAAAATACACAGCTATCTCATATTTATACAACTAGTTGCTTGTTGTAAAGTAAAGCTAATTCTACACCTCATCTTTATCCTTCACCTAGATCTAACTAACTCACATGGAATGAGCTTCCTATTAGAATATACTTCTAAATATTAACTTCCCAACATGCCCTTTCCCTGACATATTTATTGCTTCTAATGGTGATATTTTAGAAAATAAATAAAATAAAATAGTGTCCTTTTGGTTAGGGTTAATCTTAGCTTTATAGGCCCTTTCCCTGACATATTTATTGCTTCTAATGGTGAAATTTTAGAAAATAAATAAAATAGTGTCCTTTAGGTTAGGGTTAATCTTATATTTATAGGCAAGTAATTTTGCACACTCATATGTTTTATTTTAAGATGTAAACTTTCGAGTTAATTTTGTTGACAGCAAAATAATCTAAAGTTTAGAGTTAATCTTAGTATAAACTACAAGCTTTTTGCAAGCTGTGTTTCTTGTTCCTGCATTCTTTTTGGATGTCGTGTGCACAGGGATGGCGTCCCCGTTTGACATCTATTTGAATAAATTATACTTTTCAAAAATAATATTCAAAGATTTAAGAGTGTTTCTTAACGCAAGCATGAGCCTGACCCTTGGATTTCACAAGTCAAACTTGTATGAAGGCTGCAATAGTTTGGTTAAGAAACATTATAAATGTCTCCTGACTGGATTTATCTTCGCAGAGATCTTTTACATGCAACAAGCATTCCAAGCCACAAACTTGGGTTAACCCTTTGTGCTTCTATGCCTATGTTTGCTATTAGATGCTCTGAGTTTGCAGCCCTTTGTCACCTTCTTAATCTGGTTAAACTATGTTTATTATGTACTATGAGTTGTGATTCTCACACTGTTCAACTGTATTAGTAACTTTACATAAGGTAATGTTATTAATCCATCCTCGGAGTCTTCATGATGGTCGATGATGTTGATGCTTTATATATGTCTTTCAATTCTAATATATAATTAAGTTAATGGAAAATAATGTGTTACACACTTCCTCTTTATATTGATGTCATTTCACTTGTTAAAAAGAAAATATATTCGTCATTTCCAGAAATTATCTGCATTCGTATTGATTGTTAGCCATTATTCCTCATATGTTAAATGATATCTTAATAGTTAGTAGCAGCTCTTTCGGTTTCCTATTAAAATGTTCCAACCTAGTTAATCATGAAATCAGTCCGGAGCGATTACGAAAAAAATTATACATTACATTAGTTCACGAATCATTACAAGAATTCTCTCTATGAAAAAAGATCGATGGTTTTCTATGATTTCTCATGTCAGACTGATGTTATTTAATTGTGTAAATTCCTTGTTATTATCACTGGTTTACTCTGTTTGGAATATGAGTGCCTTTTAGATAATTGGTGTTACTTTTATTGTGGTTTTTAGAAAGCTCTCTCGTGGTGATAATTCTTTTGTTGGCAATCCATTTGGTGTACCATTGACATATTCAAAATTGTTGAATGTCGGAAATAGGGCTGGCTTCCAAAAAGCATCTGGTATTATGAGACAATCTGTCAACTTGGGATCTGAAGATTTATTTCAGCATGAAGAGTCCGGGCTTCAAAACTTCAAGGACTTTGATGTGTGCCCACTTTCAGAAGGGCTCAGGAGCAGGAGTCTTTCAAGTACAAGACTGCCACCTAACAAGACATGCAAGATGTATTTGGAGTCCCTTAGAGAATATATTCGTGAAAGGTGTGGCGGCATTCTAGAGGAAGGTTGGAGGGTAGAGTTTAGAAATTCCATGAGCAAAGGGGAGCTAGATGTAGTATACTGTGCTCCAGATGGGAAGACATTTGAGTCAATGTCAGAAGTTGCCTGTTATCTTGGGCTTACCCCTAATGCCGACACTATAGATCGTCAAACAGGAATCGTAACCGATTCATCACTGAGAAGGTTGCTATTCCCCAAAAGAAGAAAGTCTGCAAGACTTAAAGTTGCTGTTGCGAAAAATAAAGATGTGATGAGGGATTTTGTTAAGGACCAATTGTCCGACATTCAAAATGTGAATTTTGTTGATGAATCTGTAAACTGTGTAAAACTCACAGATGCTGTTTCAGGGGAAACTTGTGGAAGTGCGTCTAAAGAGCTTAGTGTAAGTTCAGTAGTTCATATGCTTTTCATAATTCTGATCATGCTGATAAAGTTTTAGTTTCTTCGTCTTCCTATTTAGCTTTTTGTTTGCAACTGTATGTTTTCATTTATTTGCACCTTAATTTTTAAGAACAACTTTACAGGACGGACTTCCTGTTCAATATGAAGATTTTTTTGTTCTCTCAGTGGGAAAAATTGATGCAAGACCATCGTATCATATCGTCAACCAGATCTGGCCTATTGGCTATAAATCATGTTGGCATGATAAGATTACTGGGTCGCTCTTTATTTGTGATGTGTTGGATGGTGGTGATTCTGGACCAGTTTTTAAAGTTAAAAGGTCTTCGTGCTCTGTATTTCCTATTCCAATTGGTTCAACTGTCCTCTATGAGCCAAACATAGGTCAACCTGATTGTCAAAACGAAGGAAATAGTTTTAATAGAAAGTATACCGATGAGGACTTCAGTGTTCTGATGATGCTCTCAGAGCCTTCACCACCAAAAGAACATGATATTTTATCTTGTTTTGGCAGTACTACTTTTGATTGTTCTAATGATCAGACATCAAAAGACTTGCACCTTGAAGCTAATCCCCGTGATGAAAAATCTAGAAATATTCTCTCTGATAATTTCATGTGGGCGGATGAAATTGGCGAGTTTTCAGTTGAAGAGTCTTCATCATCTTCAGCATGGAGAATGATTTCCATGAAACTTATTAATGCTTGCCAAGAAGCCTATATGCAGACTGGTAACCTTCAGTTCTACTGCAAGCATGCTGCAGATGCAACAAGCTCATCTTACTGGGATATTAGGGACCAAAAATTTGATGAGAAGGTTGTTCCTTTGGCCAAATTTTGCGGTTCAGTTGAGTCGATCAACATTCCATCTATTATTCGGGATCACAGAGAGCTTGAGATTTCGTCTGAAATATTGTTGAAATGGCTGGACCAGGATAGATTTGGACTGGATGTGGAATTTGTGCAAGAAATTTTAGAACAGCTTCCTGGTGCCATAGCCTGTCCCTTCTATGTATTTTTGAAAGAAAGAAGTGCATATTCTTCATCCTTAACAGTTGGAAATGGGTTACTGCTTGCTAAAACAAAGGATGGAGCTGATCTTACAAATGAGGAAACATTAGATGATTCATTTGAAGGTTGTCAAGAGGCCAAGATTCCGAACTTTCAATACTCTCTAATGGAGAATCATTTTATCCCTCCTGGAAAGCCTATTAGCTCAAGGCTTCCTCCTCAGCTTCTGAGTGATGCTCTTCAAGTATGTATATTTTTGTTGCATATATTAGACACTAATGTGAATTAAGTTTATTTGACATGTGGAACATATGTTGGAATTTGAGGTCTCGTTCTTTTCTGTTTCTTTACCCAGGTCTGGGAGTACCTCTGCCGTTTTCATGATGTTCTGGAGTTAAGCGAGCCTTCTTCATTTGAAGAACTTGAAAAGGAGCTTATTAGTCCATGGTTTGACAGTTCAGATCTAGAGAAATTTCAAAGAGGATCCAAGGAAAGCTTAGAATTTTCTTCGCATAGAACTGATGGTACAAGCTGTCACATCTTGTCCTTGAACATCAAATTTGGTCCAGCAGTATCAGCGGAACATCCACATGCATTCATACATATGGAAACAGGAGAAATGAAGGAAGCTGCCCGAGCTAAACTGGCATCTGTGACTTATAGCAGGTGCAATGGTTTTGCTTTGACTAAGATCCACAACTCATTAATAAGAGTGTTAATAAGTGAACTGCAGTCAAAGGTGGCTGCAATTATAGATCCAAATTTTGATACCGGAGAGTCGAAATCCAAACGCGGGCGAAAGAAAGATACAGACCACTGGATTGCTGCTATTAGAACCAAGATTAATATACTTCCTCTTAATGAATTGACTTGGCCAGAATTAGTTCGGAGATATATTTTGGCTGTCTTGTCAATGGATGGAAGACTTGACTCTGCAGATATAACTACCCGTGAAAGCGGAAAAGTATTCCGCTGCTTACAAGGGGATGGTGGGGTGCTTTGTGGCTCACTAACTGGAGTTGCGGGAATAGAAGCAGACGCACTGGTGAGATTGGATTAATACTTTATTCTGCTTTTGTGTGATCTGTAATTTACTGATTTAAAATTTCTCTGCAGCATTACTCTTAACATGTTAAATAATGGGCTTTTGAGACAGCAATGTTGTGGCCTCAATTGTCTCGTCTTTCAGCAGCTGCATAGAATCAATGTTCGAATAGTGTGATTTGATGGTAGGAGTTGGAATAGATTGCAGAGAATTGGAAGGCTGGTTGCTTACTAGTTTCATAATTTACATTGGTAGTGGCTGATGTACACGAGTATATGGACTTAATTCTAATGTTATGAGCTAAAATAAAATAATAAAAATGTGGTATGATATTATCATTTTCATTGGCGAGATTGGATGATGACCAAGATTTTGAAGCTGATCATAAGTAATGAACTCAAAATGCAAAACATACCTTTTAAAGACTGCTTATTTTTAGAATTTTCGAGTGAGGGTTTTGCTAAGAAATGACTGCAGAATAAAGATTTGTGGTTATAAACCCAGGCTCATGCTGCTTGCAATTGAATTTTGGTCTCTTGGTTACAAAAAAAAAAATCTTGTCAACGTAGGTTCTGTGAAGTAGAACAGCATTACCAATGTAATAAGGTCTGAGTGGCTTGAAGCAGATTTTTAGAGGGTAGGAGTCATGTGGGTTTTTGTCGGTTATTTAAAGCAAGCTTTAGGGCATATCTCCCTCTCTCCTTTCTTTTGTAGCCTGTGCCTGTAAGGGAGCGGTCCTCCAACTCTGATAGCCATTCATGATTCTGGTTTTTGGTGTAGTATGCTACCCAAATATTGCAACGCATTCCTTTTTAGGAAATCCCATGAAAAATGCAACACTTCTTTTTTGGTTTGTGTAGTTAGATGACTAATTTACCTATAGCCATGTCACTTTTATCATTTGAATATATAGCGGGTCCCTTCGCTAACTAAAATTTTTGTGGTTCATAGTATTGGAACACTCTCAACCACACGTTTCATGGCGGTCAATTAGGAAATCTAATAAGAATTTGAAATTTTCTAAACTCTTTGTGCAAAAAGGTATGGATCAATATTTGTGGGATGGAGGGAGTACAACTTTATAAATCTTACCAGAAACTTCATATCATAAAGTATAACAATAAAATAATTATAGACTGTCAAGGACTGTTTGTTTGGACTTGACAGGATCCTTGATTGTTGCAGATCCAGGATTAGTCTTAAAACTTTAATATATATATATATGTATATATATATATATATATATGTATATATATATAGAGAGAGAGAGAGTTGCGATAGTGTTCTTTTTTCTGTATTGCATTTTGCATTATGTTTGGTTGTTTTCCATAGAAATCTATAAGGCTCGTATTTGCATTGATATTGTAACTGATATGTACTTTGATTCTTTCCAGCACTCCTAATTGTTGATAGCAAGAGTCCTGTTTGGTGTGTTTTCTGATATTATAAAGGCACAACTATAGATAATGCTGGCTACTTACTAGTTTGTTTTCTGTTCAGTTGCTTGCTGAGGCTACACAAAATATATTTGGCTCTTTGAACAGGGAGCATGATACTCTGGCTATAGATGATGTAGAATCCGAAGACTATATTGGTAAAAGGGTGATTGTAGAGGATGGTAATCTTCCTGAGTGGGCCAAAGTTTTGGAACCTGTCCGAAAGCTGCCCACAAATGTGGGAGCCAGAATTAGAAAATGTATTTATGAGGCGTTGGATAAAGGTCCACCAGAATGGGCGAAGAAGGTTTTGGAGCATTCAATCAGTAAGGGAGTTTACAAGGGCAATGCATCTGGGCCTACAAAGGTATTATGGTCGAGAATTCACTGTCTTCTTCCCACGTCTTTGGAATTTCTTTAGTATTTATAAACCTTGGAATTATATGTTATTTGGGGCATTTATTTTTATTTTTGTGCTCGTTTCTGATGGATTCATTCGATATGTTTGTTTTGCGGACTTCTTTTAACTTTACCTGCTGTCTTACATGTTAAGTAGTTTCAGAGGGAATAGACAGTGTCAGAGAAGTGATCATTTAATGTGACAATCATTTCTTCCATCTGGGAATATAACGAAATTCACATTTAACTGCTAAAGATAATCACTTGGCTTGATCACTTGAAGTTTTCAATTTTGCCCTTGAACATCTAGAGATTCACTTTAAAATGTATGACATCTTTTGTCAACCTCATTTTTGTCATATTTTTAACTGTTGACCTTCCACTTTAGAAAATATATTTGCTGCTGATTATGTCCAAAGTGCATGAACTACAATGCTAAAAGTCTAAGCTAACACGCAAGCGAATTTTGTCATTCCACTTTATTAGGTGCATGTCTTGATTTCTTTTTGGCTGTTCATTTCTTATTTTATTGAGATAAATGTACTTAAAGATTTAGATCTACTGCATTGTCTCAGAGTGAAATTTTGTGTTCAATGCTAGCGGCAACAGTCATCTCTTAAATTCTCTTTATATCTTATTTAAACTGCTGTAATGCAGTTGGCAATATTATTTTGACCGGTTAAACTTGATAGAGAAGTGGTTTTGCTACTGGCTTCTTCTGGTGGTAGGTAGTATTTAGTTTTATAACCGATTCTGATCGTCCCTTCTGAACTATCAATTATGGATGCACCCTCATTTAATCTATTGGGCCAACTCAGAGGTTAGACAAAAGTTCAAAAGGGGAATAAAAGGTATAAATGATAAAAGAAAGTAGAAGGTTAAATGTATACATTTTTCCTCTTTCTTTAGACACTGCTCACAGCCCCATTATGAAGTACTTGTACCTTGTGTAGTGGTTTGCAATAACACATTTTTGGTCAATTTTTTAGGACTCCCTTATACCTTATTCCTAATTTATTTATTTTTTGGCAATATGTGGCTCGTATGTTAGAAACAATGTCTTTTCAGAGTTCAAGTGTGGTTTTTTTTTTTTTGGGATTTATTGGGCAAGTTCAATTTAGGAGCCTAATTGCAATTACATCTGGATTGGTTCCTGGTATAAGGGAAGGTGTAGTGTTTTTGGTTGAGCAAATTTGTGTTTTTGTTTCCTAAGCGTCAGTACATTGTGTATACATGGGTTTGCCCCCTTTCGGTGCTTCTAATACATTTTTATTTACTTTATCAAAAAAAAAAATGGTAGAAAATTATAGTTCCTTTGCTGAATCTCTAACTTGTAGCCTGGAATTGTTTTACTGTTATTTAACTGATTAAATTATTTCCCTAGTACCCGATTCTGATCTGAATTCTTTTATTTCTTTTCATACAATTGGTTGCTGGAAACAGAAAGCTGTTCTTTCAGTGCTAGCAGACCTGCACACTCAAGGTTTGCAGCAGAAACCTGGCAAGGAACAAAAGAAAAAAAGATTTTTATCAATATCTGACATTGTTATGAAACGATGTCGTATTGTCTTACGCCATGTGGCTGCTGCTGATGATGCAAAGATTTTCTGCAACTTGCTTGGGAGGAAATTTGTAAATTGTAGTGACAGCGATGATGAAGGACTTCTTGGCTCTCCTGCTATGGTATCACGTCCTCTTGATTTTAGGACCATTGATCTAAAATTGGCAGCTGGGGCTTATGGTGGATCACATGAAGCTTTTCGTGAGGATGTTAGAGAGGTCTGTTAACTATACAGTATATTTATATATCGCAGGGGAATCTTCCCCTATTTCTTGTTAAAAATACTGATGAATAATGTTTTGACGTTCCTGATGAGCAGCAAAACGCTTGATTCCTTGTCATTGAGGTTATTTTGGTAACTATTTTCATCGAGTAAAGTAGATTTCGATTTTACTGTAGGAGATCAAAGATGTGATACCTTATGGAAATTCTCATTAGGTTCCACAGATTTTCTTAGACTTGGCAGTTTAGGACCGGTTAGACTGACCTGACCGACTTTAGGTAAGTATTTTGTGTTGTTGATGGCATGGAACCTTAGTTGCAAGAAGACTTTGTAGGTTTGCACCAAAAAAAAAGACTTTGTAGGTGGCATAAGACTTCTCTGTGTAATTCCTTTTATTGTTCACATCTGCTTCTGAGTTCACACATGTTTAATCGGGAAATTCATTTTTTAAATTTCATAGTTTTTATCTCTTTTTCTTTGTTAAATTGGACAGGAATCATGTCTTATTTCTCTCTGCTGCCATCTAGATCCCATCTCGTGATACTTGCACTACATTCTTATTTGTGATGGTCGCATACTGCAGCGAGTTTCTGTTTTTCATTTTAGAATTAATTTTCTTTTTGCATCAAATTGTTGCCCTTGCGGCTCTCTTCCCCCCCCCCCCCTCCCCTTCTTCCTCGTCTATGGCATATATAGTGGTTTGACATTAAATTAGCTCATTATGACTTTTTGTTAACAAATTGATGCTAACATATGGTAATTGCTTTCAACTGGCAGTTTTGGACCAATGTACGCATTGCTTACAAGGATCAGCCTGATTTGATTAAGTTAGCTGAGACGTTGTCCGACAATTTTGATTCGATGTATGAAAAGGAGGTGTGTAAATTATCTGTGTGTAATGTACACGCATATATGTATACGAACTGTGTCCAAGTGCCACTTCAGTTTTGGCCTCATACTAATGCTAAGTTTTTTTGAAAATTTATCCACCTTTTAAACTGAATGGATTTTCCAGTTGTACTTAGGTGTAGGTTCAGATCTACTGCTATTTTTCCTGAAATCAAAGTTGTTTTATGGTTTTCTAACTACGGGTGAAAATTTTGAAATTGAGGTTCATATAGCAATTTCAGACGCAGCTGAAAATTAAAAGGCCAAAATTTCCCCCACTCTTAGGTTATTCAACAGTTGCAGATTGATCTTTGCTCATGTATGGAGATTAAAATTCTTTTGGATGCAGGTTCTCACCCAATTCCAGAAATTAGTGGAGTATAGCAAATCAGAATGCTTAAGTGCACAGTCAAAGGAGGAGATAGATCAAATGCTTGTTTCTGCATGTGAAATTCCCAAAGCCCCTTGGGAAGAAGGAGTATGCAAAGTTTGTGGTATTGATAGAGATGACGACAACGTTCTACTGTGTGATAAATGTGATGCAGAGTATCACAAATACTGCTTGAATCCTCCACTTGCAAGAATTCCGGAAGGAAATTGGTTTTGTCCTTCTTGTGTAGCTGGGAAGTGCATAGTTCAAGAGGAATCTGATACTCGGTCGATTTTTCTTCGCCGTAAAAGGTATCAGGGAGAATTCACCCGTGTACACTTGGATTCTCTTGCACAAGTTGCAGCTGTGATGGAAGAAAGAGAGTACTGGGAGTTGGGTGTAGCAGAGGTTTGTCTGTTTGTAGTCTTCATGTGCTATTCATTCCTTGATTTTCTTTTCTTAACTTTTGATTGCATTTGCATGTGCTGTCCTTTTCATTATATCCCCTACTGATGATTTTTGGGCGCGTTCCTTGGTAGATTTTCCTCTTTTCCAACGTTGATTAGTCCTTGCAACATTTGTTTTATTCCTAAAGTATGGGCATGTTGTGTAGTGTGAAGGAGGGTGGGGAATTTGGTGCAGCTGGTTGCATGCAATAAGATTTACTAATATTTATGATTTTATATATGCTTAAGGATCTTCAACTATGATGGGCTCTGCTAAAAGTTTAAGTCTTCATTTTTTTATTTAAATATAAGATTTACTGCTTAAATTCAAAAAAATTATTGCTCTTAATCGATTCATTTCTGTTTTCATTGTCTGGAAATCCAGACTGAAAGTAGTCAACGAATAATATTCATCTTCTTTGAATAAGGCACCATACAAATACAATGAACAGTTGATGCTTAAATAGTTGCTATAGTAATTAGAGTTTCTTATATCTTATTTTTTTTTTTATTCCATTGTTCTTTCCTGCTAAGCTGTCAGTGCTTATGCTATACTTTTTGAACGTCAAGTTATTGAGTTTCCTCTTATTCTTGATGCAGAGAACCTTCTTGCTTAAATTTCTGTGTGATGAATTGTTAAACTCGGTCCTCGTTCGACAACATCTTGAACAGTGTTCAGAAGCATCAACTGAGTTGCTGCAGAAATTGCGCTCTCTTTCTGTAGAATTAAAAACCTTAAAATACAAAGAAGAAAGTCTGGGTGCAAAAGCTGCAAAGGTTGACAAAAGTTTTAAGGCAGTTGGAGATGACACAGAACAAGGCAATGTTATGGACTTCAAAATTAATGATAAATGTATTAGTCAGCATCTATCTCAGTTTGAGTGCGGTCAAACTCAAGCTGGGGTTGATAATTTTAAGGAACACACGCCAGTTTCTGAAAACAGGCATGGTAACAGCCAATTTATGAAGCCTATGGTTGTCGAAGATCAATTGGAAGATAACCAAGCAGTTGTTTCTAACAGCCAAATTCATGGGAACTCTTTGATCCATGTGGCTTCTGATGATGACCCCTTCAGATGGAAGGATATGATTTCATCAGAGACTCTTCAACAAGGCATTAACAACGTGGATAGAGACGCTTTTTCTCATGGTAGCTTAGAAAATCACTTGGAATGTGATACTCCTACTCTGCCGTCATCTGAAAACCTACAAGGACTTTCTGCCCGTCTTGTCATAGGGAGCACCAATGTTGGTGTGAATGATCCCTCTGTGGATGTTAATAACTCCCAATCCAAAAGCATCGAGTTAAACTTAGTCAGGAATGAGATTTTGCATCTACAGAACTTGATTGCTAGTACTGAATCACAGCTTCTGAAGCAATCTGTGCGGAGGGAGTTTTTGGGTAGCGACTCTTTTGGCAGATTGTACTGGCTCTTAGCAGATTCAGGTACCCATCCTTCAGTAATTTCCAACAGGAATGTGGAACTGCAGCAGAGTGGAAAAATTGTCTCTCTTGGTTTTCCAGAGAGCATTTCAGTTTTGAGAACTGATGCTCTCTGTGGTGTAGATGCTAATAGGAGTTCAGGGAGTTCAAGAGCCTCAATTCCTTGTCTATATGAACTCAGTGATGATAATGTCTGCTCTACATGGGTTTCTTACCAATCTGACGCAGAAATTAAGAGTCTTGTGGACTGTTTGCAAGATAATAACCCAAGAGAAAGAGAATTGAAAGAATCCATTTTGCACTGGCAAAAGCTAATATTTCAAGGTTCCCAATCAAGAAGCCAACATTTGGAGGGTCCTCAAATGGCTTTGTCAAGGTCCAGAGACAGTGAAATTTCATTTTCTTTCAATTGTCTTAATACTATGGCAGCCAGTTTGCTAGAGACTAAATATGGCACATGCTTTGAGCCAGAAACGACGGACTTTTCAAAGAGGCAGTTTAGAAAGGGAAAAGGAACGGTTGAGCAGAAAATGTACAGGTGTGAATGCTTAGAACCCATTTGGCACTCTAGACACCATTGCTTGTCTTGCCACAGAACCTTCTTCAACGATGTGGAACTTGATGGGCATAGTGATGGTAAGTGCAATATGGCTCCACCTGTGCCTGAGAAGAGCAAGGAGAATAATGATACCTCAAAGGGGAAAGGCATGATGAAATCTGAGATTGGACAGGGTAGGTGCAGAGATGAAATTTACACTGTTGATGCATCAAGTAGTGGGTTATCTCAGCTACCTTCAAGGTTGATTAGGCATCAGAATGATGGATCTGTATGTCCATTTGATTATGAGGATATCTGCTCCAAATTTGTGACAAAGGATTCTAACAAGGAACTGGTGAAGGAAATTGGTCTTATTGGCTCAAATGGGATGCCGATGTTTGTTCCATCTATATCTCCGTATCTCAGCGATTCTACATTAATGCTAGTTCCCCTTCAAGAGACTGAAGGCATTCAAGATGACATACCCAAAACTGATGAACAACTTACTTTTTCCCAAGACAAGATGAAAATTATTGCTGGCCATGTTGGTAATCTTCCAGATAATTCATCCCGGTCTGCTGTTGAGCATATTGATGAAAAATCATCATTGCATTGTCGTGCTCCACTTAGCAAGTTTGGCAACATTGTCCCGGAGCCTTCGTTAAGGGCTTTGATAGGCAAAGCTGTGTATATCCTACGGCAACTCAAGATCAACCTACTCGATATGGATGCTGCACTTCCTGAAGAGGCTCTAAGACCGTCTAAGGGGAACTCAAATCGGAGATGTGCCTGGCGCGAATTTGTTAAATCTGCAGAGAGAATATATGAGGTCAGCTAATCTAGTATTTTACTTCTAATAGTTAATTAACTATCCACTGCAATAGATTTATCACTAATGGCAATAGCCATATGTATTATTTGTTCGATTTTTTTCCATGTACTGATGATTATCGTAATCTGTTGATATATGTCCTTATAATATTTCCAGGGGAAAATTAGAAACTCTATTTTTTTTTATAAAATATAGTTTGTTGCGCTGGATACTGAGTTTATTCAGACTTGTCTGTTACTAATTTTCTTATTTTAGCATAGGAAGATCACTTCATTTAGAGATACACCTTCGATGTATATTCTTACACAATGTAGAATAAAAAATCTGAGCTAAACTAATAACATGGCTCAGACCCTTCATTGACTGGCTGGGGGAGGGGGGAGGTTTTGGTTAATATGTATATATTGTAACCCAACATAACAGCTTTGGCTGGACAGAGAATACGAAGGAACAACCCCCCCCCCCCCCCCACCAACCACAAAATAAATAATAAATAGTTAATAATTAGAAGAAGAGTCTAAAGTGGGGAATGGGGATGGGAGAATCACATAGACTAAAATTGAAAAGAGTGTCCTGTGTCTTGACTATGTGAGTAAGTTTGTGCATGATTGAGGTTATGCATGCACAAAGATGGCTTAAAATGTAACAGCAGTACAAAATTTGTTCTACTAGGAAATAGTTAATTCCCTACTGGACTCTTTACCTATTCTTGAATATTTTTGGCTAGCGATTCCCTATTTTTATTTTCCACTTTTTGGTTTCCCCTTTGCAATCCACTTACCAAGGTAAGACTAAATTAATGGATACACGCAGTCACATGGATCAGTAAAATATGGATTTGGCCCGTGAGAGTCCAACACATGACATCTGAGTCTATGACCGTGCCATATATTCTCCATTTTGAGTTTCTCTAGCTTCATTAATATTCACATTTTTATAATATTTTGAGGTTGGACGTGTTCAATTATAGCTGAATGTGTAATTAGATTCACAAATCTGTTGGCTTCTCTTATGTGTATAGAAATGTTAAGGCCTGTTAATGAGATTCCCTCATCTTTCAGATGGTGCAAGCTACAATAGCATTTGAAGACATGATCAAATCTGAGTACTTGGGGAATACTTGGTGGTACTGGTCATCACTTTCAGCCGCTGCCAAAATATCCACCCTATCCTCTCTTGCTCTGCGTATTTACTCCCTGGATGCAGCCATCAACTACAATAAGAGTTCTTCTCTAGATGCGCTTCAGCCTAGGGCAAAAGAAGACCAAAAGCAGCAGTCTAGTTCAGATCCAACAGAGAAATGTAAGATAGGCAGGAAATCGAACAAGAAAAGGAAGGAGCGAGAGAGTTGATCTAGGATGGTGCTTCTCTGTATACGGATTCTCAAAATCTGTTGAAGAAGTGAGATTGCTCATGGCAGCAGGTGCTGTAAGAATGCTGAATGGTTATGTTCTACATCATTGTTTGTACAACAAATGAAATTAGTTGGCTGAAGAGAGATGGTGCTGCTTCCAGCTATCTCCTGTGTATATAAAGGTTGACATGCTAACCTAGATTTAGAAGGCAGGTTTCATAGATATACTTTAATGAAGGTTAGAGAACTAAAATGAATAATTGCCTCATAGTGGATCCAGTTTTGGCCTGGTGATAGCTGCAGCATTCAATTTTCTCTTGGGGGAATAGAAGATATGAACCACAGTCCACATACATACAAGAGTACCTAAATGTAAGATTTTTTTTTTTAAAAGAATTAGTCAAGAGCTGATCATATTTAGGAAATATTTTATTCTTTCACTCATTTTTTTTTACTTGATGCTCCAGTAATGAATTTTGGAGTTTTCCTTGATGTAGAGAATTTTGACAAGAGATAAGTTCTTCAGAGGGAAGTTTTGCAACAGGTGATTTTGTAGTCCCGAAATTGTTGCATTTTGGTCAAAGAACCATTTTTATCTTTTAAGGTGGATCTGACAATGATGAAAAGTAGTAGTTTATAGATTATAATTTATAGAACAAATTACTTTCCCGTCGGCCAATAGGTTCCTTGCGTTTTCTGTGACCATTTTATCTGCTGATGGCTTTCAAGCAATTTGGTGATGTTGAAAATTTGTTGGAATTGGAATAGACTGCCAATTTGACTCTTTGAATACTGGCGTATAGATTCTCAAGCATGTGATATAGCATGTGATTTTGAGGTGATGATAGTTTCACTCTATGTATATGTATATTTCACACATGGAAGTCTCTTTATCTACGTAACTACGTTGTAGAAGATACCTCATAGTGAGGTGCTACACGGGCACAAGCCCACAAAGCAATCAAATTGAGCGTGCAGTTGGTGCATTAATCCCATCTCTGTATGCTAGTTGGTTTAAAAGTTATTTGAGTTGGGTAACATAGCAGGAGCTTTGATTTATATATATATATGGGTCCCCATCCGTGGCAACCGGTTGCCACAGACACTATTCCAACAACCAACTTTTCAACCGTTGATCATGATAATAAATGGCTCAGATTAAATTCAATTTAACCCCTGCCGCTACAAGGAGTAGCGGCAGTGTTATCCTTTCTGGCGGCATAACAGATTACCAAAAGCTCCTTAATTGTTTTCTCTACCTGCCGCTACAAGGAGTAGCGGCAGAAGGAGTCTCTCACTTATCTTCATCAGCTAGCTGCATTAAGGATAATAAACTATATGTATTAAAGCTTTAGCCTTCAGGGATGCTGGGATATAGGCACATGTCAACCAAACAAGAATATACATAGGTGAACAGTATAACAATTTTGTAATTATTAGGCATCAAAGTTAAGAGTAAATATAAAAAGTTGAAAGAAAATGCTTTTCAAATATTTAATTATTATAATTAATTTTATATTGAGAACAAACAAACAAAAAGAAATTTTCCATTTCTTTTGAACAATATATTTAAAGTGAACAAATTTTCCATAATAACAGAGGAAATACTCCCCCAAAAAAATATAATTTTAAAATTTTAGAATTAATCGATTTTAAATTTATGTTATTCAGTTTAAATTTTTAATTCTAGATTTTATTTTTAAACTAAAATAGATTGTAGATAGCTTTTAAATTAAAAAAAAAAACTAAAATTATTTTCATATATATTTCATATACCTATTGAAGTTAATTTGACATATTTTTAAATTTAATTTGATATAAATTTGTATTATTTTTCTATCACAACTTCCCAATATTATTAAGTATATAAAGTAACGCTAATTACAAGATTTATTTAAATTAAACTGAACAACATAAATTTAAAATTGATTAATTCTAAAATTTTAAAATTATATTTTTTGGGGGGAGTATTCGCTCTGTTATTACGGAAAATTTGTTCACTTTAAATATATTGTTCAAAATAAATAGAAAATTTCTTTTTGTTTGTTTGTTCTCAATATAAAATTAATTATAATAATTAAGTATTTGAAAAGAATTTTCTTTCAACTTTTTATATTTACTCTTAACTTTGACGCCTAATAATTACAAAATTGTTGTACTGTTCACCTATGTATATTCTTGTTTGGCTGACATGTGCCTATATCCTAGCATCCCTGAAGGCTAAAGCTTTAATAAGTGAGAGACCTCTTCTGCCGCTACTCCTTGTAGCGGCAGGTAGAGAAAACAATTAAGGAGCTTTTGGTAATATGTTATGCCGCCAGAAAGGATAACACTGCCGCTACTCCTTGTAGCGGCAGGGGTTAAATTGAATTTAATCTGAGCCATTTATTATCATGATCAACGGTTGAAAAGTTGGTTGCTGGAATAGTGTCTGTGGCAACCGGTTGCTACGGATGAGGACCCTATATATATATATATATAATATATATATATATATATATATATATATATATATATATATATATATATATATATATGGGAGAGGCTCTCCAGCGAACCGGTTCGCTGACGAACCGGCTTTAGCGACGGTAAAAACCGTCGCTAAAGGCTAAGACGACAGGTCACTTATAAACAAACCGTCATCCTAGCCTTTAGCGACGGTAAAAACAGTCGCTAAAGCCGGTTCGTCAGCGAACCGGTTCGCTGGAGAGCCTCTCCGATATATATATATATATATATAAATATATATATATATATATTTTATATATATATATATATATATATATATATATATATATATATATATCCCAGTGGTGTTGGTTGTTGCAAGTTTGAAGCGGTAAGTTACGTGGGGTTGCAACATATATGCAATGACGGACATTTCGATCCCACCATAGCAATTACGCAAACACTAGTGAAGTTGGCACTTAGCAGGTCTACTTCCTCTTTAATTTTCAAAACAATTTTTTATTTAAATAAACAAAAACAACAACAACAACAGAGAAGTAACAATTCTACTTGAAAGAGACAATTTGTAGATAGAAAACTACAATTCGAGCAATTCATCACTTCCTTTTATTCATAAAACATATATAGCCCATAGATCCATTTCAATTAATCTTCCACTTTGGAATCTATGTACTAATAGGCAACTAATAGCTAGCCAGCTAGGCATAAGAAGTCCCCGACTTCTCCTAGGTAAAGTACTATATGTAGTAATTTAGTACTATATGATCATTATAAAGAAAGGAGGTTCCAATTAACAAAATACAACGATGATTATATATTAATACATTACTTCACGACCAAACCCACCAACCCAGTGGCTCCCCCTCCTCCTCGTGTGTCTGCTGCTGCTGTTCTGCTGCCTCCACAAACACATGGGAGAAATAACTACGCCCATCATCGCTACCATCATTCTCTTCTGAATGGACCCCTCTTTGATCCACTGGGCCAATACAGTCAGGGTAGTCATTGTTGGGGAAGTAAGAATCACCGCTGTCCACCAGCTGCGGTCCGTCCTCATCCACCACCGCACTTCCGCCGCTCCCCGTACTCAGACGATCCTCTGCCTTCACCGTGACTTGAAGGAAAGGAATATCAGCAGCTTCAGCGGGAAGTGGGTCAGGTTTCTGATCCGGCATTTGTACTTGGGCCACCTCCTTAGCTTGCAGCTTCTCAGACAAGGATATAACCTACAGTAGTAAACATATATATAGGATTATTGTATATCCACACCACATGCCATGCAGTATAAGGACCGGTGTATTATTTGCTCGCTGTTAGTAGTGTTTAAACTCAAGTAAGCGCGCATAAAATTAATTACTTGTCCATAAATAATTTTTATTATTAACTTTCTGGGCGTATTTTTAAGCATCTGGGAAGGTATATTTGTGCTTGCGTATTGAAAATTCCTCTATTTCATACAGGCCGGTGGGGTTGGCACTGAGCGGAATCGCAAGCTTGATATATTAATAAGCTGAGGTCGAATATATCTTATACGTGGGACATAACCCACTAAGTCCAAATAAACTGTATGGTTAGCCAAGTGTTCAGTTCAGCAGATTATGATTGAATTATTGTTTGTAACTGATCTTTCGGTAAGGTTAATTTTATATAAAAAAAATCTCAATAATCTAGGTATTAAACATGAAACGAAAATAAATTCTTAAAATTTGTAAATTTTACAAATAAATTTTTATTATAATATGGAAAGAGTATTTGATCAATATATATATATATATATATATGATTACGTATGAGTTGAGAAATTGCACACCATACTGATGCTTAAGTTTTGTCATTATGACATGACCTGTACGACTTCTACTACTATATTGTGGTTGGTGACAAACCGTTTTCATTATTTATGCATCTTTCTATGAGTAGGTCATGTATATCAATTAATTATGTATTATATAATTTATATATATATATATATATATATACACAGAGAGAGAGAGAGAGCTCATAGTGTATATATATATATATGTAGTATATATATGTACGTACGTTCAATTTCATAAGTCTTTTTTGTCCATTTATAATGTGAAAAAAATTAAAAAGAGAAATTAAGTAGCTAGGACTTATAAACTCAAAACGTACGTACCTCAGCTTTGAGCCTCTGATTCTCTTTGAGAATGGAGTCATAGGAGGAAGTGAGGGAGTCATAAGAGGATTTGAGGTTGTCATAGTCCCTCTCAAGCTGTTTAGTCTTCCACCTTGCGCGGCGGTTTTGGAACCATACAGCCACCTGTCTAGGCTGAAGTCCAAGCTTCTTGGCAAGCTGCGTTTTACGTTCCGGCTCCAGTTTGTTTTCTGTCTCAAAGCTCTTCTCCAGCAAGTGCACCTTTATGATTCATATATATATATGTGATCGTTACTTATATTAATTCATATATACTCCTATATAATAACTTTTCTTTTTGTCTAACATGGGTTGATATTTTTGAGGATCATATATATAAAACTAATGTTTCTATGATAGGAATATGATGCTGATATGATATGTTCTAGATTAAAAGAGAAAGTGGATATGTAAAATGTGAACATGTTGTTTGGTCTATATTAAATTAAATGTCACATATGCCTAATTTGAGAGGTATCTATCTATCTATCTAATATTATCAAGCATATTTATGAGTTGGTAAGTGGGGTTAGTCGTCCACTGACCTGCTCAGGAGTGAGACGACGCTTCTTTTCCGGCGACTGGTCATCGTAATATTCCTCGTCGAACAGTTCGTCCGGCGAACTGAAAAAGGGTAATCGCCTCTTTGAGGTTTCCTCTACGTTCATCGTCACTGCTCTTGTTCCTGCACGATAAATAGAAATACCACAAACAATTAATATTATAGCCAAACCTTACAAAAAAACATATGATGCTGCTAAAATCGTTTCAATTGAGTTAACTCAAATTATTCATTTTTAAGGAAAAACTTAAAAAAAAAAGAAAAAGAAAAAAAAAGTTCTATTTTCAACAAGATCCACTTTCTTCTCTATGTACATACACAAGGTTGATCATTTATTAATGATTAGTTACACCATTACAAGGGGATCAATTATCAACTTCAATTAATATGGGCTAACAAGTATGCGTATACAGCAACAACTTCGTAAAAAAAATCTATAATAAACTAAAACATCAATTATAAAATAAGCTAAAACGTCAGTTATAATTGAATGGAAGGAGTAATAAAATCGTTTACCTCGGAAAATGGAATCATAATTCCGAAGGATCAACATGTTGCCGTTGCACGAGGGGTCGAAGAAAAGGCGGCCAGAATCCATTCTTGCAAAATTACTTTGCAATCTATAAGTGAAAGATCCCCGGCGATTATGTTAAGTTCCGGCGAAATAAAACCCTAGAACAGAGTTTTTGTATTTTGAATACAAACTTAATATAGTATAGTACTGTATTCTGGACGTGGTGTAACTTGGCTTAATTTAGTTTTAGAAAATCATGAGCTTGTGGCGGAAGAAACTAGTACTCCACAGTAACCTCGCCGGAGACTCCAACGTCCATATACAAAATCCCATCTTACGCGCCACCTTTCCCAGCCCCGCTTGGTTTCCCAAAATTCGCCTTATTAAATGCAAACACAAACAATTTAACTAAAGAAAATAGCAGGAATATTGAATTTAGCTCCGGTCAGATCCCGGCGGGAATTGGACGTTAGTTTCTCTCCCTCTGTATGTGATTCTTGTAGGTGTTTTTTTGCAGCAAAAGTTGAAAGAGGAGAGGCCAGTGCGTTTTATATTTGTTCGTGTACTTAGTAAATGACTTAAATGCCCTTTGATGATCTTATGATTTGTATTTTGTGGAAGGTGAGCTTTTGGTCATTTTGGGTTCTGTGGCGGAGTACAGACTAGAAGATGGGGTTTGACTAACTTGCGCCGGTGGTGACTGGAGTTGGATTAGATCTGGACCGTTGGATATGGAGTTGAAGAGATTGAGGAATCGGAGTGTGTGCCAGATCAAGAGAGAGAGAGAGACAACCAATAAATAGTTGCCATGCTTCCTGGTCGGGAAGTTGTCGGTGTAGTTACGGTTAATCGTTAGATACTTTACAGTTTTGCATTGACAAAATTACAAACAAATCCTATAGTTCAGACTCAAAATCTTTTTTTACCCCAAACTTTATTTTTAATTAGAAGTACCCTAAACTTAAGCGGATAACTAATTTACGCCCTTCGCAGCCTCTGTACCAAATAGTTTGCACCCCAAACTTTAATGCAAAGGGTTCAAATTATTTTTATGTTCCAAGTTTAGGTTGTTTTAATTGAAAAAATGTTTACGTGGAAATTGATTTAAAGCCTTCAATGATTAATTAGATGTTATACTTTTTAGATATATCCTTAAAAATTCGTTGAGTCCATAGTTTGACTTGAAGTATTGACATGATAATGAAATTATATATAATAAAAAATTTGATAATATTGTGTTTTTTAGATTATATATCATCAACGAACATACATGAATTCTTTTTTTTCAAAAGAATTATTTTATAAATGAAACTATTCTTTACAAATGTAGAAAATATAGAATGCGTTAATTCAGACCTTAAAGTAAGATTCATTTTCATTAGTAGAAATTAAGGGAGGCAGATGAAGATTTTTTTTATTTTTTATTTTTTATGTTTGACTAAAAAAGTCAGATGAAGAGTTAGATTACTAAAATGTTTTAGGGTGCATCTAATTGTATGTGGCTCTAGATTCAGACTCATCTGAGAAGAGGGAACTTAAAATGGAAAATGTTTTGGGTAATCAATTTCATTGTTTTTTGTGTTCAATGTGTAACCTTGCGGAACCCTAACATTTTGGTAGCTAGTGATAAATAGTTAGATGATTGTAGATTGTAACAAGATACAGAAAGAAGTGTTGCAGGGGATCATGCACATATTAATTTTGTACTCCCTCTCTTTTAGTAAGTGGATTATTATGCATGCATATATGTATATATAGTACTTATACAGCTTAAACTCAGCAGCAGCAGCAGCACTTACGGGAGAGCCACTTACAATATAATGGGACCACAGAATCTAGCCTCTTTTTTGTAGTGGAAGAAAAAGAAATTAATTAAAGAAGCCGGAAACTAATTATTTAATTATCAAATACTATTATTTTATAACTCGAGTCAACTAACTTGAAATAGAATTTGAAGTTTATTTAGAAAATGTTGTGCCCATTTTAATTTGGTTTCAAGTAAAGAAATTGGATCCAACTGAAAAAAAATATGCAGTGCTTTAATTTGTTAGCTCGAAATTTACGTTTTTATGTATAAATTATATATACATGCATATATGTATGTACATGTATTTATCCAATATAAATATATCCTCCCGTTAAAAAAAAGTAACATTTTTCATAAAATTTACTACTACAAAGAAATTAAAATGAATTCTTTTTCTGATACAAAACATATTAATTATTTGTATGATGAGCAAATATTGCACGTGACTTGCACATAACTGACACTAGTTAGTGGATTTAAGTATATGGATTTAATTGGATAATAATTTTAGGCTTTATTAAAAGTTACTTGTTATGTGGCCACCTTTCCATGTGTTGGCCAGTTGTGCATGCACCACTAGGCTGATGCAGTGTATTTCAATTTGGGAATACTTTTATCCACTATAAACTAATAGAAAAGAAAAGAAAGACTAAATTTATGAAGATTGATGCCGTCTAAGCAAAACTAATGCCATTAAAACAAATATGTATTTTGAGATAATTTTATAATTATTTTAACGACATTTATAAATATTTTAAACGATATTTATTATCTTATTAATAATATTTTTTTTTATTATGACAGTATCAATCGTAAAATTTATAAGTCGCTGGAAAATAAGGGTTAGTGCTTCATTAATTCCTATGAAAGGAAATGAGTTGCGTTCACTTCTCCCCAAAAGGTAACTAAACCATTCAATCTTTTCTAGGCAAGATGTTGCTTAATTAAGAATATCATCATCTTCATCTGTATTACTACTATTTCTCACACAAGTACTGTTGATGGAATCAAGGGAACAGAGACCTATAAATGCTTTTGATTAACTTCCATCCAAAGGCAATAATTCGCCATATTTTATTCATTATATATATATATATACACACATATATATATATATATATATATATATATTTACTATGCTAATAGAATTAGACAAGGACAAATTTCATATAAAATTTAATATTCCTAGAATAGGGTACTAAATAAGAACAGTTAATATATGCAATTCAATTAAGATGCTTGGGTTAACCAATTCCTTCTTTGCTAAGGTAAGATATCACTGAATGGAAGTATATATCTTTTTGACTAGAAAAATGAATTAATTGGACATAGATTGTCACTTTCCTCTCTCATGCATGGTTTTAGCTTTATATTTTCAAAAAGTGCCCATATTATTACACGTATATGATTCGAGGTGGAAGGTAAAAACTCTCTAGCTGGCTAGCAGAGGAGGTATCCTAATGGCTAATGAATAGGGGGGAAAATGAAAAGAAAAGCTTTTTTAAGTATAAAAGGTGGCGGCGAAGAAGAGAACAATTTGCTTTTGATATACATATTTTGTGTTGATTGTGTGTGTTTAGATACTTGTATGGACAATAGAGTGTATCCGAATTTTACGACTCATCCCCGTTAATTTATCATTAATGCGATTTATATTTGTGTAAATTGATCCAATAAATATATTAGATTACTAACATATTTAAAAAATTAACTTATTAGATTGAAATTTTACTATATTTATTAATTTATTTATATTCTTAAATTTATACGGTGTAAAATTTATGTGAAATATTGAAACATAGAGATGGTGATCAAAAAGTGAGAACATCATGTGCATAGTGCTTTTTTTCTTCTTTTTTTCCTTTTAAAAAGTGGAACTATTTATTACAATGACTTGAGCTCTTTTCAAACATATAATAACATAATAATATATTTTTAAATGTGCCTCAGTACTTATCATTATTATATCATCTATTTAATCTTATATGATGAGCAATAAACTACACCATTATAAAAATGATGTGTATTTAACTCTAAACTTAAAATCCTTAATATATTATTCTTTTTCAAACGTCATCCTCATCCACTGCTTTGTCTGTTTGACGTACATGTTAAAAGTTCTTTATAGATAAGCTTGAAATTAAATGTTAGCAAAATATATAAATTTTCCTCTAATGAAAATTAGTTAAACTTAACTTTCATTCGATATATATATACGCACATATTCCATATACGGTCCTCCGCACATATTCCATAAATATACGCAGTCCTAATAAAACGACATCGTTAAAAAACTGGAATATCACAAATCCTTTTCCCATGCATCTTCTCCCCCTTCATTTCTTAATTTCTTGTTAAAATTCTTCCCGTTTGTTTCCTGCTTCTCCATTTTTGGTTTAGTGAGGAAAATTGGTGAATCAATTTTGTGTGTTTAGTGAGAGAAAAGCGAGAATATATATATATATATATATATATATTGTGTTTTAGAGAGAGAAAAGTGTGAATGTATATATTTTAAAATATAACAGGGAGAGAAGGTGAAGTTAGGGGTAGATTCGAGACAGTGGATGGTTGGGCAGCCATAAAAATTGAAACATCAAGCAAGTGGAAAGAAAGAGATTCATAAAAATTGAAACTGATTAGGAGAAGCAAGTAAAATTAAAGAGATTGAAAAAGAGAAAGGTATTAGTTTGTTTATAATTAAGTTACTTGCATGTTGGTTATTCATATAATTAAGAGTTGCACCCCTTAAACTAATATTTTTATTTTTTATTTAAAAACGTCTATTGTAATGGAGACTGAACAAGTTGAGTGCTTTAGTTATTGAGTTGTGCTACAATAAAGTTTTCCAACTTGTCGAATATAAATTGTTACGGACTAATGGACTAATGAAGTTGGGCCTGGTCTTTTCCTATGTTCCTTGATCCTAATACAATTGGTCTCTAACTGGATCAACCTTGCCAAGAAATTGTGAAGACTTCGTTCTCATGAGTAATGTTAGGGTCTCAAATTTTTAGTCTACTATTAAATATTTTAATAATAATTTATAGTATAATCAATTACATCAGATTTATCCAACCAATATTATGATGACACGTCATTTGAGACACTTTTGAAACCAAAAAATAGAGACCTCTAAAATCACTAATTTCAGTATTGAACACTAAACTCGATTCCTATCGACCTTTTCTAGAAAGGATAATATAAATATGTCACTAAATTTATCCCTCATTTTTAGTCATGTCTCAAAATTTTTTCTTACAATCGTCCTATAATAAATGAGAAAAAAAATAGAATTAGATAAATTGAGAATACTTCTCGCACTTGTCCTATTACTTTAGGTCACTACAAATTCTTTCATTAGTCAAAAATAAAATAGAAGAAAATGGATTGATTTATAAGTCATGTCATATCCATAGAAAAAGCATGCCACTTTTTACCGATGCAAAGGTATATCCAGTAAATAATTGCTCCATCAGATTCATCGAAATAATTTCATTTGCAAAATTTATATTTAAAGATATACATATATTTCTTATGTATTTATCATTAATTATAATAAATATTTAATTTAGTAGTAATGACATAATAATAAAATTTTATTGATAAACTAGAGGATAAAAAGAGTTGGTGGGGTCATCACGAATTAGGTTGGTATGGCTGGTGGTTTTGGAATCTTGAAGAAAATGCTTCTTTTACGAAACTATCACTAATAATAATACAAAAAAGAGAACTCAAATTATGAAATAAACTCTTTTTTTATTAAAAAAATAAAAAAGAAGAGAGAGAAAACTCTTTACATGGATGATGGAACGATATCATTCTAGTAAAAAAATTATGTGTCAAATAACCTGAAATTCTTAAAGATGCCTATAGCAGATTAGGACTGAAGAAAATTAAGGGGGGAAAAAGAAGCCCAGCCCATAGCATAAAAACTCCTGCCTGCCTGAGGCCTAATCTAGAATATGCCAATACGTATATTAGTTGATTATCTTATCCAGAGCGTGAGGTTGACTTGAAACTCTCATTGATTTTCTTTCATCTCCTCCATTCCTTCCCAAACAAAACCTTATCTGCTCTCTTTCTCTCTCTATATCTATCATCTATTATATATATATAGTATGTATTATTTTCTATCTCTTTCTCTCACATAAACCCTAATGTCACTAGTCTTGTGTTAACCTCTGATAAATTTCAATGGCAGCCATTATCTCCTGCCACTGTTCTTCTTTTCTGCATACTACTACATCCATCCTCATAAATCCTAAACAACCCACCAAATATAATAAAGTCCCTTTTGCCCGTAATGCTTCCATTCGGGGATTAAGACCACGATGTTCTTCCCAAATACCTCCTCCACTTCAGCTTCATAACAAAAAGGCAAGCTCATTTAGACATTTAGCTTTTATTTATACATGTTTTATTTGGTCAGCATTATTCATACATTTGAATTGTAGTCAACTCAAGAATCATATTTAAATAGCTGGATTGGGTTGTTAAGTAATTAATTACTTGATTGTTTGTTCATTTTTGTATTGGACATTTGAGAATTTAATTAGTTTCCAATCATGAATAGTAACTTAGACACATACAAGGTGCCAGAACTGAATAGCCGACCAATTACTTGATTTTTGGTTTACTTTGTTGCAAAAATTGAAAATTTGTGCTGTATATAAGTGGGTATTGGTTTTATGTGTAAAACATTGATGAATGTTTACAACTTGGCAGAAAGATAGGTTCTTTCCTATAAAGGAATGTGCAATTTCTATCGCGTTGGCGGTTGGTTTGATAACTGCGGTACCCGCAGTGAGTTGGCCAAACTCTGCCAATGCAAGTACCCCTGCATTGCTGGATTTGGCTGTGTTGATCTCTGGGCCGCCAATTAAGGATCCAGGAGCGTTGTTACGATATGGTTTGCCTATTGACAATAAAGCTATCAGAGAGGTTCAGAAGCCCCTCGAAGATATCACAGAGAGTCTCAAGATTGCTGGAGTCAAGGCCCTTGATTCAGTTGAAAGAGTAAGAAAACCCCATTTGTTCCCATTGTATATAGTGTAATTAAATATATAAAAAAAAAGATTGGCAATTTGTAACTGGGACTTGTTGTCATGGGATCTGCAGAATGTTAGGCAGGCTTCTCGGGCTGAAAAGCAGGGAAAGAGTTTGATTATATCGGGATTGGCGGAATCGAAGAAGGAACATGGGATTGAATTGCTTGACAAGCTGGAAACCGGGATGGATGAGCTCCTAAAGATTGTCGAGGATAGGAACCGGGATGCAGTTGTAGGCAAACAAAAGGAGCTGCTTCAATATGTCGGAGGGTGAGTACAGAATCATGGGCCTATTCTAGTATTAAACATGTAGCACACATTCCATGAAAAGATTAAGAAAAAAGAGGCTATGTTTGTTGAATAATAAGTTTTACTTTCCTTGTGAAAGTAACATTTTTGAGGGCTAACGGTTAATACTAAATATCACATCATGTTGGGAATTGGCATTCCACTGTTAGTTAC
This sequence comes from Aralia elata, assembly GCA_034770075.1. NCBI lineage: Eukaryota > Viridiplantae > Streptophyta > Magnoliopsida > Apiales > Araliaceae > Aralia > Aralia elata. The sequence goes on from CM068378.1 coordinate 13,840,656, forward strand.
AAAAGATGGTTTCAGACTACTCTTTAATTGAGACATAGCAACTTGAAATTTCTTTTACGACAGATGAAAATCAATTTTGGATAATTTCTTAAAATATGTTGAAATCATTTATTTAGTCTCAATATCTGCTTAGAGGACCCTGATCTAGTGATATGCCTTTAATATGTAGAGTTCCTCAGATGGAAGAAACTCTAGAAGTTTGAGCTTTATTTACATTTTTGACAACAGAATGTGAGTCTGCTCAAGTGTCTAAAGAATTTTCTAATGTCTCACTTAGTTACAAGTCCAAATGAAAGGGAGAACCTAAAGAAATTGGAATGTTTGGAAAAAGTGTCTTAGTTTCCACTTCTGGTACTATATATTATGTAACCTATAGCCTGTAAGAGACTGAGAATATTCTTCTTAGCTGCTTTCAGACTGATGACCCCTGTTGGGGCAGACTCTGCAGTTTTTCTGGGGAGTGACAAATGGTGTCATACAGGCCGTTCGCATTAGTGACTGGATTGTCATAATCCTCTTGTTTCTTCCGAATCATGCAGAGACTGCTGTAAGCATGCAAAAGCTCTGTTTTGATTTATAACATGACCTTATGGTTTGATTTGGCAACCACTGGTTGAAAATCACTTCTCCTTGAGGAGATAAAACTATTTGCCATTCCACTCGACAATTAGCACTTCAATTTTTATTTTGTTTTTTGGTGTTAGACCTAAACGGATTAACAAATTATTACATTATTCTTTTGTTTCTAAGATTCTGGAGAAGTATTTGCAATTATCTTATCCTACCTTCTAGTGTTTTCTTTCTGCATCAAGGGGTGTATCACGAGGATTCAAAGTATTGGCCTTGGTCTTTCAGAAGATAACTCATGTTATCTTGGATGTGATGCCTCAAAAAATATTCTACCTAGCCAAAAAATGCTAGAGTAGAAGTATTGCTTGTTTTGGAGGCTACTTCTATTTCTGTTGGCCAATTGATTAATAATGAGGATGCCTTGCCTTTTCTAAATATGGCCTATTGTAAGAATAGAAGTTGGGAAGGACTTTTAAAGTTCATCTCCTAAAATATTCTTTTCTCATTTAAGCACTTGTCATTGACTGCAGCTGAGATCTTCCTGGGGCATTGGGTTTCTGCAGTATTGAAGAGGATATGGTGGATGGCTTTCCATATGAAGTGCCTGAAGAATATCGAAGTTTGCCTCTATTGAAGGGAAGAGCAACCGTGGATATGAAAGTCAAGGTTAAGGACAATCCTAATGTGGATGAGTGTGTGTTCCGGATAGTACTCGATGGTTATAATGCCCCAGTAACTGCTGGAAATTTTGTAGATTTGGTTGAGCGGCATTTCTATGATGGCATGGAAATCCAAAGAGGTTGGATACTTTGATAGATTCAAGCTTTAATTTATATTTCAAAGATGTACATCACTAAGGTCATTAACCTGCTCAATATTAATTAAAATATACTGTTGCATTAACCTCCTCAATATTAATTAAGATATATTGTTTTACTTTCACATGGCTTAGATATTCAGTTTGATTTGTGCAGCGGATGGCTTTGTGGTTCAAACAGGCGATCCTGAAGGTCCTGCTGAGGGTTTTATTGACCCCAGTACGGAAAAAACCCGAACAATACCTTTGGAGATTATGGTGGATGGAGAAAAAGCACCTTTCTATGGATCAACTTTAGAAGTAAGTTTCTCAAATGCTCAGTCTCCTGCATGAGGCTTTTGCTCATGTTGTCCAGACAAATTAAAATTCATATTACTATGGTGCTTGGCAGGAGTTAGGTCTATACAAGGCTCAAACGAGGCTTCCATTTAACGCATTCGGAACAATGGCCATGGCCAGAGAAGTGAGAATTCTAATCTAGGACCCCATATAACATTTTGTGAACTATAATGTGTTACTGTTGGTTTGATAATTGAACTGTTGTTTGTTTTCTTTTAAAATATTATTTTTTATTGAATACAGGAGTTCGAGAATAATTCTGCTTCAAGCCAGGTATTTTGGCTATTGAAAGAAAGTGAACTAACCCCCAGTAACGCAAATATATTGGACGGTCGCTATGCAGTGTTTGGCTATGTGACAGAAAATGAGGATTACTTGGCAGATCTCAAGGTTGGAGATGTCATAGAGTCGATTGAAGTAGTATCTGGCCTTGATAATCTTGTCAATCCAAGCTACAAGATTGCTGGCTAGATTCCCAGAACTTGATATTAAAGGAATAGACTTGATGGTGTGTCATTTGTAAACCATTTGTTGAAAGGGACAATAGATTTATTTTGTTTCTGGTTGTTTTTCTTAAAGAAATTGCAATTTTTTTTTCTCATTTTGAGAGAGTTCTTGTTTGTATTTGTATCAAGTGAAAATGTGTATCAATTCAAACAGCACTAAAACTGAGGGTAGATTTAATAAATGACCACTCCCCTATTTATGCAGGCTTTTTACTTTGATATAATTGTCATTTAGGGATAATATTTAAGTTTGACAAAAATGACTCACTCACAAGGCATGTTCATATATTCAATAATGTAAACAGTGTCAGCATCATTGTAGTACTGACCAACTCCAGAACTAATAACTCTCTCATTCTCTTTGGTGATGAACAGACAAGAACTAATGATGTTTGAATCTCCTACAAAGGGGAGGGGGGAGAGAGAGAGAGAGAAGCCACTTAGTTCTACTATTTGCAGATTTGTACCCTACTTTTCTTTTCTTTTTTAATTTTTCTACTTTTTGTAATTACGGAACAACCTTGAATGATTGATGCACACGAGCAGATTACTAATTTAGAAAGAATGTAAAGAAAGCCAATAACTTGTAGCATCTTATTTTGCAATCACAAGACCTATGGCGTGTCAATTTCATGGAATGAAGTATCGGCACATTATATATAAGGAGTAATTGGGGTTAGATCATCCCCACATCATAGAAATATTAGTTGCATTATTAGATCTCAACTTACAGAGAAAGAGTTCTTTAGGTCTGGCTAGTTAATCACAGTTAACTGAAATAGTAAAAGTAAAAGCTTTAGAACTACCATGATCAACAAAGAAAAGTACACTGCAGAGAGCTTTCTTAACCAATGAACTCCAAGGTGCCTGTATCCTTCAGCTTTGCAATCACAGATTTCTCACCTTAAGTAATACATTTCTCTTTGTATTCATTTTTCACATCAACCACCACTTTGGCTTGGGAGTAAAACTTTTCTCAAGGCCCTCGGTACCGACGGAAGCATAAACAACCCTGAGGATGATCGTGGGGAATCATTCCTCCACCTTTGGAAGTGTCAATGGCCTCCAACATGGATACTACCTCATCCATCTCAGGGCGCTTGTCAGGGTTAGCATCCCAACATCGTTTCATCACATTAGCAAGAGAACTGGGGCAGCAACGAGGTATCTCTGGCCTCAAATTCTGTAGTTTCAATAACAGAATATGGTGACCTTTCATCTTAAAATTTTAATAATGCTTATATAGCAAGTATTTTCTCTACCTGGCGGACAACAGCAGATGTCACTTCCGAGAAGCTCAGGTCAGGATATGGCATGTCACAGCAGTATATTTCCCACACGCAAATGCCAAAACTATATACATCGCATTTCCTGTTGTATGGATTGCCATTGAGAACCTGCCTCATTCACAATGTCAGTTTGGTTAGACAAGTGATCTTAAGGGCTGAGAAGGATTTGTATCAAATTCACACTTCGTGTTGATGTGTTACGATTTCACGTGTGATGCAAGCCCATACACACGCACATATACGCGCGCACAGATTCTAAAAAGGGAAAAGTGGGTACCTCTGGTGCCATATAACCAAGGGTTCCAGTCTCACCAGTCATGTCATTTGGATTTGAAGCCTCAACACGAGCAACCCCGAAGTCGGCTATTTTTACTGTCCTTGTCTTGTCTAAAAGCATGTTTTCCGTTTTCACATCTCTGTGAACAATCTTCTCAGAATGAAGATAACTCAACCTATACAACATTGAAAAGAAATGGTCCAAGTGTTAAGAGCAACTTCAAGATATCACAAGTTACAGCTCATTTTCACAATTCAAGAACCACAACCATTCACTAATATGATATTTTACTAGAGTATTTAATTTTATTGAAGATGACATAATTTCAAATGGATCTGAGAATTTCACCCTCGAGCAAGATCTAATGCTATTTGGTGAACAACTTTGAATGCCAGCTTCCTTCTCCGATTTTTTATGAGGTAAGATTTTAGCGCACCACCAGGAAGATATTCAACAACAACACAACAAATATTACGTGGCATGCCAACATGACCATTTTCTGTCTGTATGTTAATATCTGATGCTCCCATAGTAGCACCTATGAACTGCAAAAGGAACAATAAGGATGATTCTGGGTGAACATCAAATCCAATGCAGAAACCATACCACTATTGAAACATACTATGTATAAAATCAACCATTTTAAGCATAGACACCCAAGTCATAGTTCATTTAGTTCTGCGTCAGTGGAGATACCTTACAAGTTATGCCCATACAGGGAGACCTACACTATCTTGAGTATGCTTTTTGGTCACTAAAAGCAAAAGCAAAATATTTGAGGAGGCTAGAGAGCTATGTCGGACCACAAGTAGCAATTATCATTGAAAGAGAACAGTATTGTGATAAATGAGTGTTCTGCAGCACCAAGTACTCTCCTACCTCAGAACAGTGCCATTGAAATAGGCAAATTTCAAATTCAAACATGATTGTTGATGAAAAATTTACAACAAATATGGAAAACTTATGATAAATCCATTATATGTGACGTTCAAATACATGGGAGAGCCCCACCATGAAGCCACCCATACCCAATGTTTTCCTTGTGATTTATATGTTAAAACCTTCTTTTTCTTTACAAAAGCATGAATCCTAACACAGTACCACTTAAATGTAGCATGCATCAATGCCAATCCTCCTTCACAAGACTAGCCACTGTTTAAAGTATCTAATATTCTTCTGCTGCCAGTCTTATAAAAGTTGCAAGTATTTTTAAGAAATTATATTAAAAATCTTAAATTTTAAAAAGTATATCATATAAAAATATTTGTTTATAAAAAAATAAAAATAAAGAGATCGTATTAAACAATTAAGTCAAGAAAACAGACTGAGTAAAGACTAACACATTACCTTAGTTACATTAGGATGATCAAGCTTGTGCCACACAGCAACCTCTTGAGTAAAAGCTGCTCTAAGTGAATTTATTTCAGCCTCTGTCCTGTGGCCCTCTTCCCCCCAGTCAAGAAGTTTAACTGAGGATGCAAAAGAACAGAAACTTCCAACAAATCAAAATCTTCATTCTGCACTGACTTCAAATGGTATAGAGAAACCATGATATGAAAAAGAAATTCTCTACATGAAGTGCAAGAAACCATAATGCCCTCATGAACTGAAACCACTAAAACGATAAATAGGTAAAACAATTGAAAAAAAAGAATTGACAAACGAGAAAAAGGTAGTGATTGAAAACAGATCCAAACATATCTACAGACTCGATATGAAGAACTTAATTCCTGTTACTACCTGAGGTAGATGGTGAAAAGCTTTAGCTCATCTGTTAGGTTTGACATTGATCAGAATCCAAAGAGCAAATCGAACCAAGACAATGTCATCTGAGTTGGATAGCTAATATTATCTCTAATCTATTTTTCCTTTTTTATCTTTATTTCATACATATATGACAGACCAAACAAGGACCAATCAGCAACCAATTGGAAAGAGAGTTTAGAAAAATAAAAGGGGGAAATGGATCTGACATGAAGTAAATGCAACCAACTGTAAATCAGCGCAATCCCGTGAGCTCACGGGCTTTGTAATACAAATTCAAAAGGGGCATCCACCGATTTTTGCAAAGATAAATTCATTTGCTTTTGAGGAAATAGAGATGTAAAGCAGATCCTTTGTCAACTAAATCAGATAAAGGCCTAAAATTCGGATAAACTTTCACTAACACTGCAAAGCTTATATGATGACTCACCAAATTAAAAAGATCAAGAATCAGTTAGTAATCAACATTCGAAAATATTCAGCTCAATGAACCAGGACACACACTCCCTACAATGAGTAATTCCACACAATGTACTTGACAAAATCACATCACAAAATTAAAATCTCACATCTATAACTGAAATAAATGGTAAATCAAACAAATTCCCCAAATGGGTAATGCCAGTGGACAATGATAGAGGGTTTGACACTGAAAATAGAGAGAAAGAGAGGTGGGTACGCTAGATTGATAAAGGGAAAGAGGGAAAGATAAAAACAAAAGAATCTTTAGGAAATGGGTATGTTGAGAATATAGATTAGAATAAAAGAGGGGGGGGGGGGGGGTGGGGGGAAGGAAAAAGAAAGAATCCCCACAGAAAGTAATTGATTGAATATACTTGCCTGCGACGTCTAGGCCATCATAAACACCGCGATGAACGATGCCGAAGGTGCCGCGAGCAATGACGGACTTGATGATGAGCTTTGAGGGATCGATTTCCCATTCTGCCCGGACTTGCTGTTGTTCTAATTTATTGATGTTATTAGCACTATTATTATTATTAATATTATTCGTGGTGGTAGTGGTGGTGTTTTTTTCCATGGTCCATGCTCTGCTCAAATGCCTCTGAAGCTGCTCGTCTAAGCTCTTCAGATCTATCTGGTCCGCCCTCACAAACCCCCCTCCCCCTCCTCCATTTCCCTCCGTCATCTTTCTCTCTCTCTATATCAATTTCCCCTCTCTCTCTCTCTAATACTGTATTACTAGTATTTATAAACTAGCTAGTAGTACTTAAAAAAGAATACCCTTTTAACTGATGAATAATTATACTAATATAGGAGCAACGGCCGAGACAGAGATTAACTGCCGATGTTGGAATTTGCAGGTAGCCCGGAAGAGAGAGAGAGAAGATAGACTAGGGGAGGCTTTAATTGTTTACTACTCCACTACAAGTCTATAACAACACTGTGTGACTGTGTGTTTGTGTATGTATGTGGCCTTTAAATTGTTTCGTTATACTCCATAACATAATTATTTTTACCCTTTTCTCTCCCTCTCTCTATCTATAGCAGGAAAAAGAAAGAAGAAAGAGATAAATTAAATTTTCTTGTTTACGAGTTTTTAGAAGAAAAAAGAAAAATAGGAGAGAGTTTTTAAAAAAAAATTCCTCCCAAAAATTTCTTTTCAAACTTAAAAAGATTTAGAAGATAATTTATTAAAGACTTAAAAACTATCCTTTTAATAGTTATCAAATTTAATCTCATAAGTATAAAATAGTAATGTACTTTTTTAAGTTAAATTTTTCTTCCAAAATCACAAACACAAGAAAAATAAATAAATTTTCGTTCTTTGACCGTGTTTTCTCTTATAAGTATTAAATTCTTTTTTTTCTTATCCCTTCAGACTCACAAACACAATGTTAATATCATTTTTTATTTTACAAACCCTTAAATTTACCGTACAATATTTGAGTTTTCATTCTTTAATGCGATTTAAAATATAAAAAAAAGAAGATATTATTGCAAGTATCATTATAACGCATACCAAAAAAGAAAACTAATATTTTCACATGAAAAAAATAATATTTTCACATAAGTCTCTCTACATTGATGTGAAACTCACTCACTGATCATGTGAAAATATCATTTTCTCGTATAAAAATTATCAGTTCTCCCACAAAATTCTTGTAGACTTGTAAACAAAGTTTAATTTTTTTTCTCTTTCTCATGGTAATGGCGTTTATTTTTCTCTCTCTTAACTCTAAACACCTTCATTGTTGACATATTTTTACCTGTGTAAAACATTGATTCTCACGCCAAAAACTTTTTCCAAATGTCAGGTCACCAATTTACTAGTACTTGTGCAGGTCCGAAATCGCGGCGATGAAAAGGAAAATCGACAATCATAATGGTGCATACAAAAAGAGTTATTCTTAAGTAGGATCATTATATCTTATTAACATGAATTAATTACTACACCATCTATAATTAGTAATTACTTTTACATATAAATAACACCCCCGGTATATATATATATATATATATATATATATATATATGTATATATATATATATATGTATATGTATATATATATATATATGTATATGTATATATATATGTATGTATGAACTATGTATAGATGTCAGCCATGTGTGCATATGATATGGATCGCGATTCACAACTGTTTCAGACCTATCTTTGCTCTTCTCCACCTTTCTCTTTCTTTTATTTAATTCTTAGTGTCTCTCTCTTCTATGATAGAAAGAGAGATTTAAGTAAATAAATTAATTCATGGATCGCTCAGGTAACAAGTAGTTACTACTTACTAAATTAAATTTATTCTTATTGTTTACCTTGTTAATTTTTTAAGAACATGATTCGAATTCAGCTTGTTAACATTTTTAGATATGATCAAGATAATTGATATTTTTATATGAAAATATAATTTGATATTTTTTTCTTATAAAAATAGTAGATAAATCTCACTTTTACAAATTCAAATTCCTTTTTGTTATACATTTCATTCGATTTCTTTCGATGCACATCTAGTTTCATAAATATTACATTTAGCAATATATTAAAATTCGTGACAAATAATTATGTTATTGGTACGATTACTAAAATAATATTTGTATCGCTAAATATATATTTAAAAAATAGGTAAAAGGTGTGAGGAAAAGGATCCTACTCCTATTTTAAGGTAGAAAGAAAATGCAAAAAATTTAGCAAGTTAAGATTACTTTATGATGTGGGTAAAAATAACCCACCAATAGTGAGTTATTATGTGTTATTTTTAGATCCCTATTAATGAAGGGCGTTATAATAATTTGTTTGCGGAATATTTTAGAAGTATATTAAATTCAATAAATGATAGAATTCTCATGAAATTTAACCAACTAAGAATTTACAAATTAGAAGGTCTCTAAAGCCAATTAGGATTCTAATTCTTAACTTTTGAATGAGATGACTCTCATGTTATACATAAGAGATATTCTAACACATTCAAGGTACACAATTTTCACTCACATAATAATTCTCTCTTCTCATTTCAACATTCTGACTTAAGTATCGAAGAGTCCTCTCGGAGCCCCCCCAACTTCGTTGGACTTTTTGTAGGATTTTCGACGAGATCAAGGCGATCAAGCGGTGGTCAAAGTTTGTGGGTTAACCAAAACCCTAATTTCGAGATGTTGATTGACACATCAAATTATTATTGTTTGTGGAAAAATAACAAAAAGTTATATTCTCTTTCTCACAATCCAAAAAATCTGGTGAATACTCGTGTTTCAGCACCAAATCAATCCACCATTATGATCACTTTTTTGGTTGTAAAAGCCCTTTCATCATACAACATAATTCTTTGTAGGATATGACTGAATAATTTAAAGTTATTCCCTCTACGTATCATATGAAATTGAAGTTCCCAATCGCAAGTGAAATAGAGGAAGTCAATGGTAATCAAAAAGTGACTGAAGGACAAGTTTTGTCTATTGATTCTTTAGATGTGAGAGAGAAATAAAGAGCAAATAGGAGAACCTGCAGAGGAACTAGTCCCAATTTTATTAGAAGATGTAAACCATTAAAGGAGACTCATAATACAAATACAAACAAAAAAGAAAAAAGAGTTTTGCACTGGAAATACATCAGGCCATCAATAAAGAAGTGACAAAGATGTTCGAAACCATAATTAAAGCCATGAAACCCAAAATCAAGGTCTTGAAGCCCAGAATCAAGGTCATGAAGGCCCAAAATTAAGGTTATGAAAGCTAGAATCAAGGCTACGAAGCCCAGAATTAAAGCCCTAAAGGCTTAAAATCAATGTCATAAATCCTAGAATCAAAGTCGTGGAGGACCAGAATCAAGGTCATGGAGGTCAAGAGTTAAGCCCGTGGAGGCCAAGAATTAAAGTCATAGTTACCCAGAATTAGCGTCATTGACGCCAAAAATTAAGGTCATGAAGGCCAAAATTAAGGTCAAAAAGTAGCGCTATGGGCACCAAGAATTAAGGCTATGTAAGGCAGAATCAAGGCCATAGATGCCCATAATTAAAACCATAGAGGCTAGAATTAAAATCATGGAGGCCAAAATTAAAGTCATGGAGGTCCATAATTAAAGCCATGGAGCCCATAATCTAGGCCGTGAAGGTCCAAAATCAAGACCATGAAGGCCTAGAATTAAGGTCATGGAGGCCAGAATTAAGGTCAAAGTCCAGAATTAATCCCATCGGGGCCAAAAATTGAGGCTATAAAGCCCAAAATTATCGTCATGGGCGCCAAAAATTAAGGTCATAGAGCTCGAAATTAAGGCCATAGAGGCCAAGAATTAGCGCCATAAGCGCAAAAAATTAGCGCATAAAAAAAATTCTATTATTATTATTCAATTACTCCTTTAAAATTATATTTTTAAAAGAGTATGGGGCAAATGATGTGGGTAAAAATAACTCACCAATGACGAGTTATCACGTGTTATTTCTAAATCCCTATTAATTAAGAGGAATATAATAATTGTGCTCGCGGAATATTCTAGAAGTAGATTAAATCCAATAAAAGATAAAATTCCCATGAAATTTAACCAACTAAAGATTGACAACCTGAAATGTCTCTAAAAGCAATTAGGATTCTAATTCCTAACTCTTGAAGGAGATGACTCTCATGCTATAAATAAGGGATGTTCCAACACATTCAAGGTACACAATTTTCACTCTCATACTAATTATCTCTCCGACTTAAGCATCGGAAAGTCCTCCCGGAGTCCCCAACTCCGGTAGACTTTTTGCAGAATTTTCGACGAGATTAAGATAGTCAAGCGGTGGTCAAAGTTCGTTGGTTGACCAAAATCCTAATTTGGAGCTGCTAATTAACGCATAATTTTACTTCCAAAATTTTATTTATCATGTCAAGATTACTTTATATTCTAAATTTTCTATTTTGATGTGCAAAACATGGGTTGAGAGTATTTTCCACCATCGTTTATCACTTTTATTCTTGGAAAAAATCTCAAACATACTATTTACGAGAAAAGCTTTTAAACCCTTTTTTTTCTTACCATTTTTATTGGGTAGACTCGCATATTTGTATAATATTAGTTTTATGTAATTAAATTTAAAATTAATGATTTAAAAAAATTAAGACAATTATGTTTAGAACTCCTAGTGCTAGCTAGCTAATATTAGCTAGCACAATTCTGTTTTTTGTTTTTATTAATCTGCTACATTTGTGGTACAAATAAGTGCAATTTGGCAAGTAGTACCAAAAACACGTAGTCATAAATGTACGTACAAGTACTAGCACTTGAACAGGAGGAGCAAGGCAGGCCCTCAACCCACATCTTGTTGGTTGTTGGTGGTTGTGTTGTGGCTCCAAAAGTAGCACAAATGAAAGCATGCCTTTATTTCTTTTGGGAATGAGATTTGATCCACCCCGGATCCGGATAATGTCACAGAATTCATCTTCATACTTTTGTTAAGTGATAGTATCGAACCTTTAGTCTTGTATAATAAAAAGAGAGATACCTGCTGCTAGAGTCTAGACGATCACCTTTGATCTTGGGATCATTAATTGTTATAAAAAAATAAATTAAATGTTAATATATCAGTACCTTTTAATTTCCTTGTGTGTAGGCGTATTATTTTGATGAGTGAAGGAGGTTATATGGTGGAAATCCGAGAATCTAACTAATCTCATTGAACCAAAAGAGTTTTTATTAAGGGGTTCAGGTCGTCTAACTAGGAAAAGAACCTCTTTATACATTTTCGACACGTGTACAAGAAATCAGGAATGGAGTAAATAATAATAATGAACCATACATAATTAATACAAATTGGCCCCCACATGTTATGGGCTACTAGTTAAGAAAAATAATTATTCATGATTTCTTGTACATGTGTCGAAAATGTATAGGGAGGTCAAAGGACTTCCCAATACATTTTCGACACGTGTACAAGAAATCAGGAATGGAGTAATAATAATAATAGACCATACATAATTAATACAAACTGACTCCCACATGTTATGGGCTACTAGTTAAGAAAAATAATTATTCCTAATTTCTTATACACGTGTTAAAAATGTATAGGGAGCTCCTTTTTTTAGTTGGAAGACCTGGATCCCTAATAAAAACTCCACCCAAAGTATGTGTAAAATAATAATAAAGGAGGAGAGAGAGAACAAGAAAGTATTGTGGAGGGAGGAGAGAGAGAAATATTTTGTTACTATTATTTTACCGTTAGGGCAGTGAGTGTGTCTTTGAACACGTACAATTTGAGTGTCATAAACTAAAAAAATACTAATAATTCTAAGCGGACATGAAAATTGGACACGAGTGTATTTGAATTTCACGTATATGTATTTTGACCCTCAATGGTGGGTAAAAATACAAATAGGTGAAATTCAAATACACTCATGTCCAATTTTCATGTCTGCCTAGAAGAGCTCAAAAAATACAACCAGAGACTGCTAAGATTGTAGACTTGAAGTGAGAAATAGCCACGGTTAAACCATCACTTTCAATATGGAATCTATTAATTAAAGCTACAATGTGTAGTTAAAATCATGGCCTTGGAGATGGCTAAGATTCCAGAACAAAGATAGAAACCCAGATATCTCTCAACTCCAGCTCCTACTACTTACTACTCCGAAAGAATTTTTTAACAACAAATAAAGTTAAAACAAAAAACTTACCCTTGAGAGATGCATCACAATTGACCTTGACACAACCAGTTGAAGACTGGCCTTTTAACGCCGTAACATCTGGCATACTACTATTGAAGTCATGGTTTCATGCTTCTGTCAACATAACTCCTTAATTTGCATAATGCTATTACAAATTCAACTCTCGAATCTTTTTATTGAAATCCACATACAGATTGTTTTTATAAACATATCAACTGTTAATTATAGTTAAATTTTAATAACTTTCATATTACCAGTACATTTAGAACATATATAGTTTATTTTTGAAGGAAATTATCTCATTTCGAGACAGAAAGAGTGACAAAGAAAGTATAAATTTTTATATTTTAAACGTTTGATATAATAATAAAATTATCGACGAAAATTAATTTTATTATACGTATCAACAAAAACATTTTACATATTTAATAATCATTTTTTGAAGATTATTTTTCTACAAATGACTTGTCGTTTTCAATTTGAAAAAATCATTTTCTAATTAAAAAAAATGCTTTTCTTAAAAATATTTATCTATTGACACAAAAGGTATGTTATTGAAGCAAACAAACAAGATCATCTCATCTTGTGATCTCATCTCATATATAAAGGAGAGGCCCATATTAAACTCAAAACATTAACTGTTTACCACACCAGAATTGAGAATACACAACAATGGTGGTGGTCACATTAATCAACACTACCTCCACTCTATCTTCTTCTTCTTCTTCTTCTTCTTCTCTACTCCAGCTACCCAATAATACCCGCCATTTCTCCTCTGCAAACACACTCCATTTCTACACCTTCATTTGCAGGCCCACCTCACCCTCTTTGCTCTACTTGCGCCAACTCTGTAGAACTAAAACCCCCACAAAACCCAACAATTGCGGCAAAGCTTCAAGCTCCTCCAATGGGGTCTTGCTCGTTAAGGGTTATATGGAGGAATCAAACTCTGTTTCCGGTTTTGCTAATAAGGTAATTGGGGCACTCCCTTTAATCGGCCTTTTTGCTCGGATTTTCAGCGATGTAGGTGGTGTCGGCGGTGATATCATCGATTTTGCGGAGTTTAGGAGGAGGGTTGGCAATAATTCTTCTGTAAATGACTCCAGAGCTTTCTATGAATTTCAAGAACGAAGAGGCCGGGTAAATTTTTATATACTACTGATTATATGGGTTTTGGCTTTTGCCTTTTGGAATTATTATTACTTGTTAATATTAGTTGGAATTGTGTGTTTTGGTGTTATCGTATGCTAAAAATATTGGAGTAATTTCCAATTTCGTGATTGAAATTACATGTAGTCTGTATCATCAGGTCACAGTTTATATTGTGACCATTTTGATCTGTTAATTAATTAGGACATTTGTGTTTGTTTTTGTTTCTGTTTGTGGGTAGGCAGGGGATCCTCTGTATGTGTTGTTATGCTGTTGGTTAGCTGCTGTTGGTGCTGGTCTGCTCAAATCTGAGGAAATATTAGAGGGAGTAGTAAGGCTTCGGCTTTCCAATGATATCGAATTTGAGGAGGAGACGTTTATTGCTTTGATGAATGAAGCAAAAGAGGTTGGTTGGTCTGTGTATACATTCATATTTTAGTGGCCTATCTTTCTGGTTTTTCTTGTATGTTTTAAATGATAGCTTGGAACAATTTTGAATGTTTCTTGAATTGCATTACACTTTACAAGCAAGAGCTTGTAGAGTGGAAATGGCCCATTTTGCTTCAGTGGTTTGCAGAGAAACAATGGAGGGGTAAGATATTTAGCAGTATCTCAAATAATTTGGTAAATCCTATGATGGCTTTTAGGACATATCCTTAGACAAGCGTATTGAGGACTGGAAACCCTTTGATGATGGGGTAGTGTTGATTGAGTTTATGCCACGAGATTTTTTATACTCAACCTTTTTGAGTTTATTCCTTGAGATATTTAGCAGAAACTCAAGGAATATATATTGATGAATAATAACCAATGGACTAAACTCCAAGAGCCAAGTCTGATAAAGAAACTTATAGCAGCAGATGGGAACCAATTCTACACCATGCCCTGCTGCATTAAATTTTAGAGAAGGGGTCAACATTCTACCAATCGATGGTGAAATTTGTGGATTAGCTATGTCTATTGCATATTTGGATATTCCCACTGAATAAGTTTTTCAGTTATGAAGATAATTAGCATCAGCATAAATGTATTGAACATACCAGATTAGGCCGCATATGGTGTTGGGAAAGTTTTAACTATCTCTGTCTTTGATATGGATATAGGAGTATCTGATATTATAACATACCATCAGTCTACTCATAAGATATGTTTATTACCTGCAGAAGCGAACAAAACTGGGGGTTCCTACGCCTACCATCCCAATGGAAGCTCGAGCTGAGAAAGCGATGGAAGCTATTTATGTTTGCTGCTTTGGGAGGGACCCTATAGACGAAGTAGATGAGAGCCTACTATGTATCATGCTGACTGCTGTTTTTCCTTCTGTTGGGCAACCAGAGATAACCAGGATTGTCAAAGATAAGGCAAAGAGAGTTGCCGAAGAAGGAGACGAAGACAAATATCCAGAGCCCAAGCCTCTATCAAAAGAAGCTGTACAACTACAAATGAAGGACCTACAGTTTCTTAAACAAAATAGTGAGACTTAACAAGGTGTTCCACTCCATTCATGCATGTTCTGTTTGCTGCAAATTCTAATTGAGATTTGTAAAAGAGCTCTTATTTTCCATGCATTATGATGTACTACTACATAGTCAACCAGGAAAATAGTTTCAGAACGTTTGAAGCACACAAAACAGTACATTGTTCAATACAGAAACTCCTCTTGACAAAACTGATAGAATATCAATATCATTGACTTCAAAATTTTCAACATTTGTTTCTTTAATACTACCTCCATTCCATAATAAGTGACTTTTTAGAAGAAAAAATTTGTTCTAATTTATTTGTCGTTTACAACTTTTTAGGAGAATAAATTATTTACTTTCCAATATCACCCCTAACTTCTCTCATTGTCCCAAAAAATTTTCTCTCTTGTATTAATAGTTTTTAACTTCCCATAAAGGGATAGTGATGGAATTTCATACAAATTTTAATTATTAAATAATAGTATTAAATGACTTTCTTAATTCATGTGCATGAAACTAAAACGACACTTAATACGGAACCGAAGGAATATTGTTTAATGTTCTTGTACAAACTTAGAAAATAGTGCAACAAGATGGTCTTATTTTCCTCATACATGTTCAATCGTGACTCAGCAACAGAATAAGAGACGGCACTTTTTGGATTCTGCGCAAGTTACAGATATCAATCAATTTAGTCCCTTAAACTATACAGCAAGAGTGTGCTTGATTCATATGCAGATTGGTTAGCATGGACAGTTTAATTTATCCAACCTGAAGCACGTGTATGTTAGTGATCTAAATATTTTTGCAGGTAGATAAAATATCCATACCTAGATGGCAAGCATGAGCTCAAACATATACACTCAAGACCAAATTTTATATACCCGATTTTGCAGGAACTAGTTTAGCAGACTTCGCAGAATACATGGCTGGCTATCTGAGCACCACTTGCAAATTTAATTAAGGACTTCTTTCTTTTCAAAATCACTTTCCAGCTATTTTAATTGTGTCCTCTTAACTATTCCACAAGGATAACAATTTTCCGTATGCTTTTTCCCACTTCTCACCTCTGTAAAAGCTTGAGATAATCTTAAAATTTGACATAGGAAGATCAATATTTTGAATGTACACCTAAAACTATCATCTCCGCTGGGAAACTCAAAAAAATATATAAACTTGATGACCAACCAACTTCAATATAACTATACGTGAGGGAAATTGACTCGAAAATGTATAAAGCAAGATGCCTTTCTCGTCCATTAGTAATATCAAATATTCTGTTGGAATATCTCAAAATTGTAAGTACATACATGAATCATACAAAAGATTTCCTTACAAGCATAGAATGTGCTCTTCCTTTTGAAGTTCCAAAAATTATTCTAGGATAAAAGGATAAGAGAAATTTTAGAGGTATTCTTCCCAGCATCTGTATGTCAAACATATTAAAGACCCTGTTATAGTGGAGTTGCAAATCCTGCACCAAACAATAGAAAACATATCACTTACTATCTCAGCCTACCCATCAACAATTAGCTGATAACAGAAATGTCACAGAGAAACAACTTATCATAGAAAAATAACCTCAGTGACATAAACCAGTACCTTTTAACTTAAACTTTTCAGTTTTCTTCAGATATTTGCAATTTGCAGGAATGGAACATGGTTCAGCATCGACAGTAAAGGCTAATTTATTTAATTTTTATAAGCATTTCATTTTAAGGCTATTAAATAAATGAAATTCTATCTGGAATGATGCAGTTCAATTAATAAATTCATAAAATTGACACAAGTGCCATGTGAACAACCAATAAAAATAGTATGTTGACCACCGCATCGAAGAACCTGACTCTTCATGTAAAAGCTATCAAGTTCACTACTCTCAAAGACCCTTTACCACTTCCTCTGACTCCCCTAAGATGAGTTCAAGTGAGATCCCTTCCTCCAAAACTCAAACTCAGACTTCACTATACACTTTTAACTATAATACAACATGTCAGCAATTTAATTCTAGCAACACCAGACAGCTTCATACCATTTTTATATTTGCCTTTAAAGATCCAATGAAAACTTGTGAAAGATAATCACTGTGCTCATAGTAAATAAAATAATATTAATATTAATTTGTGTTCTCTCTAGGCTACGGCGTAATGTACCTTCATTTTAGCGTTTTATGAACATAATGTATCAAACTAGTAGTCATCTCAACACAATCTACGTTAATAAATAATTGCTGGTTAATAATAGGATAAAAACCTTTAATTGGTATGAGGGGTTGAGTCAGTATTTGTGTAAAACCTACGATTGTATTGAATTTCATTAAGCTAATTTTCTCTTTGCAGTTGGAGACACCAAAATTTTCATAAGCTATGTTTGTTTGTGAGGATTAAGATAGGATTATTTAGTTATGTTTGGTACTAAATTTGCACTATGAACTATTAGGGGTACTATTTAATCCCATTTCCCCCAAAGTATTAAAAGTAATTTACTTAAATGACCTTAGCATTTAACATTTTAGGACAAAAATACCCTCATTTTAGCTATCTCATATATATAATACCCATCAAAACAAAAAATGACTATCTTTTTAAAGGATAAAATAGTGAGTAGGATTATTTATCCTAGGACTATAGTCGATGAGACTGCAATCCCTTGAAAATAGTCCTAGCAAACAAACATAGCCATAGAGTATAGCAGCATGAATTTTCTACTACAGTACTACTAAAATTTTCCCCTACCACTCATATGTATTATTGTTACCCCTTTATACAAAAAAAGTTACGATTTTGAATTCTAAACTGAATTTAATCAGAACTAACCACTAACATTCTTTCAACCTTGCAATCATTCAGGCTAGCAAGAAAAATTAATAACATCAAACTGGATCGATTGTACTGATACCTAGTTTCCAGAGACAAAGCACTATTAAACATCAAAACAAACACAAACACGACCCATGACAGCCAAATACATGGCCACAAGAGTGAAAAGAATGTGGGTAAAAGGACTAAAGAAGAATTTTGGAAAGTAGTACCTTCAGAAAGAACTCCCCATTGGCCAACCTTGGAAGACAACAAGGACTTGAGCAATACTGAAGCAGTTACAGAGTGAAGAGGCATCAAAGACTCAGTAGCACAACTCAACTCCACAGGTAGCCTACAATTGATCCATATAAATATTTACACACCCCATCTTAACCTTACATGTAAACAAAACTGTTACATTACACCCAAACAAACATCAACACATCCTATTCATATGAAATACTTCCTCCTTTCCACAAAAAGAATCCCATTAGTTTTTTTTTGTTTTTTTTGTTTTTATTTTTTTGGCAAAATCCTAAATTGAAAAGTTAATTGGAATTTAGTTGATTTTAACTAATGCAATAGTTGACATCGTAATTGTATTTCAAAATTAAATAGACTTACATAACAACTTATACTTATATTTCAGGATTTCAAAAATTAACTATGATCAAAATCAAATATTTATTTTTTGGGGGGAAGGGACGGAGGGAGTATATAGGAGTATTTACTATTTCCTTACTAAATAATGGAAAGTGGGGAATGAAAAAATTCCACATTAATGGATAAAAAAATGCATATATGAAATGGAAACCTGAAGGAGGAGAAGGGGTTCTGGCGAGGAAAAATACGAGAGGCAGGACTAGGGGGACTTGAGGGTGTGAGCCCAGCGAGTTTGGAAGATGATCCTGAAGAAGAAGTTCGACTCAGGAAAGACCTGGCTGAGATTGTCGATCTTTGAAGAAACTTTCTTCCTGAGCTGGATGCCATTTTTTTGTGTCAAGTCAAAACCTCTCTTCTGTTTAAACCCTAAACTTTATGGTGTAGACGATGATCGGACCGGTGCTTCAAGCCCAGCGGACCAACATGGTCTTTCAAGACTTGGCCCAATTGTGTTAAGGCCGATTTCTGCATCTAGATTTTGCACAACTGTAAATATTAATGTGTTGATGTTTTTTTAATAAACAAAAGCAAAAGAATTCCCATAAATTAAAAAGAGATTTCGAAACATAATACAACATTACGTTGCTACAATTGTTTCCGGTCCGAGTTTAAATTTGATAGTCTTAGATTATAATATATCATTAAAATAAGAGTAATTTTATTTAATATAAGCACTTAATTAATATAGCTAATGATGTATTGTATATACACAAGACGTTACAATAATCGTTTCGGGTCCGAGGATAAATTTAATAGTATTAAACTATAATACATCATTAAAATGAGAGTAATTTTACTTAACATAAGCGCTTAATCAATTTAATGTATATACACAAGCATGGTGTATTAAACTTCGAACTCTTTTTCTTTATGCTTGTCAAAAAATATAGGTTCTATTCTCTTTCCATCAACTGAGCAGCATAGACTCCCAAGCAAAAGGTTTTATTACTACCTATGCATCTGCAGAAGTTTAAACTCAAATACGTATTACCTCCATACATCAATAAATGTCACGACTGAAATAATACAATCATAAATATAACTACAAATGCAGTATTTTCCCGTCTGAAGTATTGGGAACACAATTGTTTTGGAAATTAAAATCATTGAAATTTTACTTTGTGTCATTTTTCACCATAAAAAAGAACTCAAAATTTACTTTAAAAACTAATAATAAACAAAATCAAAAGTTGGACCTGAACAACGAAAATCTTTCAATCACCCATCTTTCCCAGAATATGATGCATTTACCTAAAGATTAATGAGTAAACATATGTGAAAAATCGAAGATCAAACATTAAACACGAGGGCAACCGCACTTGCATAATATCCATATGTATATTATGTATATAACATCTCATAATAGAAAGAATTTATGCATTTAACATAAAGAAACAACCAAAAGCAGTTCTTCCTCCATCTCATCTGGTGTACCAACAATTATAGGATTCTAATTTGTCCAACCAGCTTGCCTTGATAGCCACCAAGGTACAATCGGACTTCTTGTAGTAATAACTCCCAGATTCTTCTCCTACATAAGATTTTTCCTGGGCATCATGCAAACATGATGACCTAGTAAACAACATAATTATCACTTCTCCAATCTCATGAACCATAATATCCATCTACTTCTTGCCTGATTCAATTGTTTTGGCCCCCATCATAGCAGTACAGACCTCATTCCACACGTAGATCATTACTCTTCCACAACATTAACCAATTCATACTCGACCAGTGACAGATTGTTATCATCTTTAACAGCGAAGCTGGCTGGTTCAGTCACTTCAACACGGCCCCACTTGTCCACAGCTAACCTCATCGACCCCTTGAACATGTCAATTTTAGCATTGCGCAATATTACAGTAGAATTGATCTTCATCAAGTCCACTGCAAAAAGGTATAAAGTAATAGAAGTTAGAATCCTTATAAAGTTTGACACTAAGAATCATAACCATCTCAAACTTCTGAATTTGGACAACTCAAGGCTATTCTGTGAACTAAAAGTTAGCATATACTAAATCACCCTCGTACATGAAGCCCAAGGAGCAAACAATTTTAATTTTCTAAACAGGCACATTTTCAAATCGGAACCAGTACTTTAACTAAATCATTTAAACTACTGAACCTTCAAACCATATAACCAACCAGTCAAACTGTCAAACATGATCATCTAAAATTAACTTACTAGTTGAAGTGCATTCTGCACATGCTCAATAGTATACAGTAAGTTCTCTTTACTATTAATTACAACCAATCAGTTTTTGCAGTTATCTTTCTCTTGAAACTGTAAATAGATGTGAAACTTTGTTAGCATACATATGTTAGGTGTAGTTAAAAAGGTAGAACAAGCAGCAGTATACCGTAATTCCAAATATGGATAACTAGAAAGTACAGATCATAATGTTCCACTAGTTCAAGTTAGTGCAAGATCAGACCTACGTCCTACAGACCACAAAGCTGTTTCAGAAGTGCTGTGATTGTTAGATTACTTGATCATGTTAAGTTGTTAACCTTTTTGGCGCTTTTTATTTGGATGCAAGTATGGGTTGGCAAAGGAAGGTGTTTTAGACACTCATATAATCCAACCTCTCCTTTCTTTTGGATAAAAAAGGTAAAAAGACTAGACCTCTTGAGCATCAAGTACTCCTTGTATAAATGATCTTCCACCGCAAGAACCATGCACCGGAGTCCCTTGGAGTTAGCAATACTCAATCATGTAATTCCCCCCCCCCCTTTTAAGCACACGTCTTTAGGCAAATCGCTAGCTACCAATGGTGTGTTTTTTTTTTTTTTTTTTTTGGGGGGGGGGGGGGGGGGGGGGGGGGGGGGGGGGGGGTGTGAAACATGTATTCTTAATGCTCTACAATAGCTGATATGGATGCGTGGACGGTGGAACTGAAGACAAAAAATATAGATGTAATGAGAAGCCTGGACGGAACACAAGATATATAACGGTGTTCATATATTTAGTGAAACCTATTTAATGAACTTGAAAGTGAATGAATATACTGTAAGCATCGCCTAAACAAAAATATAGGGCATAAGTGTTGAAAGAAAGATCTCACCTAAATCACACATGTAAAGCCTTAAATAGACCTAAATGATGCAAAATGCAATCATGTAAAAAGACGTAACTAGAAGAAAAAGAATCTTAAAGGTGCCAATTTCTCATAACATGGAACACAACATATATTTAAAGACAATGGTTAATAAAAGAACATAATCACTCTTGCATTTTAATGCCATTACTACAATCTCTCCAGATTTAGCAAATCAATATCTCTAAAAGATGAAAATTGCAAATGTGTCGCAAACCCTAATTAGATTTATTGCAAGGGACTCACTTCATCAGGCATGCTTCCAGCCTCCAGGGTCATAATTTAACCTAACAGAGCACAATAACAATACTTTTTGTAACCCCAAGACTTGCCTTAGTGGTTAAGGGGAGAGCACAGGATCAGCCGTAAACCCGGAGATCCTGAGTTCAAATCCCACTGAAGGTAAGTACAAGAGGCCACAGACTGCAAGTTTCAGCCTGTTTCGAAAGTCTTATTCGGGGAGGGGAGACATAGTCTGGTCGCAAGACCAGGAAACTCCTCTTGACAAAAAAAAAACAATACTTTTTGTACGAGGGTCAAAAAAAGAACATCCTTTAGAAATTTGCAATTGAATGAAAATACTACCACCTATCCATATTGAGAAAGAACATGTCTTTTCTTGCAGGCAATATTGACATTTGCCTCAATTTTTTAAACAATAGCTCAACAGCTTAGGGAAAAAAACATCACTGAACTGAAAATTGGTGACTAACCGCGCTAATTAAGGCATTAGAGCAGTCTCACTAATAAATAAAATGAAATAAAAATGTCTTTGTACTGCTTACAAGAAGCAAGTTTGACTAGATTCAACAAGAAATGAACATAATGATCATAGACCCTGTCACTGTCCCAAACTATTCGACAGAATACCCAAACGTATTAAAGAATATCAATTCCATCACTACTAAGAAGAATGATATCACCCAAAAAGAAATACCTTGGCCATTCCTTGCAGTAAATATGATAACCCCTGTTTCATCTCCAACCACACATTCAGCAATCCGCATCTGACGTAGTTGTGCACCATCTGGGCGACCTTTCTGTAGTACCATCTTTGAACTAACAACTTTTACTGTGAGATTATGTCCATTCGTCCCAGGTCTAAGCTGGTCAACCTTGGTGAAAACTGGTTTTCTCATAGCCAATTTTGTTTCAGCCATCTGTTATGAAAATTACAAGACGAAAATGGTTAAAATTACAGAAATACTCCGGACTGAAAACTTCAATGGAAAGCAATTAAAGCTTCCAGAGTAGAAATCCTACTACACAAACTAAGCAAATAACTATTGAGCATATGATAACATGTGATAAATAGTACATGGTACCCGTGAATAAGGCCTTGTGAACACTGAACAAGTAATGAAAGTCAATATTCTAGTTACTATGAAAAAATGTAGTATAGCGAGTAATTTTTATTTGTCTCTCTTATTCTTTTTCTCCCTGGAAATGAACATGTGAAATGCTTGCAAGTTACCACACCCAAACTTTATCCCACGAGTATTGAAGTTCACTGTTCACTCCACATTACTATAAAAATACTAAATAAGTTAACTAATTATAATAAACTCAACACAAAAATCTGCAGATCGGTATGAAAAAAAAAATTCAGGAAGACCTTACATAATCAACAACACGTAACTGCTAAATCAGACACATTAATGACAAATTCATTGAACTTTACCGCGTATATCATCACTAAATATGATAAAAATGAAACCATGATATCAAAAAAAAAAATTATATAAAGTAAATAATACAAGTGAAGGAGACTCGAGAAAAGGTATATTTACTGGAAGAGATAATATCTAACCCTAAACTTCAGATCGAGAATCATACTTACCTGATTATAGTATATTGGACAAACTTGGTGAAGAGAAGGAAAGAAGAGTGACGATCTGCTCTCTACTATACTTCTGAATGGGTTGAGGCTACTACCGTCGAAATCGCCTTTTGAATGGAAAGGTTACTTTTATTTATGACCGTCGATCTTCCGAATTTTCTGATTTAATCTTTACCGTACGCGTTCAGGAGGGTCCTTGGCGGACCAGCCAGACATTGAAATGGACTAGTCCTACTGGCACACAATATGTGTGCAATTGAGAAAAAAATATTTAAAAAATAAAATAAAACTTGAAAAAAATATGAATAAAAAAAATAAGAAAAAAAATAGGAATAAAAAGTGAAAAAAGATAAAATAAGTACGTAATCTTTTTTATTTTAAAATGTGACACAACTTCATTAAAATTAATTGCTCTTTCTTCCTTCTCTCTTTGTAATATAGATAGATATATAAATAAATGATTGATATTTTTACAAATAAAAGTTATACATCCACAAAGTCCCTCAAACATAAACAGTAAATAGGTCTCACACTAATGTAAGAGACATATTGTAAAAATATCAAATTTTACTTGTGAAAATATCAATTCCTTGTAAATAATTATATACTATCTAAATTCTCAAAAGAATGTCCAAGATACAAGTTTCAAATTAACTAAGAAAACTTAAAAAAAAAGAGATAGTATAAAATAAGTGTCGATTTTGCTCATAGTAGACCTCATATAAATACATTAATAAATCTTTATCTCTTTTAAACTTAGTGGACCTCACTTTAGTATATTTTTAAGGGTAAACTAGTCTTTAAGCTTATTTTATTTTTATTTAGTGTACTTTTATACATCTTTTTATGGACAAAATATATTATACTTTATGAAATCCTTATGAGGACGGAGGGAGCAATAGAGTTTTGTCAAATTTTAAGAACACAAAACACGTGTAAACTTAAAAATGACTTATGGGTAAATTTTATATATAATATTTTTGAATGACAATATAATTGATCTTGAGTCAATTCAGTCGTCCAAATTTAGTGACTTGATAGTTCAAAAATTTTTTTTTATTTGTTTTATTTTTACTCATTTTTTAAATGACAAATGATACATTGTACCTTTAATAATAAATGTGTTCTAATTTTTTGTGAAAAAACATAACTTTTAAACTTTTGAAAATATTAAAAATTTATGACCAAGAAGACATGAAAATAATAAAAAAAAATGTCTTTTGAGCTACCGAGTCACTAAAATTGAACTAATGAGTCAATTTAGGACTAACCAAAATGATTCGGTACTTGTCTTATTATACATTGGTATTGGTATATATAGAATAAAATATTAAAAAAATTCAGAAGAACAAAATTATAATCAAACCTAATTTATAAAGACAAAGGGAAAGAAAATTTGTGACGCAACCTCGAGACTCAAAAGAACAATTATTTTTACTACTCTTCTTTAATAAACTAGATATGGGAGACTATTCAAGGTTTTGCTAAATTTTGGTAAGGGTTCTTACTTTTTACTGTATATTTATATAGAAAACATATATTAATTTATAAAATATATATATCTGAAAATGACCAAAAGTTTAATAAGAAAAAGTTCATTTTAAGCTTTGTAAAACTTCAAAACCTGCATTAATTAACTTTTTATAGGTAAGTTTGGTCATAAGATTTTATTTATTATTTATTGTAAGTTAAGCTATACAATAAGTGTAAACTCCACAAGAATTACTTTAGTTAGAAACTCCACAATCAAACCTACATTGAAATAATAGACCTATATACATGAAATCAAATTCATTCATGGTGGAATAACAAGCTTAAATATAATGGAAGAAATGCCTACATAACATAAAAACAAAATTTGTACTTAACACATGAATTGAACTCTCATCGAAGTTGTGGTGTCTTAATTAGTTTAACACAAATATAGTTTATACTTAATATTGGTTTGCTGTCACTTTAAAAATCGTTGATTTTATATTTATCGACTACATTCTGTCAATGGATTCGAGTATTTTTCTGTCATATATAGTTTATACTTAATATTAATTTGTATTCGTTCGTTCCTTTTTAATTGACGTTTAGAAAAAAATATAAAAATTAAAAAATATAATTAATGTCTTGTCTAATAAATTCAAATGAATATAAAATCTCAATATTATCTTTCAAAATATGAAAGAGAAACAAATTAATATTTAATGCATGAATAATACGATAAACTAAGTCCTTAATACTTACTTGAAATCTATAAACAATAAATAAAAAAGAACAAATTTTTATGTTTAAAAAGACAAATAAAAAGGGACAAGAGGAAGTGACAACAGATGAAGGCAAACAACATGCACACAACTCAAAACAACACGCACATGGCACATATCATTAAGTTGTTGGTGTGTTCCGGCCAAAAAAAAAATTTCGCCCTTTTAAAGCATTACAACTGCTTTGAGAAGACATAAAACTCAACTTTATTACTACTTGGCATCAAGGCGAACATTAGTTCACATACAGAGAGAGACATAAAACTGCAGCAAAACCAGCAGAAGAACTACCGATACTGGCTTGCTAGTTCACCCTCCTTCACAATGTAATGTTGGGCTGGAAAATCTTCTCCCTTGAAGTACCTCTCCAGCATGTCCTTGACTCCAGCAGCATATCGCAACTGCACAATATAATAAAATATACAAGTATAAATCATGAAATATGGTCAAACTAAAAAGTAGCATAGTGAAACTGATATATATATATACACACACACACACACACAAATAATAAGATTTAAGACCTGCGCGTCGATGGTTGTGCCAGAAATATGAGGGGTCATAGCTTGGTTTGGCATGTATCGCCATGGATGGTCCTTCGGAGCAGGTTGTGGATACCAAACATCCCCACTGTAACCTAAATTCAGCAAATCAAAATGAAAACATTTGTTAAAAGGGTCAAGAGTTAACAAATACTTCAAAGGGGGGACATTCGCCTACAGACCGCAAATAAAAAACACGTGATTTATTTATCATTAATTACTCGTAGAATTGCATTAAAGCTGGTTCCTTTAAAAAGTTTAAAATTTTGAATGAAAGATGTTCAAACTCACCTGCTATATGTCCACTGGAGCAAGCATCAACAACTGCTTGTGTATCCATGATTGCTCCTCGAGCATTGTTAACTATAAGAACACCCTTCTTCAACTTGGCAATTTTAGCTTTGTCAAACATCCCCCTGAAACAAATCAGTATCCTGATTAGTTCTGAGTTGCATTATAACATGTTTGTGCTATGGCAACAAAAAAAGAAGAAAAAATCATAATTATTATCTTATTATAAACGGAGAGAAATTTTTTTAACCGTTTAACTCTTGAAGATGTGTCACAGTTGTTTATCCTTATGTTTTAATCTCTTATCCCTGTTTTTACTCCCCACTCTCTCATAATCTCTTCTTCTTTTAACTACTATTTTAATTCTTTTTCCTTTTTTTTACACACGTAGTGTGTGCATATCATACTACTAGTATACTATAAAGTATAAATAAATCACTACTTTTAAGGCAGGAAATTTCACTTTCCTTGGAACATATTATTTGACCAACATCTAGTTGACTGTATGAACTAAAGATTTCATGAATTGTCAGTTCCTCGATGTACCCCCAAAATTGCATGAATCAGACACGTTCAAAGCTTCGCAGCGCAAGATAAACCACTAGACAATGTTATGAACTCACACAGTTATTACAAGGCAGGGTACTGGCCACACATCCCTCACATGCAAAGCCAGAGTTCAATATTCTTTAGCATTTTAAATTACACAATGATTTTTCAATTACCAAACAGAATAACTAAAAGATAATTTTCCAATTGCAGGTGTGGAAGGCAGATTAAGTTTGGAGAAAAGCCCTTACTTGGTTTTCTCAGTTAGAGGCATGTTGATGACAATTATGTCACATTTGGGAAGCATAGCATCAAGATCCTCCTCAAACTTTGCCCCAGTCTGACTCTCCAATTCTTGATCCATCTTTATGCGATCATGATAGAGGAGGTTACAGTTGAAAGGCTTCAATCTTTGGAGTAAAAGCCTGCCAATACGTCCTGCACCAACAGTTCCCACAGTTTTCCCTTCAAGATCATAAGCTCTGTATGCAATTCCTGCAACATTCCATTCCCCATTGATGACCTGATGGTATCCGGGCAAGAAATTACGAACAAGAATGAGGATTCTCATGAGTTCGTCTTCTGCAACTGAAACAACATTGCTTCCAGTAACCTCTGCCACTGTTAACCCGGCGGCAGCTGCAGCCTTCAGATCAACATGATCAGATCCAATTCCAGCAGTGAGCAACAGCTGCAAATTTTTTGCTTTTTTGATCCTTTCAGCCGTAACATAGGCTGGATGGAAGGGGGTACTAATCAAGACATGGAGATCAGGAATATGTTTCTCTAGTTCTGCAATGAGGCATCAAACAAGCGGGTTTTCAGGTATTTATCTTATAAATCATTCACTAAAGTCTAAACAATGTAATGTGCAACCCCCAGCATATGTGAATCAGAATTTACCAATGCACATAAAATTAAATATAATTAATGTACACCAATCCTGCGCATAGCCAGGACCCAGGAAGGTGGCCGTAGTGGCAGTGGCCAGTATGTCCACCATATAAAATAGAGCACTTCAATGTCGAAGACTCGAAGGTAACCATAGCAGCAGAACAACTGGACATAATAAGCAATCGAGTGAAATGATTTGCAAGATTCTGAACCACCTTCCAGTATTTGTATAAATTGACACTTCCAAGTTATGGTTTGAATTGTGTAAAACCATTAGTTTTTAGTCGAAAGGATAAGCTCTTAAACATCATGTTCATCCTCCTTTTCTAAGCAACAGATTAAAGAATAAAGGATGAGCGAGTGTTCTAAAGTTCAGACAACATTTTTTAATTGCTCTGTTTGTCGGCATACCGGTTTAATCCTGTATATATAACTCATGAAACTTATTTCAATCCATTAAAACAAAATTGAGTAAATTGATTACGCTGTCACAGTATCTCATACTAAATTATGTACTGATTCACAGAGAGAACTTTCTCTCATGCCCTGTTCGATCTTATCTAAAAAGGTAGCTAATGAAATCATGTATCTTACCACAATCCGGTCCTTCTTTATCATCAGTGACTATGTACTGGTGGCCTTGTGATTCTAACCACTCACGTATGCCTAAGGCATTCTCCGCACAGCCCAAAAAATTGGGATTCATTGAAGCATATTCATTTGCCTTGTAGAAGACACCAACTATCTTTTTGCTTCCAGCAGAAGCCTACAAATGAGAGAAGGAAACATAACTCAATTTCAAAAAAGAAATGGGACTATTACACAGCAAAACTATTACAAGGACTTATATAGTTATATGGCCTAAAAAGTTATATGAGAGAGATGCTGAAACATCACACTTAAAGTTACCTAAAAAATACCTTAAAAGCCCGGATAAAATAGATACCTCCTATCACATTTAAATACCACAAACGCATAGATAGAAATGGGTACCTCATATCACATTTTACCAACAAAATCACAATTAGAGCAACCTAAAGTAATAGATGTCCTATGTTTGTGATAAGAAATCATGGTTCGAACATCCAGAATGAGCAAATACACAATATACACCCATTATTGCCAGTAAATTCACAAATGTTTATATTATATAGAGTTTTTATTTAAAGACGGTCAAAAATAAAAAATTAATCGCAACCACACCCAAAAGTAATTGTGACCTCTTCTAATAGTATGGGGGTTAGTAGTTCAGTGTTATTAAGGTGTCACTGTACCGCTCAAGAGTCGAGAGTAAAAATCACAATAGCTAGACTGCTAGAGTGAATTTGAAATTTTTGGAAAGAAACAAAATGAAAATTAATTTTGGTCACCTACAGACTGGATTTAAATGGAAATTACTTTCTTCTTCTTATGTTATTTATTTTATTATTTATTATTTTTACTTTTGCAATTACTCACCCGATTTAGTGCATCAGAAATTCAGAATCATTCAATCAACAGTTCACACTTCAGTAACAGATGGCGGATTACTAAAATTCAAAATAAAATGATAATCTCTCCTATTTTTTATTTTATGATATAGTTTTGATCACTCGCAGAATTCAGTCTGGTTGTAAAGGAGACCGTAGTAGAAAATCTAGAGGTTAGAAATGATGATGACGATGATGATGATGACGATGATGATGATGATGATGATGCTAAATGCTAGTGATAATCAAAAGTGGAAAATCAAAAGATCACTCCTAAATCACATTAGATATGCACATCAAAAACAGAGACATATCAACTAAACAAAGATAAAATAGCTTACATGCAGATTCCTGCTCAGAACAGATGGAATAGACGCAGAATTCCCCGATGAAGAAAAAGCACGAATTGCAGACGTAGCGGCACGCTTCATCGCCATCTCTTTCTCCTTCTGAACGATCAAAGAGACTAATGAAGTGAGAGAAATTTATAAGACTTCTGAACCTGTCTTTGTACTCTGTATCATCCACCCGTGACACTTAATAAACCCCCAAAACTCACTCCTCCATTAATGGCCGAATCAAAAACCAATTTTTTCACACTTGCTTGGCCTTTTCTGGTATTTCTATATCATGTTCTCGCCTTCACCGTATGCATGGTGTTCCTTTCTGACATTCTTATGTGATGTTACTGATTTACCCTTAGTCAGACACGTGTTAGTGGATTTTGGAAAAGGATGTAGGAGAGTTATTGTTGTATTATTGTATTGTAATTTTAATCCAAACATCCTTATCTAGTCTCAGTAAGAGGCGTGTATGATTGGGGGTGACGGCTGACGGGGCGTTATCTGATGAAGGGAGGATTTGTTTAGTTCGGGGCGATAAAGTCAGTGCTGTATGATGTACCCTGTTTTTTTGAGTTATCTAGAGGGACAAGGCAATAATTAGTCGTTGAAATTGGAAAGTAACAAATATTTTAATTTTGACCACGTGCATCTGTACGTGTTTTCGATTCTAAAATTAAAAATATAATTTAATTTTTAAATTCAAATGATGATATATTAATATAAATTTATTTAATTTTAATTCATATAATTATTGTAATTTTATAATATATAATAATATTTATTAATTATAAAATTTATTTTATTTTATTTTAAACTTCTAGAGTTATACTAATTTTAAAGTTTAATATACCGTTATTTAATTTCAAAAATAAATTGTATTTTTAATTTTGAAAGAGAGAGAGTATCTCTTTTGTTATTTGATCATTTTTCATGTTATCTGATGTTAAAACAAAAAAACAGGAAAAATAAATACATTTTCAATATTATGTAGCATGATAATTTTGTTTGTTTGTTTATTTTGTAGAATATGTATATTACTATAATTTAATTTTTAAAATATATTTTATTTTAAAAGTTTTGAGAAAGGCAAGTGGAGAAATTAGGAGAAACGAAAACTTATAACTTTATGTGTTAAATGAAGAGACATTTGTTTGCGAATCGTCACACATAAAAAAGTAGACTTCGGGCTTATATTTTATTCTAAAAAATACTTGAATTTTTTTTGCAAACTGACAAGCAGCACAACCCATTCCTTAATAACATCCAAAACTAATTTAATCCATTATATCACTATTTAAAAGTCGATAAATTGATTATATTCATGTTATTTTTTACTTTCTCACTCTCTCCGTCTCCCATTTATACTACCCGTATTAACTGCTTTTGTTTTTTCAATTCAATATTTTTACCGTAAAGGTGCTTCCATAAAATTCCACTTATACTACCCGTATTGACAGATTTTGTTTTCTCAATTCAATATTTTTACCGGAAAGGTGCTTCCATAAAATTTGCATTGTGTATCTATCTTAACTATTTACTACTTATGATATCAATCGAAATAAATTATTATATATATTTTTATTAATTTATAGTGGTTTAACATTTGTAGTTGAATTACGAATAATAATATTGGGTCATTCAATATTATTTGATCAATAAAACATAGGTAACTTATAAATAACTAGTATTCGTATACTTACATTGCATGCGGAAAAATATATAAAACACAAAACAGATAGAAAATGAGTCTTATTATAAATTTTGTTGGCAAAATTACCATGTAATTCTTTTTATCCCACCATCCTATTTTTTGTCATTAATTTTGCTACGCGCCCAATACATTTTAGCTTCATGAATTCAAGATTCATTTTTTCTTCTCTTTTTACGGATAACTAACTTTAAAAAGTAAGAAAGGGAACAAAAAAAGTTTCACTTTGGTGTTTACATCGAAAGTAGCCGTCAATATCTTCCTCACGCTTTATAAATAGAAATATACTAGTATACTGGCAAACACTTACGTGTGTTAATTATTGTTAGATATTAATAATTAAAAGTAATAAAATTAAAAATAATTAATAAGAGAAATTTGAGATAATAAAGAGATAGAAAGATAATGGAGATAAATGAGTGAGTGGGAGCGAGATCTAAGAGTAATAGAAAAGGTTAAAAAAATGAAAGTAAAAAGTTTCACATAATTGTTTACATTTTATCGGTCAAGTTTTTTCTGCTGCTCATAATATATATAGATAGATAGGTATAAATAAATAGATTTTGAATTGTGCACGAGAAAACATATGCAACAAGGAAAAAATAGTCAAAATAATTAGTGAGTTAATTATTGTACAATTTTTTTTGTATAATTGTATGTGTACAATTTTGTAAGTACCAAATGTGATTCTCTATGTGTGTGAGAGGTAATGACGCGGATTTAAAAAAAAAAAAAGAAAAAAAGAAATCCAAGTGACCAAGTACTCCAAATCTGCATAAAAAATGAAAGGTAAAAGGGACTTTTACAATTTCTTTCCAATTTTCTTCTTATTTACTATAAAACTCATATAAATACACAAGAAAGACAATAAAAATTAGTAAGTGAGATATAATTTTAAAAATAAATTATAATAAACAAGAAAAATATATTATATAATTATAAAAAAATAATATAATTTAATTTAATAAAAAATAATAAACATAATAATTTTAATAATTATTATTATTTTGTATTAACTATATTATTCCATATTCTATTATATAATAATTTTATGTAATTATATTATAACAATATGTGGTTATTATTTTTTGTATTTTTTAATAATTTTTTTCCTGTTTATTTTATTGTTTATTTTTTCATATAAATAAACAAGAAAGCACAAATCTTTTATGGTTTAATGTTTAATAATTATTACAAAAATGGGAAGAAAGTAGGGAGAAAATAAGAGGAAAAATAAAAACGATTTGTTTGCCTCTCATTTTTCACGTAAATTTGGAGCTTTTTAGCCACATGGAATTATTATTTAATTTTTAACGTCATTATCTCTCGCACACACTAGAGATCACGACATTTACAAAATTGTACACGGACAATTATAAAAAAAAAATTATACAAAGATTAAATTGAAACTAAAGAAATAGTACATGGACAAAATTTGTGTTTTTACCCATATTAATCTATTGAAACTGTTTGACCATTTTCTCTAGTAAAAAAAGACATGTATTCGAAACACTATTTTTTTAGATGACTATTACACTATTTGTTCCAGGAAAAAAAAAACTCATTTATTTTACAATGAACTTATTTTTTAAATCTAGAAAATAATAAAGTAAACCCAGACCATTATATCCCGGGTCACGGGCCTTAAATTTGTAGCCTAGTACAAGTTAAGTCTTGCCCATTTTAGTCCAGCTCAATCACGGTCCAGCTTATTTGGGACGATTCAACCCCTTTACCTGGTTTAATTTGGATGAAATATTTTTTATAGTCCATATAATATAAATATTGTCTCTCTGCAACAATTTGGCAATGACTAGCCTTCTTTCTCGTCATTTTCTATAAGATTAGATTCCATTCTTCATGTCCTTGCTTCCTCCATATTCGCTCCTTTACTTATCATATTTAATTAGGACCTTCATTCTCTTTATAGGCATTATTATTTTTTTCTTCTAGTGTTCATTTTGATCGTGAGGTGAGGTTGATGAGATGAGAGAGATGTTGATGTGATCTCTCAAATAATAAGAATAAAAAGGTAACTGCAACAACTTAAGTGGAAGAAGAAGAAGAAAACTACGGTGTGGGAATGTAAAGAACTCAAATAAATAATTTATGAGTGTGACTACTTGAGTGAGAGGACTTGGTTTGATATTGAAATACTTTTTAGAGTTACTAATCTACCCACAACAAGTTTCACGATCTATGTGAAAAATTAAATTAAGATATTTGTGTTGGTAAATTTAATATAGTAATTGGAGTTATTAGAAAATTTTAAATTGTGACAGAACTTCACACATTGTTAATAACAAAAGTAGTACTTAAAAATGTCTCCGCTGTAAATAATAAAATGATAAAATTGGCATTTGCATAATATTTTCACAAACTCATTTTGCACCGATGTGAAATTCATTTAGTATTTACATAAAAGAATTTTTGTGAAATTATTACTTTTACTTAGACTTGATAATTTATCATCCAATTGCACATGTTACTTAACTCGCTCGTTAAATTTAAATGTTTGAACATAATTAAATGATATCCATTAAAACGCGAGTCTTTTTAGACTCCGCTCATTTAAACCCAACCCATAAAAAGTCAACCGTTTAGTAACCCGAATTGTTAAATATTATTTTGTTTATTTATTTCATCCTACTAATATTCCCTAATAAGTAATAATATCTTATTTAACAAACAACTTTAAATTATTATAAATTTTTTATTATTTTGAAACAGGTTAAATTTTATTGTTTTAAATTTTTTTGTTGTAATTTATGTTTTATTGTCAAAAAAAAAAACTTGAAACAATTTAATGTTGTATTATTTAAGAGCACTTAAAAAGTACTCCCTCCGTCCCAAATTAATTGCTTTTCTAGGATTTTTTTAAGTCAAATTGACTATTTTTAAAATTAATAATTAAGCATATATAAATATATTTTTAAAATTATAAAAATTGAAATTAGTAATAAATTGTATATACTTTCTTTTGGTTATAATATCTTCACCTATATGTTAGCAAAAATAGTAAAAAGATTAGTTTTAAAAATAGTCAATTTGACTTTAAAAAGTCTTAGAAATGCAATTAATTTGGGACGGAGGGAATATATGTAACAAAAGAAAGTAATAAACGAGGCCCAGCCCTAATGCGAGTTAGGATCCATGAAATTATGACCTATTAAAATACAAGTTTTTTTTAACCCAACTCAAAAAAAATTGATCATAATTAACTCGGTGCGCAGATAACTCAACCCACCCATTTGCTAGGTGATAATATAATTATTTTAAAACTAATATAAATGTAACATTATAATCTAAATATAAATAGATTTTTTTTTGTTCATTTGCGCTTACAAATTTAACACAAGGACCGACGGAGTGTGGGAATTTGTTGGGAAAAGAAACGAATATTGACAGTACAAATCTCAAAAGAGAAAAACAGGAAGCGACTGACGGGGAGCACTTTATTACTGATCGGCGAGTTGTTGACCGGAATGGCTTCGACCACCGCTTCGAGAGTGACGGTGACACAGGAAGAGCAATGGATGGTTGAGGGTCAGGTTATGAATATCTACCATCAATTCAGCAACCTTGGTCCTGCCGCCCAAACCGCCTGGTATGCCATCAGCAAATTACCGGTCCAACTAATCTAGGGTTCCGTTTTTGTATGTATATATATATATATGTATTAATTCACGGAGTTCAGAGTTTTAGTTATTCATCAACTCTTTAATCTCTGAACATGCTTGAAGGCTAGAGCTTCGTCGTGATGAGCACATCCAGTTTCTCACCAAAAGTCTCAGACAACTCGGTCCATCCTTCTCCGTGTTGGATGCAAAGTACCCCTCTCTCTCTCTCTCACTTGAAGTGAAGTTATAATAAGTCCATTAATGTATATGGAATGATTTTTACAACCTGATTCTAGAAACACAATTACAGGTGCTGGTCCTGCTGGAAAGAGTTACAATTTCAATAACATTTGTTTTATGTGTATGTGGCTATATTGTTTATGGTAGGACTATTATACATGACTGAAAATCCATTTTTTGAGAAAATAGTGGTTCAACATGTTGAGGAGTAGGGTTTACTACTTTACTTTAGATAAACATTGTGGAGATGCAAATTAGCTCAAGTAGAAGTGGGCATTGCACATGCCATCCAACTTTTTGTTTAGGATTTGCACCTACCAAATATGTCCCAAACGTGAAGCGTTGTGAATAGGGCTCTTATCATGTATTTGTTTGGTACTTGGTATTTTGTGGAACAAACTCTATGCAGTATAAAACAATTTTATTAGAAGAAGCAAATGAGTTCTTAGAAATATATTATGAACATTCTCATATTTCTCTGACATTGGAATTATGTTACTACAAATAATTTATGCCGATCTAAACTGAAAATATCCAAAATAGTAAAAAACTTAAAAATATTACTCCCTCCGTCCTCAAAGGATGAGCAAAGTATAAATTTTACACATATTAAGAAAAGTAAAAGTAGACAAAGAGAGTAAATAAAGTTCCAAATTTCTCCTTAGTGGTCCTACAAGATTAATAAAGTGATAATTTTATTTTTTTATACTAATAGACCCCATTAAATGACATAATTATCCTTCACTTTATGTACTTTATTTCATCTTTTTGGGGACAAAAATAATTGTGCCTTTAGCAATCCTTTTGAGGACGGAGGGAGTTCCATTTTGGTGACCTTTTTTTTTGGGTATGCGTGTGGTTAATTTGTACAACTTATTTACTCTAATATTGGGAGTTACATAAACCTACAAATACTAAAAATATATCTACGTATAATTATAAGCTTTATGATATTGCATACTACATATATGAGTCGTGAATAATTTATATTGTCCAATAATGTACATTAATATTTTATTTCAAGAAGTTTGGTGAACTAATTCCAACAATCTATGCAAGTGCTATCTTTAAATTTACTTGTATGATATTTAAGAAATCACTAGTGACTAGTAGAAAATAGTAAATGCAAAAAAAAGAAAAGAAAAAGAAGAAGAGAGAATTCATGCCTCTATTGGGTAAATGGACAAAATTTGTTTCCGGCATTCATTATCCCCCCCTTCATTCTGCAATTTAATTGCTGCTTATGAATTTCTAAGGGAACAATGACTTTCTTTTGATTTGCTCTTTCCAGTCGACCTTGGCTTTGCTATTGGATCCTTCATTCAATTGCGTTACTGAGAGACTCTGTTGATGCTGAACTGGAATATAATGCTATCGACTTTCTAATCCGGTGTCAGGTTAAGAATTTGTAATTAGATTCTGTGTATTGTTCCATTATGAAATATTTGAATTCATAAATCTATTTTTTCATTGTATTTTGCTATTAGCATCTTCAACTTCATAAAGTTCTCCCCATACAGGCAATCCCTTTTCCAAGAGTCTTGAGTAATATTTACCATGGTGACATATTTACCATTTTATATCATTTTACTGCATACAGTTTAATACACTAATACATGATACCATATGTATGCTGTTGATCCTCGTACTTGTACTCTTGTGGCTTGATTCTGCACTTCCTCGCTCTGTTACTCAGGTTAATTGAATGCATGAGCAAGTATTGCTCACATGTTTCATTTCTGGTGGGACAAAAAAAAAAGGAAGTAGAAGAGGAAAAGAAAAGAGAAAGAGATTATACTGTGTTGTTGTCTATGATAATTTGGCAGAAAATCCCCAATATGCATGTTGAGTTACTATATTTTGACATTATTTCCGTTGCTCAAAGTAGTACTTTTCTATCTAGTTTTTACTTTCAATTAGTTAATTGATTTTTATAGTTGTTTGCCATACTTGCAGGATCACAATGGTGGATTTGGTGGTGGACCTGGACAGGCAAGTTAAGTTTTAGAGAAAAATGCCTAATTGTTTCAGTTGTTTATCATAGTTTTAATTGGGCAATAGAAACATGATTTATCTATATTTATTAAGGGAGAGCAACAAGTTGGTTACTTTTGGACTCTTTGGTCTCTCAAAACAAGGAAATTTTATTGGGTGGTATTAGGGGTCCCAAATTTTTTATCTCAAAAAGTGTCTCAAATGATGTGTCACCATAACATTGGTTGAGTAGATAAATTATCATTAAAATATTCAATGTTATGTCATTTGAGACCCATTTTAGGACAAAAATTTGAGACACTTCACATTAATCTATTTTATTTGGACTCTTGGTTTCATCACCCCTAATTTTTAGAACCAGTTATCACTTATCACATGTTGCAAAAGAGTGTTACCTGACAATTTTTTAATTTAGTGAGAAAGTTATATTTATTATCTTTATTTATTTTTCACTTATATTTATATTTTTAAAGATCAATAAATATATTTTATAAATAATTTACTATATTTACAAGCATCGGGTGTACATACATACTAGTTTTCTATAAAGTCGTGATGAAGTTGTTACTGCTTAGTGTCTCAAATTACTTATAAAAAGGTATAGTGTCACGACTATTTACCTGCTAACTAATGGCATAGTAGTTTCCCTTTTTCCTGGTTGATTTGGAGGGAGCACAATTGCATATATTTCGAAGGAGGGACATACTCGGTGTGTAAATTTTTTTCATTGATGTTGAGCCTTTTTTTTTTATTATTATTTTTTAATTATAAGCGCAATGGATACTTCTTCTGAGATATATTTCCTTTTATGGACTGTATAGAGGAGATTCCTTTTAGAAGATTTTCGCTTTTAAGCATCAGGGTTGTGTGTTGGGTTGT
The DNA here is from genome assembly GCA_034770075.1 of Aralia elata. Lineage (NCBI taxonomy): Eukaryota > Viridiplantae > Streptophyta > Magnoliopsida > Apiales > Araliaceae > Aralia > Aralia elata. The sequence goes on from CM068378.1 coordinate 13,879,125, forward strand.
ATGGTCTGTTCCCCTGGTAGTTGGTAGATTTTGGCTGGTTGGTATTTATGCATTATTGTAGAGTTTATTTTTTGGGTGGGAGGTTCTATTTATATTATTGCAGTTTCATCCATTTTGGGGTGTTTATTTCACTTTCCAATAAATAGTACTCCCTCTGAAGTACAATAGAGTAAATACAAAGAGAATAAGATTTATTTATTTTTATCTGGAAAGAGGTGGCGTTTTATTATAAATGAGAAATTTTCCTGTTTTCTTGATTTTAACTAAATACTTTGTCTCCCCCCCACCCCACCCAAAAAAAAAGTAAAAAAAAATTGTGGGGCACCAATCTTTTATGAGTGAAGGACAACGTTGGAAGCCAGTCAAGCCACTGATTGAGTTCGTATCATCCGAACACTATTTTATGCAAGAAATTTTAATTTACTGGGACAAGTACTCTAGGAGGAATTAAAGTGCTCCCCCCTATATACCGTACTTTTAGGTAGCTTGTCACTAAGTCTTTGCATTCATTAAACATGCTTAATTTTCTAGTTTTTAATTGTCATAATTCATAAATCTTAAAAGTGAATTCTATTTCAAGCATATAGAACATTTTCTTTTGAGTGTTGGAAAGGACATTGGCAGCTTCATGTGATGCAATTGCAGTTTATAACCCTCTGTTGTTTTTTCGCTGTGATATTAAAGATTGATTTTGTATGACATAATCAAGACTTCGTGAAATGGTTTCTCTTCTTCTGTATGACACTAAGTTATTCTCAACCTTTCTCAGCTGCCACATCTTGCAACTACTTATGCTGCGGTCAATTCACTTATTACTTTGGGTGGTGACAGATCTTTGTCATCTATTAATAGGTGGTCAGTTTATAATACATTGGAATAACCAAGTATTTTGTACCATTGCATGCTTTTACCTGTTGCTAGCAATTTGACTTATTCTCTTTTCATATTTTTCAGAAAGAAATTGCACTCTTTTTTGCTGCGAATGAAGGCCAAAAATGGGGGCTTCAGGTTCGACATCCTATCAACTTGAATGTATCAATCTTTTTTTATCATATATTCACTACTTCTATATGTTTGAAGGTAAAAGGAGGGGTCTCTAGTTGGTGCACGTGCATGTGTCCGAATAAATGTGTTATGCACGTTTTAAGAGTACAGTAACTCCAGTCATAATTGGTTCGAATGTGTTTCATTACTTAAGTAGACATATGTACAGTACATCTGTCTGCTTAAAATTTCCAGGATCGTTTTCCTTCTTCTTTTTCTTTTATGAGTGTACACATATACCTAATCTTAGGATAAATATGTATATGTGTGTGTATATATATTGTTATTGTTTTCTTTTACTTAGCAAGAACTTTAGTTTTCTGTTGATGCTTATTGGTCAAAGAGTTGCACAGCTGGTTAAATGGATGAAAAGTAAAACTAACATATAAGTGAATCATGAAAGGGGAACTAAGTTTTAGCTCTTAGAATTACACTTTACATTAGTAGTAACGGCTTGATTAATTCTGTTGTAACTTAACTACTAATACATTTAATAACATTAAGTGATATGAGCAGCCTTATAATTTGCAGTCTGATGTAAAATTTGCATTGAGCTCACCAAGCTACATATTCTCATTCATGGTTTTCATGATGGAATTGGAAGTGAAAATATCTTTTTATAGTTTTCAACGTGCATACGGCTCAGGATTTTTGATTTAGGTCTGCAGCGATATTTTAGCAAGGAATTTTTCTGATTAGTTTATTATGTAACCTTCTACCTAAGGCCCTCCCCTACCTTCTTTATTCTAGGTCAGCACTTGAAGTGACAAGTCTATTTTTAATATTTTATTTTATTCCTTTCTTATTTTTTAACTACTTATTTTTCTCATTGCCTTTCTACATACATATACATATGGGATTCTTTTTTAGCCTACCTCAACAATTTTGAGATAGAAGGCATTGTTGAGACTTGAAATGATAAGGTGGGGTAAAAAAGAAGATAGTAGAGAAATTCTCTACTAGGAAGGAAGAAAGTGAGAGGAAGTAGGTTTTTGTGTTATAGGTAGGTCTTTGTTTACATATGCAGAATTTAGAGTGAATATGTTCAATTTTAGCAAGCAACATTGAATCGAAAAGTTAGAGACATTGGAGTAGCTTCAAGATTAGTACGATGAAGGTTATAACTCAGAATTGCCGATTAGATTCATACCCATCATCACCATTTCCACTAGCCTTTTTAATTTGAAATTGAAAACTGTTCATAACAATTAGCATTTATGTATTCTTAATGTGATCTCTTCATATGCCAGATTTGGAATTTGCAAGGAAAATTTTAGGAACAACTAACTGTTAGCACTTAGCAGTTAAGTTTTAGTTCAAGAAGAACCAGCCAAGACTCTCCATTTTCTATTTGATTATTATTCATTACATAATTATATTTGGTCTGCAGTGCTTTGAGAGGCATAGACAAAAATTCAAGCGGTTTTAGTATAATCTCTTATTGGTAATGGGCATTTTTTTCCTTTAGGATGCATGATGGTGGAGAGATGGATGTTCGTGCTTGCTACACTGCTATTTCTGTATGTTTAAGTTCTCTCTCTCTTTCTTCCCTGTCTGGCTTTCTTTTTTTGTTCATATCTTTTGCTTGTGTGCGATATATATCTTGTTTTAAAATACAATAATTATTTTCGATTAAGGTCCAACGTGGATGAAAATATTTTTATAATCAAGGGAGACTGGTCAAAACACGAAGACATTTACTCCATTATAATTGCTTTCCGAGTTTATGGCAGAAGCTGCAGAGGAATTGTTAAATAAATTTTATCAACACATATGTTGACACACCACAAACACGAGTCTGACACATTGACGACTCGGCACAGTAGTATCTTTTGTTTATCCATATTTAAAGTAACTTATAATTGAGCCATTAATGAAATGATCCCAAATAGGCTGATGAATTTGAGGAAGAAAATTTCTCTAAATATTCTAATAGTTTCACTTGGTCTGATACTTGCCTTGCTTATTAGTTATTACCAATCCAAATATCCCATGCAGATGGAAGAGCATGTATTTTGTTGTCTGGTTATATTTTTTTTCCTTCCACTTGGTTTTTATATACTTTATAATGTTAATTTGCTCTTTAATCATTAATTGTTAGATTTAATATTACATGTCCAGTTATCGATGATATCTACAATCTTCTTTCGCAATTAGGTTGCAAGTATTCTAAATATTTTGGATGATGAGCTGGTTCAGAATGTTGGAAGTTACATTTTAAGGTTAGTATTAATAGCTCATACTTATCAAAAAAAGAAAAGAAGAAATAAATGTTGGTATTTGTAGCTTATGCTTTCAATTCTGCTAGATGTTCTCTGTTTCTCTCTTTTCTCCCCCTTTTTTCTTTGTTTTCATTTGATCTTATGTATATATGTATGTATGTAATTTTCGATATGTAGGTGCGTTTATTTTACTTATTCAATCATTTATGTTCTTTTATTTTCTATTATTTATATTTTTCTTTTCTTTCTTTTTCTTATTTTATCTGTTTAATCTTTGAAGTTTTCTTCTTGTCTCTCTTCTTTTACTTGCATATGGGATTCATTTTCAGCCTAACTCAACTAATTTGTGGGGAAAAAGGCATTATTGAGTTGGGTATTACATTCCATACCTGCATGTCTTAGCAGAGCAATCCTTTTCCTTTTTGTTTCATTTTGTTGGAATCATACTGATGAGTGAACTTTATGATGTTCACAAATGCGAAACATATCCATGATAGAAAATATAGAGCAAGTGCATGCATGACACTGTGATGTTCCTTGATCTATTTTTGTTGGTTTCTATTAAGTGTTGACACCATAGTTATCAAGGCGCCAAGTCGAAGCGAGGCGACAGCCGGACGCTTTGTCGAAGGGAGCTTAAGCGCTTAGTCGACAAAGCGCCCGACTAGTCGTCCACAAGTCAACAAATCGTTAACAATGTAAATTTTATTTGTATATAATTATATATATTTAACATTTATATGAATATTTATATATTTATATTTCTAATAATTTACCATATTCATAAATTCATAATGCAAGTTGTAGCATATCAAATCACAATATTAGTAAATAAAATATATTATAATATATGTAAGAAATATATGTTATGATATACAATATTAGTACAATACATAACAAAAAAATATAATACTAATTTATTGTGTTGTATATATAATATTAATTTTTATTTATCATGCATATAACATAATATTAATGTAAACTGTGTTGTAGTTTACTATATATATATATATATATATATATTGCATTATTCGTTGTGTTGAGTGCTTAGTTTGCTAACAGAACACGTGTCTCATTTACCTGAATAGAATAACATGGGTCACATGTCCTCTTTAACTAGTGGGTCTAGGTAGTGGGTAACAAAAATAATTTCCAATGAATAAACAAAACCAAACAGCAGCAATCATGAGTCAACAAAGCAGAACCTTATCATATTAAAAAAAATTAGCAGCAGCATTACGAAGGCGGCAGGACGACTTGGAATTCTTTACCGACTTGACTTGACGCCTAGTCGTCCTAGGCGACGACTAGTCGACGACTTGATAAGCATGGTTGACACAAAAACAAGAAACAAGATACTCATACAACTTTGACAGACTGACACATCTAAGCGACCCAATCCCAAAAGTTTTGGACATGGATATGGAAAGAACATGGGAGAAATATATCTCTGATATTATTAGCTTATGATGGGTGTGTAAATTGATGGCCAAAGTTCTATCGATTAGGTTTAGGAGAGTGGTGGTTTCACTCATGTCTAAGATCCAAAATGCTTTTGTTCGAGGGAGGTAGATAATGGATGTTGCTCTCATTGTGAACGAGTGATTGGAAGCAAGACTCCAATCAGGTGACTCATGTGGTTTGTATATTCGATATTGAAAAGGCCTATGATCTTGTGAATTGGGATCTTTTTCCTTTTTCTTGCTGGAGAGAATGGGTTTTGTGGTAGGTGGATCAGTTGGAATTGGACTTGTGTTTCGTCTGTTAATTATTTTGTTCTTATAACTGGACCGCCAGTTGGTTCGTCTGGGAGACTCCCTGTCACTTTTATCATGGAAGCGTTAAGTAGATTGATAGTTAGAGCAGAGGCGGGAGCCATGCTAGAAGGGTTTGTTGCTGGGGAAGGACAATGTTCCAGTCTCAGTATGAATGATGGTTAGAGCAGATGTGAGTTTAGTTTCTGTCATGATTATTGGTGTAATGAGAAGACCTTTGAGAGAGCTTTTTCAGGAATTTATTTGTATAGCAATGCATTGTGTATTGTGGCTGATGTTGGAACCTTGGAGGGTGGTAAGACAGTTTTTGAAAGTGAGATTTAGATGGAAGTTTCAGGACTCGGGGTGGACTCCGTTTTAGGCTTAGTTTTTGGTGTGCAACTGCTGATACGACTAGCGGATTCAATGAATTAAGTAGGGAGCGCTGGTGGAAATTTTAGTGTTAAAAATTACTATTGGGTTGGGGAGGGAACCAACAGACTTATTTCCCACGGACATGGTTGTTAAGTCGTCGACTAATTGTCGACTAGTCACCCAGTTGTGTTGGGCAGCACAAAGCGAGGGCTTGACTTGGGGCCTGTTGCTAAGTCGAGCGACTTGACAGATAGGCGTCGCAAGTCGTCGCCAAGGCGATGCCTTGGACACTTAATAGCCAAGTTGCTTGACTTAGCAGCAGGTTCATTTTTTTCAAAAGCCCATCACATTAAGAAAGAAAGGAAGAGAGAGAGATTAGCCCTAAAACTTCAGCCCTAACAATCACGACCACAATCGATTGTGAATTAGAAAGAAAGGAAGAGAGATTAGCCATGCTACTGCGAATCCGATGTGACTTGCGAGCCGCAACTCCCTTCTCTTCCGAGGTTCACTTCAGCCTTTAATTGCTCTAGGTGAAGATGATAAGATCTGCTCAGTTTGGCTTTTGTTTATTCATTGGGTATTTTGTTAACCCACTAACAGGATCCACTAGTTAAAGAGTAACATGTAGCCCATGTTGTTTTATCCATTCATGTACATAAGACACTTGCTACTTAACAAACAAAGCACTCAACACAGAATAATGTTGTATTGTTGTATACTACTATTGAAGTACTAAGTATTATATATTTTATATATACAGTAATTACTGCACATAGTTTATATGAATATTATATTATATGCATGATAAATAAATATTAATATTATATATAACAGAATAAATTAGTATTATATGTTTTATTATTATATTTTATTATATTAGTATAATATTATATTTATCTTTTCACTTATATAATAATATATTTATTTATATTCATGAAATATAATTTTAATATAATCAATAAACATATTTATTTATTTATTATTCATGAAAATTAAATTTAACATAATCAATAAATATTTTAACTTTCAATTTCAATTTTAATTTTTTTTATAAGTAATTTAAATTTTTAGTGTTTTATTTTACTATTGAAGTTAAATTTACATATGTATCTACTTGCTATTTTTGTTTAAGTATATGTTTTGAGTCTATGAACTGTAATGTAGTGTTAATTATATATAATATATTCGTGAGTAATTTTTCTTATGTTTAGTGTACCTGTGAATTGAGCTATATATATATATAATATTTATTTATAAAATGCACATTGTAAATAATTTATCGCTTTATGGACGCCTAGTCAACTAATCGCTTAAGCGGTCGGTCACCGACTCGCCTAGACTTAGCGCCTTAACAACTATGCCGACGGAAGGCTATTTGAATTTTTTTGGCTTCGGATAGACAACATTGTTCTTTGGAGTGCAACTAGAGGTGCTATTCTCACAGTTGATTACTTGCAGAAAAGATTTGTTGATTTTTGTCGGGTGGTGCTTAGAAGGGAGAAGTGTTGATCATCTGCTGGTGCACTGCCTGTCAATCATGGTTGGCAATGCTATCACTTTTTGGAGTTTCCTGGGTTGTGCCGAGATTTGTTGTTGAGTTGAGATGTTGGAGTGGTTTTAAAATGCACACGAGGAAGAGCTGAGAAATGGTGCCACACTGCATCATGTGTTCTATATGGAGGGAGCAGAATGAGAGATGTTTCGAGGGTGTGAAAGAGTCAATTGGTCAAGTTTGTTCATTGATGTTTTGTTTGCTTTTCATTCGGTCGAATGAGTCGGCCACTCTAGCTAGTGAGCTTCTTCCTTTTGTTGAATTTATAGAAAAGTTTTTGGTATCCTAATTTTTTGTATCAAGCCATTTTGGATCCTAGTCGGGGTTGGCTAAAAAATGAATCCCCTATGTAGGAGTAAAAGAAGAAAGGCTGGGTAAAAAGCAAAAATATAAGATAGATAAAAATAAGAGAAGATAAGATAAATAAGAGAGAGAAAAGTAGAACTACCTCTCATGATTTTTTTTATTTACTTTACAATACAGAATTTATTATTAAAAAAATTATTTACAAACTGAGTGTTTTTCTTGGGCTCGTGATTGAAGATCTTCATACAATACTTTAATTTAAAAGAAATTATTAAACTCTAATTCTACTTTAATCAATGTTTATTGTCTGAAAACCAAAAATTTGTTATGTTGACAAATATTTACGAAGTGTCAAATATCTGTCCAAAATTCAGGTAATACTGTTAACTTATGGACATTTTTACGAGTTAGGCATGTGCATAGGAGTTCCAGGAAGTGTTGCCAATGAAGCGCTACATTGTTAGAACATTTGGGCTTCTTAGGACAACAGAAACATAAACTTCAGAATCATGGACTTAATTACATCAGTTCTAGTATGACATGTGCGTAGGGGTTCCTGTGCATGCTTTAACAATATCTTTTTGCTCAAGAGAAAGCTTTCCCTCCCTTAATGTTGTGTTTGTGTTTGATAGGAAAATGAAAATTGTTTATTATTGTGATTGATTTAAGTAACTGAAGGCTGTAGAATTTCCATATCCCTTGCAGCTGTCAGACCTATGAAGGTGGCATTGGTGGAGAACCAGGTTCCGAAGCTCATGGTGGGTATGTTTCATATCATACATATAGTGTATCTATTGAGGTTTTATACATGCATACACACACACACATATATACATATATATACATGCACATATATATACACACACACACACACATATATACATACATATATATACATGCACATATATATATACACACACACATATATATACACACACACACACATACATATGTATATTTTTGTTATACACCTGAACTGCTTGGTGGAGGTAATTTGGCTAAGTTCTGTGCTCTTTTATGTGCACGTGTGTGTCTATTTTCTGATTTTATGTTATTAGCAAAGATCTTCACAGATTTCTTATTATTTTTGTGCAGGTACACCTATTGTGGGTTGGCCACAATGATTTTGATAAACGAGGTTAATCGTTTGGACTTGGCTAGTTTAACCGTAAGACTTTCTTGCTTCTTTAGTAGGGGACTTTTGTTTCCTTTTATTTTATTTATAGCACTATGGCATCACTTCTATGATGTTTCACTTTTTCAGTATGTAACTTCTGGGGTTAGGTTTGGTAATATCTTAGTCTCATCCATTCAACTCTACTAGAGTATGAGTGTGAACTGCTGTAGATATAAAAGCATCAGTTCAAGTATTAATTTGTTTTTTACTAAAGCATTTGATGGTCTATCCACCGCGAGTGTTGAGTGGATGGATGATGATATGGTTCAGGTTTAATCTCAAGTTGAATCGATTTTTGAGTACTTACTTAGATTTTGGACTTTGAACTAATGCAGATGCACTAATCTTGAAACTGGGTTTCTTTCCGTATTTAGAATTTCTCATAGTCAGCAGCTAGATTGAAGAAACTGTAGTTTTGATGATAAAGTCTGTAGGTAACATCAATCCGTGTTCGTCCTTTTCAGAAAAAGCCCTTCATAGGCCTAAGTTTTAAAAAATCTATCTTCATAGTCAAGCTTTTGTTTATGCTTCAGTTGTTAAGCTTCCTTTGGTTGATTTAGTTACAGATTAGAACATTCAAGATAATGCTCTACCTATATGAAAATAAAGCTGATGCTGCACTGATTTATGCAAATGCTTTGCTTTTTCCCTTTAGTAGTGCTTCATCAAAATTCAAGTTTAATCTGTATGCTACGTTTCAAGGGTTGGGCAATAGAGTGCGTATAACATCTGTAGAGTACGTATAACATACGTTAGATGTAACCACCCTTGTTTTGATGATTTCTAGTGATGATATCCTTGAAATTTATGTTGTTTATACATTTGTTATATTAGGACTGGGTGGTATTTAGACAAGGAGTGGAGGGAGGATTTCAAGGGCGAACAAATAAATTAGTCGATGGTTGCTACTCATTTTGGCAGGTCAGTGGAAATTTTTTGCCCAACCTTTATCAACTTTCCATTTTTCCGTTATAATTGAATAACAGAAGACAAGTTGATCAGGGAGGAGTGTCCATATTGTTACAAAGATTAAGTACGATTGTTGATAAGCAACTTGTAATGTCTGATGTTGAAGAAGAAGATCATGACACACATAGCTGCCAAAGTTCTGCTGAATTAAGTGAAGGGGAGCAATGTCTTGATGAGACCTCACCGCATGTTGATGAAACTTCTTGTAATGAAGAGGAAGGTACACTAACTTAAAATAGTTGGGGACGGTTTCCATTATCCATTTCCTGAAGCAAGTATTTTTTATTTATTTTTATTTTTTGCTAATTTAAGACATTATTTAAACACACACGGCCAACTTTTCCCACTGCCAAGGTTTGAAACCCCACCCTCTTGTTACACAAGGGATGTGGGTAACCATTGGGCCAAGACCCTAAAGCAATTAAGTGCTTAGCATCTCTTGCGCTATAACTAGTTTTGTTATGTCCTTGATGCTTGTATTTTCAGCTGCAGGACAACAGAGTCCTTCAGATCGAGTTAACTTTCACCCATTTGGTATTGGCTCAAATTTTACAAGAGGATATGCAGAAACAGAACCCCTTTTGCATTCCATGGCTTTGCAGCAATACGTTCTCTTATGCTCTCAGGTATTTTGTTATGTGTGTGTGTGTGCGCGCGCGTGATACTAGTTTGTTATCTTGTCTGTGTGTGATACTAGTTTGTTATCTTGATGTACGTTCTATTAATTTTCTTCTTGATTGATCTTCTGGTTTATTGTGATTTTTTTTTTCTTCTTCTCTCTCTGTGGTTTGGGTTGGGGGGAGGGGGTGTTACCTACTTTACTATTTTATAGTGGTGGAAGTGCTCCAAGAGGGACAGCTTTTCGCTGTCCACCGTGTGAAATGGTGGGCAATCTGAAGCTCCACGCCTTGAAGTTGAATATACTTCTTTTTGTTAAACTCTGTACACGTTACTTGAGCCAATGACAGTCCACTAAGCAGTAGTGTGCGCAAAAATCTGCAGCACACATTGTTTTATTTTATTTTTTTAATAAAACACTACCAGCACGAATTTTACCCATGACGTTTAGCATATCAGAAGTGGTGACCACACTAGACTAACTCAAGAACTAGGTTTCTAGATTCTAAGTGTTCGTAAAATATTGATTATTTATAATTTTATTATACACACTCTCCAAATGTTTCTCTCAGATCTCTTCTTTTTGTGTGAATCTTTCTAATAAAATATGTAGATGCTTAATAAATAACTTAATTAGTACATAATTATTCCTCTATCCCACGAGTAATAACTAGGTTTTACCTTAATTTGTGTTTGTGGTACAGATTTTTTTAACCCGAGTCAAAATCATGTTTTATATATATATATATATTATAATTTTAAATACTTACTAATATATAATTTCAAGTGAAAAAGGGTGGTGCCCTAGGGGGTATCTACCTTATCAATGACTTTTTAGTAATGAAAAATAAATAAATAAATCAGAATTGTCGAAATTATACTTACTTTACGTGGTTATAAATATAATAATGGTGGTATGCATAAAACTTTACATTGTCTTATATTTTTGTAATGCTCTTTTCATCTGTATGGTTAGTTTTTATTAAAAGGTTTAGATATAGTCATTACATAAAACTATGGTATGTGGTGCCACTAGGGTATATCTGGTGGTAATACTCCCTCTGTTTTAAAGTGCTTGTTTGCAGCCATTTGACTTGGATATAATCAATGGCCAAGATCTCAATTCCACTTGAATATAGTGAGATTTGGTACGGACTTTAATTTTAGGACATACCAATATATGGTTGATAATAAAAATTCCTTACTGACTACTTCTAAACACGAGTTACATAGGCCATGTTTTCTGAACGACATATTTTTGATCGTCTGGTCTTCTAGTCTGCTGTTACTATATGGAGTTGATTTCTTTTATATGTATTGATGCTTGATACTTCAATAACACTTCTGCACCTTTTAGTTTGGGTGATGTTACTAGATTCCCTGCAGAAATTGTCTGCCCAGGTTGTTTCTCTTGGTTCTAACCAGAGTTGGATTTTGACAAAATGTGGTTGATGCAGGTCGGAGGAGGGTTTAGAGACAAACCTGGGAAGTATAGAGACCACTATCACACATGTTATTGTCTAAGCGGCCTATCGGTGTGTCAGTATAGCTGGTCAGACAATGTTGAGTCTCCACCTTTGCCGGCAGCTGTACTGGGACCTTATTCTAACAATCTCGTGGAACCCATCCACCCGCTCTATAATGTTGTCTTTGAGCGGTATAAGGAAGCTCGTGAGTTCTTCTCTAGGTCTTCCTAGGCCGTTTTTTCTTTCCATAATGTGCCAAGTTTGTGATAAAGAAACAAGTGACTCTGATTTTGTTGTATAATAGAAACATTTGTTACTGGGAATGTAATGTTAGAGGACTGCAATACAGTGGATCTTCCAATGATTTAAGTGCCCTTTTTTTGGAACAATAATTTTAAGCATTAACATAACTAGTTCACAATCCAAATTTATTTAGGTAGTTTGTTGATTAGTCTGCTGGTACTATTTTTTTTTCCTTTTCATTTTTCTCTTTCCCTATGGATGATAAATTAGTGCAATTTTGGCTCTATAAACTTTTTTTGACATTGGCAATGAAATTATAAATAATATTCTTTTTCTTTGCCAAGTTAAATTGTGGATAATAATTTACTCTCAAAGCCGTGATGATATATTCTGGAATTATGAGGGGGGATTTTTTTAAGTGTCTTCTGGGGTTTAAGATAGACATCAGTTTATAATATTATTTTTATTTTACAGGGATTGATGTGGGTTGACAAGTAAATTTACTTAAAAATATTTTCTCTCGAGAGCTTAAAGAGTATAACCAATCACAATAATGCACATTGTTACCTTTTCACAATAATACACATTATTTTGTCATTTTACCAAAACTCTTGTGCTATCGTTTTGTAGACACTCTTTCCTCTAAAATATAAGATTAACTTATCAAAAATAAAAAAAAATAATAAAATAAGAACATAGATTATCCTTTTTAAAATTGAGCCATTAATTTGTACGATTTTTTTACTCATCTATATCTATATTATAAAGTCTTTGTGGGAGGGTTAAATCTCATCTATATTATGAAGTCTTTATGGGAGGTTTAATTTAACCGTGTCACATTTTTTTTTCCTTTTACCTTTTAGTTATATTACTATTTTGCATTTTTAAAATTAATTTTTTATATATTTTTATTTAGTCCTCTAGATTTTATAAAAAAATTATTTTATACACATAATTTATATATATAATGCGTGTGCCACATGATGCTAGTATATTGCGCATAAAAAATTATTGAGCTATTATCAACCTAAGGGCTAAGTATATAAAATCACACCAAGAATAACTCCTTTTCTCTTAGTATTTTCTCAAGAGATAATTGGATATTCAATTTCCCGTGCATAATTTTATCTACATAGTACCAAGCATAAAAATCGTCGTTCAATGTGATTATATATTGAATTAACCGATTTGATAGGACTAATTCTTCCCTTCCCTTATTTTCTTTTATTTGTTGAGAGACTCGTTTTTTGATATAGATAAAATTTAAGGAAAAAACCTGTTAAATATAACTAATAGTCTTAAAAATTGTGCCTATCCTTTGATCCATTTAGCCTGCCTTAAAGGGCGAGGGACTTTCTAAGCCAAAAAAAGGTGAATAGAGTATGGCTAACTCAACAACGACACCTTCTCTTCCCACGACGGAGTCAGCATTGGCTCTATTTATTATTATGGTAAATCAGTGTATCAAGATGTTAATCTGAGATCTTATTTCGGTTCAATACGTCCACCTAATATCAATGGCTTTATAGGAGATGCACCAACCCAATCTGACTTAGGGCGCAAGGTGAGTTTCAACCTACCCATTGAGGGAAGACTGCCTCTTCCTGCCGCTATCTATGCAATTTTTCTCTTCTCACAAAAGCAGCTTTTATGTATAGAACACTCAAGAAGTCTTAAACCTAAACTTCAAAAGCAGCCAAGAGGGATTAGATGACAGAAGCCTTTATGTAAAGACCCGAACTTTCACAGAAGGATTTAACGGCAAAAGCCATAAAGAATAAACAAGCTCAAGGGAGTGAGTGGAATGAGAGGAAAACATGATCAAGGAAGGGGTGGAATGATTGGAGAACATGAACTGTTGTTTTCTCTTTTAAAAGGAATTGTTTGCATAACTGCATATATAATATTAGCTGTACTACCCGTGCCTCCGACACTACGTACGAAGGAGAAAGGGGAAGAGAGATTGCCGACGCTAGAGAATGGAGGAGGCAGAAGGCGAGCTCGGGAGGAGGAAGAACGGAGTAGGATCTGAAAGTGAGAGAGAGAGCAATTTTTTTTCCTTTGAAGTTAAAAGAGGATATAATGGACGGTTAGATTTATCCCAAACTTTGGACGACTGAGATGCTTTTTTAGAGTGAGGGGTAAATTCAAAATCAGTTGTTTTTTGTTATATAAATTACAAACGGATGACTGTATATACAATTTTCTTAAATAAAATTTACATAATATCGAAAGTAAGTTAAGTTTATTATTGGATCAAATGACAGCCTGTTATGCGTATTTAAGAAAGAGTTGATAATAGTACACACATTTTGGGTCTAATATTTTTGAGTTTAAAATCTATAAGAATATATTTGATTTTAGATTTTAGTAAACTATCCAAAAGTAATGCTATTTACTTCATAAAATTAATTGCTTCAAAACTTAAAAGAAATTCACATATACTTCTCAGAGTCAAAGTCATAAATTGACTTCTTATAGTCGAAGTGATATATATATATATATATATATTTTGCGAAAGGAAGAGAGTATATTATTACAAGTAATTTTCAAATAGGTTTTTATGTATCAACTCTGAATTAATGGAATTTATAACAAATTAAAAACAAATCAAGACTAAACAAATAAAAATGAAGTCTTGATATATGCATAGTTTATAATGATAGTTACACACCTTAGAGAGAGAGAGACACACACATATATATATATATATATATTGTGAAATTACATAGTACAATCTAATACTCTCTCCGTTCTAAAATTAGAGATATAATTTGACTTTTGAAATCAAACGACGACATATTAAATTTTAAAATTGATATGATTCATAAAAATTTAGAATGAAATAAATTTTGTGATTCATAATTTTTGTTATATACTATACAGTTATAATAAATGTATCAACTAAAATTAAATAAATTCGTATTAATTTGAAGTTTAATATGTCATCATTTGATTTTAAAAGTCAAATTGTATCTTTAATTTTAAAATGAAAGGAGTAATATTTTCACAATGCATATCACAGGAGCTTAAGATATGCATACAACAACACCCTTAAAAATGAGTGTGCATACGGAATATATCGACAGAATTTTATTTTATAACTTTTTGAAACACATATACAATCACCAAAGTGGAACTCTTGCGGCCCATTACACAGCCCTTAATTTCATAACCCAATTTATTGTGGGTAAGGTAGAACAAGCAGGTATCCAAGGACCAAGGCGGAACAAGTAGGTATCTAAGGCCCATTCCCAAGCGACTCATATCCAGTTCAAGACCATGTCGTCGTGTAAAACGTGAGATTGAGATTGAAAGTGAGATATTAGTTGGGTCATATAACTCCTCACACCCAGGTGCTGTTTCTCTTCCCAAAACCTCTGGCAGGCAAAAAAGTCGATCTTTCCTCTCTGCATTTAGCCTCTGCAATTGAGGCGGAATTAAAAATAAAGCTTCTCGATTTTTGCCATTTTGTAAGTCTACGTAATCCCCATATAAATTTGTTCCTTTTTCTATGCTTCAAATAATTTTCAATGTTGATGCTCAATACACTGATTTTTGCCATTTTGCAGTTGTCCCATGAATGTCGAATACATAAGAACCATAGATGCAGTAGACAGTTCCGGGAGTAGTTTCCTAGAATAGCTTCAATATCACTCAACTTTCCCAATTATATCCAAAAAGCTCAGACTTTCTCAAGCCAAAAGCCAATCTAATTGGCGTTAAGTTATGAATTTAAATCCAACGCCAGTTGCAATGGC
The DNA here is from genome assembly GCA_034770075.1 of Aralia elata. Lineage (NCBI taxonomy): Eukaryota > Viridiplantae > Streptophyta > Magnoliopsida > Apiales > Araliaceae > Aralia > Aralia elata. The sequence continues at coordinate 13,894,615 of CM068378.1, forward strand.
GTTGGAGTACCTTAATTAAATTATTTGATTAACTTAAACCAAAATTTTTTTTAAATAAAAGAATTTTTATAAAAAAAAAAAATCTTATTTTTTTAAAATGAAAATATGTAAAAAAAAAAAATTTAATCCAAACGCCACTTCAAGTGGCGTTGGAACCTATTTTTAATATTTTTTTTTATAATTTTTTTATTAAGCAAATTTAAAAAAAAAAAAATTAAAAGACAAAGGTGTCAGATACATGGGTTTAGAACGCCACTTGAAGTAGCGCCTATTTTTTTTTTTTTTTTTTTTTGTAAGCTAATGGGTCACAAGTATTAATTTGTATTTTTTTTTCAAAGTTTTTGAACGCCACTTACAGTGGCGTTCCCTTTTTATTTTTTTTTTAATTTGAACGCCAGTTGAAGTGGCGTTTGAACTTTTTTTTTTCTATATATATATATATATATAACGCAAATTTGGAAAGACATTTCGAACTTTTTTTTTTATTTAACGCCAATGTGAAAGTTCAATTTAATTTCAAAATCTGTCATTCCAAAAAATCTATCAATCTCTCATTTCAAAAAATAATAATACTTTAGTTTAAAAATAAAATTATGTTTTTCTAAAATGAAATTATTTTTATTAAAAAAAAAATTAATCCAAACGCCATTCGAACCTATTTTTTATTTTTATTTTATATTTTTTTTTTATTTCGATGCCATTTCAAATGCGTTGGAATATTATAAATTATTTTTTACAAATCAATTCTGTTTGGTTTTAAAAAAAATATCAAAAAAATTGTTTATTTAAAACAACATTTGAATCTAAACGCCAGTTGAATCAGCGTTTGGGTCATTTTAATGTCAGCTTGAACGCCATTTCAAATGGCGTTGAAATATTTTCTTTGTTTTTTTTTTACAAACCAAATGTGATCTCATACAGTACATGCATGTAAGTTAAATTTGCTTTATACATGATTCAATGGACGAGTAGTCATCTCATACAAGATGCTTTGAAAGAAGCAAAAGTACATGCAGTAAACTAAAAATATCAAAAAAAGGTTCAAATCTGAAATCAAGTGGCTTTGAAAGAAGCAAAAGTACGTGCAGTAATTTTTTTTTCCTTTTAGAAAAATAATTTCGTTAAAACGCCTCTATTAATATTTGAATAGTTTTTATATTGCTATAATATCTTTATTTGAAATCTTAAACTTTTTTACAGATCTCTCACAACTTTGTCTTTTATTTTATTTTATTTTTTTTCAAATTTGCTTAATAAAAAAATTATCGCTAAAAATTAAAAAATAGGTTCCAATGGCGTTGGATTACCTTAATTAAATTATTTGATTAAATTGAACCAAATTATTTTTTAATTAAACCAAATTATTCCCTCAGACCTTTTTTTTTATTTAACGCCAATCTGAAAGTTCAATGGTATTTTTCGAAGAATCCTTGGAACTTTTTTTTTGAGGTTTTAATTTTTATAATTTTTTTTGTAATTTTTATAGTTCAAACTGTTTAAAAAATAAAACATTAACATATATACTTACAATTTCAATACTAAATACAACTCAATAAGATAGGCTCAAGAAAATCTAAACTAATCTATCTATGCACTCGGTCATGTGTGCCACATGGTCTCCCTTTATCTCTAGCCTCTCTCGGAGGTCCTCTACGTGGTTCCCGAATATGTGCAGGTGGAGGTGTTGGCAATGTCGACTCGTCATGTATTGCTGATGGCTGAAAAGATGGAAATTGTGACACGGAGGGGAAAACTTGATATGAAGATGGCACTCCACCACGCGATGGAAGTGGACTAGGGAATGGATGTGTATATACCAAATGTTGTGGAGTACAAAATTGAGATGGATCATAGTCCATATCAGTTGTCTCTACATCATCTTGGAGCGTCCGAGATGTAGACGAGATGTTGTGTGGCTGAGAAGTTGACGGGATGTCCTCATGACCTCTAAACTGGTGTTCAGTGTAAATTGGTGCTGAGGATGTATCCATATGTCGACTACCACATCCACGTGGTCGAAGTTCCCTTGATTGTGCGACGGGATTGGCTGGTTGATGATCTAACAAGTGTGACTGGCCTACATCAGTAAGGGTCTTAGTACATATCCTCATACCTTCAGTAATATGAAGAAATGCGTTATTATTTTCGTCAACGCAGTTGTATCCCTCTACCAATGTATGATATACACGTGCAAGATTCTCAACCTATAAGATAATATACGTAGAATATGTCATGTTATAGGTAAAATGTTATATGTATCAATGATAATAATAATCATCATTTAAAAAATATCAGTGTAACAATGAATTAATTATATTCTAACATACCAAATAAGTTGTAACTCCATGTGTCCCCTCGAACTCCCCCGTCGTCTGCTCAACCAGCCTAGGATTTAAAATCTGACGTCGTGTAACGCTTCGATACCAAGGCATGTAATCAGGGTCACACTCTGTACGCCCATCTGTATCCTCTCCAGTAACCATAAGAGTTTCTCTAGTACCCCACAACGTTATGTAGTAGCGGTGTTGTGCCTCCGAGTTTTTATGCGAGCGACCAGTAATGTTAACAAGATATCTATGAATTTCTGGCGCTCGAGGTATGAACTGTCGTATACCAAACTGTCGGAGCACTCTGTCGGCATAATGCCATTCCACCACATCAAAACATATCAGTGGACATCTAACACGCCAAAGACCCTGACCGGTACTACAATATGTTGGCAACAAATTCATCACATCTTCTGTATATGGTTGCCAAATAAATTGATCATCCCTCAGTGTATCTAGGCTGTATCGATGGATTGACACGGTATGTTGAGCAACGCGGTCCAACACATAGTGCACGTTCCACCTACAAGGGGTAGTTATTGTTAATAGTTTATCTATTTACGTATTATTTTGTAACTGATATAACATTGTCATAATTAATTAAATATTTTCAATATCAACATACGATCAGTTTCAATTACTTTGCACCCCACGGCCTGCGTGGCAGAGGAAATGGTGTAGATAAGCTAGATTCTGCTAACCTGTCTGTAAGCATGTCATCATGATCTGGTTGTCTACGCGGTGCTATAGGACCTGGGTGAATCCAGTCGCTATCAGCCATGAGCCTATTTGCAAGTATGCAGAAAAAAAAAGAAACAGAGAGGAGAATGTGAGATTGTTTAAAAGATGTTGGGTAAGTAGGATGAAAGAACTTTGCTCCTTTTAAAGTTGAAACAAAGTATCCAAATAAATGAAAAATAATACGGCCAAGTATTCCCGTGAACCAATCGTCATTTCCTTCAATCTCATAGTCATTTATAAGTCAAGTACATGTAAATGTCATTTCAAGCAGTATTTTTACATCTTTTATAAAATAATAATAATAATAATAGGTTCTAAAAAAATAAATTAAGAGAGAGAGAAAGAATGCTAGATTAAAAAAAGAAAAAAAGAGAGAAAAAGAAGTCAAATGCCACAGTTACTTTATAAAATTATTTATAAAAAAAATCAAACAAAACAGGTAAAAAAAAAAAGGGAACGCCACTTACAGTGGCGTTCAAAAACTTTGAAAAAAAAATACAACTTAATACTTGTGACCCATTAGCTTACAAAAAAAAAAAAAAAAAAAAAAAAAAACCGGCGCCACTTCAAGTGGCGTTCTAAACCCATGTATCTGACACCTTTGTCTTTTAATTTTTTTTTAAAATTATTATTATTATTATTTTATAAAAGATGTAAAAACACTGCTTGAAATGACATTTACATGTACTTGACTTATACATGATGTGATCGTACATGCATGCAAAGTTAAATAAAAGTTAAAATCTAAAATCCACTTGAAGTGGCGATAAAAGTTAAAAAAACTAAAGATGTACTGTATGAAGTAAATTTAACTTTTACTTCAAAGCATTGTTCATGTATCAAGTAAATTTAACTTTCTTTCAAAGCATGAGATGACTACTCGTATTGTTCATGTATAAAGTAAATTTATCATATAATAATATTTTGCATGCATGTACTGTATGAGATCACATCAAGTTCTACTTTCTATTATTTTTTGACCGACATTTACACTAGTCAGCTACTTATTTTGTATGCACGTCCTACATAAATCACATGAGCCTACATGAAATTACTTCTTCTTACAACACATTTAACGCCAAATTGACTGGCATTGAATTTAATGATTATCTGTGTTCGCCTTTATTTACCGCATCACTCTTTCTCCTTTCATTTGTATCATTCACTTGTTTATGGTTGGACACCGCTAAAGGTATGTATATTAGTATTTGTTGTATTTATTTTAATTTTATTATAACATTTGGTACATTTTAAATCTTTTATTTGAATGATATTTTTGCAGAATATTTACGATGAATAGTTATGTTCAAGTCATGTGTTTTTGGGGAGGTGAAGTTTTGACAGAAAATGTAACTGATTTCAGATATTCATTAGGTCCGAAAAAGGTTGTCATCATACAACGTAACACCTTATATAACGAGTTAATTCATAAACTCTACCATGAGTTAGGAAAAAATCCTTCCCAATGGAATTTCAAATTAAGTTGTAAATATCCAAGCTATATTGTGAATGGGGTCTCTAAGTTTTATAGATTGGAAATTAACAATGACAATGACGTTGATATTATGTTGGGTATTCCAGAAAGATGCTACAACAATAATGGTGGAGTAGAATTATATATCGACTTTGAACAAGTTACTTCATCATTAATGGGTTTTGATAATTTTTTTATGGGAGACCAGGGATACACTAATTTGTTAAGTCACCCCAGCCCATTAACGTTGTTACAGTCAGAAAATATGAATATGTCATATGACGGTGCTTCTCAAATGTATCAAAATCAGGACTTTGGTGTTGGTGGTAGTGGTCATGGAGGGATCATATCGAATGATGAACAAAATTATGACCGCTACTACAATCGCAGTGGAGACCATGTTGATCAGGGAGCCTGCAGTCCAAATGATGAAGTAGAAGTTGTGGATGACGATGATACACGTTGGGGCCCTGACCCGAATTTGATTTCTTCAGCTATCATTAATATTGCTTCACGTGAAGATTTTCCTGATAGCTATGGTGCAAGTAAGATTCCTCCCACCGACGAGGAGGGAAGTGATGAAGATGGCCCCGTGCCTAGTCGAGAGGATCGTAATGGATATGATTGTAATGCCGGTGATGTTGATGTGTCTACCCGAGAACATCAACCTATGGCTTCATGGTTTAAAACTGAGGAGTTTAAAAATGAGATAACTGATCACGATGGTTGTGGGGCAACATTTGACAGCTCTTGTGATGAATTGTACCTGGGTGCTCTTTTTGCAAACAAAGATGTTCTCAAATCAGTAGTTCAAGGGGTACACATTAAGGAGCGTCGAAATTTTGACACCATCAGGAGCAATGACACAATTTATGAAGTCAAGTGTAAAAGTGAAAAATGTCGTTGGAGGCTTCGTGCATCCAAGTTAAAGAAACACGGATATTTTCAGATCACGAGATTGCCGTACGAACACATATGTCTGTTTGCAAATCCCCCTCAAGATCATGCCAAGCTCACAGCAAAATTTATTGGAAACACCATCAAATCAATGGTAATGTAAATTATGTATGTTAATATTGTCATCAATATTTTTTGTCAACTAGTTTAAAGAGTCTTATCTAACGTGTAATTATATGTTTTTTGGATGTAAACAGATTGCGGAAAACCCAAATACCAAAGTGGTGGATATACGATCCATGATCAACAAAACATACGAATATCATGTGACGTACAAAAAGGCGTGGTATGGCAAACAGGCTGCAGTTGCAGCAATTTATGGCAACTGGGATACATCATATGCACAACTCCCTAGATTCATGACTGCCATTAAGACATACAATCCGGGGAGTGTTGTAAAGATTGAGGTTGATCCGTACGTACTTGGTCAAGGTAAATCTGTCTTTAAGCGTATGTGGTGGGCATTCAAGCCGGTGATTGATGGTTGGTTACATGCCCGTCCAGTTCTCACCATCGATGGTACTTTTTTAAAAGGGAAATACAAGGGAAAATTATTGGTTGCCATGGGATTTGATTCGAGAATGCGATAATACCCTGTTGCTTATGCTTTGGTAAATGAGGAAACGGGAGACAATTGGTCATGGTTTTTGAAACTTCTTCGCCAATACGTGTGCAAGCAACGATGGAAAGTGTGTTTGATTTCTGATCGTGCGCAGGGCATTATACAAGCTATGAATGCACAAGAAAATGGGTTCACTGCGCCTGCTGGAGTTCATCGTTTCTGTCTTCGTCATGTTCAAAGCAATTTTGCATCTGCAAACCCAGGTTCACACTTGAAATTGCTCTGTTGGAAAGCGGGGAGCACTCATCAAGTACGAAAATTTGAGGCATACATGAAAGAAATTAAAAAAATATCTCGTGAAGCTTTTAATTGGTTGCGAAATATTCCGCCGGAGATGTGGACACTTGCCCATGACGGTGGGTGTAGATACGGTGTCACGACATCAAACTTAGTGGAATGTTTTAACAATAATATAATGTCTGCTCGAAACTTGCCGATCACTGCCATGGTTGAATATATATTTTATCGATCTGTTGAATTGTTCCAGCTGAAACGGACAGAATCTTTGAAAGAAATCACTGATGGCCAAGAGTTTTGTATTGAATCTAGAAAAAAGTTTGCAAGAATTATGCAAAAGGCAACTTCTCACGTGGTAACTTCGTATAATGTACTAACTGGTATATTTGATGTCAAAACTGCACGAGTTCGACGCGATAACAACTGGAAGGGAGGCAATATACAAGTTGTGCGATTGAACGAATGGTCTTGCTCTTGCGGAAAGTGGAAAGCAGAACGTTGCCCGTGTTCTCATGTTGTTGCGGCATGTATGAAGATAAAAAAAGATTGGCGTCCATATATTGCAGATCATCACAAGAATGTACAATATGCAAAAATGTGGGAACCTAACTTCCAACCACTTATGCACCAAGACTATTGGACCTTCTCGCTACCAAATAATTGGGAAGCTTTTGGAATTTTAATACCTAATGCAAATTTGAAGAGGACCAAGAAAAAAGATGGAGAGAGAGGTGGCACAACAAGAATCCACACAGAGATGGACATGTCCAATAGAGTTGTCCATTGTAGTGTGTGTGGAAAGGAAGGACACACAAAACGTAGTAAAAATTGTAATAAAGTATCACAATCTCAACATCATTAAATGTTATATCTAATATAATTTTATATGGGAATGAATATAGTTGTGTACTATTTCTATTAATAGTTAATGTGTTGTAACTAATCTAGTTTTTTCTTTCATTTCCAACTAATACTTGTTCTTCATAACGTTGCTTTCCTAATTTGAATGTCTTTTATATTTCAACCGTTTTATGTTGGTATAATATCTTTATTTGATCTCTTGAAATTTTTTACCGACATCAATTTTTTACAGGCATGTTTTTTTCAAATGGCGTTCAAAATCTTATAAATAAAAAAAATTAAAATGGTCCAACGTTATTGTGAATGGCGTTCAAAAATGTATTCTTGTAAAAGTACAAAAAGAAAGAAAAGTAGCAGAAAGTACAAAAAGTAGTACAAAGAAAGAAAAGTAGCAGACCTGTATGCTTTGTAACAAAAGTTAAAAGGGAAAGTTGGCGTTAGATCTTTTTAATTTTTTAACCAAAAAAAACATAAAAAATTTTCAAACCTAGGCGTCATATGTCTGACATATTTGCTTTCAATGCTTTCTTTTCCCAGAAAGGTGAAGTGATACAATATTTTTTTTTATGTCCTTCCTCTGTCATTAGCGTTGGAAATGAAAGAGAATATAAGACTTCAGCTATAATGTGACGTTCAAATTAAAAAAAAAAGAAGGAGAAGAAGGTTCAAATGCCAGACGTTCAAAAAACTGACATGTTTGCTTTATAAATAATAACAAATAAAATGCCTCTCCAACCTACTCTCCATTTGCTTTATTAAAAAAAAATAAAAATTTCAAAAGCGTTCAGAAAATAATGCCTCTCACAACTTTGCCTTTTATTTTTTATTTTTTTTTTCAAATTTGCTTAATAAAAAAATTATAAAATAAAAATAAAAAATAGGTTCGAATGGCGTTTGGATTAATTTTTTTTTTAATAAAAATAATTTCATTTTAGAAAAACATAATTTTATTTTTAAACTAAAGTATTATTATTTTTTGAAATGAGAGATTGATAGATTTTTTGGAATGACAGATTTTGAAATTAAATTGAACTTTCACATTGGCGTTAAATAAAAAAAAAAGTTCGAAATGTCTTTCCAAATTTGCGTTATATATATATATATATATATATAGAAAAAAAAAAGTTCAAACGCCACTTCAACTGGCGTTCAAATTAAAAAAAAAGAAAAAGGGAACGCCACTGTAAGTGGCGTTCAAAAACTTTGAAAAAAAAATACAAATTAATACTTGTGACCCATTAGCTTACAAAAAAAAAAAAAAACAGACGCTACTTCAAGTGGCGTTCTAAACCCATGTATCTGACACCTTTGTCTTTTAATTTTTTTTTTTTAAAATTTGCTTAATAAAAAAATTATAAAAAAATAGGTTCCAACGCCACTTGAAGTGACGTTTGGATTAAATTTTTTTTTTTTACATATTTTCATTTTAAAAAAATAAGATTTTTTTTTTATAAAAATTCTTTTATTTAAAAAAAAATTTGGTTTAAGTTAATCAAATAATTTAATTAAGGTACTCCAACGCCATTGCAACTGGCGTTGGATTTAAATTCATAACTTAATGCCAATTAGATTGGCTTTTGGCCTATATTGAGAAAGTCTGAGCTTTTTGGATATAATTGGGAAAGTTGAGGGATATTGAAGCTATTCTAGGAAACTACTCACAGTTCCGGGTACCAAATATATTTTTGATTTGAACACCTTTTATCTTATTTTACCAACTTGGAAATTTCCTTTTATTGTTATCTTCTATAAGCATGAGTTTAATTGCAGAGTTGGACAACAAGCAGCAGATTACATTTATTAGGCGCCAATATTTCATCACTTTCTTTGGTATGCTTATCTTTAATCTGACTATATATGTATCTGCTTTTTTTCTTAAAGTAAGAATTCTACCTCTTTCTTTGATGCTTTTGTAACTTTTCTAGTGCAACCTAAGGTTATTGAAGACCTCTGTTTATAATAACTGTAAAGCTTGAACTTGTTTTTCTTGATTACATTCTCAGCGACAGGATTCTTGGAGTATTCGTCTTTCAGATAAAATTCACAGGCCAATACGTGCAGTTCCTCATGGATGCAATACCTTTAAGTGCCATTCGTTTTTTAATCCAGGCCATGCCTTCCAAATTTCTAGTATAAAGAATGCTACTGTAGAATTAACAAGGTGATTTCTTCTTTGTTTTAAGTTATTAACTCAAATCTTTGTGCCTGTGAATGCACTTATTCCGGCCAAAAAGTGGTCTGTTTGTTGGTTATATCTGTTCACATCTATTGTTGCAGACAAGTCATGTACCAACTTACGTCTGTATTCTACCTTAGAGAGATGCCATATAACACTTTGTCATGTAAATATTTTTTATTGGACATTCTTCATGACCATATATCCTTGTAGACGAATAGTATCTTTATTAACTTATTTTTGTGTGGGGGGGGGGGGGGGGAGGGCAATATACTAGTAGTACACCGGCTTATGTGATTCCATATTATATCCTAATAGGCTAAATCATGTGTTATATCAGTTTTACCTATTTGCTCTTTGTTACTCTTAATTGGGGTGGGCTCCATGAGGTAAGATAATTTTGGAACTTCAATTGAATTACACTCCAACTTTCTCATAATGCTTGTAGTGACTGCAGTCAATAAAAGAAGCAACTAAATGGTGACAGAGAGTACTTCCTTACAAAATTTCAATATTATTTTTTTAACAAGAAATTGGGAGAGACAAAAAACATGTACACTGACTTTCTCAAAAGTGAAAGGATTAATGCTATTATTTTTTTAAATCGACCTACTTCTTTTTATGAACTTATTTTCAATTCATTGAGTACCCATGTTAGAGTAGCTTCACAACTGGGTAAGGGCATGTGAAATGTATTGACATCTTTGGTTGGGATGCCCCATTAAGCATGCCCGAGAATTTTAGTTTACCTTATATTGTCATGTATTTTTCTTGATATATTCCTTTTTGTGGGATTGTTGTTGTCGAAAGGTTTAAAAGTACCCAAATAGAAAACACTTTCTCTTACATGAGCACCATTTTGTACCGGTAAATGAATGAGAAATTTTGAAAATTATAGAATTAGTGAATTCCCCTGTCGTTGCATTTGGCAATTATTTAAATCCAACTATTTCATTTCATCACATACCCTTACCCAAAAGCCAAGCCGAATCTATGTAGCACACACTTTTTCACTTGTTATCAATAATTTGTTTACCATCTTCATAAAATTTAACGTAGAAAGCATTCTTATATTATGCAGGTCATGCAGTGCTTTACAAGGTAAAACTGTTGTACTTAAGTTGGTTCCTGCAGTTACTATTGTACTTTTTGCTGTATGGGGCCTGGGGCCACTAATGCGTCTAAGCAGAAACATATTCCTCCACGTAGGTGCTCTCTTCATAATTCTCTTTTAACACTTTCTTTTTTACATCATTAGCCGTATTAGCCTCTAATATTTCTTTGGGTTATAAAATGTCACATTACATATTATCCTGCAGAAAAATGATAGCAGTTGGAAAAAGAGTAGCGCAAATTATGTTATGACGTCTTATCTCAGCCTCTGCTGCTTTGGACTGGAGCAACACTCATTTGCAGGTGTCACTGACATGACATTAGGGATTGGATATGATTACATGTTTCTGTGGATTAAAATGTACATGTCAACTCTTTAATACTCTCATATAAATCGATTCTTTGGTAGAGCGTTGGATCCTTTGGTCTTGCCTTCAGAAGCTAGTGAAATTGTTAAGCAACGGCTCTTAAATTTTGTCAGATCCCTGTCAACCGTGCTAGCCTTTGCATATTGTTTATCAAGGTGAGTGTGGTGGTGTATCTCTATGTCATCACTCATCATCACAAAAACTTCTTTATGAATTCATTAGTCAATTGTGATTTGGATGACCCCTACTACTGACATGCTGTTAAGTAAGAGCTTCTTGTTGTCAATTCTTGCTTCGTTGGCCATTTAGTCTATCATTCACAATGCATTAAATAGTTTCATTTGTGAGACGTTTTTTCATCTTTTGATATCTATATCTGAATATTTTTTTCTAGTTAAATTAGCTGTCTTGTCTGACCAGATTAATGTGTTTCAAAATTTTCATATTTGTCTTTTAGGGACATTTTGTTGAATTTTGAGCTTATAAGTTCTTTCAGTCGGGCTTAACCCAAAGAAGAACGTCTTACAAAGTCCTCCACACATGTGATAACTGAATCTCTTTACTTCTTTTTTTATTTTTTTTTATTTTTACGCAGTGTCATTCAACAAACGCAGAAATTTTTTATGGAGACAAATGACCCTGCCAACACAAGAAATGTATGTTCTATTGACTAATGACTATACATCATGCTTCTGCCTGTTCATCTATTTCTCTGTAATATTATGTACTATTGTCGAATGTCGATAGTAATTTCAGGTGAAAATTTAGAATACCAGTGGCTTATAGATGCTGCTTCTGTTTTCCTGATCTACCCAACTAATATAGGAAAGTCTTCGTATGGATCAAGTGTGCAAATCCTAATTACTATTTGCGGCATGGGGTGGATTACCCAATAAAATCCTGGAAAGAGTGAAAAAATAAAACATTGGTAACCTAAAACTAGGGTGATGCAAGACAAGGTGGAAAGAAGGAATAAAAGTACCTATCCCGCCATTGAATCGGTAGAGAAACATTTACACACAAAAGTACAAAGCTTTAATCTCAAGTCAATATATTAAACTCTTTATATAGGAACTCTACTACTTAGAGACCAAGTAAAGGATCCTAATAAAAAAAGGAAATAATTTTCTAATTAGAATCTACCACTATAATTAAAACTAATCTCCTAATTAAAATCTACTATTATAATTAAAACTTCTAGAATATCCTACTTTATATAAGTAATAATTAATTACATTAATAATCAAATATATATCTCTAAATAGCAGCACAAAAATTAATAACAAATTTCTTGATATCACTCTTCCACCCCGCATCATAGAGCATGGAGAAGTGGTGGGTTCATGAGCAAGTAAATGAGCAAGCCAGGGATTGGCGAGTGAAGGAATGAACAACCATTTTTGTAAAGAACCATATTCCCAGGCAGAGTGTTTCAACTTTCACCCGTTAGCTTGGCTTTTGGTCCCCTGATAGGCACAACTGCACAAGCACACAAATTTCCTTTTGCCATTTGGCCTAATCTCCTTCATTGAATTCTGCTTTTGAATAATGCCTTCGTTGTTATCTCAATCGCAATATGTTTTGTTTGTCACATAAATGAGGTTAGAAAATTATCAGTTGTCTGGTTCTCATTTTGTAAGTACATTTAAGATGTGAAGTGGAGTTTCAACTTTCAATGTTACCCAACTTCGGTTGCATAATGCTTTGCTTCAAGTTGTTTACTACAGAAACTAGAGATTTTAGTGTACGTCCAAGAATATTGTAGTCTATCGTGATCTTCAAACCAACAGTTCTTAAAGATAGATATTGTTTTCTTTTTGGCTAAATTTAGAGATGGATATTGTTGTCAATCATCTCCTCTTTGTTAGGGTTATCTTTCGTTTATTACTGTTATTACTTGTTTATTCTTTTTCTCTTTTATTTATTTATTGCCCTTATGGTCTTTCTACCTATTTGTTATCATATGGTATTCGTTTGCAGCCTACCCATCTAGTTTGGGAGTAAAGGCGTTGAGTTGAGTATATTTCGTGGCTCTGATTATTCCTTTGGGCTCTTTTTCTAGAGAATCCTTCTCAAATATCTTTTTATATTACATCAATCTTTCTTCACCAGTACTGATAAATCTGATTTTAAACTTTGAGATGCTTTCTAGTTTTAGTAAACCCCCAGCTTAAATTTTGTACCACAATTGAAGGTTTCGTATATCCTGGCAGATGGGCTTTCAATTCGCTGGCAAAGCTGTATACACTGCAGTGTGGGTTGCCGTTGTATCATTGTTCATGGAGTTACTAGGGTTTTCTACCCAGAAATGGCTCACTGTAGGAGGTCTTGGGACAGTTCTCCTGACACTTGCTGGTCGTGAGGTGGAATTTATATTTCTATTGCTCTAATTATCACGAGTATAAAATTTCCTTGCAATCTGTGCATGCTTTACGGCATATTCCCCCTCCCTATTCCCCCTACAAGTACACCTCCCTCCTTTGGTACAGACTTTTCTACTTATGTAAAGTTTAATGATTGTTATCGTTTCTTTATGTCAGATATTTACAAATTTCCTTTCAAGTGTAATGATTCATGCAACCCGACCTTTTGTTGTGAATGAGTGGATTCAAACAAAGATTGAAGGCTATGAAGTTTCTGGTACTGTCGAGGTATGTAGAGTACTTACGGCCAACTGAGACCATAAAAGAATATTGAAAAAGTCGAGAATATACCTTCACATTAATTGCATTATCCTTTATGTTTATGACAAATGGAATTATGTATCATAATAGACAGCACAAAAGATAAATAAAGTATGTTGTTCTCTACAACTTTAAAGGAATATCTTCTTATTGAGCCATTGAAAGTTAAAAATCTACAATATGTCTTGCTAAAAGATCTCTCTTATGCGGACCTAGTTATATTATGCAGCATGTGGGGTGGTGGTCACGAACTGTAATAAGAGGAGAAGACCGTGAAGCTGTTCACATTCCAAACCACAAGTTCACGGTGAATGTTGTGAGAAATCTCACACAAAAAACTCATTGGCGTATTAAAACGCATTTGGCCATCAGTCACTTGGACGTCAATAAGATTAATGTGAGGAGTATTCTGAAACATTCATTTGTCAATTACAGATGCATTTTTTATATTTTTCCATGATTTCAGTCATAGATAGTTGGTGCCTCTTAACTCTGCAGAATATTGTAGCTGATATGCGGTAAGTGTTGGCAAAGAGTCCTCAAGTAGAACAACAGAAGCTGCACAGAAGAGTGTTTCTGGAGAATGTTAATCCAGAAAATCAGGCACTTACGGTTAGGTCTAAACTCTAAAACATCATATTTCTGACAGACTGATCTTGTTTTCTAGGTGAATTGTGTTTTTATTACTGTCACTACATCTTAGCTAGACAGTTCTCTAGATGATCGAATTATATAAAATTTTCTCTCTCAGTAGGTATGCATTTCTCGTTCATATTAACTGAGCTAGTATTATGATGCTTATACAAATTTGCAAGTTATAAGAACTTGCAATTTCTTTTGAATATCATTTGTTGACATTGTTGTCATTCTGCCACCTTTGGATACCGTGTACATCATGGATGGGAGAAACAAACATTTTAGAACAGACAACAACATTGTGTGTCAAAAATAAAATTTGAGATAAACTCAGATATGGACTAATATAAGATATTTCAGCATCCAAAGGTTAGAAACCGCAAATTTGCTGAAAGTAATATTTATCATGGTTATTAAACTTAGGTGTTCCGGTCAAAAATACAATAGTAGAAGAGCATTTAAACTTGAAACTCTCCAATAGGGTATATTTTCCATCCAATAAATAATAATAATTTTTGTAACAGGGAATGTTAACTTTAATAGCTAGCCACTGAATATAGATGATCACTCAGAAACTTGGGGAAATATTCAATAATTCTAGTGAATGGCACTCGTGAAATTTCAGACAAGTTGTGGTGATATGTTCAGTTGCAGTAACTAGTAATATGTGAAGGATACTTATCGGGCTTCATTTTCCAGAATTCACTGTTGTTAACATAAAAAGTTTATCAAGAAGTAATTTATGTGTCTCATACAACATGTAGTACGTACATAAATTTTTGTGAGCTGTCTATAACTCTATATGAGATGTCCTTCAAATGTTTCATATGCTATTTTGCATTTGTCTCGAGTGTCTCATGTCTATGGTAAGTAGCTCATTTTGTGTTTAATAGATGACTTGGAAGTTAGCAACTCAACTGTTAAGTTTGTCACTCATGGTTCTGTTACACATTAAAAATTTATCTTAGAACAGGAAACATCAGGAATAATTGTACAAAGAACATATTGAATGTGAGATTGGTGAAAGTGGAGTATAAATGAAGAAACCCAACCTTTGGGTGAACAACTCAAAATTGTGTATTGTGTGTCTGTAACACCCCAGTCCTACATTGAAAGGTATAGGAAAAATTTGTCTGTATATAAGGAATTAAGTTACTAACAATAATACCTTCAGTCATGACCTTTTGGGTGAGTCTGTGGTGGGCTAAGATGACCCAAGAAGATACTATTGGGCTAGTAGTTTAAGGTCTTGTTTGGATGGATTTAATTCGATTCGGACTTGGGATTTGACCCAAGATTTGTTCCGAACTCGGGATTTGACCCGGCTTGTTTCATATGGTATCAGAGCCGGCTCTCGAAAGCTCGGGTCGGGTCATCCGATCGAGTTGCCGGAGGTGGGGATACGAAGGCTACTTTTATATGATACATTAATTTACAGCATTCCTTTATTTGATTCCCTACGATCTTTAGGTTTCAAGATTCCATCTAACTTCTTTTTCTTTTTTTGGCGAAATGATTCCGTCCAACTTAAAATGTTATGTCCAATAAAGTGGTGTCTAGGAAAATGCAATCGTATCAATCATGAAGTACAATTGTGTTTAAAAGTTAGCTCATTTTAATTTTAATTTGTTTGTGAAACCAGGAAGCTATACTGTTGGACCTTCTTAGAGTCATTAGTCATCATCGGGCTCGACTTGCTACTGCCATTCGTACAGTTCAAAAGATATATAGCGATACTGATTTAGATAGCATGCCATTTGCTGATTCAGTCTTCACTCGTGGTAGACAAGCAGCAGACCGTCCATTGCTTTTAATTGAGCCATCTTACAAAATCAATGGAGAAGATAGAACAAAATCTCAAACTAGGTCAACACGCACAAATGGAGAGCAAGACAGCAAAACTGTTGTTCGGCAACCTCTGACAATCATGTAGATGCAAAGAGTGGAACATCTGACACTAAAACCAAAGAACGGCCAACATCCGACTTTAAGGCAAGGGAAGCGTCATTATCTGACTCAAAAGGAAATTCTAAGGTTGGAGATGCACTAAATTCCGACACCAAAAAGGCCAATAAAGTTGCAGCAACGCCTGTATCTGACGCCAAGCCAGGTGATAAAGTGGTGGAGAAATCAAAGTCAAAATCCACCTCTAAGGCAGATTCCAAGTTTGCAGAAGTTTCAAGCTCCAATTCCAATGCCCCTGTTCCTGATAATGTTACAGAAAACAACTCTAACAGGAAGCTACCTAAAAATGAAGGCTTGGAATCTGCTCGGCAGAGCATTGTGGTGGAAAGTCCTTCATATCCTTCACCAGAAACTAGTGGTGATAAAGCTAACCCATCCACCTCAACCTTAAAACAAGCAGAGAGATTGCCAGAAACACAGTCACCTACATCAAGACCTGTTTTGGAAGAAAATATAGTTCTTGGCGTTGCTTTGGATGGGTCAAAGAGAACCCTTCCTATAGAAGAAGAGATGGCTCCGTCTGCAACTGCACCAGAAGTAAAGGAAATGGCTGCTTTCCGAAGTGGTAGTGGGTCTCCACCAGCTGACAAGGATAAGAAAGAGAGTCAGAGTTCAAATGTTTCTGGATCAGCACCTGCTGATCAGTGAGATCATGGTCAAGGTCCTGCACAGTTATAATTTCAGTTGCTAACTCTGTGAAGATTGTTTTGTTCAGATTGCATTTACCCTGTAAATGTCTTTAACAGATCCTTCGTGATTGCTGTGTTGGGATTTTGTCATTCTACAGCTAACTTTATTACAAGTATATACCATTGTTTTTGGATCGGTTTGGACTGGTTCAGTGGTTCCAAAGTAATTTATTGTGATAGTAACAAGATTTGAGATTTATACCCTTTTTACATGCAGAATCTAGTTTTTTATTTCTTATATTTCATCTGCATTCTATATTTTATTTCTCTACCTGGGAACTTGTCTTGCTTGCTTCCAACATTATATTTTATTTTACTTTGGATTGAAGGAATGGATGACGGAATGAAATGATTTTAAGGTATTTTAAGTGTATGTTTAGTTGGTGGTGGTGGTAGGTGTTGTCATATAATGGCAAAATTATCACATATATCCATTCCATTGGAATGAATTTTATTCCACTTTCTCCACATGGAATAAAAAAACAAAGGGATAGAATGAATTTTCATTCCATTGAAATAGTTTATCCTCCAAAATCATCAAATATACTATTTTTATTTCATTCATTCCTCTATTTCATTCCCTCAATCCAAACGTAGCATAATAGCTGAGTTAAGAATTCAATCAGCATAAGTAGCTAGTATGGTGGCGCTGGGATGTAAACTGGATGCTTTTTTCCAGAGGCATGAGATGATATGTATTACATCCTAACGTCGATAGAAACAACAAAGTATCATCAGAGAATGTTTGGCTGCACCTATAGAGCATGAAATTGGATTGTTTGTTTGTTCCATTTAAAAAATAGTTAAATAGAGGGGGATTTCTTATTTTGGGGCACTTGTTGGAAAAAATCTGGATATTAAAAGCTCGTCCATGTAGATTCCAAAGGGGACAATCAACCAAGCATAATGCAAGATCTGTTTCTTTATTGATACTGGACAACGAAATAACAACTATCACGTATCTGACTTTAATAAGATGAGCCGACCTACATTTAAATGTGAATGATATATTATTACATTATATGCTCGACTAGGAGTACATTTCATGAACTGTATATTTTGGACCTAGAACACAGATAAATAGAAACTGATACTACCTTTCCCACCGATATCAACACGTGGTAAAAATGTGAAAACTTTTACATACAGGAGAAACCATGGGGGCGGGCGCATCTTATTTTAATCTTGATAACCACGAACAATCATTGCACTGGCATATTATATAATTAAATAGCACACTTCCATTTTTTCAGATCGTCGCCTTAAGCTTGGCACATGCAATCTGGTGCAGGATATGTATATATCAACTGTTTCAGATTTCGTGTTCTGAGTTGTCCTTGCCTGTTTCTGTGCCCTTCAACCACCGCTTCTTGAAAGACTGACCAAATCATGCTCTTATTCTGGAAAAGCTGCCCCAATAATGCCATGTTAGGCCTAATTGTCTTAAGATTCTGGTAGGTTCGATGCCCAACCTGTTATATTTGAAAACTCTCATTAATTCTGGGGCTCAAAGTCATGGTAACAAAATATTCTAATCCACAAATTTTGAGCTAGTTCTGAATGATTTTAACCATTTCAATTTCAGCAGATAAAGCACAAACTGAAACTGTGTTCAAGATATCCTGCGACTTTATAATACCCAAAATCAAAAGATGAGGTATAAAAAAAATGAAAACTGAAAAGGATGAAAGATGGCAGAAACCACCCAAATCTGAATTTGTCACTTTACCATCAACAAAACCAACAATTACATTGGAATCCACCCTTCAACATTACTATTTTTAAGAACTCATTTAGTCGAGTAAACCCAGTTAAGAATTATGCTGCTAACCCTGAATCTCTTAAGTTATGAGTGAAGTGCTTACCATTGCATTGTGCATATTTCCTGGTGAAGCAGAGACAAAGATGTCACTGTGCATGCTGACGTAGTAATCAACAGCAGCTAACAAAGAAGCCTTTCCTTTGATATTAGGCCTTTCTTCTTTAGATGCAAGACTCTTTTTGTCTTCCATAAATGGAAACAATTCTCGTAATGTTGAGATCCTAGCTTCCCCACCATATACCTGTGAAACATGAACATTAACAGTGTCAAATAATTAAGTTTAGCTGAAGGGAAAGAAGTAAACTTAGCCAATCACAAGTAGTTGGTATGATTCTTCATTGAACCTATATATTTAAGAGAATTTACTATTAACCTTGTGAGAAGCAAGATAGAGACGAGTACTATTGTCAAAGCCCAAAGCTGCTAGCAGCAACCCAATTTCTTCTGGAGTTGATGGGCAGCGCCCCTGATTCCTCAACTCCTCGTCAGTGAACTGGGAGTTGACAACCCTTCCCTGCCAAATCACTTGTCGGTATTTAGCCAGTGCCAACTTCTCAGCTTTACCACCGCCAAAATCGCAGGCTGAATGGTCAGCCATATCCTGTAAAGTTGCCAAGTTTAGAAGAATACATAAGCATTAACAGTCTAAATGGTCAGATGAATAAAGGAAAGAGACGTAATCATCAAGTTGATGAATTGCAAATTTTTCGAAAGAATATCAATGTGCAGGTCATCAAACTGAACAAGTGGATTCAACAATAGTGGAACAAAGGTAACATCATGCTGAGAATACTGATACCCAGAGGAGCGTCAAGATTCGCTAAACCTCATGAGCGTGTTTAGTCAATGAATTAATTTGCAGTGATCTGTTCAGAAAATGACTGTAAACATGACAAGTGAAACTATGTGATTTAAGGTGCAGCCAAATAGCAATCCCACCCACATGCACAGAACTTAACGGTAGACTGATAGTCTATCTGGGGCAAAAAAACACAGTTTTATGGTATTGGTATACTGGAGAAGGCAAAAGCATGTTGCCTTGAAAGCGAAAACAACCAAGAAACATCAAACAGGCTTCTCTTTTTTTCAGAGCATTAATGAGATGCTACTATTTATATATTCATTTGTAGTCCACATGCACTTAACAGGCGGAACCTCGAAAAAGATCGTGGAAACATTCATAACATAATTGGCCCATACCTTATCAAATCGAAGGTGTAGAACAGCGAACTTCCCTGCCCCTTGTTTTCCATTAGCATCAGTAACCTCTCTAAGGTACTTGCTACCAACTACTTCACTTTGCCCTGGAGGATACCGGAGGCGATTGACAAGAGCATCTCCAAGAGATCTGATATGAGGTACAAATCTCAGAGCTTGAAAGTTGACCTTGCAACGTAGACGCTGGATATCCTTATGCATGTTGTCAAAAGCCAATCGGTGTGAAAATGGGGCAATGGCAGCTATTCCATAACTGTCGACCATGAAAAAAATGTCATCATCCTAGTTTAAGTAGTGAAGTCATGAACTATTTACATAGCTCTGTCCATCCTTCTGAGAAGTGCTTATGGAACAGATATATAATTACAGATTTGGAACCCTTTCAATATGAAATGTATGGTGCACATGAATGATGCAGAAAGCAGAATAAATCACCCTGCTATTAATGAAACAGTAATTCGTGTAAACCCCTCCTACATGAACCATGTGTGAATCTTCAATCTACTCTTTTTCAAGTAATGCCAGGCTTACAACAATTAATAAACTCAAAAAGACTCAAAAGACTCGATTGAGATTATTCTTCTCAAAATTCGGTCTAATTGAAGCTACAAAAAATGCCATGAAGTTACAAGAGAATACTGCGAACATCTCCTTGTATGCATACAAATCAGGCATCATATGGAAATTTTAGTCATTGAGAGATTATTTTAGAACTAGGAAGTGAAAGGAAAAGTTTAGCCCTTGATATGTGGCTCCCCAAAAAACTAAAAGTACTTGGGCATCACGTGTCAATTTTTGCTTATACTTGTATTTCAAATTAAACGTTTTGCAAGTAGTTGTTGATATGTACATAGTTAATCTTAGTTTTATGTCGTCAAAAACTTTGACCACCTAAACAAGTATAGCATTGTGTTAACATAACTCTTCACCAAAAATCTTGCATGGCAACCCTTACACTCTGTTTCTGAGTTTTGGACGGAAAAGAAAAGAATAGAAAACTTAAATTAGAACAGAAAAGAAAAGAATAGAAAACTTGAAGTTTTCATTTGTGTTGTTTCTGAGTTTTTAATAGAAAAGAATAGAAAATTTAAAAATTTTCTTTTCTTGCGTTTTTGAGTTCCAATGAAAAGAAAAGAAAAATATCACTTTTATAAATTTACCCTTCTATTAATTATAACCATTGAACCATGAATAAAATATGTAAGATAAATTTAACCAAAGAAAAAAATTCCATAATCAAACACAAATATCCAAATAAATGTTAAACAAAAACTACTTCTACAAAGTCATTGACATACCATATCCAAAAGTCATCAAACATAATCTGTATTAAATGGGAAAAAAAAATACCACATTTGTTCCATAAAGAGAATTTAATTTAATTTCTTTTTATTTGTTTCGAGAGAAAAAAAGTTTTATTTATTTTTATAGAAATATAAAATAACAATTCATTCACGTTTATCAATGAACATAAAATTAAAAAAAATATATTATTAAATTTTTTAAATTATGAAAATAAGACTTTTTTATATAAAAAAGTGGAAGAGATATTATTAACTAAAGCTAAAAGAGAAAACATGTGTTTTACTTGCTTAAACATCGATCAATAACAATTTACGATTTGAAATTTGACTAATAAATTTTGGAGTCTAGACATCGAAGAAAATATCTGAGTTGATTGAACAAGATTTTAAAGTCTTCATGCTAGCAAGGAATAAATTGCAGCTATTTTATTGGAAAAATCTGGAAGAAATGATTCTTTAGTATCTTATTTGACAATTAACAAATAAAATAAAATAAAAAGAGCTTACTATTTTAGAATTAGTATGTAACAGGGCCTAAAATAATATTCTCTGAAGAATCTCATTTACTAGGAAAAAAAATTCCAATAAAATCTCATTTCTTTTCACAGTAGTAGTCTGCCAAAATTTTTTTAACGAATATTCACTAATGAAGAAAATTAAAATCTATATTCCACTGCTGTGAAGAACTCTTACATAGTTGCATGTAAAGTACTTAGTTCTTTACTAGAAAAGATAAATGTAATTGATCCACTAATGAATCTGATTTGCTTCTACAGGGGAGAGAGAAAGAAAGAAAGACGTTAGGTTTAGTAGATAAAAACAAATTGGGGACATGGGTTATAATTTAAAATTTATTATATTGAAAGTTGAGGATAATATGGGAATTATAAAAATATTACTTATTCCAATTTCTTTTCCGTCCAAATCATGCCAATTTTGGACGGAAAACTTCGGCAGGAAAAGTGGCCAAGTTTTCTATCCATTTCTTTTCTTTTCCGTTTATTAAAAAACTCAGAAACATAGGAATTGAAAAGAAAACTTAAATTTTCCGTCCATTTCTTTTCTTTTCTGGCCATTTTAAAACTCAGAAACAGAGCCTTAGTGTATCGAGTGATCTCAGACCTCGATCCTTAATAACACCTAAGAGGAGTTGTTTTTCTTTATATTATAATATTATAATACACACGTCTTAGTTCAGCGAATAACAAGCTTCGTGTTGATCTTGCTGACAAGATTCGCAAATATGAAGAGGAAAACAGAGAGCTGGTCTTTAAGTTAGAGGAGAAAAATGCAAAGAACATGAATTACGAGCAAAAGATTTAGGGACTCGACGAAACAATTAAAAGTCTAAAGGGTCTCTTGTCGGTTTCAGAGAAGAAGCGTGCAGAAGCAGAAAAAAAGGGTAAAGCATATAAAGAGATGAGACAGATGTTGTACTCCATGGTGGGTGGTGGGTCCTCACCAATAAGAAAACTAGCAGACAATGGAGGAGAATAAAGAATGTCATGGGAAAGAAAGAAAAATGGCAGACAAGCTTTTGAGAAAAGAAAAGCATAGGTCACAAGTTTTTTGATTTTTCTTGTTAGTGGCTTAGCTTAGGTGATTAGCATAGGTCACGGGTCTAGTTTTCATTTGCTTTATATATCATCCCATGCTGCTGAAGGAAATAATCAGAGTGTGAAAGAACAAAAACATCCGAGAGCAAGAGAGAAAAGAGTGAGGGAATTTCATCCGAGAGTTTAGAAAAACAGAGAGAAAATAAGATCAAACAAATAGTTATTTTGTTTGGGTTTTCATTACATAGTTATTGTGGTGAGGTAATTTGAGTGTGTACTCAAATTAGGATATCTTTGTATTCTCTCTATTGATTCTAGTGGATTTTTCGGAGATCGTCCCGTGGTTTTTACCTCTTAGTTATAGAGGGTTTTCCACGTAAAAATCTTGGTGTCTCGTGCTTGGTTATTTCTTCTCATCATTTCCTGCAGTGGTTATTATTTTTGGTGGAACTGCAAATTTAATCTGTTTCGCGTTTACTGATATTTTTGGCCATTTAATTTATCAAAGGCAACAGTATTTGGGAGGTGATTTTTCCCAACAATTGGTATCAGAGCTAAAGTTATTTTGCTCAGTTATTTCTGATAAATTCTATGGAGGAATCAGGTGGAGCCATGATTAAATTGACCTCTTCAAATTTTTCGATCTGGAAGTCCAGAATGGAGGATATCCTTTACTGTAAGGATTTATATGAACCGTTGGAGCTCGAGGGAAAGAAGCCCGCGGATAAATTTGAGGCTGATTGGAAAAAGATGAACAGGAAGACTATTGGTCACATCCGGCAATGGATTGATCAAAGTGTGTTCCACCATGTTTCGCAGGAGACGGATGCTCACGCTCTATGGACAACACTGAAGTCCATGTACGAGAAGAAGAATGCACAAAATAAAACTTTTGTGATTCGGAAAATTGTGAACTTGAAGTACAAAGACGGGAGCAGTGTGTCGGAGCATATGAGTGAGTTTCAAGGTTTGGTGAACCAGTTGTCTACCATGGAGTTGAATCTTGATGATGAGATTCAGGCTCTTTTGCTTCTCAGTTCATTGCCGAACAGCTGGGAAACTTTGGTGGTGTCTCTAAGCAATTCAGCTCCCGCAGGAAAAATAACCATGCAGTCGGTCAAAGACAGTCTTCATAATGAGGAGACTAGGCGAAAGGAGCAAGGCTTTAATTTCGAGACACATGCTCTTGTTGCAGAGAACAGAGGCAGAAGCAATTTCAGGGGATCTCACCAAGGAGATAAAAGTCGTAGCAAAAGCAAAAATCACCGGAGCAAGTCAAAGACCAGACAAGGCGATACGTATAGATGTTTCTATTGTAATAAGGAAGGTCATTACAAAAGAAATTGCAAGAGCTGGTTAGACAAGCAGAAAAATGGTGAGCAAAGAAAGGTTGAGGAGAAGAACACTGCAGCCACAGTCACCGAAGATGTTGTGATTCTTTCATTTGGGGAAGAAGAATGCTTGCATGTTGATGATCAGAAAGTTGATTGGGTGGTGGATACTGGTGCTTCGTATCATGCTACACCCAAGAGGGAATTCTTCACAACTTATAAAGCTGGAGACTTTGGGTATGTGAGAATGGGGAATACTGATCAGTCCAAGATTATTGGAATTGGAGATGTTTGCATTCAGACAGGTGTTGGTTGCACTATTACCTTGAAGGATGTTAGACACGTTCCTGATTTGCGTCTCAACTTAATTTCTGGCATGGCCTTGGACAGAGAAGGCTATGAGAATCACTTTGGCAGTGGAAAGTGGAAGCTTACCAAAGGCTCTATGGTGATTGCAAGAGGTGCTGCTTGTTGCTCGTTGTACAAGACTCATGTGAAGGTGTGTTCCAGTGAATTGAATGCAGCGGAGGATGATTGTTCGCTAAACTTGTGGCATAAGAGGCTTGGCCACATGAGTGAGAAAGGGTTGCAGTTATTAGCAAAAAGGTCACTCATTTCTTTTGCTAAAGGTACTATTTTAAGCCCTTGTGATTATTGTTTATTTGGAAAACAACATAAAGTTTCTTTTAGTAGTTCAGCTAAAAGAAAATCAGAGTTACTAGAGAGAGTATATTCTGATGTATGTGGACCCATTGAGGTTGAGTCTTTGGGTGGAAATAGGTATTTTGTTACCTTTATTGATGATGCTTCACGGAAGGTGTGGGTATATTTGTTGAGAACAAAAGACCAGGTATTCCAGCATTTTCAGAGTTTTCATGCTATGGTTGAAAGAGAGACTGGAAAATTATTGAAGTGCCTTCGCAGCGACAACGGAGGGGAATACACATCAAAGGAGTTTGCTGATTATTGTAATAAAATTGGCATTCGGCATGAGCAGACTGTTCCTGGTACCCCACAACATAATGGTGTAGCTGAGAGAATGAACCGCACTATTGTTGAGAGAGTGCGAAGCATGTTGAGAATGGCTAAACTGCCTAAGTCATTCTGGAGTGAAGCTGTTCGTACTGCTTGCTATCTGATTAATAGATCTCCATCAGCGCCTTTGAATTTCCAGATTCCAGAGGAGATTTGGAGTGGTAAGGATGTGTCATATTCTTACTTGAGAATATTTGGGTGCAAGGCTTTTGCACATATCCCCAAGGAACAAAGATCGAAGCTTGATGACAAATCTACTCCGTGTATTTTTGTTGGCTATGGAGATGCAGAGTTTGGATATCGGCTATGGGATCCAGTGCAGAGGAAATTATTCAGAAGCAGAGATGTGGTGTTTCACGAGCACCAAAATTATGAGGATTTTGATAATGTTGCACAGCCCAGAGATAATAGAGTTCCAGACCTCAGCGGAGTTCCTTCTCCATTACAGAATGCCACAGTTGGAGAAGGAGGGCAGAATGAAGATTTGACTGATACAGATTTGCATGATGGTGATGGGTCAGATGCAGAGAGTGTTGATCAGGGGGAGCAACCTGACATTGAAGAACCTCAGCTAAGAAGATCCACGAGAGAACGTGTGCCATCAGTCAGATATCCTTCATCTGAATATCTTTTAGTTGCTGATGATGGGGAGCCAGAGAATTTTCAAGAAGTCAAGACTCATAAGGAGAAGAGCAATTGGCTGAGAGCTATGCAGGAAGAGATGGATTCTTTACACAAGAATCATACTTATGAGTTAACTACACTTCCAAAGGGCAGAAAAGCATTGAAGAACAAATGGGTGTTCAAGCTGAAAAAGGATGGTGAAAAACTAGTGAAGTACAAGGCTCGGTTGGTCGTCAAAGGTTTTGCTCAAAAGCAAGGTATTGACTTCGATGAGATTTTTTCTCCAGTTGTGAAGATGACTTCTATTCGAGTGGTGTTGGGATTAGTAGCTAGTATGGATCTTGAGCTTGAGCAACTAGATGTGAAAACTGCATTCCTTCATGGTGATTTGAAGGAGGAAATCTACATGGAGCAGCCAGAGGGATTTGAAGTTAAAGGGAAAGAGCACTTGGTTTGCAGGTTGCAGAAAAGTTTGTACGGCCTGAAACAAGCTCCAAGACAGTGGTACATGAAATTTGATTCATTTATGGTGGATCAAGGTTATAGTAGAACAGTTGCAGATCACTGTGTGTATGTAAAAAAGTTCCCAGATGGTAACTTCGTTATTCTGTTGCTATATGTAGATGATATGTTGATAGTTGGGCAAGATGCTAACATGATTCACAGGCTCAAGGGTGAGTTGTTCAAGTCCTTTGATATGAAGGACTTAGGTCCTGCTAAGCAGATTTTGGGCATGAAGATTGTTCGTGACAGGAAAGCTAAGAGGTTGTGGTTGTCACAAGAGAAGTATGTTGAGCGGGTACTTGCAAGGTTCAACATGGGTGATGCTAAGCCAGTTAACACACCACTGGCCAATCACTTTAAGTTAACAAAGAGTATGTGTCCTTCTACTAAGGAAGGGAGAGATGATATGGCAGCAGTTCCTTACTCCTCTGCTGTAGGGAGTCTTATGTATGCAATGGTTTGTACGCGGCCGGATATTGCTCATGCAGTTGGCGTTGTGAGCAGGTATTTATCAAATCCTGGTAGAGAACATTGGGAAGCAGTTAAGTGGATTCTTAGATACTTGAAAGCTACTTCCAGTTTATGTTTGGGTTTTGGTGGTTCGAGTCCAGTCTTGGAGGGTTTCACAGATGCAGACATGGCAGACTCTGAAGAGAAGAAGTCTACTTCGGGGTATTTGTTTACTTTTGCAGGGGGAGCTGTATCATGGCAGTCTAAGTTGCAAAAGTGTGTTGCTTTGTCTACAACTGAATCAGAGTATATTGCCGCAACGGAAGCAGGCAAGGAGATGTTATGGTTAAAACGATTTCTCCAAGAGTTGGGTTTGACACAAGATGAGTATGTGGTTTATTGTGATAGTCAAAGTGCAATTGATTTAACCAAGAACGCCACTTATCATAATCGTACCAAGCATATTGATGTTCGTTATCACTGGCTTCGAGAAGTGATGGAAAAGGAGTTGATGAAAGTCAAGAAAGTTCATACCGATGAGAACCCCTCGGATATGCTGACAAAAGTTGTGACACGCGACAAGCTGGAATTTTGCAAGGAGTTGGTTGTGATGAATTCCAAGTGACGGGGTCACAGAAAATACTCTCTTATGGGTTCGGAGGGGGAGATTGTTGTACTCCATGGTGGGTGGTGGGTCCTCACCAATAAGAAAACTAGCAGACAATGGAGGAGAATAAAGAATATCACGGGAAAGAAAGAAAAATGGCAGACAAGCTTTTGAGAAAAGAAAAGCATAGGTCACAAGTTTTTTGATTTTTCTTGTTAGTGGCTTAGCTTAGGTGATTAGCATAGGTCACGGGTCTAGTTTTCATTTGCTTTATATATCATCCCATGCTGCTGAAGGAAATAATCAGAGTGTGAAAGAACAAAAACATCCGAGAGCAAGAGAGAAAAGAGTGAGGGAATTTCATCCGAGAGTTTAGAAAAACAGAGAGAAAATAAGATCAAACAAATAGTTATTTTGTTTGGGTTTTCATTACATAGTTATTGTGGTGAGGTAATTTGAGTATGTACTCAAATTAGGATATCTTTGTATTCTCTCTATTGATTCTAGTGGATTTTTCGGAGATCGTCCCGTGGTTTTTACCTCTTAGTTATAGAGGGTTTTCCACGTAAAAATCTTGGTGTCTCGTGCTTGGTTATTTCTTCTTATCATTTCCTGCAGTGGTTATTATTTTTGGTGGAACTGCAAATTTAATCTGTTTGGCGTTTACTGATATTTTTGGCCATTTAATTTATCAAAGGCAACAGTATTTGGGAGGTGATTTTTCCCAACAACAGAGAGATGATATTTTACTCAAACTAGAGGAAGAGACTAGGAAGCTTGAAGACCAGCTCAAAAGGAAGAGGGAACAGTTCGAACATCTAAAACAAGCCCATGAAAAGGTTCGAGAACAACTCCAAGCTAAGTCGAAAGTGTGGGAGAAGGAGAAATCAACATTGCTTGATGAGATTGATACACTGCAGGACAACTTAGATTCTCAAACTAGAATTTCGAAAGATCTTCAGAGCCGGTTACAGATGTGCAATCAAGCTCTAGCTCATGAAGAGAGCCGGAGAAAGCGCCTGGAAGTTCAACTTTTGGAATCCAAAACAAGCCTTGACAATGTTTCTACAGAATGTGAGGAGGCAAAGTTGAAACTTGAATCCCTGTCAGGTCAGAGGGATAAAGAAATTGCAACTTTGAGAGATTTGCTGGCCACAAAGGAAACGTTTTACAAAGAGATGGAATACAGAGTCAGAAGGCTAGAGCAAGAGAATCAGGAGTTGGTCTTATCCCTTAAAGACTTCCAGGAAGCTCAGATTCAGGAAGCAGGAAGTTCTTCTTCGATGTCAAAGCTTCGGACCAAACTCAAAGGTTTGGAGCAGATTCACAAAGAACGCTCAACAAAATTTAAAGCCAAAGAAGCTGAATGGAGATCTGAAATGGAAAAGTTAACAGAGGAATTGAATTGCTGCAGGTCTGAGCAAGAGAGTAGTGGCAAAGTTATAGAGGAACTCAAAATGGAGTTGGAAGGTTGCCATTCTCTAATAATGCAGTTAATGTTGCAGACTGAGGAATCTTCTGTGATGTTATTGGTATTTAAATCGGAATTCATGGAGGCTTATCTGAAGCTTACTGATGAGAAGGCAGACAAGGATCTCAAAGACATGGAGAACGAGAATGATCTTTCTCTTCTAAAGAAACAGTTGGAGATGAAGAACGCTGCTCTCACTAATGCACTGAAAGATGTAGAATTAGAGCGTGGAAAAGTAGAATCATTATCGAGCAGAATGGTGGAGTCGTTGAATCAGCAGCTTACATTGAAGAAAGAGCTTGATATGAATAAGGAAATGCTTGTGGAATCTTCTGCTTGTCAAGTACATTTAAAGGAGCAAGTGGTGCAGATGAAAGGCAACTTAAATAGAGTTTGTGATGCCTTGGATAGGGCAAATGAAGAACTGGCTCAGAAATTCTGTGAAGTAAATGAAGCTGAATTTGAATTGCATATATGGAAATCTATTGCTGAGCGTTTGAAAGCTAATGTAGAAGAAAACTATCAGTTGCGCAAAGAAGTGGAAGCTTCTCTTCTGGAACAAGTCTCAGTTGAGGTTACTCTTAAACAAGAGAAAGAAATCTTGGTACATGTGTTGGAAGAAAAAGATGGAAGAATAGATGATCTTCAGCAAAAGGTTTCGTCATTGGATCGGGAGCTGAAGTCGAGAGAAGGCCTTGCACAAGTGTTGGAAGAGAAGGAAATAGCTCAAAACAAGAGCTCAAAACAAAAGAGTGCTGCAAGTACAGAGCCACCGATGGTAAATGAAAAGCGCAATGGTTTAGAGAAAGAAATAGAATGGTGGGAAAAAGAGTGGGTGAACAAAGAACTTGAAGGAGCCATTTTTGCACAACTAGAAGCCGAGAGAATCTATGAGCGCGAGAAAAAGAGTCTTCACCAGCTTGTAGATGAGAAAGACCAGAGAATTGTTGATCTCCAGCAGCATGTAAGGTCCCTAGAGCAGGAGTTTGAAAATTCTACTTCCTCCTTTTCATCTCAACTAATCAACATGCAGGCGGAGACTGATTTGCTCCAAAAAGCTTGGGAGAAGTTCACAACAACCGTCATTCTTAAGGAGCTAGAAATCCAAGAGAAAAATTTATTGATTGGAGAATTGGAAAATGATTCGATTAATTTACAGCAGAAACTGAAGTTGCAAGAGAAAACCTGTTCTAGCTCAGAAGTTGAGTTGGAGGCGAAAAAGATTGAAATCAAGAAATTGACTTGTCAATACGATACAGAATTCAGAAGCTTAGACAATTCAATTAAGAATCTTGACAATGAGAAAAGAAATTTGACATTAGAAAAGGAAAGATTGTTGGGTATTATTGGGGAACTATCAGATATGATCTTTAAGTTCTATAGCGAAGACATGCAACTGATGGGAACCTTGGGGAGGATTATGCATAATCTTGATGAAGAAGATGAATTATTTGATCCTGTAAAAGAAAACTTGATTATTCCTCCTCCTCCTCCCATTACAAAGAAAGTTGAAAAACTGCCATTGATTATTCCTTCCTCGCCGTCTACTGACGAAAGATCGCCGTTGAGAGCTCTCAACAGTTAGCTGCAACTGGGGAAAGAGCTATTTTCTTATAGCTTGTAGTAGTAGTATTGTATTTCTTAGTAGTAGTTCTTTCTCTTATATTTGTACCAAATTATTTTATTTGTTTGGTATGGCAGACTAATGCATGTACACTACAAATCAATTTGATAGTAGATTCTAGTAAATTGTTTTTCTACTACGAATACGAATTCACTGGGAGCATATTTGCTTCTGAACTACTACTAGTTGTTAGCATGCTCTGAATAATATTAAGTGTTTAATTTATTTATTTTAAAGCCTAATAAGTGTTTAATTAATATTTCTTTCGGTTTTATTTGCAAAAAGATTTGTTTCACTAAAGAGTTTCTTTTTTTAATAATTAAATATAAATAAAATAATATATTCAAATCTGACCATATAATTGTATTATTATGTCAGTCCGCTAAACTAAACATTTATCATAATTAAAAATAATCGTCAATAAATATATCTTTGAAAATTTATAAATTTTGTAAATGATACACTGAGGAGTACTTCATTAACTGGAGAAAATTGAAATAAAGGAAGTAGGTGAAATATTTCTGTGGTTATTATTTTTTGTTCTTTTTCCTGGATATAAAAGATGAACCGCATATTCCAAAATTTGTCCCCGCCAGAAGGAAAACGTAGTGACAGGTGGCTAAAAAATTAGGCCTTCCGGCGGCAAGACCAGTCAAAACCCCAATATTGTGAAAATAATCGGAGCAAGTTATTCTTCTATCTGTAGACGTGAAAACAACTTTTAACGGACCTCTGCAACTTCCGTCTTTCAACTCCGTCGCGTCTCCGCCGTGCGTTTGAGGTAAATCTACGTCCTTTTTCCAAGAATTTCCTCTGTCCTTGATTCTGGGATTTATGTTACTAGGTAGTGAATTTATCGAACTACTTCCCACTGTCAGAATTGAGTTTTATTTGCAGTTATAATTTGTTTGTGTGTATGCATATATATGTAATGCATATAATTGTTTTATAAATATTTAGGGGCTGTATGAATAGTTCTACTTCATTTTGACTAAGAATAATACTTTGTGAGGTGAAAATAATGTTTGATTAGCTCAGTGCTTATAAATTTGAAGAATTATATTTCTAGGGTTTTTTTGGAATTGGGGATAAGTAAGATGGATTTAGTTTTTAAGGAGTCATGTTTATGCTAATTACTTTGCCCTAGAACGTAGTTCTCTATGGTCATTTATTATCCGAGCTCACATGAAGAGGAATTTGAATTCATCAGATCGTGCTGATGATGAGAAGATATAGTTTCTTTTGTTTGTTTCCTGGTGCAAGTAAAAGTATTTCCTAGGGGGAAAAAGGTACAAAGTACTAGGTTGATCAGATTGTCTTGTTTGGCCAACTAGTGGCGAAACCTATATCTTTTGTGCTAAACTATGTAGGATATCTAATCGGTTTTGATTGGACCCAAACTCTCTTATTTTGGAGAAGAAGGATCTGGCAATAATGAGCAGGCAGGCTCTTCTGAATGTGGATTTGGATAAAGTGAATTTAAACTAATGGATAGGTGCATTGGAACTTTGAAGAGAAGAACGAGGGGAATGGGGATAAGTTGAACAGTTGCTGTCACTAGATCTAGAAGACTAGCGGTTTTATTAGTTAATAGTTATGGAAAAATTGTAGTAAATTAAGAAGGAAAGAAGAAACATTCTTTAGTCTAGAACAAGAAAATGTGTAGCGTCGTCCTTAACCGAATCTGACATGGTGCATCAACTTGTTAATAATAACTCATAAAAATCAGAGTTAACGTCCGTAAAGTAGTATATTAAATGTTATAGAGGACTTAAGCTTTTAGACCTGGATAACTATGTTCCAAATCAGCTCTCTTCAAATTTCCCTTGAAGTTGAAACAAAGTTTCAAGTTCTGATTTCATTGAACTTCATCTGGCTTATTTTGATATATATATATATATACATATATATATATATATATCTACGGAAAAGATCGGAGACATACCCTTCTATTTAGCGTACCTTCTTATCCAGCATACCTATTTAAAACAAAACAAAACTAAAAAACTCACCTCTTTGTTTCTTCTCTCTCTACTAGGTCGAAACATTCAGAGGATATACAACCCCCTCATCCGATTCACTGCAAGCCTCATCCGATTCACATCAAGCACCAAATCTAGGTCGACAAATTCAGAGGAATCGTAACCCCCCTCATCCTATTCACTGCAAGCAACAAAACAAGGTCGATAAATTCAGAGGTAAAACCCTCGTTTCCCCGATTCGGAGGTAAAATCCTCGTTTTTTCAGTGGGTTTATATGCACATGTTTTTCTGTTATGAGAAACATTAGCAATGGGTGCTAATTTTAGTTGGTTTAAACTTGCAGCTGCTTTGGTAGGGACTGGCGGATTTGATACTATCCCAAATTCAAGAATCACCGTGAGTTTTCCCCTTTCTCTTTTGTTCTTCCCAATTTTCTCTTCTTGTTTATGCTGTGTTTTTTGTTCACTTTTTGCTTCAATGCTCTGTTTCTTGTTCACTTTTAGCTTCTATGCTCTGTTTTTCATTTCATTTCTTCTAAATTGGCTTATTTTCTATCGAAAGAAATTAACTTTTTTCCATTTACGATCAGAATTAAGTAACAGGTCCTTGAAAAAGTGGGTATTTTTTGGGAACCATTTTTGCCTATATAGAAAGGTTATTAAACTTCTTTGCAGGATAGTCTAACAAAAGTAAAACTTCTTTTTCTCTCTCCTCTCCTCCTCCTCTTTCTCTCTCCTCTACTCCTTATATTTCCTCCACCTCTCTCCTCTTTCTCTCTCCTCTCTCCTCTTTCTCTCTCTCCTCTTCCTTTATCTTAATTAATTGTTATTTTAATATTATAATAATACTGTTAATAATAATATTAACATTAATAATAATAATAATAATACCGATAATAATAATACCGATAATAATAATAATACCGATAATAATAATAATAATAATTAATAATAATAATAATACTGATGATGATAATAATAATAATAATAATAATAATAATAATAATAAAATAATAACTAATAATAATAATACCGATAATAATAATAATCCCGATAATAATAATAATACTGATAATAATAATAATAATTAATAATAATAATACCGATAATAATAATAATAATATTGATAATAATAATACCATGAATAATAATAATAATAATAATACCGATAATAATAATAAAAATAAAAATAATTAATAATAATAATACCGATAATAATAATAATAATACCTATAATAATAATAATACCGATAATAATAATAATAATCCCGATAATAATAATAATACTGATAATAATAATAATAATTAATAATAATAATAATAATATTGATAATAATAATACCATGAATAATAATAATAATAATACCGATAATAATAATAATAATAATAATAATAATAATAATACTGATAATAATAATAATAATACCTATAATAATAATACCGTTATTAATAATAATAATAATAATAATAATAATACCGATAATAATAATACTAATACTACTAATAATATCGATAATAATAATAATAATACCGTTAATAATAATATTAACATTAATAATAATAATAATGATAATAATAATAATACCGATAATAATAATAATAATAATAATACCGATAATAATAATACTAATAATATCAATAATAATAATAATACCAATAATAATAATAATATTTATAATTTTTGTAATTTATAATTTCCTTAATTATATTTGCTAATAATTACAAAAAAAACTAATTTGATATTAATTATAAAAATCAATTGATACAAATAAGACCGATAATAATAATCTATATAATAATACAAATAATAATAATACAAATAATAATAATATTTATAATTTTTATATTTTATAATTTCCTTAATAATAATACAGATAATAAATATTTTTATTTTTCGAATTTTAATGTAATTTTTCGTTATGCCGTGCCTGAAGGCACGGGCAATTACTAGTTTTTTAAATCCTCAAGGTTAAACTCATTATGAGTTTATTTGGTTTTAGTACAATCAATTAAATAAAATAACTAAAATGTACTTCCAGCCAGTTATCATCTTTGATGTTTTCAAAACTTACGAATCATATCAATTTTAAATTTTAGGATTTTGAAAATTGACTGGAAAAAGTAAAAATATATCTCTAATTTTTTAACAGCGGGAATATATTTTTTGCTCCTTAAATATACCAATCTAAGGATTACAGGTTATGCATTTGTTATTTTAGTATTTATGAATCTTTTCTTTTGTGCTTAAGAACTTTAGTTTTTACTGTGGCTTTAGTTTCTTTTCTCTATTCTCTTAACCTCTTTTTTAAATGCACTTAATGAAATGTGTAGATGATAAAAAATAACCATAAAGGTCACTAAAAGTATATTTTTGTATTACGTATTTGGTGCACTTCTCCAAGCTATTTGTTAAGAAACCTTGAATAACTATGTTGAAATACATAAATTTGCAAGTGTTAATTGTATGGATCTCAAAGTAATCTCAGAAAAATCAATTTAGATTACAAAAATAATGTTATAATGTTGGTTATGTGTTGTTCATTGTTATGTGGTGTTATGAGTTTAAAGTTTGAAAGCTACTTCAATTAGAAGTACAACCTCAAGGAAAAGTATATTCTCTAATTTCATTTTCTTCTAAAATGTTAAAGTTAGTATTACCTTATTAAATAATAGAGTTTAGTAGCTCAAACAATACCATTCATTAATTCAAACAATATATACAATCATGTGTTTCTTGGTGATTAATTGACATAGTATCTAATTTTCATATGTCATTTATGTGATGCTCCCAAATTTGAGCTTATACAATTCAATTTAAGTAGTCAAAATACAAAACACTATATTAACTCACATAATCATAATTTTATAATACCGTATATCGCACGATAATATACATACTAAGTCCTCGCTACAATTACTGGCACACTATTCTACAACTTGGTGAGGATTACTACAGCTACTAACTCGGACCATCACTCCATTCTCCTGTTCTCCCCACTAGCCCCGGCTACATTCTCATTTCTTGAAAAGAATTAGGAAACAAAAGGGTAAGCTCGAATAGCTCAGTAAAAAGTATCATGACTAAAATAACGGAAAATAAAATTATCTTTAACCTTCAACAGTGATTAAATCAGAGATTTAGAAAATGCTAGACATCATAAATTTTTAACGAATAACTTGCAGCGGAATAACCCATCTATTAGGAGAGTCAAATAGACAATAATGTCTAATATTTTCTCCAAATTAAAATTCATCATTTGGACTCCATTATCGGTAACACCAATGATCATGATTATGCCAAACAACCGTTCTTCTTTGCACCAAGGCCAAAGAGAACTTTCACCACGTGTCTTTGCCACATAAGCTAAAAACACTCGACAACCATAATGTCTTTGCACCCAGGCCAAAGACATTCATAATAACTTGAGTCCTGATGGTTAGTACAAATAACAAAGAATAAACAGAA
This sequence comes from Aralia elata, assembly GCA_034770075.1. Taxonomy (NCBI): domain Eukaryota; kingdom Viridiplantae; phylum Streptophyta; class Magnoliopsida; order Apiales; family Araliaceae; genus Aralia; species Aralia elata. The sequence continues at coordinate 13,930,458 of CM068378.1, forward strand.
ATAATAAGAATAATAAAACAATGAATGAATATTAGAGATCTGTAATTTATTTATGTTCAAGAAATAATTTACTTTGTTCATAATTCAATAATGTCCAAATTATCAACATGATGTCCAAAATATCGGAATGAGTTAAAGCCCAAGAATATTGTCCACGATTCATAGATAGGAAGTTCAATGGTAAGGTTCACGGTACCAAAAATATTTAACAGTCTAAAATGTTCACAGTTCAAATAGAGAGTTCAAGTCAAAATGTTCATAGTCCAAATGAAATTTCAAAAGTTCACATTCCAAAAGTTCACAGTTCAAATACAACAGTTAGAATTCAACAGGAAGGTTCAGATAAAAAGATATTAGATGAAACACAAATTATTAAAGAATTTTTAACGGTTATTTCAGAAATTTTTACCGTTTAATGTTAAGGGCTGTAGAAATAAATAATAATTTGTTACCATAGTAGGTTTAAATTTAGGAGTATGAAGAAAATGATATCTCTTACCTTAGCATGTGACTATATTCCGCTTTTTATGTAATTGATCAGCCTATATGTGTATTTATAATTAAATCAGTAATTATCACATATAAGTTTTATAGTGTATACTAATTCGTATCTTGTAAAATTGTCAAAAATTGACTTAATGGTATTTGTAAAATAAATTGGTGTAGTGTATAAAATGAAGTGGAGTAAACTTTCAAAATAATTTTGAAATAATAAAATAACTTTTCAAAACAATCTTCCAAATGAAGTTTTTCAAAATGAATTTTCTAAAGGAAGAGTTGTAAATATTGTGTAATGTGTGTGGGTTTTTGTGTAACTATACTTTAGAGAAAAGACTCACCTGAGCAATCCTTGCACTTTTACTGATGTTACCAACACTCAAGTATTCTTAGCACACTAAAAAAAGCACTCACATTAAGAAATATTTAGAAAATGGGGGGAAGAACAAGTAAGAAAGTTATGTCAACTCTTTATGCCAAACCCCTTTTTATAGCTAAAACTTAACCGCACATCAACTATATAGCGTACTTTTCACATTTTAAGATTATCTTTAATCCACCACACATTATTTTGCCGTAATTTTCACATTTCAAGATTACCTTCAATCTACTACATATAATTTTGGCACAACTTTCATATTTCAAGACTACCTTTAATCTACCACATAATTTTGGACAAATTTCACATTTTAGGATTACATTTTCTTTACTATTCATAATTATCCATCTTCTGCATTAGTTACTTAATGTATTAATATCACAGATATTTATGTATACAATGTTATTTACCTAATGTATTAATGAGTTTGTCTAACTTTTTAGTATCTGCGACTTTTAATACGTAACTTTCCATTATTACCCTTGCTATTGTGACAATTATTGGTTCAATACTGTGAAATATTGTAGTGACACCGTGCGTTACTGTTTATTTATTACCGGGTATTTTAACAGTCAAATGTAACAATTCTGCCGACAATTTTTATTAACGGTTATTTTGATGTATTATGTATCTGACAATTATTCTGTTGTGGGGTCCACCAATGATTAGTTGTTACGGCGCCGTCGTACGGTACCAAATGTTTTTTAGTGTCTTCACTAATTTTTTTTTATTTATAATTTGCACATATCATCCTTAACTTTAATTTTTTTTATCAATTTAACGCCTTACTGTTTAGAATAATATATAAAGATAAAATAAATTTTATTAATTAAAAGTTGAGGTTTTACAATTTATTTATTGGTTTCATTCATTTTGAATTTCTTATTGATTTACATTGTAAATAAATTAGATTAAAATTAATTAGGAGTGAGTTGAGAAATATATGATATAATCAATTAAATATAGGGTTAAATTATTTTTTTCCCACTAAAGTGAACCCTAATTTACATTTACATCACCGATTTTTTTTTGATTTCTGGCTTTTTCTACGACAGTCAGATCTACCCATTTCGTATAAACTAATTACTCTTTGTTCACGCATAATTAGTTACCTACCCATTTAGATAACTATAATTATTCTTTAAATCATCCCAAGTAATCAATTGATTCATTCAACCCATTTCGTAGAAACTAATTTGAGACCCAATTTGAAACCCCAATTCTAGACAAAGAGCAAAGTGAATAAATCTTTGTTTGGTGAAGTCGGTGGGTGGTTCGGCGATCACATCAATGCTTTTACTAGAGAAGATGAAGGAAAGGGCTAAAGCAAAGGAGTTGATTTGAGTGAGAATGAATTCATTCTCAGATTCTTTTTGTTTGGCTCTGTTTAATAGAGGGGCTTATTTATTTTTTATTTTTGATAAAGGGGTTTATAAATTGAGAAGGTAATTAACCTTTTATTCTTGTTCTTTAAATATTTTAATTTTTATTTAAACTTTAATTTAATTTTTTAGCAATATATATATATATATATAATATCACATTTAAGTTATTAATTTTTTCTATTTTATAATTGTGAAGTTAAAAGATTTTATTTGGTTGCTTTTTTTCTATTGTTTTATTTGGTTAACTTGTTTTAATTGTTGGCTTTTGGGTATTTTTTTTTCACCATGACATGTGACATGGACATATATATGAAAAGTATATCTCTCATGTGTTATACAATTAATTAAAAGTTAAACAATTTAGTGAAATTTGTAACGATTTATAAAATTTTTTTTGTTCAATGAGTCAGAATGAAAAAAAAAATCAGTGCGGTGATGTAAATATAAATTGTGATTCGGTGATAAAAAGTGATTTAACCCATTAAATATATCCGATTGCCCGTGCCTTGCAAGGATTAGAATGCTGGTCATATATATAGAGAGAGAATTCTGGGTTTATTTCTTCGTTTTGTTCGGCTGCTCTCCTCTACTCGACGTATTGGCCTCTCACGGCTGCCGTTGCCAAAATTGTCTTCGTGTTGGCCTTCGCCTCTTGATCCAGGTTCATCTTCGTCTTTCTTTCTCTCCCTCTCCAAATAAATCTTCAGATCTTCTCCTGTTCTCCACTTCTCTTCTTCTTCTTCTACTTTTGTTTATTTCTTCTATATTCATCTACCCAGCAAAATAATTGTTTCTCTTCTCTCGTTTTAATTGGTACTGAAACTTTAAATTAGGGTTTTAAATTTCATGGCAGGCCCATTTAGTTGCTATTAAATACTAAGCAATTTATATGTATATATGTGCACTATATTGGTCTATATATATCACTGCCAACTGGGCCAGGTTGATTTTCGCAGAGCACGTTCTGAGAGGATCAATTTGTTATTATTCCGGTACTAGCTTGCTACTCCCACATCGGTTGTATGGGCACTTGGTGTGGGTTGATAGGGTTTTGGACTCTCCTCCCTAACAGCTAGCTTTTGGGATAGGCTCTCTTAAAGATTATAACACAATTCTCCATATTTTTCTAAATAGGTCAAGACAAAAGTTGAAAATGCATTCACAATTTATGATAAATTGCCAACCTTAACTTTATTGATTTGTTAGGCTTCCGGTGGTGGTTTGTGGCATGGTAATGATATTTGGAATGCAAATCATATGTTGTCAATGGGATGTTCAATCTCAGCCCTTTAACAATTGAGAGATTGCGTAGTTTTTAGTATTATCTGTTGAGCTAGTAGTCGGTACCTTTAACTTAGAGGGTAGGATATTTATCCTTTTTGTATGTGTTTTCTCTACAATTTTGTCTGAACATAAGAAATTGTGCATTTGCTCTCTTAGAAGGTAAAAAGTCAAAAAATAGCTAAGTTACTTTTTACTTATTTCAATTTCTGAATAAAAGCATTACCAAACAGACTAGTCTTTCTTGATAGTGGTCTAATTTGGATGGGCCCTCATTTTAGTACGTGTATATTGCTGTCCTACTTTTATTATGACTAATTATGGATATGACCTCATAGACATGCATAAACAAATTCATTTACATGAGCATGTATGTCCATATATACTGAGACTCACTTTGTGACATATCAAATAATAAAAATAAAATGAGAATCACATTTTGGAGTATGGACCTATACATGATAGAAACTCAGGAAATTAATAGTTTTTTTTGTTTCAGTAGATGTCTTATAGGGGGCGAGGACATGGTGGTAGATATGGGGGAGGCGGCTATCGTCATGTTATCAAATCCCCATTTGAACTCTTTCCTGTAAGTAACTGACTGCTTCTGTTCTTTAATTTACTTCTACCCTTTTTTTATTGTTATATTTCACTCTTTTTCCTGCATAGTTATGTCTTTTAATTTATATATTAAATGATGCCAAAAGAAAATAAATAATGATATAATAATGTATTTATTCTTGTAGAGTATTTAGTTTCATATTTTGATTATTTCACCATAATTAACGACAAAGTAATCTACTATAATATTCAATTAATAAATTAATGGCTTAAATATATATTACTACCCCTTTTTCCAATTCGGTGATTGACCTTTAATTTTTTTCAATTAAATAATTAAACTATTAATTTATTCCATTTTGGTTCAATTGAACATGCCACGTCATAAATTGATGACGTGGCTTGATTATGTGGCAAAATAGTGCATGTGTAATTGAAAAATAGATTTTGAAATAAAATTTTGCAATTTTTATTAGATTAAAGGGTAAAAATATAAAATAACAACTTTATTCAAACAATTACACCAAAACATATTAACCAATTAAAAAAAATAAAACAAATATAATTATTTTTCTTCTTCTCCAAATCCTCTTCTTCCCTATCATTCACCAATGTCGCCATCCCCACAACCGTCATCAAGCAGCGCTACCACCAAACGTCCACACCCAACATTATTGGAACATTTGATATTTTTTATTGTATAACAAATTAACCTTAATTCAAACCCAAACAAAAAAAAACGAAATCTCATAAACCCTAAATATAATCATACTCAACATCACAACCCTGACATCACCAGACAACGAAGGAAAAACCCCAACACCACCACCATTAAAATCGTGATTTTCCCAATAGTTGCAAAAAACGAAAGAAAATGGGTAGAATAAGAAGAATCAACTAATTATCCTCTCTCTTTCTTTTCATTCTTCAATGGAACTCTAGATCTTGCCCAGATCTAAAAGAAAGTCGGCACGGTGGTGGAGAAAGCGTGCAGCGGCAGAGATGTTAGATGAAGGATCGCGTTTGGAGAAAAAAAATTTGAAGCAATTTAATCTCCTATAGTAAACTGCCCAAATTCTTGTATTTTTTTTTTCCAAGTAAGATTTGGATGTGTGGGGGTTAATTGGTGGCTGATTTATGGATGGTGGTTCTTGGGATGTGGTTGGATGATGAGTAAATGGGTTTTAGTCATTTTTTGTTGTGTTTTACATTTTTGCCCTTTACTAATAAAAAATGACAATTTCATTTAGAAATCTATTTTTCTAAGTACACATGTATTATTTTGACATGTAATCAAGTCACGTCATCAATTTATGATGTGGCGTGTCCAATTGAACGAAAGTGAAAAAAATTAATAGTTTAATCATCAAAAATTGAAAGATCGATCACACCGAAGTGGAAAAAGGTGCATAATTTAGGGTAGTAATACATATTTAAGCCTAAATTAATTAATCGTATTTGGAAATAAATTTTGTAACTGTAAATCTGTGCATATGGTTTGTGTGTGTTATTGTGCGTGACTATGTGAGAGAAAGAAAAAGGAAAAAAAAAGACAAAAAGAAAAAATGCAAACTTAAATAATTATCAAAACATACAGATTAGAATCAAATGAGAGTTAGGGTAGCGTTTTTTAACAGGTAGAGGCATAGAAGGAAGAGTATATTTTGATAGAGAGAGAGAATTTCATAGGGACCAGAGATGTAGGTTGGCTGTGTATTTCTTTTGAAGTAAAATATAATACTAGGGATATTTTTTCTCACCCATACTTGAGGTGGGTTATAGCCTACTATGAGTTATGCATGTCGTTGCCCTCGAGTGTAACCCAATTTGTTTAACAACTAAAAGATTCCCTGGCTCCCTGCGACGTAACAATATCAGAATGTAAAGACTTTAAACTGAATTCTTACCCAATTAGTCTGAATATTTGATGAAATCGAAGTTTATACAATCTATTTGCAAAGATTTAGTAATCAGTTATATAACTTATATCTATGTAAATACACACAAACATGTAGAAAGAGATCTGAATCATGATATAAAACTGCAGGTTTTCTTTGAAGTACGGAAGTGGTGTTGAAGTACAAGTTCTAATATGATGAACTTGCATAAAAAAGAAATAAATTTTGTAAAGTTAAATATGAGATTGTGGTTTCGAGATTTATATACCTTGTTGCATATTCAAACAATTTAAATGGATGGCATTGGTCCGCCGTGGTTGTCTTTAGTGAGGGTAGCTGTGGAGTGCAACAGAGACAGGAGACGGTGTGTGTTTCTAACCTTTTGTGTTCTCTTAACTATTTTGGATTATGAACTATGAAGCATGTAATTTCTCATTATGGTTTATTAATCTTAGTGCCAAGATTCTCACCTTTGAAGCTACTATGAAGCACGCATCTTCATTTTTAGATGTATGAAGCATGTATCTTCCATTTTTAATTTTATTAAGTGTGTATCATTTTTATCTTTAAAGTAAAATATTGGTCATAGACACAGAGGATGGTGATCGATTCTCATCTAAGCATGTTGCACTTTTCTGTGTGCTCTCCTATGTGTATGACTTTAGAAGATTATTAGCTTGCCTTTTGTTTCTTACCTTATAATACTATATGATTTGGATTTCTGTTAATTGCAGAAAATTGAGGAATTACCTGATGTCAAAAATGTGAAAGAAGAATTGGCCTTGGTTGTTTGGAGTACAAAGTTGCAAAAGTCTTGGAATTTGTCTCCGTATTATTATGAGGGTGTGGGTAAAGCTGCAAAGGGTAAGCCTTCACTAGTTTTAAAGTTCTATTTTCTTTTCCAGAAGAGAATGATGTTGGTTAAGGTGTGAATAAGAAATTTTACTTCACCAATGTCGATTTGTAAAGGTTTGCCTCTTTTTATTTGTGTATATTTAATATGCAACTACAAGTTGGTGATTCTTGAGTAGTTTATCAGTTGTATTGGTATATCCTGTTAAGTTGTTGGGCTCCCACTTGCAAACTGTTGGTAAATTTTGGGTCCTTTTGACATGCAAATTTACTGTTTGATCAACATGAATCCGTGCGAGAAATTCTTGTGGGTGCCGAAGCAGCCGAACAGGATGGAGTTCTTCTTCATGTAATTTTTCAAATATATTCATTTTGTTATGTCAAATAAACAATCTTTTTCTTTGAAAAGAGTTCAGCTTCACATATCATGTCCTTGTTTAGATAAGGTAACCAGTCCAACACTAGAAGTAATTTCAAACATTAGGTCCTGGAAACAAATAATAACTATGGTCTGAGAACTTTGTACTTATTTGAATTGATTACTAATAATTAGTACGGAGCAGTTAGCAAGTTAATATGTCACCTTCACCTCCTTTATGATGAGCTTCATGACAATTCTAAAATCTGCAGGAAGCAAACAATGGTCAGCAATTCTGTACTGGCAAAGTGATGAAGATACAATATATTGCTGGTCTAAGAGCAAAATGCATGAGCTTCTTATGTGTTGTTACTAGAGAAAACTAATTCTAAGTTATTGTTTATATGCAAGAGAAATGTGGTTCTCAATTTTCTAATATGGTATGCTTTTGTGTATAAAGTAGTCCATGTTTATCAATTTTCCAAACAATATAGCACACCTTCAATTTGATTAGTTAGTAAAAGTAATGAATTGTTGTGCATCCATAATGTTTGAGCAGCTCCTGTACTTGGTAGTGTCTTATAAGATATTTTATTGCAAAATTATGTGTTAATCCATGATCTTGAGTTTTTGTCTGCTTAAATGTGTGTGATAGGTAATGCAAGCATAGATATTGAAAGGTATTCTGACAAGGATTCAGAAAAGACCAAGCATAAAGCCCCACTTTCGCACTTTATAAGGATGACCGATGAATATGTTCCTGCAGAACTAGGTGAAGAGTCTGATAACCACTCACAGAATATTGGGTGGTGTATTGACTTATCTGGATCATATTGTGTTGTATTTAGGCTTTCATTAACCACATCTTGTTATCTTGTTAAATGAATAAAATTTCTTGACTACAGCTGAAAAGCAGCAACGTGGTCGAAAGAGAGTGCGATGGAATCCAGAATCAGGTAGGATGAATATATCACGCCTATGATATCATTTGTGATAACATCTTTATCTTGTTCTTATGTTTCTAATTTCCGAGTAATATTTTGAGTGCTTCATATGTTGTTCCAAAATTGCTTTTAAGCCTTACTGGAACAGGCATTTACGCTTGTAGATGTGGTAGTTCATTTGTTTAAGGCCAAGTCTGACAAATGTATATGGTGTAGATGGTATTGTAATTGCCTAAACGTGTTGAATATAAAACATGTGCATTTAGAATAAGATCTTTGAACAAGAATGGATTTTTCAACATTTCTTTTAATATAAAGTTTTTTTTGATCAAGAAGAAAATCTTATTGCTGTCCATATCCGGTTCATTCTGAACCATATCACATCCCGGCGATGTGGAAATAAGATTTTTTTATTGGAAATCTAAATAGAAGTTACGGACTGTTCTTTTTTGCATAAAAGTACTGTAATTAAGGATATTGTTGCTTAAGAAAAACAAGAAAAAATGACACATTTACAAGCATACAAGCTTGTGTCATCCCATGTAGTATGTGTTGGGAAAAATCTTTACCTACTATGCTCAGTCATCACATGGTTAAGTCTACTTGAGTCGATCAAGACATGGACCTGTAGTGATACTGATTAGTAATGGAAATCTGGGTGTAGACAACCTTTTTTAATTGTTGTTGTTGATAAATATTTGTTTCCAATATTTTAGGGTGATTTGTACAAGCTAAGAATAGTTCAATATTTCCTCTTGAATCATTCCTTTCTGAGTGGTGGTGGTTGTTGTACACACTGTATATCTAATGTTGGCAGACATCTTGGCCTTTGGGACTGTTGAATGCAAACTTGATGTTGATTTTGTATGTACGGAGTCACACAATCATTTAGCAAATGATTATCACAGAAGCAAGTAGATTAATTACCTATACCCACTTCAACAATCTTAAATATCTATAACTTTACTTGCTTAGCTGATGGGTCTGAATAACATCTATATTCCTCGAGCATCTAACAACAAATCCATTATGGTATCCAAGTTGCATCACTCTTCAGGTTGTGGTATTTGGTGATGCTTGTTTTTCTGAGAGAATCAAAAGTCCATTGTTTTGCAGTAGCATACAACAAACTTTTAGTTTTTATTTGTTAAACTAATCAAGAATTCTTATATGACAGATATCCAAAGGTTAGATCTCTTTGAGAAGCTTGAACAGAAGTCTCAGGTAATTAATTGTCAGTTCTTTCCCCACTGTATATCTTGTGTCAGTCTTGGAGATCCTTGAGCTACAAAAACTTTAACTAACGGAGTTTATGTATCTTCTTTTTTCTCTCTGATAACGGTTGGTTGGTTTCTTGTTTGTCGTGTATCTGTCCCCCCAATGCCCAGGGTCAAGATGGGAAAGGTGAAAAGGAAAAGAAAGAAGGTGAAGGCGAAGAAGATGATGAAAGAATTGAAGAGGAAGATGAAGAATTCAGTGATGATGGAGATTACAATCAGGTTATTGCAGATAGCTTTGAAACTTACTCATCCATAATTTTAATTGTTTTGTGTGTCGCCGCTTGTGCATGCATTGGAGCGTGCTCCACTTGTGCTTGTGTTGGGGTGTGTGATCGTCATATGTAACACAATCATTCTAACGCTAGTGGTCAGAAAATTTGTGTGGCTCATTATGTTTATGCACTCATCCTCAAACCTAAAAATTTTCATACGACATTTGTCAACAAGGAATATTACCTTAATTTGCTAAAAGTAACTACATTTGAAACTCTTTGACCTATTTGCAGAACATTGATTTTGATGACGACGACGATGACTTTAACATGGGTGATGACAATGATGGTAGGGACTTTGATCTCGATTTCGAATTTATTGATTTTGTCTAGTACTTGAATGAAGAATTACCAATTTTTTTGCTTGCTTATTGCAACTTATGCAGTATTACTTATTATCTACCTGTTTGGGGACAACTAATACGTTTGTTTGTTGCACAGATGAGGCAGTATATTAAAGGCTCTGCTTGCATGGATGTTTATCTCGGCTTTCAGCTTGGCACAAGTTTTTCATATCTGGACGCATTTATTTTTTATCAATATCTTGTAAATTGTAATTTAGTGATCCTGTTAGGCTTCATATTTGCTTTACCCACTTCTTGAGAATGGTTTCATGAGCGTGATTACATAATGTGTTTGGAACTTATTTTCAGGATAATGAGTCCTGCTATGTATCGTGATAAATTTATGTTAAATTATAATTGTAAATCTTATTAATACATGATATTAGTAGGGATTATAAGAGAGTTTTGTTTATTACACGTCTCTCCAAAAATATTATCACTAATATTTATTCACGTAACGGACATTTAAAAGTCATTATAAAACATTCGTAATAATAAAAATGTTAAATGTAAATTTAACTGTCAAACAATTGAGTTGTTCAGATGACAATTACTCAAAGTATTTGTTTATTTGTTTTTTCCCCTCTTTGTTTATAAGCAAATAATATTTGTTTATGGTTGTGTATCATTGTTGTTCACATATGTGGACTAAATGAATTAGGTGTGGATCCTAAATGTGGTGATACTGCATTATTGGTGATATAAACATATCTGGGCCATCTTCCCTAATTACTTAACAAGCATCAATTACTATAACTAAACAATAAATCGATGGGTCCACAATCAACAAACTTCAAATTGATTTTTATTTATTTATTATTATTGTTATTATTTTATGTTATACGTAGTTAAGTCGATATATTATTTGTGATTGTTACTTCTTGTATAAAAACTAATATAATACAACTAAGTTTACAATTAATTTGTTATAAATGCATTAACATATACAATTGACACGTTATGTTTGTTAAAAAAGAGTCATATTTTGATACCTTAAAATTAAGCCGTGAACTTCTAAAATTTAAAATTAAAATAATTTATTTAAATTTCATAAATAATAAATATTATAATTAGCCATAATTTTATTTAAATAATTTGCAAATTATGCAATTTTTACTTACTAAAATCAAATGAATCACCTTTTCATATTAAATTTTAGTTATAAGACTTCAATAAGTCATAAATTTGGAACAGAGTGACTAGTAAAATGAGTAATTTATTTCAAGTCAATTTATTTTTCATTTTCATCTTGATTGTATAAAGTAATAAACATAAGATTTTGGTTATAGATATCTTAAAATTAAATTTTAATTATTTTTTATTATTATGTTTTATAAAAATAGTCTCATTTATAAAATATATAAATTTTTAGCATGTATCTTTACTTTATATTTATTTCTAGATTATAGACATAATGAATATTTAGTTTAGTATTAATAATATCATAGTGAAATTATATTATAAATTAAATTTAAAGATATTGTGTTATTTTATACTATTTTATTATTATAAATATATATATATATATAAATTTTTTTACATGTGATGCTCTTTTCGGAAAAGACGGAAAATTATTTTACATGTGAAGTTGTCCTAATCTTGCCACTCACTTTGACTTTGCTAGCAAGATCTCCCTCCATGTTTTGTCTTTAATCCGATACTCTACACTTTTCTTCTTCTCCTTCTCCATCTCCAATGGAAATGGATAGTTGATCAAAAGAAGCTACCTCAAAACAAAATGGAGAAAAAGCACAAAATTGTCTCAGATGTCATACTAAATAAGAGTAATCAGGAAACAACGACGTCAGAAAACTCGCCGCCGACGACAAGGCCTCCTGAACGTTCCCCATCCGACTCATCAATTTCCTCTTGTCGATCATATCTTAGTCACGGAGATGGATCCGAACATAGTCTACATCCATCCCCACCTCCCCCAATAATATATCATCCTCCGGATGAATCAGTAACGTCGGTGAACCGGTCACTTCGGAATGAACTGGTGCCGTCGAAGAAGGCGTATGCTGCTGCTGCTCCTGCTGCTGTTGTGGAACACGGATTCTTAGGCGGACCGGCGGAAGAAGGCGGCGGAAGAGGAGGAGTAAGTACTAATGCGACGAGGCGACCGAAGACGACTGCGTCGACGACTATGAGGAGGAGGAGGAGTGAGGGAGCGGTGAAGAAGGCGGCGTTAGGGTTTAGGGTTTTTGGATTTGTGTTCTGTTTGATTTCTTTCTCAGTGATGGCTGCTGACCGGAGAAAGGGCTGGGCTCTTGATTCCTTCGACCGGTACATTGAATTCAGGTTAATTAATCTCCTCTTTTGCCCACTCTCTATATTTGTGCATTAATTTGTATGTGACTATTGAGTGTTAGTATAAATTGGGCAGGTACTGTTTGACAGTGAACGTGATCGGATTTGTGTACTCAGCTTTACAGGGATTAAATCTTGCTTACCAGTTATCCTCTGGTAAACTTGTTTCCGGCTCTCATCTCCGCTATGTATTTGATTTCGCCTTTGATCAGGTGCATTCTCAGCTTTACTCTTCTTTCCATTATTGTGCTTAATCTACTTGGCTGTTATTTTTGTGCTGGTTAATAAATTTACTTTTTTTTTTTTGGTTTTGTACACCCTGTTGAGGACTGTATCTTTGTATCTTAAAGTGAAATGTGTTGCATTTATAATGAAAACCACTTCAATTGTGGTATATAGATACATATGCTATATGAATTTAGTCTCTGTTTTGAAGTGATAGAGACTATTTTCTTGCTAGTTCTCAAACACTAAAAGCAGGCCACTTGCTAGCTAGGCATATGATCTGTATTATACTCTCTCCGTTCCACAAAAAGATTTCCATTTGCAAATGTTAAGGATGTACATTTATTTCATGTTTACCCCTAAAATAAAAAATTGTTAGCCAAGTAGTAGTGGCGTGATAATGAAATCATGATGACAGAGTTGAGGTCGTCGTGTCATTTTATACTACTATTAATAAAAGGGAACTCTTTTTGTGGAATTTTTCTTTTGTGCAAACTGGAATCTTTTTGTGGAACGGAGGGAGTACTTATATTACTGTATCCTTTTGCTGCTCAAAGCAGTTCTTCCAATCAAATCTGGTCACTTCAAATAAAATCAAATAACATCCTGGTTTTGGTGACATAAAATCAAATATAGCTTGGATTGTGATCCACTTCTAAAATAGATATTGAAACACACACACACACACACTAATGATTTTAAAACCCACTCCTGGTGCTGCTAGTTCTTTGAGATTGAGTTACCACAACAAGCTTCAAGCACCACATTCATGCCTATAATAATAATGCAACTCGTCAAATTAGGACAATAGTATATAACTTTTCAATGAAAAGACTGATTTTTAAAGATGAGCAGAGGTCAATTGAATAGATTCGTCTTTTATTCTTCAGTCTCCTGTATTTTGGCAAGGAGGTTTATTCTGGATCAGTTGTCTCCTTCATAGATTTTCATGGTGAGTTTGCATTGAGAGCGAAGTGCATCAACTTTCTGTTGTCTCCATATTTTTATAAGATTATTATTATTATTATTATTATGATTATTATTATTTTGTGTCTAAGGGAGTGGTTTTACTTGGGAGGCATAGGTTCTGTTGGTCATACCTAGTCCCCATTTGTAAGTCTAAGATTCCGAGTACAAAAGGGTTTGCCTCCAACGGCAATTTTTATTGAATGAATAATCTGTCCTCTTGAAAAAAGAAGTTTTAAATTTTCAACTAGTAGTGAGGTTACATTTAGCAGATCAATACATGCCAAATTTAGTGCGTAGGTAAAACTGACTGAGAATGCCATATTAATCTATCCCCTCAAAAGTCCTAAGTCCTTGCATTGTCAATGACTGGCAATTAAATTTGAAATTTTCTTATGACATCATTTTAAGTTGAGTGATGGGATCTGAAATTGCAGATGCTGGCTTATCTTCTGATATCATCATCATCATCGGCAGCCATCCGGGCTGATGATTGGAAATCCAACTGGGGCAAAGACGATTTTCCTGACATGGCAAGCGCATCTGTGGCAGTTTCCTTTATGGCATTTGTGGCCTTGGCCTCTAGCGCCCTCATCTCTGGTTATACACTATGCACCTTATAATCTATATAATTAGTCAAGTCCTCTATGGATCTATTTACTCTCTGCATCTTCAGAATCACAATGAGATGGTGTGAAGTGAAAGGATGTTACCTGTGTATATATATATGTATATTGTAATTATATGTTACTGTGTGTATAAGTTGAATTTCAATATATAATCGGTGTGTCAGTTGAATTTCAGTATAAAATTGGGGCAGGTGTGGACTCTGTATTTTTGTCAATTTGTCTACTGATGGTTTACACAAAATTATTCCATTACAATTATGAAGGAAACCTGGTTCAGTGAGAAACATTGAAACTTGCATGGAGTGATTAATCTTTAAACGGTTCTAAATTAATGATAACTCAAACTCGTGTGCAAACAGATGGAGAATTAATCACTGAAGGAGAATCAGGCCCAGAAATTATCCTACTTGCTAATGGCTTCATTTGTGATACACGCATACATATAGAATGTTATTATTAAACTTTTAGCAAGAGGAATACAATTCTACTAATCGTCTTGCCTATATTATATCATAATCATATAATAATTACTGCAAAGCAGATAATTTTGGCTTTATTAGTGTGATTAGATAGATACCATATATCATATAATGGAAATGAGAAACTTCCATTTCCTTATTGTTGTTATAAAACATGCACAGGCTATATATATATATATATATATATATCATCTTCTTAATTTATTAGTCATCGGTGTCCTTAATACACCCCGTTCTAGTATTTAATTTCTTAATTAAGCGTCTAAACACAAACAATAGCAATCGGACCTCGAGATCTTCAGCATTTCATCTGTACTTATCGTCTCAAGCTCATTTTGCCTCCATAATGCATAATTGTTTCGGTTTTGTGGGTCTGTTGCTAGTGGGAATTCCTCTATTTTATGAGCTTGGTACGACTTCATTCTCATGTAAAGCCTCATTGTCGCCAGAGTCCTCATAAGGATCTTAATTGTACACCAGTTTGAATGTCATAACTGATAAATAATTAAAAATTTAATTTCATTAATAAGTAATCTTAGATGTGAACAAAATATAACACCAAATTGTTTAAGGATCAAAAGTAATTGCATATATATATATATATATATATATATATATATATATATACACACACACACACGGTCCGAATCTTAAGCTTACCTTTATCCGGCTCACCCCTTTAGCGACGGACTCGGCGACGGTTTAGTTATACAACCGTTGTTTATACTTTTAGCGACGGACAATATATAGTGTCGCTAAAAGTATAGACGACGGTTGTATGACCAAACCGTCGCTAAAGGGAGGTGAGCTTAGGATAAGCCGAATAAGGGCGAGCTTAAGAAATGTACTCATATATATATATATATATATATATATATACACACACACACACAAATTAAGGCAAATTACCCGAGGTATGCTTTTGTTAGGTACTTGAGGGAGTTGCTGAGCTTGCTGGTTGGAGGATAATTTGATGTATCCCTGTAGCCAAATTCATTCATTAATTAATTATATATACATACATACATACACATACATACATACATACATACATAACTAAGAAATTAATTAGTACTACATACACTCTTTTGAGTTGGATATTTAATTAATAATAATATATGAAAAATAAGTTTGTGTTCCCGGCCGGGTAATCCACTTCCAAAGTCTTAATTAAGATCATGATCCAAATTAACCGTGACCATTTGACCAACAAGGATTCGGGCTTTTCCAGTGCTCTCGGGGCGGATCCTCCATATATATAGGTATAGGTTCCCCATTGCACAGAAATTCTTGCATGAATTTTCCTTTGAACTTGCCGCATTGGCATTGCATCCTTCAAGAAATGATCCGGTCGTATATATGCCAGTTACGTTGTTTCATACCTGAAAATTATACTATTTCAAGTTTATTTATTTGTTATTTAAATTTGTAGAAAAATCAGTTGCATTATTAATTATTAATTACCTAAATATATAGTTTGTGACCGGAAATTAAGTGGGGGTTTATTGACATATTAAGTTTTCTTATATGTTCATCAATAAGGCATGCAAACCCTTGCATAAAGATCTACTGTTACGTTTGGATTGATAAATGGAATGAAGAGTGAAATGATTCATTTCATTCCAGTTGGAATGAGTTATTCCATATGCTCTCCCTCTCTCAAAGAACCAAACAATTTTTTTTCATTCTAATCGCAATCAAACACAATTTTTTTGTTTTATAAGAATCAGTCATTTCATTTTCACTTTTATTACTCCAATCCAAACGTAGCATATGAATCCATCACTTCCACCACCAACCATTTTGCAAGCAAGTGCAGCCACTCTTGCTCTACAACCATTATCAATTCATTCCTAAGTCATCGTACGTAAATTCCCATGCGGCTAGCTCGTTAAACCCAGAAAAATAAATAAATAAATATATATATAGTGGAATTAATTAATTAAAACATATGCTTAAAATAGAAATATATGTACTCCACTAAGCGTATAGTTAAAAAAAACAAAAAACAAAAAACAAAAACAAATTGTTTAATTTATATGTATGTTTAAGGATATATATATATATATATATATATATATATATATATATAAAAATCAGCATTTGTGCGGGAGAGCTGGCATAAATGGCGGTGAAGCCTAAGAGCATTAGGGCTGCTAAAGACGGTTAGGAAGAGATCACATCTGCGGTCTTTGAATATACTTTCTGAAACTATACTCCAAGAAGCCAGCTAGCTGTTCCATGATCCTGCCAAAGGCCCAAAACTGACATATGATGGCATTATTTTTAGAACACAACATTTCATCTCAACTTCTAGAATTTAGAAATCAACTAAAACTGTAAGCTCAAACCAACCAACAATCTCTCCCTGTCCCTTAGATCTTCCCATCTGCAACCAGCCTGTATAAGGTAGAAAATAGACATATACTGGCATTTTCCCATCTTTTCAACCAGTCTGGCATGCATTCCTTTTATAGTCCAAGTAAAGTATACCAGCTTGAATAATGTTTAGTATAATTCAAGAACTTTATTTCCTCTAAAAAATAAAAACCCCCTTTTTGATTCCTAGCTTCTTGGGTATTTTACTATGGGTGAAGCCCATTTAGATTTTCACATATGGCATGAAATCAAATATCCAAGAATAGTGATTGACATATTCATCTTCATCTTGATCACCAATGTTAAATCTGCGATTTCTTATCCTTTTACCACGGGATGCATCATCAACCTTGCAAACTCATCACCTTTATATAAAGCAAGTTATGTGGAGGGTTCTTGGGGTGGGTTTTTGAACAATAATTCCTGCGGGGGAGTATTTGATGAGTACCTTTTTGCATTGGCTCACTATGCAAATCAAACAGGGCAAATATTCTTGAATTCAACTGTACAAAAGAATTGCTTGACTACAATGAAGGAGCCTGAAGTAGATGTTTTGGGCTGTGGAATTGAGAAGCTCACAAGTGGCGGTGGTGGCTGTTCTGATTTCTCTGTTGACGATGTCAATCGTAGATTAAGAGACGATGTCAAAAATTTAAAGGAAAACTGTGAACTTGTAAATCTTGGCGGCAAATTGGATCAGTCACGTGGCTCCTGTCTGAGTAGTTGGGAAGACATAAAAGGAATACACTCCGATAAGGGTGAACCTACGGAGTCTGAAGCTTATATGTGCAGGTTTGCTGTGTTGGTGTCCTTAACAAGTGCTAATATTGAAAATGATATTTGGATTCAGAAAATTGACCAATGCCTAATGAAGCAGGACCAGGTTAAATATAAGGAGCTTGAACAAAGTCCAGGTGACATCCTTTAAATGAAATTCACAGATTTTTCCTGCATCATTAAAATGTACCATGTGACATAATTTTCAGCACCATCTACATAAAAATCTTTGTCTCCTAGTTAACCTCTCTGTTCCTTGCAGAGACGGGAGCAGGAGAAGTAAAAAAAGGGAAAAGGAAAATTAGCAGACGTAAGTGTCCTTACTCCTCAACGTGTCCATGTCTTCTGCTATGCTTTTATTCTAACTGTGAAAATTTTGACATGAAACAGGCTTATGGATTCTAATCGGGGGCATGGTAGGGGTTGTGGTTATAGTAATTGTCTCTACTTGGGTTTTGTTAAGAAGACATTTTAAATCAAATGCACCAGCAGAGAAAGATGGTATTATCATATTTTGTAGCACCACCATAATCTGAAGTTCACAATGCATATATCATATATGAATATTATGTATAAACAAATGCTATTTCCTTGGCAGTAGTGAACCATGCATTGCCAAAGGACTCTGGTCATCTAAAAGTTTCAATCAAGGAGGTCTATTCTGCCACAAACAATCTAGACGTATCAAACTTTATTGGCCAAGGAACAGCAGGTGAGGTTCTTTCTAAATGCATTGTGTTGATCCTAATGCTAATGTTCAATAATTTTTTGGATAATCATATATTAATAATGTAATACTCTATATTTCATACTTACATCAAGTCGTGAATTATTTATCAGGAAAGGTATATAAAGGTGTATTGTCAAGTAATCAGCATGTTGCGGTTAAGCAAATCACTGATGAAGGGTATGTAGAGACCTTTTTCAGAGAACTCAGAAGCTTATCACAAGTCAGACACCCAAACCTTGTGGCTTTGCTGGGATATTGTGAGCATAAAGATCAACGCTTCCTCCTTTATGAACTCTGCCCAAATGGGAACCTCTCAGAATGGCTTTTTGGTATATTACTTTCTGCATTTTGTTCTCCTTTCCATTCCATACCTTCACTTAACTGAGTGCTGATGAGTTAACTGATAAATAAACAGGGAAGGATAAAGTCCTGTCCTGGATTAGTAGGCTTAAGATTGCAATAGACAGTGCAAGAGGACTTTGGTTTCTCCACACTTATCCTCAAGGATACATTGTTCATCGCGATATCAAGGTCTGTCCCACAATCTACACATTTTTCGTGAGCAACTTCTAGTTATGCACGCGCTCTGCTTGTGCTTTTCCATGCTTCTAATATTAAAAATCGTGATGGTTTGCCATACCTATTGCATATCAACTTAGACGTAAAAGGTTTTGAATTGAAAAATTAGCTAAGATTTTTTCAGTTGGTCTCACTTTGACTTATGACAATGTATCTTTACCTTACTCTGAATTGTAGCCATCCAACATACTTCTAGGTGCAAACTTCGAAGCAAAGCTTTCAGACTTTGGATTGTCCAAGGTTATTGAGCTTGGTGAAACCTACATGAGTTCAGAAGTGAGAGGAACATTTGGTTATGTTGATCCCGAGTATCAAAAGAACAGCAGAGTTAATCCAGCAGGTGATGTCTATAGTTTTGGAGTAGTACTTCTGCAGATAATCTCAGGAAGGAAGGTCATAAATATGAATATGAATACACCAATGCCCATAGATAAAATGGTAACCATTTCACCTCATATCGCATATTTTTCTTAAATTGCTTTTCAGTTATGACAGTTAATAATTCTGGTTTGCCAGGCAAAGACTCTTACCAGAGATGGCAGTATAAGAGGATTTGCTGATCCAAAACTTGAAGGGGAGTACTCTGAAGAAGCTTTTGACCTCACATTTAAGCTAGCTCTGTCATGCACAACTCTTAAAAAAGAGCGACCCTCCATGGAGCAAGTTGCTATGAAATTAGAAGCGGCACTAGACATATCCACAAGGGCCAAACCATCAACTCCACATTACACACCAGGCTGGTCTTCAACCTAGAGAATTAACCGTGTATTAGATACAAGGAACGACAACCTCAAAGGCTCAGAGCGACATTATTTACAAAGTCAACTCACTATTAATCTCAATTTCTTCTGAATTGCTGAGGATAAGGTATCACTTTTTGCTTGTGCTTCTCTAAATTGAAATATAGTTGGTGTAGCACCTGGTCAGGCGCCTTTTCTCCCAAATCAACTACCTAAATAATTAAACATGCTGACGTCAAAGTCATGTAAAATACAAGAGCATTCATAATCAATACTGAAGAATTAATATCCTGAAAAGTCTATCTAAATTAGTGCAACAGAGAAAAACCTGATTTTTATTTAGAAGAAGACGATATGTCATTTGGAGTTCTCCTCCCAGCTGGCCACCACTTTTCGAGTTTATGAATACTATCACGGGACAGGAAGGAACATGGGAAACTTTTGTTATGTCTGATTTAGGTAGAAGTATGTAATCAGGAATGAAGTATTCCTTTAAGATGCCATCCATCCTAGAATCATCAATTGCCACGCCTGACTGCAACATTGTATCATAAGTGAGCACAAAGTTTGGGACTTCATTTGTTCTTGTCATTTTGTCAATGAGATGTTCTGACTTCTGTCCCTTTGAGCTTCAATCTCTCTAAATTTACAAGTTGTAATAGGAAGGGTTGTAACTCCAACTTTATTAGGTATTTATATGATAGCCATATTTGTTTCTTAATTTGTCCTTTTAAAGTCCCACATTGTTTAAAAATGTTATTTGTTCTTACTTTTGTTTTATAAGTAGAGGAGAGTTCAAAGTTCAATTTATAAAGTGAAGCATAGAGGGTTCAGCCCGGATTGGACTTTGCCCCCCCCAAGATCAAATCTTGGCTTTGCCTTTGTATTTTCACATTTTGCTTTTGGCTTTGTTCCTGATCATATATAAATTAAGCATATATACAAATAAACATGCATTTTGTATTGAGATATATATATATATATATATATATATATATATATATATATATATATATATAGAGCTTTTCTCCTATAAGGACCTAAAGTAAGGACCAATTTTTTTATTTTATTTTTTTGCTTTTTTTTTTAAGAACAACTAAAAATAAATAAATAAGTAATTATGGAACTGAAATTTTTACATAATACAGTGTTTTGGGCGTGATTTGGATACATATAACAAAACATAATTACTGTACATAACAAAACTGTACATAAATGTTTTGTTATATGTATCCAAATCACGCCCAAAACACTGTATTATGTAAAAATTTCAGTTCCATAATTACTTATTTATTTATTTTTAGTTGTTCTAAAAAAAAAGTAAAAAATAAAAATAAAAAAATTGGTCCTTACTTTAGGTCCTTATAGGAGAAAAGCTCTATATATATATATGGAAATTAAGTTGATATATAATGTCAATAGTTTTTTTTTTTTGAGAGAAAATATAGACACCTATAACGGGCTATAAGATGACATAAAATTAATAAAAAAAAATAAAAATGAAAAGATACCTGTAAGATGTTCCTGAGAGATTCATTTAATGAGCGGTTTGTTACAAATACCACACTAGGTGCTCCGTCTTGTTGAACTGTCTATAGCATGCCGCACGCTGTTCCTGCTAGCCAGGGCATATATACAATTAATACACGCTATGAATAATTACATATATGATACTTTTATATAACACTTACGACAGTACTATCATAATTTGATACAATTGGATATATTGTCCCTGCAAAATATTTCAAAACCCTAGTTTTCTTTGTATATTTTGTAAAAATAGTACCAACCCCATCCTAAAAATATGGTACCTTGATTTTATATATAACATTGTCAAAGTATGTACCTCGATTTATAAAATATATATATATATATAGTCAAATTAGTCGCCACTTTCAAAAAAATAATAAAAATGTTGGTGACAATGCATAATTAACTAACACTGTTGCCAAAATATCTTTGTTTGAAAATTGTACGAGTATTCCTTATTTTGAAAAGTCTTGACTAATTTGCCACTGAATGTATATATATGTTTGTGAGCACGTGTGTTTATGCATGGTTACGTGTGTGTACCAAGAGGGGGAGAGAAATTAAGAGAGTGAATTGAACCTTAGAGACTTGCAGAATCTATTCTGTTACGAGTGTGAGAGAGAGATTTAATTACTCGAGTTAGTAAGGAAAGCGGGCTGGAGTACTAGAGGAAGAAGAGCGCAGAAGTGAGAGAGATTTAATTACACCGCACATCATGATATCTAAAGGCTAAGATTTAATTGAATTTAGACCCCACTGCTACTCCTTTTTGGGGCAGAGTTATTCTTTCTAATGGCCCGAAAAATTACAAATATGTCATCCAATAGAATTAACGGCAAACCCTTCTTGGAGGACATATTTATAATTTTTGGGGTCGTTAGAAAGAATAACCTTGCTACTAAAAGGAGTAGCGACAGTATCTAAATTCAATTAAATCTCAGCTTTTGAATATCATGATAGGCGGTGTAAGTAGTAGTTGTTGGAATAGTATCCGTAACAATCGGTTGTTACGAATGGACTCCGACATATATATATATATATATATATATATATATATATATATATATATATATATATATATATATATACATGTATATTAGGAATCCATTATATAAATTACATGAGCTAGGTTCCAAATGCGCTTGCATGCATGTTATATACCATCCTAACACATTATACGACCATTCGTGATTCGACTTAAATTAATTGACAATAAATACAATAGTCTTTCAATATATCTCTAAAAGTTTTATTTGCTTGAGGTTGGAATTTGTCGATCTCTCAATTGATCCAACTTGACCCTATATATATCATGTATGTTCATTGCATCATTTCATGTAACTTGTAGTGTTGTGTTGCGCATTTTTATATAATGGGTTATCTGAATTAGGCCCGGTTTCAGGCCATTATATCCTAAACGTCCATAACAAATTCCTAAATTCAATAGGTTTGGGTTGTTATCTTGTCAACTAATATATCATGTAGTTACCATATCCAATACTAACTTTTGTATGTTACTTATCTTTTCCAATAGGATCTCTCTATATAATTTCAATTAGGAATTGTAATTAGGCTTGCAAACGAACTGAACCATTCGCGAACATATTCGGTTCGGTTCAAGTTCGGTTCGGTTTGATTAACTTGTCAAGTCGAGTTCGCACATGGTATCACGTTCGATTGCTCAGTCGAACTTGTTTGCAAACCATATGGTTCGATTCGACTTTATTCGCGAACAGTTCGGATTCAGTTCAGTTCGATTGGTTCACAAGTAGCTCGTGAGATACTCGAGTTCAAATTGTATTTCTTACATGTTTAATGTTTTTAAATTCTAAATACAAATAGTTTGGTTATTTCATATTAAATTTTAAAATTTGTCTTATCAATAATTGTTAAATTTGTAGTCATTTTCTTTTTTTATTACTTAAACATCTTTTTATTTTTTTAATAATTATAAGTAAACATTTTATTAAATAATAAATAAATAATAACGTGTACTTCTTCACCTCTAATTTAATTAAAATAATTTTAATATTTTCATAAAATTTTTAATAATGATTATTGGATTATTACAATTTACATCACTAATAATTTAATAAATTCATGTGCAACTAGTAGCAAGTTAGAAGACTAGAACTTTGAAGTGGTTGGACCTTGAAGATTTAAAAGACTTTTTGGATATTAATATTTGATTTTTGATATTTGTAAATCAAGAATTTCTAAGTACTTCTTAACTTTTAACTTCTAACTTCTTCTGAGTAATCATTTTTAGTTTTGGATAAATCATGATTATAATATTTGGCCAAATTTTTGCTTCAGTGCATATAATGAGTTGATTCAAATGTTCGTGAACTTGATCAAGTTCAAATATGTTCATGAGTTGTTTGCGAACGAGTTTGTGTTCGTGAATGTTTAGATGTTAACGAACATGATGATCTTCGCGAACATGATGATGTCTGACTATGTTCGCGAACTCGAACATATTCGTGAACTGTTATCCGAACTCGCATATGTGTGTTGATTCGATCATGTTATACGAACATGTTCGAGTTCGACTAATAGTGTTTGAGTTCGGTTCGAGTTCGTCAAAGTTCAGATCGGATTGGAACGTTTGCAGTCCTAATTATAACCCTATTGAGATGGTGTAGCAAAACTATAAATATAGGTTAATATTAGAGGTAACGATACACACTTTTAGCCTACTAAATACCAGTTATTCCATTGTTAACTTATCTTATCTTGAAGGTTGTTCTTACTTTCATACCGGAGGTATCTCTCTATGGCCTTAGTCGTCAAGTACTTTCTGCTGGTTTTTTCTATGCAGGTTCACGTCCAAGTTGGTGGTTGAACTGCGGACAAATTCAAACGTTAACATATAGTACTCTCTAATTTATTTAATTGACAAAAAAATATTATTTGTAAAAATTGACATAATAATGCACAAGAATGACTAATCAAATTAATAAATTTGCATAATGCCACTACAAAATTACATGATAAGCATTATCGGGAAGTAAACCTTACATTTACCGATAAGGTACTACTATGAAACAATCCGGGTCAAATTCTGAGTTCGGAAGAAATTTTGGGTCAAATCTGAAGTTCGAATTGAAAAAATTCATCCAAACAAGGCCTCAAATCACTAGCCCAATAGTATTTGGGTCATCTTAACCCACCACAAGTTTATCCAAAAGGTCATGACCGAAGGTATTCCCACATGTTTCGAGGTCCATAGATCTTGAGCTTTCAAGAGTAGTTAACTCTAATACCATATGAAACAACCCGGGTCAAATTTTGAGTCCGGAACAAATATCGAGTCATCAATTCCCAAGACCAAATCGAACTAAATTCATCCAAATAAGGTCTTAAACCACTAACTCAATAATATCTTTTTGGATCATTTTAGACCAGTACAGAGTTACCCAAAAGGTCATAAGTGAAAGTACTATTATTAGTAACTTAATTTTTTATATACAGATAAATTTTTTTCATATATTTCAATATGCGACCAGAGTGTTACAAACTCAAAAAAAAAAAAAATCATTCATGGATACGGGGTGCCATTCCTACAATAGCTACGGTACGTATAAGAGGAAGTCTGAAAGACAAAACAAGATTTGACTTTGAAAAAAATGCATGTGCATAGGGGGATATTCATCCGAAGATACCCGTACACTAGAAAAAGAGAGACTCTCCTACATGAGAAGGCCCATTAATAATCCAATGTATATCCGTTCTTTGAAGATACCCGTACACTAGAAAAAGAGAGACTCTCCTACATGAGAATATTTATTTAATGGTCCACCGCCAATTAACATTCTTCCAATTTTTATCCATCGCCATCTCTGTGTTCGAATGTCAAACCAATAGCTCAGGCTATGCATATGTGAAGAATTAATAGGTATATATTATGTTTAATAATTAATTCTCAAACATTAAAATGATGTGAATTATAGAATAAAAACAAATTTCCATTTACGTTTGACTTGCTTCCGATACTAATGAATAAAAACATAGCAACTCTATTCTACGTACATCTTTTATTCTAAATTATAAGATTGTTATTAATTTTTTAAAAATTAATATATAATTTTCAAATTTGAAATTAATATGATAAATTTAAATTACAAACAAATAAATATTATAATTAATAGTATTTTCTATATTATTTAAGGTATTCATCTTTGTATGAATCTATATTAATTTAAATTTTAAAATGTCTGAAATTAATTAATTTTTAAAAAGTAAAAAATAATATTATATTTTAAAATAGATGGAATATTATATATCATCCCTTTATTTTACAATGTCCACTTGAATATTCTTCCCCAACTTGAAGTCCAGACTCGAATGAGAGAGCGAAATCTTGCAAAGTGTAAATAAAATTTTGTGAGTATGTGGAAGGCGGATTTCTTAGAGAAGAAAATTTACAATTTTAACGCCCTCCAAATTTAATATGCCACTGGGGGCAGTGAGGTCTATGCTCTCAAGAAATTTTTGAATAATCTTGAATATGTATGAGTATTTATTTGTATATTTAAAAAAAAAATATATTTATAATAATTAATATTTTATTCATCTCACTAAATGAGTTTTATTTTAATTTTTTAAGGTTGATTTCCAAAATTTGAAAATCTTAAACTATGGGAATTAATTTAATTTAGATAATACAATCATAAATATTACTTTCTCTATTTCACAAAATGAATCTTCTTTGCAAATTTTCTTAATTTTAAAGATATATTTTTTGCTTCATATTAACTCAATGTTTAGTTTTATATTGATGGTATGAATAGTTATGATGAATTTAAGAATATGGTGTAATTTTATACTTTCAATAAAAATGTGCAGTCTTTTTTAGCAAATTAATAATATCTTTGTATTTCATTTATAATATTCTACAAATAAATTTATTAAACGGTAGTACTTTTTTTTAAGAGGAGTTCTTGGCCTTGCAACCAATCAGTCTCCCCTCCCCGAACAAGGTTTTTGAAACAGGTCTAAACCTGCGGTCCGTAGCCCCTATAGTGTAATACTTTGTTACATATATCATTTTCTTTCTAAAAGATAAGTATTAAAAATATGTATTAAATATGTTATTTATTTAGAAATTTTCTCTATATATGAGTGTATTTTTTTTATATTAAAAATATGTCCTATTAAAAGTAGAAATTTACTCTTATAATATAAAATTTCTGAATCCGGCACTTTATATAACAAGGATGGTTATGAGCTCATCACTTACAAGTTACAACCAAACATTTGTATGTTGTATGCAAGTAGTAGTACTCTGATCTCTTTCCTTCTACACAACACACATCCAAGGCAAGAGTATTTGGGTTGATAAATTATTGACAAGGCTGTAAAAAGTAGTATCATATTTATTTTATTTTTGGAAGAGAAGAAGTCAAACGTTATACATAACTAGTAAATTACTATATTCCATTTTTAAGAAAAATATATTTATCTACTAGTAAGTTTTCCTTTCCTCTCAAAGGTGGGCATTTGTACACAATACGAACTAAAAATGGGAAATTATTTCGCGGGTTCTCAATGTCTTGTTTACAATTTTATTTTTTATTTTTTTTTATCTCAAATAGTCGATATTCAGTGGAAGAGAAATTTGAAAAGTATTGTCACCTTCCTATAAGGAACGAGCTTCCTACAAATTGTAGAGTTTGGTATATATTTTAATCATCGGATTATTGTGTGAATCACAAAAGTAGGTTAGGTTGATTCGATAAATTAATATTGATCAAATGATTAGCAGTTAAATGCGACAAGCTCAATGGGTGCAAACCTTGCACATAATTAAAAATGATTAATTAATAATGGTGTGGCTTTGAATTGAATATATATAATATACTATATGAAAAATGTGTCCAAGTACGTACCAACATTGATCGATCTTATAAATTTGAGTAGATTTGTCATTTTGTTGTTGGTTTGCAAGACACGGCAAACCTAGCAACTTTTGTGGGGTTGTGGAATTTGATAGTTCTATAAAAAGAACAATAAAATTGTTGCTGTTAGCTAGCTACTCCATATGAATCCATTATTTCACTTGTATTTTGACTACTGGTTTCAATTCCTACCCGTGGAGTTTGGTATATGCGGCCTACCCACCGCGGAGGGCCATTTTATTATGGATTAAAAATGGGTAAATAGTATTTTAATTGTCCGTTCTAATTATTAATGGCTCGGATTAAAATTTTGAACTCGTCGTCCGCTAGTAATTCTAGCGGACAGATTTTTGTCACTGGTTGGACCATAATACCCCCTATAACCCAAAATTCACCGTTCTTCAAGAACATCATTATTACAATATATCAAGAACATCACTGTTACAATATCAAGAATCAATTAAACCTCATTAAAAGAAGAATAAATAAAATCACAAATAAGATCGAACCTGTTACATAAAAGTCAAGTACATCAGTTTTAATCACTAGACTAACATCTCATTAGCCTCAACTTATATATTAATACTTTATCAATTAGACAAATGGTCTAAAGATAATTACGAGAAGGTTCAATTATGATCATAAGCATAACTAATAGAAACTAGAAAGAGAGAATTTTATTTGGAATATATTAATAGTATGAATAAGCTGGTATTGTTTTTATTTTGTTCGTGTGATTTTGTGGCATACATCATTAATCTACAATTAAACTACGCGTAAGGGCAAATTTATTAGTAACATTTTTGTGAAATTTCAAAAAGTAGTAATAATGACTGCAGAGATTGAGAATACAGTGATCGGTATGTCTTCTAGTTTATCCTATTTCCATGAATTTGGAACAGCCTGTTTGCTGTTGGAATATAAAAATTTTGGTGGAGAGCGATTGTGCCAACGTAATTAGTGGACTTTCTAGTCCTATTTTGGAAGAATCATACTTAAGCTCTGTGATCTGGTTGAGTTAGCTCAAATGTTTAATTTTTATGTTCTTGTTTTTTGGTTGGATAATACTCATCCTATTGTTATTCCTTTGGTGTTTTCGAATAATTTGAAATAATAAAATCTCTCAGACATTTGACTGTTTCAAAAAAAATAAAAAAAGTTAATTAGGAAATTCTTCCTTATCCAGAGTCTAGCTAGGAGGAGAGACAAGCAGTAAACCTAATTGAGTGCAATTTAATATGAAGTAGATGGGGGGTTGCACCATCAGAATATACGTGCTGTCTGTAGTTGTGTTAATTGATAATTAATATTATATCAGCTTAATTCAGCCATGCATTGGTCTAATTAATTAATTAATTAATTCACAGTTCAAACAATTAAATTTGATTCTAAACTATTTAGATTATATAAATTTTCTCAATTCTAAATATTATACTACTACTAGTATAGACTATAGTATAGTTACATGCACGGAGTCGTTAGTGCTTCACCAACATATATATAGAAGATAACATTTAAAAAACACACACATATACAAAACATATATATATACATATATATATATATATATATATAGAGAGAGCTTTTCTCCTATAAGGACCTAAAGTAAGGACCTAAAGTAAGGACCAATTTTTTTTTTTTTTTTATATGTTAATTATATGGAGGATTAATTGTTGGTGGTGTATCTTTCCATGATTTCTAGGTGGGTATCTTACAATCAGTCCACTTCTTATTATAACTAGTTTTATCCAATTTCATTTGACCCTCATTCCAACAACTACAATATAATTAATTTCTATTCTTACTAATAAAGAAGTCCTACTAAAATTATGTCCTTTTTTTTTTCTCTTTCAATTATTTATTGAGGAATTCGCATTCACTATTTCTAATTGTGTACCGAATAAATTATGGGGATATATATTGTGCATACAATATTGTTGTCAAATTGAGAGTGTGACACAAATATTTCAAGTAATTAAAATTGACCATGTCCATGTCCAACTCCTTTCGGCAAACTCACGAACCTTCTCGAATACAGTGGAGCATAGTAAAAAATAAAAAATATTCCTTTACTAATTTAATGTTATTAGAAATTATTTTATTTTATAATTAGTCATTTATTTAATTTTATGAAATATTTTATCATTTTTAAGATTATTTGGTACTCGAACATAAATTATGTATAATACTTCATTCGTTCTAAATTATAAAATTATTATTTATTTTTAAAAATTAATTTGAAAAAAATTTTAATTTAAAATTAAGATGATTCGTTAAAAATTCTGAAACAATAAATTTTTTACAAGAAATAGTATTTTATAAATAATTTATAATATTTATTATTATAATGACTAAAATTACAAAAATTTATATCGATTCTAAATTTTAAATATCTTAAATTAACTTTAAAAAATTAATAAAAATTCTATATTTAAAAATCGAAGGAATTCTATCTTTCTACTCAAAATTATTACCCATCGTCAAATAATTTAGTTCCAAATAATTATATATCACACGTCATCTTTCCAAACAAACATAACTTAAGCTTCATCTGCCTCGAAATGAAATGTAACAGGCAAAATAGTAAGATACTCTAACATAACATTCAGTCAATGACCCAGTAATAAAAGGCCACGTAAATTTAATCTCCTTCGCTCAGCACACGTGGCAAAGGAGCAACCGGCCCTTTGAGTCACAGCTCCGTCACTAAAATATCCAAGTGAAAATCCGTTAATCTCGCGCCAACTGTGACAAAGTCCCCCGCCCAAAAGAAAAAAAAAACTCTAAAAAAAGAAAGAAATAAAAGGAGAGAGAAAATAAAAAATAAAAAAAAAACAAAAAACAAAAAAAAACAGCAGAAATAGCCAAAATCTCAAGAGGGGCGGTTGCTGGCGGTGTGGGTGGTGGGAGATAATAAGTCTCCTTCATTTTGCTTCAACATTCCATCTCTGTCTCTTTCTGCAACCCCACTCCAATAAATATATAAATATTTATTTATACACCCCATTTTAATTTCTTATTATTTTAAAGATACAATTTTATTTTGTTTTGAATATTTGTAACGTTTATCAGGGGTTTCAATTATTTGAATGTTGATCCCCATTTTGCCCTCACCCGCTTTAGCCACCTTTTCTCCCCGCACAGAAACTTGTATATAAGAAATTTTTGTGATACGTTTATATCCCATCTCTCTGTTTTCTCTCTCAATTTCTCTCTACATATAAAACCCCAGAAATATAATACCTTGGTTTTTTTCTTGACGGATTATTAAGGTATGGGCTCTTTTTCATTGCATTCTATACCCTTTAGATTGTTTCCATTTTTGCACAGGTATTTTTGCTGCAAATTGTCCCCGAATGTGTCTGGAGGCAGCCTATACGTTTTTATGACTCCCTTTGTTCCTAGAAAAAAGTCCCATTTCAAAATTATAAAAGTTAATGAGTATTTTTGTTCCATGTTTATCCTAATTTATTAACTGCTTGGTTTAGTAGCGATGACATGGATGATAAAATTGCTATGATAAATATATTGTGTTATTTTATACTGACATCAAAAGAAAGGGGATTACTTTTTTGGAGAAAAAATTTGGCAAATGGGACTAGAGGGAGTATCATGTTAACTTCTCCTGTTGAACGTTTGGATTTTGATAATTGTATTTGTGTTGTCTATTTACAGTTCTGGTGTCTGTGGAATTAAGAAAAAAAATCCGTACTTTGTTTCATATCCTATATGATAATTTTGTTAATCAAATGAAGAATTACAGAAATAGAAGTATAAAGATAATTTTGGCATTATTTTGGTATTCATGATCAATTGAAATGGATACTACAGAATAGGTTGAAATGGATATATGCATTCGATGTACTTATTTAAAAACTTTCTTTACCTTTTTATGCTGCCCAACATGTCTCGAGATCTTGGGGATGGTTTAGTTATCATTGCTATATATACTGAAATTTATAAATTTGTCATGATGAGTATAAGTTGGCACCATAAGGTTTTTTTACCTTTATTCTTTTAAATGATCAGAATTTGATAAATGTGTTTTTCCTCAGTCTGTAGAATTTGATTGTATGGCTGAAGTTATGGATGGATCAAGTGGAGATAGAATTTCAAATGAACCCAGTGGACACTATGTGCCTCACAAGGAGATTTTCACCACAAGGTCTCCAAGAAGTCCCTTGAGCACACACAGTCCTGATAGCGACTCTATTGATTTATCCATAGATGGAGGTGTTAATAACTCTATCGAGCAGCTTTATCACAATGTTTGTGACATGCAGAGCTCAGACCAATCGCCATCGCGGTATAGTTTGTTGTCCTATGGTCAGGAATCAAGAATTGATTCTGAATTGCGATTTCTTGCTGGAGGAGAATACAAAGAGGTGGAAACAACAAAGGAGGTGGTGATGGTGAATCATGAAGCAGTAGAAAGTACTGGTCCTATTAAGAATGTTATTAGGCAGAAAAATGAGAAGGTTGGAAAGATAATCAAAACCCATTTTGCACAGGCTAAATCTTTATCTCTTCCTTCTGCAAAATCCAAAGGTTTACCAAAAGGAAGTACAAGGAGTAGTTCTTTTCATGATAAGCCTCCTTCTGGTAAGCGAAATGTTAAGACTCCGAAAAAACTAAATGGGAGTTCTTCCATGAAGATTGAGAAGAATTCTCCTTTAGGAGTGGTGAAGTCACAGAATGGGACTGAGGGTTCTGACGGAGGATACCTTGGACCTTATTTGCTTAAACAGACAAGGGACTTGGTTTCATCTGGGGAAAATCCTAAGAAAGTTCTTGATTTGGCGCTACGGGCAATGAATTCATTTGAGAAATGTGCAGATGAGAAACCCAATTTAGAGTTTGTTATGTGCTTGCATGTTGTAGCAGCATTGTACTGTAGCATGGGCCAGTACAATGAGGCAATTCCTATTCTTGAGCGCTCCATTGAGATCCCGGTGATGGATGAAGGCCAAAATCATGCACTTGCTAAATTTGCTGGGTGTATGCAGTTAGGGGATACATATGCAATGATGGGCCAAATTGAGAATTCAATACTGTGCTATACAGCAGGTTTGGAGATTCAAAACCAAGTTCTCGGAGAAAAAGACCCCCGATTTGGTGAGACTTGTAGGTACGTTGCTGAAGCTCATGTTCAGATTTTACAATTTGATGAGGCTGAGAAGCTTTGTCAGAAAGCTCTTGACATTCATCGAGAGAATGGCTCACCTGCTTCTCTGGAAGAAGCAGCTGATAGGAGACTTATGGGGCTTATCTATGACTCCAAGGGAGATTATGAAACTGCTCTCGAGCATTATGTGTTAGCAAGCATGTCTATGTCTTCCAATGGCCAGGAAGCAGATGTGGCTTCCATTGATTGCAACATCGGTGATGCTTATTTATCTTTGGCTCGTTATGATGAGGCTGTTTTTGCTTATCAGAAAGCTCTCACCGTGTTTAAGTCAACTAAAGGAGAGAATCATCCATCAGTTGCTTCAGTTTTTGTCCGTTTGTCTAATTTGTATAACAAGATTGGGAAATTCAGGGAATCAAAAGCTTACTGCGAAAATGCACTTCGCTTTTACTTGAAGCCCATCCCTGGTATCCCCCAAGAAGAGATAGCAACTGGTTTAGTTGCAGTTTCTGCCATCTACGAATCTATGAATGAACTGGACCAGGCACTCAACTTACTTCATAAGGCTCTTAAGATATATGATGGCAAAGTGGGTCAACAAAGTACAATGGCAGGAATCGAAGCTCAGATTGGAGTATTGCATTATATGATGGAAAGTTACTCTGACTCTTACAACTCCCTTAAAAGTGCCATTTCGAAGTTTCAGGCGATTGGGGAGAAGAAATCTGCTCTGTTTGCTATTGCTCTTAACCAAATGGGACTAGCCTGTGTGCAACTTTATGCAATTAACGAGGCTGCAGATATGTTTGAAGTAGCAAGAAACATTTTGGAGACTGAATATGGACCTTATCATCCCGATACACTTGGAGTCTATAGCAATCTAGCTGGTACTTATGATGCAATGGGCAGGTAATTACTCTCTTTCTTCTTAAACCACATTTGAAGAGTACGTTTAGTTCATTAGCTTTATACTGAATGGTTTTAATCTTTGTTCTATAATTAATGTGCCGAAACAGATGGAGTGATGCAATTGAAATCTTGGAACATGTTGTTGGGATCAGAGAGGAGAAGCTCGGAACAGCAAATCCTGATGTTGATGATGAAAAGAGGAGATTGGCCGAGTTACTAAAAGAAGCAGGCATGGCTAGGAACTGGAAATCCAGGTCACTCGAAACACTCCTTGGCACCAACGATCAGATAGTTCCAGAAGATAAAATCGAGGAATTATTATTTTATTGACATCTTTCTTCTTTAATGTAATTAAGTTATAGAGTAAATATTAGGTGTTGGGTTGGTTTGTTAGATTCTGTTTGCAAATTTGAGAAGCAACTTCAATAATCGTATTGATGGCAAACAATCTTTTGAGGATCAGAAACAAAAGTTGCTCTTTCATTGTATGAGTTGATGGAATTTCTTTGTCAATATGTTCTTTGTATATGTTTTAGTTCAATAAATAAGTGGTGGGGATTTACTGATCATGAAAAAAGAAATGGTGGTATTTCATTTTCCTTTGTTGTTCCACCAAACTTCTTATTAGAACCTTCACCTGCAACTTATCATACAGAAGTGAGCCACTGACCCCCCTTGTTTTCAGTCATTATCATATGATTTGATCTGATTTAAGATTGCAATTGCAATGATATAAGATTTTCTTGTAAATAAAGGATATTAGTGTAACTATCTTGAGCTATTTGTTTCCTCAGTAGGATTTATTCAGATTTAACTGGACATTCATTAGCATATATTACAGACTCAATGCTATATGGTATAGTTGCATGTAAATGGAAATAATTTTGAAATAAAAAGTGAAATCCTGACAGAGAAGCGGACTAAAAGAGAGTATAATCGACTATACCACAAACTTTTTCATTATTTCAGAAAAAAGAAAAGAAAAAAAATCTAAATGGAAAGAATTATGGTAAAACAGAGAGAAGAAAATAAAAGGGAAGCAACCAAGTGCAAAATCCAAGGCTACCTAAGAAAATGTTCTACTATGCTGAAGAACATTGAATGACAAGTTCTAAATATTTATAATGAATGACAAAATGTAACCTTGCCATACAAGTTTTGGCAGGAAGAACTGAAATAGCAGCACTATATTGCTAGCACATCTGCTGCTTGTGAACTTGCCTAGAACTCCATGTACTGTTTGCAGGTGAACAAGGGAAGATGATTGTTGGCAGCCTCTTGCTTTCCTCAACGTGAGGGAAATCAGTTGTGTAGTGAAGGCCCCGGCTTTCATGCCGAGCAAGAGCACTGCTCACTACAAGCTTGGCACAACAAAATAGGTTCCTCATTTCACAAGCTTCGAGTCCCACCATTGTTGGTTCCCACCCTTGTTGAAATAGGTAAGCTTCCCATTCCAACTCCAATTCCCCAATCCTCTGCTCAGCAGTTTTTAGCCTTGTAGTCGAACGAACAATTCCAACATACTCCCACATGATTGATTGCAGTTCTTTTCGCACTTCCCTTGTCCTACTTATGATTTTACCCAATATATTACTGCCCAAAGACTTGGGAAAAACTGGCCTGTCCCAACAACCAGGAGCACTTCGATCAAGGCGTGAGCTTTTCATGTGATCTATGGAAGGCTGCACAGCTCTTCGGGCAAATACTAGTGCTTCGAGCAAGGAGTTGCTAGCAAGTCTGTTTGCTCCATGCAAACCTGTGCATGCAACCTCACCTGCCACATATAGACCCTCTACATTTGTTTCCCCCTGGAGACCAGCACGAACTCCTCCGCACATGTAATGAGCAGCGGGAACCACCGGAATCGGTTGGCGGGTTATATCTAGGCCATACTGGAGGCACTCTGCAGCTATATTTGGGAAGTGAGAGAGAATTTTTTCTCTAGGTTTGTGACTTATATCAAGTAGCACGTACTTCTCATTACGCTTTTTGAGCTGATCATCTATACTTCTGGCTACCACATCCCTAGGTGCAAGCTCTGCCCTCTCGTCATAAAGAGGCATGAACCTTTCCATGTCTAAATTGTAGAGAATACCTCCATCACCCCTGACAGCTTCGGTGATCAAGAAGGCATTTTCTCGGATCTTGGTTGGTACTGATGGGAGGCCTTCATCAGCTAAGGCAGTTGGGTGAAACTGCACAAATCTGGAAATAAAAGAAGCATATGAAGTTAGTATTCATTCTTCTAGCTGAAATTGTTTAACGTACATTGCAAGCAGAAACACAGTTGGAGGTAAAAGATCTTAATTAGATTTTGAAAATAAACAAAGATTTAAAATAATGTCCTTACATCTTAAATTCACTATGGGAATGAAAGAACCACTTGTTTCTTAACAATTTTAGTGTTTTAACTTCTTCTCCACAAGCTTTCATGAAAATAAGATATGTTTAAAAATATCAAAAGAATGATTTAATAACAAAGAGAAAAGCAAAAGCTAGTGCATTCAACTGCTACAGAAACAAGACGTTAATTTGATTTCAACTTCAAATATAAGATATCCTCCCTCTCATCGTATCACAGCTATAGCTCACTAAGCACACTGTAGTTCTTCTTATAAAATGAATTAAAGATGACAAGGAAACATTTTCTGGGAAAGATTACTTACTCCATGTTGGAAATTACAGCCTGAGCTCGATGTGCCATAGCCATTCCATCTCCAGTAGCTACCTGCAAGATCATATCAAAATGAAATCAGTAAGAAAGGAATATACTGAGAGATCAGGAATTAATAATTTAGTCATGCACAACAAAAACAAAAAAGAAGAAATCAGAGAAACAAAATAGATAGCTTAACTATTTATTCCAATTTTATTCATGCCAGATGAGTGTTTGATTAAATGAAAAGACTATCAGTTCTGTTTATAGGACAACTTCATTACACATAAATACATAAGGATAAACCACAAAAAAAGAATATACAATATTCAGGTAAAAATAGTTAGAAAATCATACAGGTGGATTTGTAGTCGACGGATAGATATGCCCAGCACCCCCTGATGCAAGCAAAGTCACCTTTGAAATGAATCGTAATATCTGATGTTCAAGGTGGAAGATATAAGTGCATATAGAGATATATAGTTCATTGGACATTATATATATATATATATATAATTATAAAAAAATTATAAAAAAAACCTTCAGTGTTCACCTCTTTTGTTTCAGTATTCAAAATGTCTGCACCATGGCAAACCGTGTCAGAACCATCCTACAAACCCAGAATACGAATTCATGTTAGTGATAACCGTAAATATTTTCCAAGTCCTAAGATGCCAGCCAAGGAAGACCACTCAAAATACAATATCAAAACAATATTTAAGGTAATAAGAATTTCATTAGAAAGTGAACCTGGGAAGTCAGCAAATCAATTGCAAAGTGATGCTCAAACACGCAAATGTTAGGATCGTTAACAACTGCGTTCAATAGTGCCCTCTCTATTTCTCGCCCCGTCATATCAGCAGCATGCACAATTCTGTGATGGGAGTGGCCCCCCTCTCTTGCAAGGTGCAAGTTTCCATCCTCCCCATGATCAAAAGATGCACCCATAGCGATAAGTTCTCTAATTCTGTCAGGTCCTTCTGTACAGACCACCTGGACATACGTGATGAACTTTGAGATACAGCTTGATGGGATAAGCAAGGGAGCATATATTAGGATCAAATAGTATATGTGACATTCATCTCTTGATTCAGGAACAAGTGCAGGAGCAAAAGCTTGCATTCTGATATTACAAGAAATTGGAAAATAGACTGAAGTTTCAACATGCAACTGTCACAAGAATATATGGCACAGTTTTTAGAAGAATTCCGATCACAATGCATGTATCCCAACAATCAACATTAAGTTCACCAAGAAATTGTAAGTTTCAAACAATTTCTTTTTGCTTCCTC
Organism: Aralia elata; assembly: GCA_034770075.1. Classification (NCBI taxonomy): domain Eukaryota; kingdom Viridiplantae; phylum Streptophyta; class Magnoliopsida; order Apiales; family Araliaceae; genus Aralia; species Aralia elata. The sequence continues at coordinate 13,967,739 of CM068378.1, forward strand.
GCCAACTTGGTAGAAAACAAAATCAACATGTTCAAACACCCAAGCATAAATATTACATTTTTGTTCAATATAAAAAGCTGACACTATTTGGCATGCCAATAAACATAAAGTACATGTAATAACAGATCCTACAAAAGAACATGGTCATATAAATGTGTACTAATCTGGAACAAGAGGTCAAATAGAAACAAATATAGAATTATACAAATCCATGTATATATATCATACATCTTTGTCTACATAGAATTAATATTGTTTTCTACCATGCTTTCATTAGAAAACTATATTTTCAAAGCAGCATATAGGTTGCACTCTGGTATGAGAAGCATAACATCATGATACCAGAAATCCAGAAATGGAGTGCATTTATGCTACGTTATACTACTAAAGGATTGTGATAACAGATTTGTTTTCTTATTTTCCAAATCTCCAACATAAGCTACTGATCTTGTGCCAAGTCATACTCATATTGAATAAGTGGAGCAGATTCTCCTCCAATCCTTATCCTATCTAAGGTGGGATTGCAGAATAAATCAATTTAAATACCTCTGTCCAAACATATTAATGTAGCTTTTACAGCTCAAGTCAACAAGCTTGCTTCAAATTCTCAATTCAACTCCATTAGCAGTATGACCAATTACATAGGTCAGTACATGGTTATGTTGTCTTCAGAGCACTCATAAACCTGATTCAAATGTGTAAAACTCAAACTGAAAATATCTGCTCTTTGGAGTTGTATTTGGATGCTCTCGACACTCACTCCTAGCTATTCTTAATAAAAATAGTTAATCAAAAACCTTATGCACAAAATCATCAACCATTGCAAATTATGTCTCTACTAACGAGAGCAAACAATAATTTAAGACCCACTAGCATTTTCAATTTAGAATATGAAAGAAAACCAAACTTTTGTTGCATGTATAAAGTTTTCCATTGTTTAACTCCTGGACAAGTGTCATTAAAAAATTCTTCTGGACTCCGGGATAGGTAGGAGTCACTAAACTTTTGTGTCAACATCAATTGAGAGATGAGAACATGTAAACAGTTTCCAGAAATACGACGTAGAAGGCTAGCATCAATTTTGAAAATTGAACCTAAACATAGCAAGCAATTCCAGCTTGGATTTAGGGTGAGCATAGTCTAATTTCTTGGTATTAACTTTCTACACATTCTCTAGGAGGCATCAACCATAATAGCTTTTTCATTTGGAGGAGGATGAGGGTTACAAAGGGAGCAACTTTAGGCATGAGAAACTGTAGGAACCCTACTTCTAAGAGATTGGAATGAGTAATTATATACTTTATGCACATATATATGTTGGTGCTCTGCATTTACAAAAAATAACATTTTGTTGAACATTATTTCTACACATGCATGGCTAAAGCTGGAGCTTCAATAAAATACTTTTTAGATACTGAAATCGCATATAACTCCAAAGAAATATTGTATGAAGACCATAAAATACTGAATATGAAACAGATTTTATAAAATATTTTAGAGAAAATGAGAACATTTATTGAATTCTCAGTTTTGAAGCTTACTCGAACAGTCTCCTCGTCGCATAAATAAGCTCCTGCTATGATTGTATCTTGCATGTGACTCTCTATTGAATCTAAAGGGCACAACACAGCACTTACACCACCCTGAGCATAATTTGTGTTGCTCTCATGAGGCTCAGCCTTGGTTATCACAGCAACAGATCCGTGTTTTGCAACCTCAAGTGCATAACGAAGTCCAGCAACTCCACTGCCAATAACTATAAAGTCGAAGAATTTTGTGGAACCATCTCTCAGGCATGATGTGATGCCTGTTTTATGGGACTTACACTTCTCATTGATTGGAGAATGAGAATAGTTAGATTTCTGGAGTCGCAAAAACTTGGACACAGTACAAGAGCTGGCAAAAAAAAAGCTCTCGAGTTAGACAGGCATAAGCTAAAAGTACGAAACACCAATTGTTGCAACATAAAATGTGCAAATACAACATGGGGTATATATCACATAAATTTCTCTTAGTACTCCACCAAGAAAGCAAATTGGAAAAATCAGGGCAGGGAGCTTAATATGTAAGTATGATACATGTCAGGCCAAGTGGCCAGCTTAACTTCTTCTAATCTATGGCTTTTTCTGCAGACAAAAGAACACCCCTTCTTTCATAAAAGAAATAAAACTGAATTTCATATTCCCTGAAACTATTTTTATAGGGTAATTTTGATAATTTCACCAAACAAGTTCAAAAACTTCAGCAAATTATTTTAGTACAAAACCACTGGTATTATTCTCATTGTCTCATAACTGATGAAAGAAATTTTCGTTATCTTACCTTGAAAGCTCCTTTTGTATGCATCTCTGAAAAGCTATGTTCGAAATCCAAGATGTCTGTCTGCAAACTTGTCCCTTGAACACCGTCTCCCTAAATTGCAAGTTACCACTTCCAGCAATACTGGTTGCCATTTCAATCCTTCTGCAAGACAAAAGGATTGTGAGTAATACTGGAGCTGGGAGCAGGCAGGAGATGTCCTTTTAAGGCATGGGACAGGGATGTCTGGCCCCACCATTTTTTTATATTTCTTTTGTTTGCCCCACCATTATTTATTGTTGTAATATTTCTTTCCAAATTACTATGTTTCACTCGGTTTCTCTCGTGTAAGAATGCTTAATTTTGTTTATGTCCACCGCACACATGATGCAGCAATTTCGTCTCTCAGTTAATAAATCTATTTTTATCCAACTCATGGGGACCTAAATCTTCAAAATTAACAATTATGTTCGGATTTGTTGGATACTATACCAAAACTCAAGTGATGGGTAAAGTTTAAAAAAAAGAAAAAAAAAAGAAGAAAAAATACTCACTTTATTCTTGCTTCCTACCTTTCCTCACCAGATAACATATCAGCACAAAAAATAACAAAATAAACAAATTTCTACTTCTACAAAAACTAACAAAAAGGTTTCAAATTTGAACAACTGACCTGCTGAAGAAAATAAAAGGATCAACCATGATAAAGGGGGAAACAAAATTAAAAAAAGAAAAGGAAATGAAAAAAAGACGGAGACCATAAATTTTAAGGTGACGAAAAACTAACCACCAATCACCAAACCAAAAGCTTCATCAAAATAGCACCCCAAAAAAAAAGGAATTAGTAACCACCCATTCAATATAACAGAGGAAATTCAACCAGCACAAAACCAATAAAAACCCAAGTTTCAAAAGAAGGGACTCGTTTAGACATTAAATCAAACATCATTCTACATATGTATCAAATGTATAAATCAAATTTGGGACATACAAATGATGTTTTCTGGGTTCAGATTCAACCCGGATGGTAGCTTAGGTTTTAGCTTGTCACAGGATCCGATGCATGAACCTGGACAATTGCTTAAAGATTCCAAGAATACTGAGAATCTTTGTCCGCCTCCGTCTTAGAGGGAGTAATTGTATAATAGTACTACTACGAGTACGAGATGATATACAGAGAGAGAAGGGGGAAGCGAATAAAGAGAAAAAGAGAATCCTACGTTTCCGAGAAGCCACAGCTGACTTTTGCTCCCGAAGCGTCCTGGAAATTCGCGCCACATCGGTCCCTTTAATCCTCACAATTTGAGTGCCGTTCGTTTTTCTTGGTTTTTTTTTTCAAAAAATCATAAAATAAAATCTTTTCGTTTTTTCTTTAAATCTTTTTCTTTCACACAATTAAGAAGAAGTTATGTGAACTACTCCAATATTAAAGTTCTAGATCATTTCAAAATTAATAATGTGTGTAGTTTTTATGTCAATTACAGATAACATACATGAGGATAAATAAGAATCGAGAATACCGACCCTAATATATTCTATTGTATCACTTAGATTTTTACGTTAATTATAATGTAATTTAAATTTAATTTCATCATAAATTCGATAATATATAAATTATTTTTCATTAAATTATGTATATATATACATATATATTAATATGTCATTATTTATATTGAAAGTAAATTTAATGTTATCATGCATCACTGTTATATACTCTCTTCGTTTCAAAATTAGATATACAATTTAATTTTTAAGGTTAAATGACAGCATATTAAACTTCAAAATTAGTATGACTTATAAAAGTTTATAATGATTAAATTTTGTGATTAATATTTTTGTTATATATTATACAATTATAATAATTGTATCAACCAAATTCACATTAATTTGAAGTTTAATACGTCGTCGTTTGACCTCAAAAATTAAATTGTATCTTTAATTTTATACTCCATCCGTCCCAGAATAAAATTTCTAGTTAACTTTTTGCGCATATTAAGAAAGATGGTCAAATGATAAAATTGTCCATATTTGAATTCTTATCTAATTACATAGTTTTTTGCACATAACTAGTGATGCTTCATAAATATGTATAAAAAATAAAAATATGACATTTAATGCTAAGGGTATTATAGGCAAATTATTATAAAAAATAGATTATTTAAGATAGATAAACATTTAACTTGAAACTATCTAAAATAATAATAAAGATTTTTTTTCTTAGGACGGAGGGAGTAAATACTAGTGATATATTTGGAAAATAAATATTGACTAGGGATTATACATGTTTATATTTTATATTTTTCCAAATGAGTTTTGAAAAATTAAACATATTCTTTGTCTCTTAGGATTTTACATATCGCATGAGGCCTTATGGACCCTTTTTTTCTTTAAATATATAATTATAAATATGATATATAATTTTAAGGTTTTGTTCTTTTTCATATTATATTCATGAAATAAACCCCACTAAAAGATTATTCTCGGTTAGGAGAGAAAGAGAGAATAATTCAATCCATTAAGAAAGTTCGCTATGATGGAATTCAACGATTGGTTGATCATAAAAAATAAGTTGAAAAAGAAAAAAGCACTCCCCAAACAGGCTCAGATCATAATAATTGCTCAGTTTATTACTAAGAGGGTAATAATATTGTGATGATTAATTTAAAAATATTGTGTTAATTTATGTTTTTATTAATAAAAATATACTTTTTTAATTGAAAGTGATAAATAAAAATATTTTTGTGTAATTGTGAATATATTTTATTATCGCATTTACCTAAACAAACAAATATGGAGAATTAGAGGGAGACACATCAATGAATGAATAAATAGTCTCATGATGTCAAATGAGTTTTTAAATTTTAAATATTGAATGTTAAATTAAAATTTGAATAATGCTAGATATACAAATTTTTTTACAAATATTTTACAAACTTGCTGATGTGGCATTGTTGTATTGGTGATAGTGTTGTAGTGGGGAGGTGTTTTTTTTAATTATCACCAATACAACAGTGCCACATCAGCCAATTTGTAAAATGTTTGTAAAATAGTTTGTGTCTCTAACATTACTCTTAAAATTTTATGTAATAAACTTAAACCAAACACCTAATATAATCATATACACTATATTTAAGGTTAGATCAAATCTTAGTAATTTTTTAGAGAATTGATATATTTTGAAAGTAAAAATAATAGTTTCGCAAGATACATTCTACATAAATAGTAATGAATCTCACTTATGTGAAAAGAATTTTTAAAAATACCAAATTTTACTTATCAAAATATTACTTCAATTACTTTACACAAATATACACTTCAAATTTTACTTGTGCATTTTAAATAATACTCTTAAAATATATTAATAAAATAATTTTAATAGCAGAATCTACGTACAATTATTTAAATCAGGTTAATTAAGAGGGGAAATTTAAAAGTCATTTGTGAGATTCGTAAAACTTATTAAAAGGGAAAAAGAAAAAAAAAGCAATAAAGTAAAAAAAAACATTATTTTATTTTAGGGATCAATTAAATATGGCGGAAAGAACCAAGTCATTGGACCAGACCAGAGACAACCAAGCTATAGGATAATAGGAAAGATTCTTTTTATTGGGAAAAAAGTGGCACTGTTTTTTTTTTTGGGATAATTAAACTTTTAGCACATGTATTAAGGTCCGACTTACAAGTTGGTACTCAAACTGAAAAAACTTACAAACTGGTGCTTGTACTAGAAAAAACTTACAATCCGTTAAATTTTAGGGTTCCGTTTAATTATTAGGGTTCCTAACTTATAAGTTGGTACCCAAATTGAAAAAAAATTATAATATAGTGCTTGTACTCGTAAAAACTTACAATCCGTTAAATTTTAGGGTTCCTTTTAATTATTAGGATTCCATATTTGCTAGTTTCTTTTAATTTGCTCATAAATGTGTGTTTTAGTGCTTGTTGCAATTATTTTCCGTTTAATTATTAGGATTTCATTCGGCTTGTGTTTTAGTGTTTGTTTATTTATAGTATTATATGCACATGCATGTGCAATATTTCTTTAATTCAAGCAAATTTTTATTTTTGCCTAAAATGAGAAAATTCTTCACAAAAAAATAAATAAAATAAGATACCATGAGTTAGATAGATATATATGATGCTATTGAAAACTTTCAAAAAATAGTTTATATACATTCTTCCATCATATATATTTAATATTAGCTAAAACATTAATATGAATAATTTTAAAAATAGTTTTTTAAGAATAATTTTAATTAAAATATTTTTATAATACAAAATTTTTTAAGAATAATTTTAATTTTTAAATATATATTTAATATTAGCTAAAAAATTAGTAGTGGTGGTAAAAAAATGATAAAAATAAATTCAAAATATCATATGTCACTTTATAGTCCTATAATAAAAATGTATTAATTACTATTATAAAACCAATTGAAAATAAAAATACATATCAACCACTAGTTTAAGTACCAACTTGTAAGTCGAGTTCTAGTATAGGTACCAAAAGTTTAATCACGTGGATTCTGTTAGTCAATCAGACTTTTCCGTCATGTCCGTTAGTCAAATTTAACGATTTGACATAAATATTCAAGTACAAACACCCGTTTGTAAGTTTTTTCTAGTACAGACACCAGTTTGTAAATTTTTTCAGTTTGGGTACCAACTTGTAAGTCGGGCCCTAGTACAGGTACTAAAAATTTAATTATCCCTTTTTTTTTTCTTTTTCTTGGCGGATTACATAAAGTGAAATATATTCTATGAAATAATTAATTATTTTATTTTAAAACTTAGTACAGAATATTATGTTCTCGGTCACATGGTAAATGTCTTTTTGACTTTTTCCAAACATATTAATAAGAGGGTATAATAATAAGTTAAGTTATTCGTATTAATTATTTAAACCTTTCTTTATATTGAATATATAATTAATTTAGCAATTATAATTAATGTTTTTTCTTTCCTTTTTCCCACCTCATCACTCCTAATTTCTTTCTATTTTTTCCCTGTTCTTTCCCTTTTTAATAGCTTTAACATTTATATATTTTAAATATAGATATCAATTAGATTTTCTATATAAATTGTATGTTTAATACATTAACAACAATAATGTGAAGAGAGAGTGTTTGACATTAGAAATTATTTAGGAGCAGTACTGATTTTCTTTTTTTATAAAAAATAAGGTAATATTGAAAGTTGTCGTCGATAATGTCGTAATAATAAGTGTAATTAAAAGTTTAAAATATTGTTAAAATAAGTATATAAATGTCGTTAAAAATATTTATTTTGACAATATAAAAATTATTTTACAATTATTAACGACAGTTGAAAATATACATTTAAAATAAGATAGACTAAAATAATATTGTAAACATATATCTTGAACAAGTAAGAGTTTTTTTTTTTTTTTTTTGGATGTAACAAGTAAGAGTAATAGTAATAGTAAAGGTTTAATCAATCATGACTCCACCAATTCAGGGATTTGAATGCTGATTGCCATAATTAATTTAAAAATGTCTAGATACTGGTACTAAAAAGGAGTACCATGTGGTGCCACTTTAAAGGTGGTCAAAACTCAAAAGAACCATCACTTTCTAAAAGGTTCGTGGCCTAAAGGGCAAATGCATGCAATTGGACTAGAATTATCAAAAAGTCCGAGGCCACCAATATTGAAAAGGCTAACAAAATAGGTGGCTGGAATTTTTGGACCATATATTATGGCAAAAAGGGAACCGACAGTTATTTCACGTTTTTGTATAAAATAATTTTTAAAACGACTTTTTGTAATATTAAATATATTCTTTTATATAGTATTTATAAAAAAATATTTTTATAATTTTTTAAATGTTATCATAAAAGGATACTTCATGCAACAGCGTGAGGTAACCCTCACTTTTTATGACCTCATTCAATAATATTAAGGTGACTAATTATTATAAAAATGAGATACAAAATTATGTGTATGACTTTGGTTGATTACAATTATTGAACTTACTCATATATGATAAATTATTGACTAATTAAATTTTAATAAATAATTTTGTAAATTAATTTTTGTAAAAATATTTTTTTTATAAGTGTAGCAAGATTCGAAGATCGAGAATATATATAGTAGGGGTATGCATGTTATTGGACAAGAATTATAAAATCTTTCTTCTTTAGGAAATTGATGCAAGATCTCTCTATACGCTATGCCTATAGTCTGACGCTGACCCCTTCTCAAGTCTAAAGAGACCAATTTTTCTTTCCAACCTTTATAAAATTCTGCAGAGTTTTGAGACTTAAATTACTTCTAGATTATTTTCGGTGAATTTTCTTGTAAAATAGGACAGACTGAGTAACTTTCTGACCTAGTTTTTCGAGAGACGGTTCTAGATAGGTTGTTTTGGAAAATAAAATTAGGGTTGTTAAGGTATGAAACTTGATAGTATAAGGTGTATTTCAGCCTAAGAATGAATATAAACAGATTTGTAATGAATGAATTATGATAAAAACAAAATCAAGATTTTTAAAATTAAAACAGTTATAACTTGAGTTCTACCACTCAGTTTGAGATGAAAATTTGGGTAAAAGTGTATTCCTATGTAAGGAAGATATTGTACAAAATTCATAATTTTTGGACTTAATTTTAAATTTTAAGAAATTTTTATAAATTTGGACATAAATAGGTTTAAAATAAATATTAATAATACTGGAAAAAATCTAGAAAAAAATCAAAAACTATCTAAAATATAATTGCCTAGATAACGTCGGAAGGAGAAAAATAATAAAATGGTTAAAATGGTTTAATGGACATTTACAATTCATTCTTCATTGAACTATAATTTATTCCGTCAATCTCTTGTGCTTCGTGAACTGTTTATAAAAGAAGTTTATGTCATTTGTTCGGCTAGACTCAGTTGATATGTTTATATCAATTATTGAATTGTTCATGATTCTTTGGAGATATTTAAATTTAATCCAATTCAAATTATTTTGGTGCGGACTCTGATGTTACGATTGAGTAGAACATTCCTATAAATAGGGGATATTGTGTTATAGTCAGATAACCGACATACGCTGTAGGAATACAATATGAAAATGATGTTACGCGTAACATGACACAAAATATTCTTTTGTAATTGATTCGTGTCAATGGTGAGTTTTAAACTATTTTTTTTAAAGATCTAGTCACTAGGAAATCTAATTTGCACTTATTTATTGTTGAATTTATATCCTCTGCATTAACTTTATACATGCGACATTTTGTTCAGCTTATTTCACCATTTCAATTTTAAAATTGAACATTTCTTTTGATTGGATTCTAACTTGTAAAATGCTCTTTTTTATAAATTCAGCTCAATATTTCAATTTTATGATTTAACACTTCTTTTTTCCTTCTTTATATTCTTGTGAATTGGAGCTCATACGGGTACATTAATTTTCTGATATTTTTAGGGCATGTATATATACGAACGCGTTTGATGACAGTAGTTACATATTATTCCATTGTGATATTGTTGCAGGTTTGATGCCCTACCATTCCAAATTATAAAGTTACTTCATGCTCTTTGCCAAGTCAAATTGGGAATTTTATTTTTTTATCTCAATATCAATCTCGTATTGTAAAAAGAAAAAAAAAATCTTAAATGAATTAATTTATGGAACCTTGTATTTTGGTTGTAACTTCGAAGTAATATCCTTCCGAAAGAAATGTAATCTTTTGTTTAACGGTAAAAAATTAAATGGTTAGTTAATTGTTAATGTGATTATATTTTGTAGTTTTTCAAATGTCAACACTAAAACATTATTTTAAATGATTGAAAAATTCCGCAAGGGATAAAGATTTAGCGAATGATTTTGTATATGTTCATTATATTTGAATTTAAGTTATTTTATGTATTTTTCACGTTAATTAATTTAGTGTTAAGTTTGAATTTTATTTATTCCGCATTTATTTTATTTTTATAATATTTATAACCCCGCTCGGGTAAAATCCTGGGTCCCCACTAACCATTGCCCCATCCATTATTCAGAAGTATGGTCTCAGTTCATCGCCCCAATTCATAATAGTAGTTCTAGGAAGACTTTGCCTTTACGTTTCATTTTCAGATCACAATTACTAAATTGATTCCTTCTACACTTTTTTGGTCTTTTTCTTTGACATCGGACAACAACGTTCTAAAATTAGATATATATTTGTAAAACGATAACTTTTAATGATAATTTTATGTTCTCAAATATAGCATTAGTATTAATTAAAAATTCAGTTGTAGTAGTTTGGTATAAAAAATAATAATAAATTAAAAATATTATATCACTTTATAATTTTAAAATAAAAATGTATCTCTAATTTTTAAATAAAGAAATATATTGGACCCCTCTTATCTCCTTATTCAAGCTTCATTTATTTATTTTGTGGTAGACATTTAAATGGAGGGTCTCATTTGCCAGTTTGCCACTTGGTGAAAATAATACACTATTAGAATGTCCTTCTCCACATCTTGGGGCCAACTCCATGGCTAATGGTCCGAGGGTGACCAACTGACCATTCCAATTTCCTAAGCCCCATAAACCTCCACAATCCATTCCAATTTCCATGTTGTGGATGTCTTTATTTCCTCTTTTATTTCTTCATACCTATTTTCGTAGTTTTGTAGAAATTATCACTTTTAAAATTTATTATTATCTATGGAAAAGATTGTATATACGATATATTCATACTTTTAAATATTGACAAATTTGATTACTCCTTACTAGAAGTTTCTCGATCTTGAATATGTATAAATAATGATATACTTTAGTTTAGTTGATAAATTGTTACTATAAATAATTAATCAACATTACAGAATAACAAATACTACATTATCTTTTACATCTTCTTTACCCCACCTTCTGTGGTTAAAATGTTTTCCGCAAAAATGTTTCAATAAGGATTTCAAATTAAGTTACATACATTTCTTTTATCTTTTTTACTATCTTAATTCATATTTATACTATAGCTTAAATTTTAATAGCGTTTTTACCTATTATGAGAATAAGATTAAGAGTCTTGTTATGTATTTCGAAAGTTTTCTGCCGAATTACGATTGCGACGTATGGATTGGGTAGGATTATAAAATTGACCTATTATATCAAATATATCGTTAAGATATTATCAATTAGAATTATTCACGCAATTGACAACTAAAATATCGACATATAAAATTACAAAATATATTATTATCCTACTATATTAATATCTATGCTTAAGTATTTATTTCTATTTTTGTCCTTAGTTTCTGCCTGGGCCATATACGTGCATTAGTTTGCAAATATTTTCGAACTTTTGACACAATGCCACGTTAATTATTATTTAGCCCGATTGTTGGAGTAATCGAGTTATTAGTTAATAAAACGAGACCTGCACTATGGGTTTGGATAATGGGCCGTGCGGCACACATGGCCTACTCATTTTTCTGTAATTTTCTTCGTGTTAAATGTTCGTTATCAGGGTCCAAAGATTACATATTCATTGGGCCTGTTTATTTTGACCTTATATGTTTCGTTGATACCACTTATTTTGGAGCAATAAATATTGTTATATGTTAAACATTACTTGGGTAAAAATAAGAGAAATGGGAGAATAAGCTAATCAAATTCAAGTTTAATTGTACAGGGTAAAATTAAAAATGAAGACTTCAAATTAAAATTGACTTTTTAAAATATTTTCCTAAAATTAGTTAAAAATGTGGTAAAAAAGAGACATGATAGTACTCAATTTTTTAGAATAATATTTTCCTAAAATTAGTTAAAAATGTGGTAAAAAAGTGACATGCTAGTACTCAATTTTTTAGAATACAAAAAATGACATATTAACAATTTCATATAACTTAAATCCCAAGAGGGTGCCCTAGTAGTCAAGGAGGGTTGCTTCCTACCTTCATGGGTTCAAACCTTAGGACTAACACCCAGGAGAAAAATCTCCTGAATGCACCATGCCGATGTGAAAGTATGCCCTTAAGATTGTCCGGAGAGAAATTTAGTGTCGATTGACACGTAAACTAACTCGAGAATATCCTTATCTTTTAACCAAAAAATAAATAAATTCATATAACTTAGTAGTTTAGACGTTTTCATAATTTTGAAATAGTCTAAAAAAATGTACATCTAATTTTTGAACATAGAGATTAGTTCTTTGTTCATCGTCTCATTTATACTCTGGTTTAGGAAATTGGTAATTTCACAAGATTTTCTCAAACTTGTGAGGAGTATATAATATTTTTACTTGTGGAGTTAAATGTTCATAAAAAAAGCCAGGCAGCTGCCATGGGTTTTGATATTGGGCTGTGCTAGCAGACATGGGCTACTCTCATTATGTTTTTCGTTTGATTCTCTTCCAAAAAGCGTCACCCAAATTCATTGGGCCTCCCTACCTCCGCAATATATTTGCTGGGAGTGGCAACTGACCAGTCACTCTCTAGCACCTTCCTAGGTGGGTTTTGTATAGTGCAAGTGCAACGCACGTCCATGGAGTGACTTTTCTGTTGTATGCTAAGGTGCATCAATGTTCATGCAGCCGCGAAGCATTTCGTTCATCAAAGTAAATTAGAATCACACATTATTTAAAATATATATACTCCCTCCGTTCCAAATTAACTGCTTAGTTTTGATTTTTTTTAGTCAAATTGATTATTTTTAAAATTAATAATTAAGTATATACAAATATATTTTTTAACATTATAAAAATTGGTATCAGTAGTAAATTGTATATACTTTTTTTTGGTTATAATCTATATTTTGACAAAAATGATACAAAAATTAGTTTTAAAAATAATCAATATAATTTTAAAAAATCAAAATTAAGCAATTAATTTGGGACGAAGACCGTATTAGAGAACCGATATTTTTACACTTATTTTTGATATTTACACCGATCCTCTCTCATATCATAAGTAGTATAAAGTGAATTTCACTCACAAGACAAACACGGTAAAAAATAGTGGTCCCTGTATATGTTATATATAAAGTAGTACCAGTGTCTGTTAGTATCTGTTAACACGCAAGCAGGTGTCCGGGCAGGAATGGCAGCATCTGCATATTCACTCACTTCTACATTCTTCTCTTCTACTAGTACTATTCTCTCTCCTCCAACAACTCTTTCTCGCTTTAGACCTTCCTCCAAATTTTCTCTCTCCATCCAAACCAGAAACCCTAATTCTTCTTCCCTCTCCCCATTAATTTCTGCTGCTCTTCGCTCCACCTCTCCCTCGCCTCACTCTAATGGCAGCTCGAGCTTTCAGAAGCTTCTGGATTCTGTCTTTGTCATCTGCACCTCAGTCGCCTTGTCTTTCACTCTCTTCGTTACCGATGTCGATTCTGCTTCCGCCTTTGTAGTTACTACTCCCCGTAAATTGCAGACCGATGAGCTTGCTACTGTTCGTTTGTTCCAAGAGAATACGCCTTCTGTTGTCTACATCACCAATCTCGCTTCCAAGTATATTTTTCTTATTGTTTTTCATGCTATTTAATAAAATTTCTATATTCACTTGTATGACATTGCTATATACAGTTGGTACTTTGTGGTGTTGAGTTTGGGGATTTGATTTTGTGTGAAGTGATGTGTTTTGATTTAGGCAGGATGCGTTTACATTGGATGTGCTTGAAGTGCCGCAAGGGTCTGGCTCTGGATTTGTGTGGGACAAAAAGGGTCACATTGTTACTAATTATCATGTGATTCGTGGCGCATCTGATCTGAGGTTGGAATTATTATTTTGTTTTAGTCCATTTGCTGATTATATTGTGCATCTGCGCCTATTTGTAGTTTATCAGAGTGATGCTGCATTTTAAGGTTGGAATTGGATTATCTTCTACGTTTTATGCTGCTACAGATTTTGAATGCTGGTTTTGTGAGGGTCAATGATAATGTTGTTGGTTGCTTAGTTTATCTTAGTGCGTAACAGATACATTGTGTTCTGTATTTTGCTGATACCAAAGTACGAATAATTAGAATCTCTAACTTAGGCAAGAAATACTGAAATCCATTCATTCGTGATAAGTCAAACAACGAGTATATAAGATGTAATCTTTTTTTGATATTGTCTTTTAACTTGGTCTAAAAATGCAAATATGGGATAATGATGATGGCTTAGGAATAGTTAACTGCTTAATGTTGGCTTGATTTATTGTAAGGAATATTTAGAAGTTTGTAAATTATATACTATAATATGAATTATGAAAGGAAACCGGAACCTTTTATTGATTAATGTGGTTACAGAATACTCTCTGACTTTCATACTAAATGTTTTACTATCATTATTTTGAGGGTTTTAGCCACTGATTTTAAGATGGGTGAAAACATATTTGTACATTTATCATCTTGGTAATAAACATTTCTACAATTGTGTTACTGATGATTTTGAATACATGATGAATACTTTAGCATGAGATATAAAATATATAGCTATTCTATAAAAAAGGTAACATGAGCCTCAAAATGAGGAGAAAATATGAAAGAAAGATAATGTATACTAAAAAGTATGATTGTGATGATGGTTCATTCACTTCCGCCAAATGCCAAGGAAGGACTGATTTGATTCAATTCAAAGGTGCTATTCTAATATTTTAAATGATATAAGAAAATCTGAATGAGGTATACATAAGAGACTAATCATTTCTGAGTTTGACTTAACTGAGGATGTGATATTTGTAGGGGCAATAGTTGAAAAGGAACTCTATAGACAACTCCAGGATTTAGGAATTGTTAAGTTGAGTTGAGTTTTGATTTAATATCTTCTCACTTCCAACCTTTTAGTTCTCTTTGCATCATTTTTCTTTGAAGTTGGATGTGGTTTCTAAATGATTAACTTATGGTCTAAAATATTTTCCGGAAAAGAAAAAACAAATTATGCTGCTAATAATTTGGTACTGTAAAATTTGGTCTTGACTTTTTCTTGATTGGCATTAGTCTCGAATCTTGACAACTTTGTAAAAGTTACTCCCTCCGTCCTCAAAGGGATTAACAAAGTACAATTTGCACACATATTAAGAAAAGTAAAACTAGAGGAAAGTTCCAAATTTATCCTTTGTGGCCCCACAAGATTATATAAAGTGATGAGTTCTTTTATTCTTTTATACTAATGGACTCCACTAAATGACATATTTACCTTTCACTTTATGTACTTTATCTCGTCCTTTTGAGGACGGAGGGAGTATTTGTTAGTTTCTGATTGGAAAGCTGCTCTTTTTTGCTGTTATCTTCTTCCCCCCCTCCAAACAACAACTGGTTATAGAGTGGGTGGAGTCCTTATAAAAATTCTTTTTTATCTTAAAACTATTTGTTAGGTTTCTCTCTCTCTCTCTCTCCCCTTTTATTTGTGTTTTTGTATTTGGAAATATTAAGTTGGTGGTAGTTTTGTTCAGAGTTACTCTTGCTGACCAGAGCACTTTTGATGCAAAAGTTGTCGGATTTGACCAAGATAAAGATGTCGCAGTATTGCGCATTGATGCACCTAAAGACAAATTGAGACCCATACCCATTGGCGTGTCTGCAGACTTGCTTGTTGGTCAAAAAGTATTTGCCATAGGAAACCCTGTAAGTCTAAAATTACTATTGTTATATATCTATATATATGTGTATATATATATATATAAAACGTTTCCTCTGGTAGTTCTACTTGATGTTAATGCATTTCCAGCCATTTATTTATTTATCTATTTTTATAAAAAAAAATCTCCCATTAAGAATGTGTTTACTGACTAATCAATAGGAACATGCGAATTGTAGAGTAATGAAGATGAATGTTTAGAGTGACTTGTAACTAGATTATCAGATATTCTAAACCATTCAATAAATATATATTTCTGCAAACATGTCAGAATTAAGATATGTCTGACATTTTTCAGTGGATCAAAAGTTCAAGATCAAAGGCACTAAAGTGTTTCAACAACTGTTGCCACATCTCTCTCTCTCTCACTCACTCACTCGCTTACTCTCAGTAGCACAGCATCACCTTAGTAATCACCTGAAGTTATAGTTTCCACATTAGTCGCCGCTTTCACTCGTTAATAAATTTCTCCAATTGATAACCCGTGACTGCACCCAGTTTTTGCTTTATAACATCCACTACTGCTGCCATAACAGCCGTCAATGCATTTTCTTTAAACGCGAAGAAGCATTTTGTATAATAACAGTTTGAGCTAAAACAATCTGTTTTTTATGTCATTGGTGACTGATGTCATAGTAAATTTAAAGGTATGCATCTTGACTTTTGAGAGAGAGAGAGAGAGAGAGAGAGAGGTGCAGGGGAACTAGAATCATGGGTGAGTCAAAGTAAGATAAGAAGGTTAATTTCTTTGAATCTCTTTGTTTAATACTTAAGTTTCCTTTGAGCTTACAATTGGGACTTCATTTGTTATATTTCATATGCTATGAATGGGTGCACAGTGTGGGCTGACAATATAAATGTGTTTAGCTTTTTAGCTTTCACTGATGATGTGTTTTTTGTTTTTTGTTTTTTTTTGTTTTTTGATATGTATGTATTTGCAGTTTGGACTTGACCATACACTTACAACCGGTGTCATCAGGTGCGAATATTTTTTTTTCAATATGTCATCAGGGTTGAATATATGGGGTAATATGAAATTTACATTAGTATATACAATAAATGCAGTGAAATAGTTACAAATTTTACACTTAGAAGCTTAATGGTGCTAGTAAATTACTGTATGTGAAGCTAAAGAATTAGATCTGGATGAAATGAGGAAACTTATGAACTCAGCTGGATCATAAATAGTATCATGCTTTCAAAAGTAAAACATTAATACAGGTATAACTCGAAACATAACATAATCTCTGCTTACACACATGCCCTGGCAGAAAACATAAGAATGACTGATATTCGGTACAAATATGATTGGTAGAATAGCAAGCACTCAATTTAGTTATTACTCCTTCCATCCCTTTTTAAGTGGTTCCTTCCCTTTTTGGTATCTCCATATTAAGTGAACTTACTTCACGTATCAATGCAATTTTTTTGTAGTTTGATATATTACCGTAATGATCGATAAGTTTTTAAATGGGAAATCTCAAGTTATGTGGACCCCATTTTATATATCAATACATTGTTTTAGTTGTATGGGGGAAAATTTTTTAATGTCTTTCTCACCTCTTATTTTCTTAAATATGAGTCAAGTGATGTAGGTCAGTTGAAATGGGATGGAGGAGGGGGTATTAGAGTCGTGATTTTGTTGGCTGATTTTTGCCCATTCACAAATCTGTAAACTTTTTAAACTAGATTTATCTTCCAAAATATAATCATTCATGAGCAAGTAATTGTCCAACTTTAAGGCAGAGGATTTACCACAAAAACATATAAAAAGTAGTGAACTAGGGAGAAGTAGTGTATGCATTTATTGGCATCTAACAGTTTACAACTTAGGCTATGTTTGTTTGCAAGGATTACACTTGGGATAGGACTATTAATCCCAAGTGTCTTGTTTGTTTTTAAATTTGAGCTTGGGACTATTAGTCCAAGGATTATAAAATAGCTTAAGATGAGGGATTATTTAATACCATGTCTAGCTAGGTATTATAATCCCATCATGAAAGATTAAAACATAACATGAGATTATTTTAAGTTATCCCATGAATAATCCCATGAAAAACAAACATGTGATTAGGACTATTTAATCCTAGGATTAATAGTCTTGGGATTATAATTCATGGGATTATAATCCCGGGATTATAATCCTTGCAAACAAACATGGCCTTAGAGTACAATAAAGAATAAAAAGGAAATAAAAGTAGCCTGTACAATGATGCACCATTCTATCTGTGTTTGGAGGACCTACTCATTTCATATACATTAATGTTCAATAGGATATTCTTCATATTTTCTGCAGTGGGCTTCGGAGGGAAATCAGTTCTGCTGCTACTGGCCGCCCAATTCAGGATGTAATTCAGACAGATGCTGCCATTAACCCTGGTAATAGTGGAGGACCACTTCTTGACAGTTCAGGAAGCCTTATTGGGATAAATACAGCTATCTACTCTCCGTCTGGTGCATCTTCTGGTGTTGGGTTCTCAATTCCAGTTGACACAGTGGGTTACTAATCTGATTTACCTTCATTTTTATGAGATCATAATGCAATTTGATCTCTTTTTGTCTCAGATTAATCATTGGCTTATCATATATCCAGGTAGGTGGAATTGTTGATCAGTTGGTGCAATTCGGGAAAGTGACAAGACCAATTTTAGGAATAAAGTTTGCACCTGATCAATCTGTTGAGCAGCTGGGAGTTAGCGGGGTACTTGTTTTGGATGCTCCCATAACTGGTCCAGCTGGCAAAGCGGTATGTCTATCTGTTCTTTTAACTTTAGATCCATGATTATGACTAAGATTGAGGTAGTTTCTTATATGTTATTCATATTATTGGCTTGATTATCACTAAAATTTAATTTTATGCTCTTATCCCGAGAAGATTGAAAATTGAATCTGAGGTGTCTTCATTCAAGTCAACTGATTAAGCTCTTGTCTGCAGGGTCTGCTGCCGACAAAACGTGATGCCTATGGGAGACTTATATTGGGTGATATCATAACATCTGTAAATGGAAAAAAAGTCTCTAATGGAAGTGATTTGTACAGAATACTTGACCAATGTAAAGTGGGTGATAAGGTACACTCTGGTTTCATTTCCTTAACTGATGTTCTTTCTTAGCTTGCGTTTTGCTTTGAGTAAAGATCATTTCGATGTACTTCACTAAGTTGAATAAAGTTCACACTATAGCAAATAAAACTTTCAAGTTAAGGAATTGCTTGCCTTCAGAAATAAATAATTTTGTTGCTATGATTTGCTATCTGTGGAAGTGATAATTTATCAGTTATCATCCTTCCACTAACATTAGATATAATACCTAACATTTTTAGCGTGTTATCTCAGTACAAAACATTCATTACTCATCATTTCTCCACGATTAGGTAGTAGTTGCACAGTGGACACGTTTCTGGATATTTCTTTGGTTCATGAAAAGTAAACTCCAGAAGCAGCACTAGAAATCTGCCATTTATTCTTGCATCGACTCTCCTAAAATCGGTATTGTAAATGTTTACAAGAAGCAGTGAGAATGTTATAAAATCTTATTAATTGTAGTCAGTTTGAATTTGCCTATATTAAATAAAATCCTTGTAGACCCTGACATCAAAGTCTTTGCCTTTTACTACCAGTTATCAGCTTCATGACTAAGTGATTTTCCTTGAAAGCCCTGTATAGCATTTAATCCTATTCATCTTCTATGCTTGTTTCCTTATCTATGAGCTGATCCAATTTCATTTGGACATGGCTGATAATAGAAGCTCAAGTCTCTTTGACATGAAACTAACATGGACATCTTGTACCTTGTGAGTTTGGTTCATTCTAAGATTCTTAATACAGGATGTCTTAAATGTGCAGGTAACTGTGGAGGTGCTGCGTGGTGATCACTTAGAGAAGATCCCTGTACTCCTTGAACCAAAGCCTGATGAATCGTGATACCTTGGTTGAGGTCTGCATATGATATTTCATACATCAAATCAATGAGGAAAATTTCTCAATATTGTGTAGTTATTGTTTCATGATATGGTCTCTTGTACATAGTCCAACTATTGTACTATCATTTTGATATCAATAAAGTTATCATGCCAATGAGGTCATACTTGTGTCTTCTTGTAGCTAAATTATAGACCAAGACTACTTGTGGAACTCTGAACATGCTAACTACAATTTTGAAAGCTGCTTGATGTGCCAAATAATTCACTTTGTCTTTCTTAGATTTACACTTGAGCACATGTTGAGTTTAATTTTTATACAAGTTTTGATCCCAAATTACTGGTTTACTGGTATACTATACTATATGACAGGCTATTGATTTTCGTCTTTGGCATTGTGGTCATATACAGCAGATGCGAGCGAGCTGTTTTATTTTTGGTTAAAGAGAGTACATCATTTTAAAGTATCCATCATCTGCTAAAAAATAATAATTTGAAGTTAGATAACAATATCCATCTGACTTGCAGATTAGCTAATGGCTTCAAGTGTCATTTTGTTGGAAGAGTTGGACAACGGTATGTCCCTTCTTAATAGATATTACAGGAACATCCTTGTCCCTTATTGTCCAACAACATTTAACTGAGAAAACATGAAAAGAACATAAAAGGAAGAAAAAAATGGAAAAAAGAAAGTTCACAATGTGTTCCTTATTATTAAACTTCTGTGTTTTTGTCCGTGTGAGAGAGGAGAGAAAGAGAGAAAGGGTCAGAGTATTAAATACAGGGCTTTAACTCTTTTTCATCCATAAAATTTTTAATGGTTTGATGTTTTCATCCCAGTCTAGCTTGGCTCAGTCACTGAGAAAATTGTAATATCTGCTCTCTTGTATTAGTAATTGTAATCTATAGACATGGATGACCATCTGGATTGTCGTGCATATTTTCGATTTATAGAACAATGAAATCAAAGTAAGGAACTTATGTATGATCCGGAGAAATGGAGAATCTCCATTGATTTAAAATTATTGGATACAAGACACTAACTTAACTCAAATAAAAAAAGTTAATTAAGGTTTATGTCATCATTTACTTTCATCACCACCACCATCTTCTTCCCCCACCGCCGCCACCGCCGCCATCACCATCTTCTTCCTCTGCCACAACCGCCACCATCTTCTTCCCGCGCCGTCACAACCGCATCATCCACCTCTACTAACAATCACTCCATCCCCCTCTACATATATGTCTGCATATCCTTCTCTCTCTATATATAAATATATGTGTGTTCATACCTCTCTCTCGTGCGTTCTCAGGACATCAAAATCAGCTTCGTATTTAACTCGACGAGGGCACGAATTGATTGCAAAAATTAGTTAAAATCAACTTCATATTTGGATTAGCTTCAGAGAAGGTATAATTTTAAAAACTAATTTGACAGAATAAGGGCAAGGGCAAGGGCAAGAGACCCAGATGCCCATTAAAATTATCCTTTCATGGAAGAAACAAAAATTATAACGTCTTTGTGTTTTACAGATCTTTCCTAGATTGTAGCAACAATATACATTATTAATCCCAAATTGCTTTGTTCAAGTGGGTACAAGATATTTCTTTGTATTAACCAAGTTAAACTACTGCTAGAGTTAAGTTAGTGACTTTTAAATGAGGTGGCGGTTGTGGCAGAGGAAGAAGATGATGGCGGTGGCGGTGGTGGCGGCAGCGAAAAAAGATGGTGGCGGTGGGGAAAGAAGATGGTGGCGGTGGTGGCAGCGACGAAAAAAGATGATGGCAGTAGGGGAAGAAGATGGTGGTGGTGATGAAAGTAGATGATGATATAAACCTTAGTTAACTTTTTTTATTTGAGTTAAGTTGAGTCAGTGGTTTTTAAATGAGGTAACAGGTTCTAGGCCTTAGATCCAATAATTTTAAATCTCAATCCTTAAATGGAGACTCCATTTCAAAATGAAATGGAGAGGATCCGGATCATGTATGTATAAGCATTGTCATACATATTTGTGGTGCATATTTTCGATATAGAACAATGAAATCAAATTAAGGCAACCAAAGGGTTTCAGCCTAATTAAGGTCGGGTGTGTGTAAAAATAAAATAAAATTAAGGAGCTTATATACATGCATTGTCATACATATTTGTTGTTATATGCTATCTTTCAGAAGTAATAACTTCATAACAAAGACACACAAGGAAATTACCACAGTTTACTTCACAACTATAAAAGTATATATGCACATTTAAAATCTCTCTAACACACAAGCCATAAACAATTAACTGAGTTAAATGTCAGTCATTTGAAAAGAATTTTGTGGACTATGGAAGAAGATTATATGTTATAATGTTCTTCAAGTGTAAATGATAATGGAAGGATATTCCAGAATAAATAAATAAATAAATGTGTGTGTGTATACCCAATTATCTATTTTTTCTGTGTTTTTTTTTTGCTTTTAATTTTAGCAAATGATGAAATAGAAACCATTTTACAATCGGGAAGACACTTATGTGCTGTAGAAGTTGAAAGAGGTCCAGGTTGAGGTGGATGAATCCTTTGAACCCAACTGTAAAAACATGGTAATTTGAAACAAGAAGAAGAACAAGAAGAAGAAGAAGAAGCAGACTCGTCATTAGATTTTCTCCCTATAATTTATATGTTGCTTACTGAAGTACTTAGCTTCAAACTACAGTGGATTTTGGACATTTGTAAAAGAGTTTCGACCCCTTTTAGTTCATTTTCTTTCCCATCTTTCTAAACATATTCTTCTGTTGTGGCCACAAATTCTTCCAACGTTTCTTTGTGATTTTTCAGAGGTTGGTACCCCTAGCTTATTGGATTTCTTAGATGATGTCTACTATTATCTTGATATAATTTGGCATCATGAATTATATTAAGTTTACCCGTTAATAAGAACCAACTGATCATAGGCCTGATATTAAAATAGTAATATAATACACTTGACTTCAAATCAAGGGGTGGTGGTGGCCTTAAACAAATTATTCTTTTGAGTCCTGACCCAAAACAGTCGCAGGGATGACCTCTAAACATGTCCTTAGAGCTTCCAGTGCAGTATTGTGGCCACATCTTTTACCTAGCAAAACCAAAATGCAGTGATGAAAAATAGTTTATTTCGACACGGTCACAATAACTAAAGGAGCCGCTGGTGATCTCCATTATTATTATTATTATTATTATTGGAAATTACTGCTCTTTAAGGCACAAACGACATACATTTGGGAAGTTAACATAGAAGGGAAAAAAGGAAAAAGAAATTAGGGACAAATTAAGACGAGGTCACTGGGAATGGTTGATGTTCATACGGAGAGAGGTGGAGACAGGCTGAAGTCAAGTCCCCAGAGCTCGAAAGATCCTTTCACAAAATCATAGTATCCACCCTTGAGTGCTAGAGTTTTCTTCACCAAACCATCTCTCACAAATGGATATGATAGCAGATTGCCAAGTGATGCAGTCACAGCTTCCTGCATTCCATTATAAATATGATCATTGATCATATATATAGAATACAAAATCATGATATCAATAAGGTGCATAGGAAGCTGAAATAAGCTTATTATTATACCTTCTCACAATATGTACACTGCTCTGCGAAAGGCTTGTCTCCATGTTCTGCTAACACCTTAGTCTTAGCAGGTAGACCGATTTTAACCCAGTTTTCTATGAAGTCGCTGTGTATTTCAATCAGAATCAAAGAAATTATGAGTATCTTGGCATCATCTACTCTCTTGCACTAAATGGACATGCGTAGGATTTGGATTCTAAGCAGTTCATATAAGACATTCTATTTGGGTAGTTCTATAACAATGAGTTGTATTAGTAATAGTATAGCGAGTGTTGCTATCGTAATATTTGTATAAAAGTTACTTGAAATGTAATTCTATACTATTCAAATGTGACACATTTTTATATACCGCCTAAATGGACTGTTTGGAATTAGGATCCAGAAATAGAAACGGAGTCCTTACGTAGTCTGAGGTCCCTCAAACGAGAATGACATAAGCCCCTTAATTCCACCACAAGCGCTGTGTCCAATGACCACAATGTTTGAAACCTGTGGAAAAATATTAGCGCTTCTTTTATCAGTATCAAGTGAAAAATGAAATGATTATGCCCCATTAATAGTCCTAATTCAGTGGGAGTTTGTTTTAACCTTGAGATGCAGCACTGCATATTCAATGGCAGAGCCGACTCCTGTGTGTTTAACCTGTTGCAGTCGATGAGAATAGAGTCGATTAAAATTAGCAAATAAAGCACCATTAAGTAATCGAAACATAGTTGAATACTGATTAATCAAGATTCCATGGTTATATTAATTAATGAATCACAAATCAACCTCATCATAGGGAGGGACCATATTAGCAACGTTTCGAACCACAAATGCCTCCCCAGGTTGGAAATCCAGTACATGCGAGGGGCAGACACGGGAGTCGGAGCAAGCAAAAACCATAAACTGTCACATAAATAAATCACCAAACCAAGATTAACCACACAAATAAAGCAACTATATATATATATATATATATATGGTAATATTGTAGTGCTAATTATCTATATATATATTAATCATGCACGTACGTACGTACGTACATTTCTTGGAACAAGTTTTATTTAATTTGTGGCATTTCTTTATTCTAATTTTATATATGCAATGATTACAAGACTAGACTAATCTTACCTTGGGGCTCTGGCCTTTGGAAAGTTCTTCGTACAAGGCTGGATTTGTCCTGGAGACGCACGTTCACAAATAAATAAACAATTATGTACGTATATAGGTACGGTGAAAGAAATTTAATTTCACAAATTAAGTAGAATGGAATGTGATAAATGAGTGCTCCATTAATTAGTGCTTACTCGTATTTCTCTTTCTTAAACTTGATGAAGCCATTTTTCAACCTCTCAACAGGGTCAAAGGTGGCACCATCAGCTGTTTTGAGTTCGGCGGTAATTTGATCAACCTTTGCAGCAGCAACAGGTCCTAGCTCTCCCTTCTCACTGTGCACCCGCAAATTAATTGAGAATTCAAACACTACCATAATTATAAATTAAGTAATTTTATGATCGATGCTATATATATATATATATATATAACGTGTTACCTGAGAAGTTTCTTAAGTCCGGCAATGGCCTCCTCGTATGAGCTTCCCATATCTTCTCTCTATAAATTTTTTTGGCAACAAGTTTCATGTATGTAATTAGAACAAATAAGCAATCAATCAAACGAACAAACAGAAACATGTGTATATATGTACATTAATTCCAATGCTAAACACTAAAATGTAATATCTACAGTAATGTTAATTTAAAATCGAACAAGCACCTTTATATATTTTGAGTTGTCTAACTGATACCAGTAGTGTGTGTGTGTGTGTCTATATATATATATATATATATATATATATTTGTAGATTCAACCAATATACTCGACTAAAGTTGAATACTAGTATTGAATTATAGGCCTGGGAAGATTTATTTTTTTCCCTTGTTATTTTTGAAGTTTAATCTTCTTTATTTATACTTCTGTTAGATTTTGCAGCGGGAGGAAGCAGAAAATTAGGAAGTTAGCAATTGAAAAGAGAGAAATAATATGGAAATTAAGGATATTGAGGGCAATTGGCCTTTATAATCGAATCTGAATGGACCTTTTCTAGAAGAATCTGCACACGTAGTAGTCCAACAAGATTTAATGGGTAGGTACACCTGTACCTTTAACTAAATGTTTAGTTTGCATCTTTCCTAATAAATAAAAATGTCACCATTTACTATTCAAATTAGCTTGCACTTTCACGGGTGGATGTTAGTTGAATTAATTTGACCAGCCGACGTGGTTCTAAATCATTAACAAGTTCCTTCATAGGATTGGCGACAATCATACAATTTTAGTTAAGAAAGTTCTGGAAAAGTAAAAAAAAAATATTTTCAATTTTCAAACTTTTCTGAGCAAAATCATAAGAAAGCTAAGGATTAAAAAAATTAATTAATAAATTTCTTTTTTTCCTCCTTAACATTAACATAGGAAAATAATTTTGGACATCCATACTCTATATATAATGACACTTTCTTAAGTAAATTTACAAATAAAACTAAGAACAATATATAATTTTTTTTCCCATTCTATCATTTTCCTCCCATTTTAAAAATTCTTAGCATTCCTTACCCCAAAATTTACAAACAAGGTGTAAGAGAAGAGACTAACCGCAATTGTACTAGCACATGTTTTTAATATTAAATAAATTAGCTAAAAAATCATGTCTAAAGTAATTCATAGAACAAACTTCACCTAAAGTAAGAAATTTTAAAAGTTGTATGTGGCTCTTTTATGGAGAATGAAGGGTCCACAACAAGTGTCCTCCTACAGGTACTAGTGAACAAATGTTATTCTCTGTTGGCACTGAATTAGGATGATAAGAAATATACAAAGAATGGATACTTTCTATTTCATTCGAAGGATCTTAGTCTGTTGGCACTTGGAGGAAATTAGTAAGGGCGAAAAAGTAAGGTACTTCTGTATTTTATTTTTTTAATTGACATTTTAGAAAAAAATATAAAAATTAAGAAATATAATTAATATTTTGTCTGATTAATTAAAATGAGTATAAAATTTTATTATTATCCTTTAAAATTCATTAAAAAAATAAAAAATAAACAAATTAATATTTAATATAAGGATACTATGATAAACTAAGTCATTAATATTTTATTAAAATTTATAAATAACAAATAAAAATAAATAAATTTACTCTTTAAAAACACAAATAAAAAGGAACGGAGGAAGGGAGTACCTACAACTACAAGCTGATGACGTGTAAATACGTGTATGGCTCACATCAAATGATCAATTGATCATTATATTGTTACCGCACCGGTACCCTTTACATTATATTATGTCATCTCGAGTGCAATTAAGAAAGAGACAACAGGTAGGTACATTATAGTTAAGTTTTCACATCATCCAGTACGAACGTGGTTTAGACCAAATCCAGCACTGCATGTAAAACTAAAGCTTATAAATTAGGGTTCTTACGTGAACCACATTTTGGTTTGGGAGGTGGAAAGCTAAAACAACCATCAAATTAATTCTTCTGACCTAATTTTCTCTTTTTTAGTTAATTACTCATTGATGACCTTTTCATGGACGTGAGTATGACGAGTCATTACATGAGAGTCTTATTATTTCTTTTACTATTCTTCAAGCACCTTAAATTTTCTAAAATTGATAAATGAACTAATAAGATATCATAGTATCATACCATAACAAATAAACCTAAAATAAAATAATATAACAGGGTGTAGGATCCACATTATCGAGAACGTACCCAAATGGGGGTGATGATAGGAGCAGGGGCAGCAAAAACAGGCTCGTTCCTGATGAGACTGGGAATAGAATTCCCAGAAGAAGGAGACGAGCTGGAGAGCCTTGCGAAAACGGAAGGGCGTAATGTAACAGCAGATGATCTTTTTAGAGAAGAAGAAGAAGAAGATTGGGTAGCTGGAGAGACAGAGGTAAGGCACCAACTGCTGATAGCTGCGGTCGACATTGTGCACCGTGTCATATACTTGCCTACCTTTATACCACCACATCCTCCTCCTCCTCTTAGATAATGAAAATGAAAGCTCGGCAAACGATAGCTTCTACATTTGTTGATCAGGTTTGAACGTTCCAGATTATATTATACCACCCCGGCCCCAAAATATAAATTTTAAATATATAAAATATATATGTGTATATATATATATATATAGTGTGAGTTATATATATATATAAATATATAAAATATATATGTGTATATATATATATATATAGTGTGAGTTTTGCGCTCTCTCATAATATCATGCATGTACATAAGAACAAAATAATTAGACCACTCTCCTCTCTTCGTTATGGGTCACCTCATCACCTACGTTATTATATATTATAAAAGTTGTGGTCCTTTATTATTAATTATAATAGTAGTGGTCCTTTTATTTTACAAAGACTCTCATTTGTTTTTCTATTTTTATTAGTAGCAATAGAAAATACCACAATGTCTTAGAATTTTATTATTATGCCACGATTATACGATTACGTAAGTACTAAACTAGAAATTAAATTATTTTTAGGTTAAATTAACACAAAACAAAAATACATGGATCCGTAATGCATGTTTGCAGATCTAGATTTTGCAAATGAGAATGCAAAACGAAATGAGTAGCTAGCTAGTATTTTGTTATTAATTGTACATGTAAGCAAGAACCGTTCGTCACGTGGCGCTCTATACAGTAGATTTAATTTGGAGGGTTGAGGATGATGATGATAATGAAGATAGACATATGTAGATAGGATAAATTAATTGCAGGCAGGCATTGTGGGGATGAGAAGAAATTGCACTACGTGAGGTCCTGAAAAATTGGATAAAAGGTGGTGTATAGCTAGGCTAGCTGGCTGGGAAGGGGGAGACATGATTGGTGTTGACGGGATGATACATGATAGAGAGATAAGGTGTTATCTCTAAAACATTTACATGGCTCTGCTGCTCTCTATGCTTACCTGCGGCATCTACATGCCTTTGGAATCAACTTAATGGATCTTATCAGCTGTTGGGCCTCAATATTTTTGGATTAGATGGTATATCCAAAATGGGCCAAATTTTAGTTTAAATAGCCCATAAAAAATAAAAACTAATGAAAATGGAAAAAGAAACTATTCTTGAGTACTCACAACTCAAACAATGTCTTATATTCCAAACTGGGTAGACTCGGAATAAATCCCATTTCTAGAGCTACTGGGGGACCTAATGATAATGAAAAAGAAAAAGAGAAAGAAAAAAGAAAGAAAGAAAGGGGGACCTAATCATGATATTGCTCCATTGTCTTCCAACTAAAATAGTAGAGTTACTTGGGGCTGGCCATGGCTGCTCTTTCATTTTCTGTTCCTTAAGCTAGGTTATACGTGGTTGGAGTACGTATGTGATGAGGAAGGTACTGATATAAGCTCTTAAACAGAAAATGGCTGAGATATATATAGAATGATAAAAATTAATCATGTAAACAATTAACATGCATGGCAATTAATTAATAATCTAAAGAATGGAACTGAAAATGGCGATCAGTTCGCAGGGAAGGTTAATTAATAGAAGTACTGATGATGGCTGCTAGCTGAATTCATTATATATCTTGATGATATATATATATGTACAAATCTTGGTTTTTATTGATACTAGCTAGAATAGAAAGGTTGGAGCTTGCCAGTTTGGACTGACTATTGTTGGTCAAGTGAACATCTTTATTGCCATCCTGTTGACATGCTCTCTCTCTCTCTTTCTGGTGCGTGCTAGCTAGATAATGATGGCTTACACTAATTCAATTAGTTTGCAGTAAATTGATATATCAAAGTTTCAACTTTATTAATTATGCATGTCTTGGTTTTCTTATTCTATTTTCGTAATTGATATTTAGATGAAATTAATTTCTTATCACTTATGACAAGAAAATACTCCCTCAGTTCTATATTAAGTGTTGTTATGGAACTATATATTGCGTGCGTTAATTAGATTTATTCATCTAACCCTTCCCTGCAAGTGCCAAGTAGTGTACTTCCTTCGTCCCTTAACGTAAATCGTTTTAGAAAAATATTTTTGTTTCTTAATATATGATATTTGAGAATTTCAAGTACGCATTAATTGCTAAGTTTTCAATATTACTCCAAATATTAAATATAACTTTGGTTCTCTCACTATTTTTTGCCCAATAAACAACACTCTTTTTCCGATACAAGGACAATATAGACAATTGATATTATATTTAATGTTATACAATTATTTCCTTAATACTTGTATACAACTCTAAAACAATTTATATTAAAAGACGGAAGGAGTAGTTGTTTTAACAAATGTCGACATGTCTTTCCACGTACGTTACTCTAAATGTCGACACTATGTTCATCTTCCAAGTTGTTATATCTACAGAACCAAATTATAAAATAAAAAGCAACAACCAAAAAATTGAGGAAAATAACATATATACTCACTGCCTAACAATTATTCTCTCCATTTTAAAATTAGAGATTCATGCTGAATTTTTGAATTTAATTTTTAAAATTTTAATACTCAAAATTTATTGTATTCGTTTAAGTTTGAAAAACAAATCTGGTGATAAATAATATTTTTTTGTTAGTTTACAATAGTTATTTGTACTAAAATCAAATAAATTTTTTAATTCTAATTTTTGCATATTCACGTGAAAATGTGTCTCTAATTTGGAAGTCCCAAAGGGAGTAATATTAGTTATTATTTGCGAGTGATATGAACTGAGATGCAGTGTGCAAGAACAATTAATGATTCAAAGAATCAAATCCCAGTAATTAAATCAATTAAATACTCTCCTGAAATCAATGCATTCCCTTATTGTGGTATAACAACTCAACTGGTCTTTGGCTCAAGTGGTATTCTAATGTTGTGTTTGGTTGGTGGGAATAGAATGGAATGAGCTGGGAATGGAATGACCATTCCTTCTAGAATGACTAAAAACATGTTTAGTTAGTCAATTGGAATGAACATTTCATTCCTTTAGTTATTTCATCCCTATCTAAAATATTATTTTTCATTCCTTTCTAAATAGTTGGGTTTATTTCATTCCCTTCCGCTTCATTCATTATTTGCCTGACTTTGGCCTTGTTCGAGAATGACTTATTTTAAAATGCTTATAAGTTAAAATATAAGTTAAGTTATTATTCAAACGGCTTATTCGTAAACAACTTATTTAAACAACTTATTATTGGTAAACAACCTATTTAAAAAGCTTATTATTGGTAAAAAAAAAATAACTTATTTAAATAGCTTATTGGTAAACAATTTATTTAAACAGCTTATTGGTAAACAACTTATTATTTAAACAGCTTATTAGTAAATAGCTTATTATTTAAACAGCTTATTGGTAAACAACTTATTGTTTAAACAGCTTATTAATAGTAAACAACTTATTATTTAAGCAGCTTATTGGTAAAGAACTTATTATTTAAACAGCTTATTAGTAAATAACTTATTATTAGTAAACAACTTATTAATAGTAAACAACTTATTATTTAAACAACTCATTATTTAAACAGCTTATTATTGGTAAACAACTTATTAATAGTAAACAACTTATTATTTAAACAACTTATTGGCAAACAACTTATTATTTAAACAGCTTATTGGTAAACAGCTTATTGTTCATCATTGGGCATAGAAACCAATAATTTTAGTTTACTACTGCATTGAATAAACTATTATGAGATGTTCAAGAATATTGCTTTTTGTTTATTTCTATATATGATTTGTATTGGTTTCAAGACTTTTAAAAAAAAATTAATGAAGGTGTTTATTTGAATTTTAAATGCATAAAAATATATATAAAAAAAATTCCAGTGAAGGTATTCTTTTAGTTCTATTTAATCTATTTTTTCATTCATTTTTATAAGTTAGTAGTATATAAAAAACGAAAAAAATCATTTCTCATTCCATTCATAATGTAATTCATGTAAACCAAACACCTAAAGTAGAATGGTGATTCTATTCCTGACGGAATGAATGAACAAACCAAACATAAAAATGAGAATGATCATTCTATTCTCATTCCCATTCCATTCCTTAAGCCATTCTATTCCTTAAGTCATTTCATTCCATACATGCCAAAGAATGCGAACCAAACATAGTATAAGTCTCTTGCTAACCTTTCCCGCTTAAATTAACAACAAAAAAAAAAAAAACCTCATCTGGCCTAGCACAAAAATTTCAGCAAATAAACATCTAGTATTTGCATAAATTTTGTATGGAAAGAGGAGGCTCTTTTTCTGTCTGTCTTGATAAAATATGATTTTTCTAGGAAAACCTTGGATATGTAGCATTAATGGGGTGTATATGAGTTTCTAGAAGAATTCTTTGAAAAAGTAAAACCAGGTTGTACCATGTTGGAATGTATGATGTCTCCACTGACTCTTCAGTCTTCAGGTTCATACTTGAAGTAGTAGATTAAGCCCAATTTCTTGGGGTCAGCATAACTGGACACACCAAAATTGCAACACATCGAGCTCTGTGTCCTCATTTGTCAAAATTCAAACACTGTACTTAAATTAATTATAAGTACAGTGTTTGAATTTTAAACTTCCCAACACACTAATGATATGTTTGGATCGATAGAATAGAAGGGAGAATGGAATGACTTATTCCTATGAAATGAAAAAAATTGTGTTTGGTTGCGATGAGAATGAAAAAAATTGTGTTTGGTTCCTTGAGGGAGGGAGAGCATATGGAATAATTCATTCTAACTAGAATGGAATGAATCATTCCACTCTTCATTCCATTCCTTCAATCCAAACGTAACATAAATATTGATCCTGTAAATATTGATAACCGAACATATCTAGATACCAATAATACGTCAATACACGTGTATGAGTAGCAAGTATTGAACAAAAAATTTCATAAAAAATAATACACCATCCGTTCTAAATTATATGATCATTATTAATTTTTAAAAGTTAATTTGTGATATTTTCAAACTCAAAATTGAGATGACTCATTAAAAATTATGAAACAATAAATTAAGTTTATAACGAGTAATACTTTTTAGATAGTATACAATATGTTTCATTGTATTGTATTAATTAATATATATTAAATAAATGTATGTCAATTTTAAATTTAAAAATATATTAAATTAATTTTAAAAAGTCAACAGCGATCTTATAATATGGGACGAAGGGAATATAAAAAAAGAATATGTTACGGAAACAATTATTCTAAAATTTACAGTAAAATTTGTTAGTTTCTGAAACAATTATTCAACCAGAGGGATGCCGAAAGTTGCAATAAAGGAAAGACCATTGTACTTCAAGTCATGCATAGACATGGCTAGAAAGTCCAACTGAACCAAGTTTCCAATTTATAAGTCATCAACGACTTTCAATGACTATATACATATACTAATCACAACATTCTATTAAATCTATTCCACTGATCCATTTTTGTATATTCCCATTTGCATTGAGAATATATATATATATATATATATATATATATATATACACACACATACATATAAAAGATGTCTCATTCGCTTTTTCTTCATTTCATACCCCTTAAAAAAGGAGAATCTGATTCCCGGCCACTTTTACTGTTTTACACTCTCTCACTTCCTGGACCAATTTTACGTAGTACTCGATTAAAAAAGGGAGAACTCAATTGGTTGATACAAACAGACAAACAGATAAAGTAGACAATCTGATCCTTAATTTAGAATATTCTAGTGCTTAACATTTTCAAGCCACCTGCACCATGCATATGTATAATATTATAAGATCATATATGCATGTAGTATATAATATAAGTTGAAAGAATTTTTTTTTAAATTAAAAAATATGTTGAACTGTTGACACGTCCATATTCACTCATCTGAAATAATACGTTTACTCAAAAAATTAAGCTATAAGGTCTTGGTTCTCAAATATTTTACTTGTGTTTTAATGTAGAACTTTACATAGTACATACCTCAATAGGAAAAAAGCACATATACATAGTTAATTAGGGTGGTTTATCCTCAGCCCAAAAAACAGAAAAAGAAAAATGAGTCACATAATGTTTAATTTCCATTGTCGGCTTAACTTGGATAGCTTCTCTCTTTCTTTAGGAATGGTTTTAGGGCAACCATTTGGTTAATTGATACCCTTTGTTCCGAATTATTATGTTTGTAGGTAATTTTGCATTTTGATTTCCGATTGTACATTCAGTGAGTGAGTGGTCACTAATCCAACCACCATGCATATACTCATAAGATCATGAAGATTTAGCCGTATCATTTTTCAGAAAGAAAAGATCGATCGATAGCTAGCTAGCTAGCGTTGAATCGGTCACTTAAATGAATGAATGCTTTGTTGTGCAGCCTCTTAACTTACAATGCCAACCCCACAAACACTTCCACCCTATCCTCAACCAATAGTAGAGCTGCTGCTTAACTGAATAGAAATTTGAAAAGCAAAATAATATATATGTCGATAAATATTTGACGAAATTGGATCGCGATCAATGTGAAAGTGTATATATGTAATAAGATAAAATAAATTAAAGTGAGACTCTTCTTAATTCATACTTAGCTCATTTATGCACATACATCGTAATCATAATTCGACTTAAAATTTTCGCAATGTATAGTAGGACTCATTTAAAAATGCACAAGAGTTTGAAAAAAATTGTACCATCCCCAATATTTGTCCTGCTTAATTAGAACAGAATTAAATCTCTCATTACGCAAATTTTCCATCTGCTCAGAAATTGTTTTCACAAAATTTTACTCAAATAAATGTGAGTCCTATTTATATTTATGTGAGTCAAAACTTGTAAAAAGATCATTTTTTTTTCTTTGTATAAATATCAATTTTCTTAATATTTAACTATTATTTATAGTATTAAGGGGGGAGAAAATAATTGTTTTTGACGAAGGTGTGTCATATTTTTAACCGCTGCATAGGATAGTTATTTGGTTAAAACTAACTTCATTTCTCTCTCCCACACGCATTTTATTCCTAATTTCTCTCCTATATTTGTTCACTTATGTTTTAAAACTTTAATTCAAATATTGTTAAAAAAATATAATAAATACACTCACATAATGTGTGCCACAAACACAAATGTATGCTTATAGAAGTTGTACTCCCTCCGTTCTTTTTTAAATGTCGTTTTAGATAAGTATTTTTGTCTTTTAATATTTGTCATTTGAAAATTTCAATTAAGCATTAAGTGCTCAGTTTTTAATATTACCTCGATTATTAAAAATAACTTTAGTTCTCTTGTTATTTTCTGTCCAATAAGTAACACTCACTTATTTTAATGTAAGGACAATATTAATTTTTAAAGTTATTTTTAGCTAAAAAATATAATATTAATTGTTTTTTTAATATTGTGTCTATTTTTAAAAAGATACTCCCTCCGTCACAAATTAACTGCTTAGTTTTGACTTTTTTTTAGTCAAATTGACTATTTTTAAAATTAATAATTAAGCATATATAAATATATTTTTTAACATTATAAAAATTGGTATTAGTAGTAAATTGTATATACTTTCTTTTGGTTATAATCTTTTCACCTATATTTTGATAAAAATGGTACAAACATTAGTTTTAAAAATAGTCAATATGACTTTAAAAAATTAAAACTAAGCAATTAATTTGGGACGGAGAGAGTAAATAATAAGGAACGGAAAGAGTAATATCATTGTGAAGAAAACATCATTAGAGAGAGAGATTCCCTTCCTCTTCCTACGGTACTATCCTTCTAAATAGTTTTGGAATGAGAATGGAGAGAAATTAAACTGAGCCAAGTTCTTCCCCATCTATTTTCTTTTCACTCCTATTAGTCTCATTGTTGAAGAATAATCATCCATGACTAACCACAGAAACAATTTTTTATGTATTCCAAACTCCGGTGACCGAAGTGTGAAAGGGATTTTTATTGACAGATTGGTGAGAATGACGCGCAACTAGAGAGCTGTGAAAGTGGGAAAGTGTTATTTTCCATAAACAATATATGCTTTACACAACATCTACTGAAAACGGCCGCCTACCTTTACATTACTTTCTTTCAACCTTTTTATAATATATAATTATCAACTTATTCATATCTAAATTTTTATTAACAACTAATCAAAATATCTAAATCTTTACCTTTAGATAGAAAAAATAAATCCAATCCCCTCACTTTTTACATAGCATCTGTATTATCAACATGTTGGTGTAATTGGGCCACAAAATTATTTTTTCTTTTGCCTTCATAAATATTTTAGTTATATTATTATTTTATATTTTAATTTAAAACTTTGAGTCTTTACTATATATTGCATTTTTTTGATCTATTTACGGTTGTGAGTAAAAGTGTAAACGAGTTGAACTGAAACAAATAAAGAGTTATTCGAATTCGATTCATAAGGTAAATTTTTTACTCGAATATTCATTACTTGAATTCAATCTGACTCATATCGAATTATATTCAAACTACTCGCGAACTTCGAATTCAAGTACGAATTTGAATTTTCACATAGTAACTTTATAATACATATAATTACTTATTGAACTTATTATTTTATTTAGAAATTAAAAAATATATTTACAATTACACTTTATAAATAAAAAATACCATTAAAATTAATAATGATAACTAATTATTCTAATTTTTATTAAATTGTGCATATATTATAAGAAAAAATTATATATATATATATATATATATATATTAAGTATCCATTTAAATATGTATTAATTAAGTATGTAGCGAATTATGATTAAGAATTCGAATAGTTTGAATCTTAAACGGGTCGAGTAAAATTTTGTTCAGATGCTACTCGTATTTTTATTTAAACTATTTTTTGTGTTCATATTTGAATCATATTATTAATGAATCCGAATTACACTCTGACACTCGTGAACTATTTGATTCATAGACTTATAAAATTAATTCACTATATAACTCATAATAAAAAAGTCAATACATAAAGCCTTATATATATTCTTCCCTCCGTCCTTTAATATAAGTCATTTTAGAAAAATATTTTTGTCTTTTAATAAATGACGTTTGAGAATTTCAAGTAAGCATTAATTGTTTTGTTTCCAATATTACTCCAAGTATTGACTTTGGTTCTCTCACTATTTTTTGCCCAATAAATAACACTATCTTTTTCAATACAAGGATAATATAGACAACTGATATTATATTTAATGTTATACAGTTATTTTCTTAATACTAGTATTACATAATTTTAAAATGATTTATATAAAGGAAGTAAGAGAGTATATAAATTAATTCACTATATAATTGATAATAGAAAAGTCAATTCATAAAATCTACACGCAATTCATGCACAAGCAATGCTACTTTAATATAATTAATGTGTTGATAAGTGAAGCTACCTAGATTGCTACTTTTTACATGTAGTACCCATTAATGAGATCTTACAAAAGATTTTGAGCAGAAGAAGTAATAAATTTTGACAGCACCACCGACTTATCATGTATCACATGCTCCTTGATTGCTAGGAAACTAACAATAATTACAAACATTGGAATAAAACTTAAGAGATTACAATAATCTTAAGTGACGCTAAAACTGTTGTACCTTTTTGCTTCAGAATAGTACCCTTCCATGAGTTGACTAATAACGAAATAATTACTGTACAAAAATGGTGTCCTTTCAGAACTAAGGGAAGGCTTTGGAATACGGTTTCCCTAACCCGTTCACATTAGCGAAAAACCCTACTAGGTCTTTCCGGTACGGCAAGTACGACTTTCTCTTATCACCTTCCTTCATCGCTCTGTTCTGTACGTAAAACAACTCGTGAGCGGACGATGCCGGGGACGGCGGCGCCTTCAATTTCCCGGCGACTTTACCGGAATCAACGGAGTGCCGTCGTAGCTTCAGATTCTCAACCTCCTCGCTTTTCTCGGCTTTATCCTGTTTTTGGTTCTTTGGAGTCAAAAACACGAACGAGTCCTTGCCCTCGCTGTTGCTTCGCCTGAGAAAATCTCGAATCCTGAACCGCTTCGACGCCGATCCGGTAGATTTGCTCTTCTTACATGTAGACGGCGACGACTCAACGATTTTCGGCTTCCAAACGCAGTACGTTCCCGGAGGTATAGCTTCCAATTCGTCAGCTTCCGATGAAGAAGACGACGGAGGATCACGTTCTTCACGTTCTTTAAGGAACAGATTCTTCAACGATACTCCAGTGGTAGAAACATCATCATCATCATCATCACCACGCTTAATTTCCCGATCACGATTATCTGATTGTGAAAAAAGATCTCGATTGAAAATGGGGAAAACCGGACCTTGATAGAAAATTTCATCAGCCGAAGCGTCAAGCACTAGAGAGAACTCGAATTCATCGTCATCACCGATTGATTCCGAGTCTGCCTTAAATTCCTGGCTGACTTTGTTTGCGATTTCAGCTAATCTATCGGAAGAGTAGCTGTTGAAGCTAGGACTTAACAAGGGATTTTCATTTTGTTGCTGCATTTCTAAGAACACAAATAGTTCTGTTTGGGTGGAGAGAGAAAAAGAAAATAGAGGTTTTTAGATAGAGAACGTGGAGGTGAAAGTTGAAACCGTAAAAGATGGGAAGTTTGTTTTGTTTGGGGGTTGAGAGGAATATATATATATATATACATATATATATATATATATGTATGTATGTATGAGTGGGGAATATAATTTGTTTGGGGAGGAAGAAAAGGAGGGTGAGTTAGTGTGGAATCTGGAATGCCAAGTGTTACAGCGCTGTTTAACATTAGTGTGAATGCATAGGGGGGTTATTCACTCGTTAGCCGCGGTAAGCACACACGTGTACATCATCTTCATGAATTAATCTTTCATTCATACCACCATTTCCTAGGTCCTATGAGGATCAGGACAATAATTACTTTTTAACTAATAGCCCATGACATGTAGGAATCAATTTGTATTAATTATATATAACCATTACACGTGTTAAAAATGTATAGGAAGGTCCTATGAGATCCAGGACCTCCTAATAAAAATTCATTTGGTAGTGGGGGAATGACCCATATTACGGATTTATGTATTACTCCCTCTCATCTCAAATTAAATACTCAATTTTAATATTTTTTTAATTATATTGATATTTTTAAAATTAATAATTAAGTATAAATTAATATATTTTTAAAAATATAAAAATTAGAGTTAATAGCAAATTGTATATAATAGGTGTTTTTATCAAATTTTTAGAATAAAAATAAATAAATAAATAAAAAGGACAAAATTATAATAAAAATAAAACTTGTACAGACAAAAGGATGAAGAGATTTATTACATAGCATCAAGAAACGGTTATTTTTCTTTCTCTCCCATTATAAAATAAATAAGTATTAATGAGAATTTAATATATATATATATATATATATATATATGTATGTGTGTGTGTATATATATAATATGATAGGTCGGTCTTCTTATTTTCTATTGCAATTTACCTAGTTAGCTTGCGAGGGTGCTAAAATTAAATGCAAATTAGAATTTTATTCGTTATGTTAATATATATTTTCCATGTGACTTATTTAACTCTCAGTACGTTTGATTTCCAAATAAACTAAATTAGCTAAAATGTATATTGGTTACGAGTCTTTAACTACTTTGATAGTTGAACTGCCTCAATTCTTTTTATAATGTTAGTGATTTTAAACCGAGTTTTACTATGTATTATGACATATAAATATACGTTAAATTATGATCGTGAACTTATCAATATATGAGATTGATAAAAATTATACGAAAGCTCCAATTATTATATATATTTCTAAAAAAATTATATTTAATTTTTATTCACGCAATTAATAATAAAAAACTTGACGTAAATATTTACAATATATCTCTTTTTCCTTTTAAACCTAACCATGTACTCCTTTTAAACCTAACCATGTTTTGGGAGCTAGCTGATAATGATGTACTCGAAGTATTCGGAATGCAACTTGTTTGGGTACCAATGCCATCACACAATAGTTAGAAATTCATCAGAGATCGATGCATGAAAGATAAATCTGATTCAACCAAATTTCACTATACCTTGAAATTTTTAATTGGGTCCACAGATATATACTCAATTGGAAGATTTCTTGGCCAGATTAAAAACACCTCTACTAAAAAAAATATTTTAATAGTTGATAAATCTTTAAAAATATTTTAAAAGAGTCGAGATTTGACTCCATATCACTCTTGGCAAGAATGTTACAATTTTCGCTAAAAAAAAAAAGAGGAAGAGATGAATTGATTACTAGATATTTAATATTTTTCTAAAAGCAATTAAGTGTCATTAATTTTAGTTAGATGAAAATGATTACTCCCCCCGTCTCAAATTAATTGCTCAATTTTGACCTTTTAAAGTCAAATTGACCATTTTTAAAACTAATCTTTTTACTATTTTTGCTAAAATATAGGTGAAGAGATTATAACCAAAAGAAAGTATATACAATTTATTACTAACCCCAATTTTTATAATTTTAGAAATATATTTATATATGCTTAATTATTAATTCTAAAAATAGTCAATTTGATTTAAAAAAGTTAAAATTGAGCAATTAATTTGGGACATAGTGACAGTAGATTTTACATTAATTACAATCTGATGTTATTTAATATAATCACCATAGACAAATTTTTAAATAAAAAAAAAAGATTTTTTTTTGTCGATACTAGCTGAACCTTTCAAAAAGTTGAAATATGGAAAGAGACCCAAATATAATATAAATATGCAAATAAATAAGTTCACTAGTTGTTGTAGTAGTAGGTGATATTTGAGTTTTTGACTATCCAGAAAAACAAATAAGATGCGAGTAATAGTAGTATGTATATATGTATCCAAATTTAAAAGACTAGACTTTTGATTATTTAATTAGTATGTATATATCCAAATTCCAAATACAAAAGACTAGACTTTTGATTATTTTAAGGAATTACCGGTTCTAGAACAATCCGAATATCAGACAGTGGGTTATGAACAGGCGTTCTAGAAGAACAATCCAAATCTTGGAAAATAGGAGTAATAATTAATTAATTAATAGTATAATATAAAATTAGAGAGAAAGAAGCGTAGCTATCAGAAATTAGCGCAGCCATGACGTTGATAGAGAGATACGTAAGACTTTGTTTTTGTACGCAAAGACTTTGGTCTACACTTTCTAAAGGGTATATAATATTACACTTTCATATACAAATCCCCATTATTATATTATTAAAATAAAAATGGTCGAATGTGGACCTAATTATGGGACTGCCAAATAATTATTTGTGTCTTTTGATTTAATATTACTCTTTCTTTTTAAAAAAAGAGAGTTTTATTTATAAATATTAAAAATATTTATTTATATATTTTATATAATTTAAAATAACAAGTTTCTTTATTTATTATTATTTGTAACAGAATAATCAAGCTATTATGAGAAAATTGTGTAATTGCATACTATTGTCAATTAATAGTTAAAAATTTTGTTTTTAATAAATGTTACTCCGCAAGTTATGGAAAACAACTAATAAATAAAAAAGTTATTTTATTTTAAAATTAGAGATATAACTTGATATTATATTAAATTTTAAAATTAGTATGACTTATAA
The DNA here is from genome assembly GCA_034770075.1 of Aralia elata. Classification (NCBI taxonomy): domain Eukaryota; kingdom Viridiplantae; phylum Streptophyta; class Magnoliopsida; order Apiales; family Araliaceae; genus Aralia; species Aralia elata. The sequence goes on from CM068378.1 coordinate 14,008,665, forward strand.
AAGTTTAGAGTGAAATAAATTTTACGCCTTAATAATTTTTATTATCTATTATAGTGGAAGAGGGGGTGATGAATAGTTATTTTAGTGAATCTTTGTAACACCTTTATGGTAAAAAAAATGAGGAAAAAAAAGCGGCTAAATTGGGAAGACAATAAATAAACAATTTGAAAATTTGAAAGTTATCTTTAGTCTCTCAGGTTACTCACGTTTGGAGTTATTATTTCAACTGCTTCTCTCATTTCTCTTATTATTATACACACATATGCTTCAAAGACTAGCTAGTGATAATTGTATCAATTAAAATTAAATAAATTTATATTAATTTAAAATTTAATATATCCGGTCAAAATATATAAAGTTAATGGCCCACCTAATTGTTTATTTAGAGCATTGTAAATATTTCTCGTGCAATGTCTTGTTTGGTAAGTCACCTTAGATCAAGTAATAAATTATTTACTTGCCAAAGATTTTGGGAGATAAAAAAATACGGTACGTGCAAATAAATATATTACTCCTTTATCAATCCGAGTTACTTATTGGCGAGAAGTGTTTGACTTTTGTTAAAAAATTGTGATAGTAGGTAGAGTCATTAGGGTCGTCACCTTAATTGTAAGCCTATCACTGTACGTAATACAACAAAGGTAAAAATTATATTAATTCCACCGGGCTCCACACTCGAGTCAATGATGAGAATTAACATGGTGAAATTAGCAAAGTAATAAGTAAAATTAACAATTAAAAAAAATCAATATATACTAGATTCAAAATAAATCTCTCTTATTCTTTTAATTTTAGTTTTATATAGTATTTTACGGTTTGGAATACATACATGTAAATGATCAGAAAATACTCCAATGAATCATGGTGAATTATCCTTAATTACTCCCCGCACCATTTTTTAAAATGATAATTTAATTGGCTTTTATGCATGTTAAAACATATAAGAAATAAATTTTTTGACTTAATGATTAAATATATATTACTAAATTTAAATAGCATAATACGAAATTTTAAAACTTGGGTTTTACATTAGAGAAAGAAGGTTGGTGAAGCCACCGGTGAAACAAGTCGCGCGCTTCAAGTCCCTTCCATGCGCTTTATATATATAAGTATTCTGGCATACACTATTTTTCTGTAGAATGAATGAGTTAATGTTGGAGAGAAAATGAAAGTTTTTAAGTTTTAGAAATACCTTCTCCTGTCTAAGGATAGATTTGGAAGTTTAAAAAGCTTCACTTTTTTTTAATGTTTACGAAGAAAGCTGCCTCAAATTCCTTCTCCTTTATAAATAGAGATAAATCCTTAAATTATAATTTTTTTCCTAAAAAATTATACATGCACCATGATGATCATAATAGTCCAGAAAAAGTACCATAATCTCAAATTTAATACTATCTTTTACAAAGAAAATTTTAAAACACATTAATTGCTTCTCAAACAAATGTCTAAGAACATGGATGGAGCTAGTAGATTTCTTATAATTAAGCTGCTGTACAATGCTAATTATATAAAAAGCTAATTAGTAATTGGATCTAAATATCATGCATTAATCATGAAAAACTAACACGACTTGTGAAGGGGATCAGTAAGTATGCATGACAAATAATTAGTCAATTAAATTAAAAGATAACTACCCAGTTTGATTATATATCAATTCATTATTTGTGTGGGGGCAATATATATAGTTTTAAAATAGTAGTTTAATGAATGTTTAGTTATTTATATATGTTGAATAGATAGATAGATATATTTGGCAAAATTAAGAGAATTATATCACATGCTGCTAATTACTAATTAGTGTGATACATTAATTTGTATCCTCGCCATGTTTTGGGAAATGGATATGCAACTTATTTAATTTGGAGTGGAAACTTTATATTTTGAGAGTATTTTGAAATGTACTTCAATTTTGATATTAAAAATGATATGTGAAAATGTGAATCATGTCATTTAAGAAAATCTAAATATGATTGAATAGTGCATAATAATAAGTAATAAAATTAAATGATATTCTCTCCTAATATTCTAGCTAGATGAGTTCGTTTAAATTGAGGAAATTACTACATGTCAAAAATACTATACATAAAATGCAAGTAAGTACATTCAAATTGAAAAAATAACTCAACACGTACGGAGGCTGATAAATATGTGTATTAACAGTACGTATGATGTTTATATATCCAGATCATGTCTATCATTTTTATCCCCATGTGTGTGTGTGTGTATATATATATATATGGTCCATACATCTGCCGTCATAAATCAACAGAAATTCATGCCGCCGCACACAGGTGCTTAATTATAACTTTACTACTACAATATTATGTCCCGGCTCTCCCCCAAAAAAATTCTAACTTCATTAATTTCTGACTGGGTTGTTGAAAAGAAATTAAACGCATTTAGCATGAAGTTCAAGAACCTACATACCTATATCGGGAAATTAATGTTGATGATCTAGGAAGAGCAAGTTTACAACAAAAATAATAATAAAAACAAATAATTGACGTTCTAGAAGTACAGCTAATACAATCCAATATATATATATATATGTATATATGTATATATATATATATATAATTCTACCATGATTAAAAAAATGCGGGAAAAAATACAGCATAGCCATGACGATAGTAGGAGATAGTAGACTTTGTGTGCCACGCAAGCAAGAATTCATTAAATGATGCCTCGACTATTATACTCTCTGTCTAGACAATAAGATTTACATTTGTGTGATCTATCATACAAAAAGAAATAATTTTTTAAAATTATATTTTTCTATGATAAAAATTTTAATCACTAAAATTTAGTAAATTTTATTTAAAAACTTATGTCTAACACTCTAATTATCTATGTCTCGTAAAACTTTAATAAACTGTTGACCTCTTCTCATATTATATATTGGAGGATTTCATAAATACTTGCGTCAAAATGGCAATGGGCAAAGGTGGGGATCGATGGGATCTCTGGCTGATTCACGTGGGAAAATTATCTATGGATTTTATGTATATTGAGCACCAATGAATGGCTTGCTTACGAGAGTAATTAATTAATTGTACTCCCTCCGTCCCAAATTAATTGCTTTTCTAAGACTTTTTTAAGTCAAATTGACTATTTTTAAAATTAATAATTAAGCATATATAAATATATTTCTAAAATTATAAAAATTGAAATTAGTAATAAATTGTATATACTTTCTTTTGGTTATAATATCTTCACTTATATGTTAGCAAAAATAGTAAAAAGATTAGTTTTAAAAATAGTCAATTTGACTTTAAAAAGTCCTAGAAATGCAATTAATTTGGGACGGAGGGAATATTATGTATTAGCCTCAGGGTTTTATTCTAGTGAAGAATCGTTTGAATAAAAATTGCAAGTACAAACAAAACATAATGAATTCAAAACATCTTTCTTATGTTTTCTTTCTTTCTTTTGCTGTTTTAACCAATGGTTAGCTATTTTGGAGTATTATTTAGTAAATTAAATACTTTAATAATACAATAATAAATCTAGAAATGTATAATTAACAAAAATAAAATAAAGCTGGAACTAAGTTTTGAACCTCAAATGAACAACACCAGTGTCTCGGAAAATCATCAAAAGCTACGACAACCGGCAAGGGATCAGTGATGGACAAGTATTAATATTTGTTTTGATTAAAATTAGTGAAATGATACCAAACGTTTGTATTATACACTTGTATTATAATATACTACTTCCGTTCCAAAATATACGATCAATATTAATTTTTTAAAATTAACTTAATAAATTTTTAAACTTAAAATTAAGATAGATTACTTTATTTAATTTTAGTCAATACAATGTTGAATATTGTAAACTGTCTGAAAAATATTACACATTGTAAAATTTTTAATAATTTTGAATGAATCATCTTAATTTTAAGTTTAAAAATATCTTAAATTAATTTTCAAAAGTCAATAATAATTTTATAATTTGAAACAGGGAGATTGTATTTCAGTATTGTACACTTGTATTGAAAATAAATATTTGAGCGAGAGATATCAGCACCCTAAAATTATATAAATTTTAGATTTAAAAAATATTTCTTATTGCCTAAAAATTAAAATGACACTTATATTTTGGAACGAAGAATATATATAATTTGAAAATTAAGTTTACCAAAGATTGATTGATCAGTTGTATCTGTAAAACATTGAAACTTATTACTACCTAGATCGATGTTAACCTTCCAATTATTGGGTTGTTGAACAAATATAGCCAGAAGTGATCTTCTAATTAATAGCTATTTAATTAGAATATTTTTTTTAAGTGTGATGATGTTAGTTGAATTTTCTAGTTCTAATAACAAAATCAACAATGTGCTCCTCCTACCTTTTCATACATATATGGTTGCACTTATCAATAGTTTTTATTATTATATATCTAGTTTGTCAGATTAGGACCAACATTATGTAGACATCTTTCTTTATTTAGATGTCAAAAAATTTGTCTCCATCTATCAAGAGAGGATATGGATACTCCTCATCACTTTTCTCTCCAATGTTCTTCAATTCTAAATTTTTTTAAAAAATTTATGTATTATGAATGAAATCAACAATAATCACTTGGTTTATCCTATTGAGTTGTATTAATACACCAAAAGTTAAAGTAATCCGCTATTATTTTACCATCGGATGAATATGTGTAGTTTTATTAAAAATTTAAAGGAAAATAATATAAATTACAAATATTTATATCGACTATTTGATTAGCAATTACGTGAACAAATATTAGTGGTAACCTTTTTAGAGAGATGTGTAATAAGTGATTTTTTTTTTATAATTTTTACCAATCTTATGTATTAATAAGTTTCGTAATTATAATTCAACGTAAACTTATCACAGAACATATAGCAAGACTCAAAAAATTTAAATGGTTGATAATCGTTATTGATTTTTAATGCAAATGCTTTTTTGATGATTCTAATTATTTGCATAATATCACTATGGTCTTCCCAGGGATATAGTAGGATTTTTACTTTTAGTAACGAAAATATAATGAGCAATGTTATATAGAATTGGTGGAAACTAGAGAGAAATATAATGGATATGAACCAACTCTCTATCAAGATCGATCGACTTTTTGGATGAAATAGTTTATATTGTCCTCAAATAAAATGATAAAGTAGAACATGTGAACCTCACTTATATTAAAAGAAAGAACGACGGTGAAATATAATGTTTAATATTTTTTGTCCTAAAACTAGCCCTTGGAAAAATGGATGCATAAAATGGGGGGAGTGTTGATAAACACATTATAAAAATATCTCTATAGTTTAGGTATTTATGCAGCATTTAACATGTGGAATAATTGAATATGTATAAAAAGACTTAGTTATTATCACTAATACATTCAATCATAACCTTTTGAGTGAGTCTGTAATGAGCTAAGAAGATAATATTAAAACAGTTCAGTGAGACTTGTTGTACTATGATTCGATTCAAATTCAGGATTTGACTTAGATTATTACATATGATATTCAGAGCCGACTTTCGAAAGTTATGGTCGGGTCATTCGAACAGGTTGTCGGAGGTGAGGATATGAACGAGCCTGGTGTGATTTGATTTGGACTCAAAATTTGACCCGAGTTGTTACAATTTCTCCAAACCAAAAACTTGATTATGGAAATATAATTATTTTTTTAATATCATTACAAGTTTTCAACTATGTTGTTAAATACATAAAATTTCAATTTCAGTTTGCTTTTTAAACCGCTTGATGGTTCTTTGGAGCACTTATTTTCGTTAGGTATTTCTCTTGTTTTGCACGAGGGTGCTCCTTACTGTTCACGGTTCCATTGACTGGTTTATCGTGCTTATTATTACACAACAGTTACAGTTCACTCGATTCCTCAATTTGGATGGGCAAATTTACAATGTTATAATGGAACTACTTCGTATCGAAGTTTGAAAATGTAAAATAAAAATTTTGAATTTTTTAAAAGTCAATTTTAAGTATTTTTAGATTTAAATTGAATATAAAAAATTTATTCAATTCAGTCGATATAAGTATTAAAAAACTATCGACTAGTTGCAACATTAATCATCAAATTCTAACTATATTACCTTATTTTAAATTTGAAGATTAAAAAAAAATCAAACTTAATCGGGAGTATAATAAAACACACATGAAAAACAATACATAGATGTATAATCAAATACTCCATATAAACAAGCATTGGCCCATTGGAAACACAGATGCTGTATGGAATGGATTTTTACATAAACCCTAGTTTTTAAACTCATCATCTAAGAACCACCTATGTTTCAAATGTTATTTTTTAGCCTGTACAGAAAATCAAAGAAATCGCTATCTACTACTACGTCTTCACGGCTCCCTGGGTTTCAATCTCTCCTTCAAATTATCCATTCCGTCCTCGACGTGTGCAGGCGACTCACCAGAAGTCGATGTCTCTGAACCTTCCGATCGTCTTATCTGAATTATGTCATGGTACATCGGATGAAACCGCGTCTGGAAAGCCCTGTACGAAAAATAGGGCAGCAGCGTCGAAACCACCACAAGAAGGGTGGCCAGCCAATAGAAAGGACTCGGAGCACAGGCTTCCACGAGAACTCGGAATGCTGTTGTAGAAAATGTGGGTGGCAGAGAACCGTAAATAACTAAGAACGTATACCAGAAGGCAATGCTGCCCCAGATGAAAAAGTGCTGAATCCAAGTGAAGTAGTTAATGGAGATTGCCATTTGGCAGTTCACAACCCATACTACACAAGTATACATTGTAACCCCGAGAACATCATAGTCGACTATGTGACCATCTCTGCGGAAAGCTTGGAGTGTGGTGGAGTTGGTGGTGAAGTAAAATATGATCATGGAACTGATAACTCCGTTAAACATCCAGCCAAGTATACGAGGCCAACTGAAGAGGACGTTTTCCACTCCCTCTTGATATAGCAGAGGATACTGTAAAATAATAGAGATAAATCAAATATCAATTTTTTTAGAGGATTTTAAACCTGCAAGGCATGATAAAGTCCCAGGAATAAAAAATATCACATCCAGCAAACTGATGAAATATCAACTCACGCTGGACTTCATATTTATGAACTGCTGGCTACAGTAACAAAACAAAATCAGGAAACTCAAAATAGGCATATCTCCCGCTATCATGATAAGTGAAGACACATAGTCTGTACCACCAATGAGGAGTCCTTTTCTCCATGATTGGAGGAAACTAGTACACTACATCATTCCAATCTCAGGACATTTGAACTTTATTGCCACGTAAAACGCAAGGTCCATAGTGGACATCAGTCTATTCAGTTTATAACCTCAATTCGCTTGGAACGTAATCATCTACAAAAGGTTTACTAATATTTCTTATCATGTTGTACAAGAAATCATTGTTTCTACCATCTTCTACGTCTTTCTGAATTTCCAAAGTATTATGAGGTCATTAAAAGGATAATAAGTATGCACCTTGAGGCAAAGTCGTGCTGAAACGTCCTGATCGAAAACACCAAGAGCAATCACTGGAAGCGAAGTGAAGAATACATTGTAGAATGACATGTACCAATCATTATAAGCAGGCTGACCAGAGAAAGAAGCATAGGCCTCAAACCAAAATAGGGTTAGCCCGAATGTGATGTTCTTGTAAAAGAAGTAGCATATCTGCATTTCACCAGAAAATTTGAAAATAAATGTCAATTAGCAGATAATTCTATTTCCTTAACTTAGCAAAAAGGTTCTGTTCTTTTCAACCACTATGTCTTTCTATCAACAACAGAACTATAAATATAAGAAGTTAAGTCATCTCAATGCTCTGTTTCCAGTAACTTCCATCTTTAATAGAGATATGTTTCCAAGAACTTAGTAAATGAGGAAGATGTTAAAGACGATAACAAACTCGGGAAAGTGATATTTATTTTTAGTCAAGAAATGATCTTATGGGAATATAACTCTTTTTACCCTAGGACATGAGTAAATATGTAAATATATGAAACAAGGCAGTGTACCATCATAGCAATCCGCCTGTAGCACCAATGGCCATGCACCAATAACAATCGTTCAAGAAACCGGAACTGAGCTATTGCAAAATCACTTGACATTGCAGCCTGTAGAAATGGAACAACTGTACTCGTCAGCCCAAACATTACTACTGTTTTCTTTCTCTACTTTTAATCTAAGAAAATCAGGTAATTTTAACTAAAACATGCATAAAAGTATTAAAAATTATAAGATTTACATATCACATCAGGAAAAAAGAAAAACTTCACTGAAATCTTTTCTTCAATGATAAAGCATGCTCTGAGAACTGGTCAAAACCACTTGAGCAGTTTTCAACCCAGCAGATTAAATTTTTGAGAGGTGAGGGAAAGGATATGATCTATTCCTTTTTATTTATTTTTTTTAAAATAAGTAAGAATCGTAAATGATGGATGAGAGGAAGCTGATAACTAATAATCAGCTTTCGATGAAGAAATAAGAAATCTTACACTTTGAACCTCAAAGTTTTCGGGGTTGACTTTATATGAGTCCTATCTATATACTCCTATATAGCTTAAAAGACATTTCCATGAGACTAAAGTTGTTCTCATAAGCAACAATGAAATGTGAAGGGACAAACAGCAGGTGGAATGACGATTAAAATTTGATTCAGTTTATATATATATATATATATATAAATATATATATATTATATGCATCTAGATAGAAAAGATTTATAGCGCTGAGGATCCATGCAGAAAAAAGAGATGAAACTGAATGGTGAAATGAAAAACATATAGCCCTCCTCAGCTAATTGAAGATTATTGGGTTGTTAATTAGAAAATTGCCGACATACCCCAACAGCAAAACCATACATACACCCTAAAAGTTTAAGAAATAAAATTGCTTGGAAGAGGGGTGGAAAGGAAGAGGGAAATAAAAGTCTGTAGATTAGCTATAGAGACCTGCATCCCTTCAACGCCACTAATGCCAACTCCAATATCAGCTTCTTGAAGCATGCCAACATCATTTGCCCCATCACCAATTGCTAGTGTTGTATTACCCGTTCCCAACTTAACCAATCTTGTAACCTGCATATCTTCAAAATTTCTGTCAGATTATTATGATGTCAGCAGAAAAAGTAACCATCAACATTTCAAAATTACAAGAGAACCAGATGATAACACTTACAAGAGCCTTTTGTTTAGGTGAGGAGCGACAACAAATTACAGAGGCGCAACTTAGAGCAAGACCCAAAAATGAGTTCTCAAGATGCTTGCTGAGGGCAAAAGTTAAGGACTTGCCATCAATTATCAAACTAAAAGTGGCAGAACTCTCCTTAGCGGACCTTAGCTGGAACTGTCCTTCTCGTATTTGCCTTGTGATGTTTTCACTTGAAGCCTAAAAATTTCATTTCATTTAGCAATTTCTACAAGAACTGGTTGCTATGAAATTAACCATAGATCTAGTACCTTTGCTATGGCCTCCTTATCCCCTTGTTTTTCCAAGGCATCCATCTCAGGAGTATCTAATGAGACTACAATCTGCTTCATTCCCTGTCTCAGTAAGCCACAAGCATACCTACATGGATAACAAAAAGAATTAATATACAACTCACAGAAAATATAAATAAAAAGAGTTCCAAAGTCAAGCTTGTCACTGTACCCAATATTAATTGCAGTCTCCATCTTATCTCCAGTTAAGACCCAAATCTTGATTCCAGCCTTAGCAAGCTTGTCGATGCACTCAGGAACCTTAAAATTAAGAGAAAAATTAGAAGGAAATTAATGATGATATAAAAACTGAACAAATCTTCCTAATCATATGTATGGATTCTAATATTACATAATGCACACTTCACATTCAATACAAAGCATAAAAAAAATAAAAAGAAATAAAATAAATTAAAAATAAATTAAACTGCTCAGTCTTCATGCTAAAAAAATAAAAATAATCATTATATCAAAGCAAGTTTGAAATCTACCCCCTTTTGCAGTTTGTCCTCAACAGCTGTAGCACCAAGAAGGATCAAATCCCTTTCAAGTTTATCAGCAGCTGCATCCACCAATACATCTCGGTCTGCAGTTACAGAAGCTTTCGCCTCTAAAAACTCTTCTTCCCACTTTTTATACTCTTCTTCACCAAGTTCACGATATGCAATGACCAGAGTACGCAAACCTGCCTCAGCATACTGGTTGATATGCTCCTTCATCTTAGCCTCAAAGGATAGCCCCTTATCCGAGAGCCTTTCAAACATTACGCTGAATTATTGTTTTGGGTTGGGGCGGGGGGGGGGGGGGGGGGGGGGGGGGGGAAGGAATAGTTAGTTGATATTAATTACTGACATAAATACATAATGAACTTCTATATGTTTCCATAAGTAGAGTGTCCAGCTGAAGTCAAACCTGTCAGCACCCTTGCAGAGGAGCAGTAATTGATTCTCTACATTCTTCACAATTACAGACATTCTCTTACGAGCACTACTGAACTCTAAGACATGAAGAAGCTCGTATGACCTGAAATTTTTTGTAAGAAAAAGTGCAAATAAATTATTTGAACTTATCAATATAATACTCCCTCTAATCCAAATTATAAGATCATTATTGACTACAAAAAGTCAATTTGACATATTTTTTAAACTCATAAATGATATGGTTCATTAACAATTACGAAACAATAAATCTTATAATTAGTAGTACTTTTATATAGTTGTAGTACTTTTATATAGTTTATGATATTTCTCATTGTATTGACTACAGTTAAATGAATCTAAGTCAATTTTGAGTTTGAAAATGTGACTTCAAAAAGTCAATAATGATCTTATATATTCGAATGCAAGGACCATTTCAATAAATGAATAAACAAATTACTAGTAAAGGGAATACAATTAGTCTAGCATCATGGATTCTTAAGTTTTGATAAAGACTTAAATTTCGACTCTTATACAAATATTTCACAAGTCTGAAGAATTATAGAGTCGTCTTCTCATTTTATAGCCTGCCATCATGAATTTTTAAGATTTGATATAAACTTGCAACTGAACAGATGCAATAGCAAAATTAACACCAGCTAGATGTCATCAAGATTTATGATTGAAAAGAAATCTATTCAACAGTGTGATATAAGCATTTAAACTTGAGAAAATTAGAAAGGAATGTCAAGTAGTTTTGCTACGAAATCATATCTATTATCTTTTAAGTATCCGCACATTACAATAAATTAGTTAAAATAAATGCATTACAGCTTTTCAAAACTAGGTTAATGTCAACCAGCATTTGAGAAGCTAAAAGAACAGATGCCTCCACAAGGTTGACAGGTCCAAATTGTATCAAACACCGATACTTCCAAGTACAATCCTGGACACTTGTAAGAGAATTAATTTTACATGCTGATAATCTACATATAGAAATATTCGGGTCCGAAGTATGTCTAAGTCGCCTTCATACGTCCAAAAAAATATGACATGATATATCTACGTAAGACGAGGAAGATTGCACAGAAAAAAAGGAAATCATAACGTGTATATCACATACATATACATTATTATTTACATATCAATATATCTATCTTACGTGCACACAATTTATTCCATGTAAAACTAAACAGCATGGTTAATATTGACTGCTATAGATTTACTGGTCCTAAAAACAGATTGTATATATAAGATATATTTCTGTATTGATGTGTTTTAAACATCTTCTTGTCTTTTACATTTATATTTGGCATGTCCATATAATGTAAAAGGACTAAAGAAGTAAAATATGTCAATGAGGGACCTATTCCCGAAGCGCCATGCACCATTGCTGAAAGCAAGCACTACAGTGGGTTCGGTGTTGTTACTGCTTTAGCATAAGCCGAAAGAGAGATGACAGAGGCACCTCTTTTTATAGGGAACTGATATTTCCACATGGGTCTCTCTCACATAGATGTGAGTACCACTCACTGTTCATGTGACAGGAACTATGTGAAAATATCAGTTTCCTTTTTATATAGGGAAATGTAGACAGATGCAAGAAATATCTCACCTATCAATCATTTCTTTGTTTACAGGATCCAACTCATGCAATGATATTCTTGTTTGTGTCCTTTCGAAGAACTCAAAACCAAGCTCCCTCGCAGCTATGACAAAGGCAGCTTCATCTGGTGACTCGGCTTCATAAGATATTTCACCTGATTCTGTATTCACATCAGGGATAGCAGTATGGCAGATTGCCAACACTCTAAAAAACTTTTGTATCACATCCGAATGAGGTTCATTAACCCATTGGCCATTCATAATTCGTTCATCTTGAAAATTGAAACCTTTAATCGATTTTCCAGAGCCTACATCATCACCGCTATGTTCTGGTAGGTAAGACGAAGCATCATCAATTTCAGGTTGCCCATCCCTTCTCCTCTTGGCAAGGGCCCTTTCCACCTCTGTCTTACCACGACCGTAATTAACACCTGCTATTGAACATTTGACAAACTCCATGGAGTTGCACGTCAAAGTACCTGTTTTGTCAGACAGTATAGTGTCAACCTGCCCAAGTTCCTCATTCAAATTAGATGTGCGTGCATGTGCTGGCTTATCAGTTTCCTCATAATACATATCTTGATCATGGTTAATGAATATACTTTGAAGAACCTTGACAATCTCAATGGAGACGTATAATGATATTGGTATTAAATACCCATACAACATAAGGCCTGTCAAGAAATGGAAAAATGCAGCCAGGGGAGCTCTTTCAGGGTCATAAAACACGGTTGTATCATCAGGTCGAAGATACCACCTATCAAATTTTCCACCATGGATATCTTTCTTAGTCCAGATTCCAAAAAAGATAGATCCAGTAAAAGATATCAGAATCAGAGTACTAAAAAGGATGTAGATTATCTTATCCATTCTCCTCTCAATCTTACTCCTCTTAGAAGGAGGATCTGTAGCATTTTGCATGACTTTTGTGTCATGCCCAGTAAAAACAACTACACCATAAATAAATTCTGTGTTTCGAAGTTTAGAATCTCTTAAAAGAAACTGCTGCAAGGAAAGCGGGTATCGTTGGCGATTATAGTACAAAGTTCCAACGAATGAATAAAGATCTTCATTTGGGTCCTCACACTTGATCACTGCCTTAAAATGCTGAAAGGAGTTCTCATCACGCAGAGAGGCTGTAACATCCAGGGCATGCTTCAACTTCAGATTAGTCTCTCCATCAAGGTTCATGGTCTCAACATAACAAATTCCATCCTCATAGCTTGATGAAAGCAGAACCAGATCAGCAGGAAAATATTCATCCTTGTAGACCTTTACAAGATCGCCAACACGTAACTTTTTCCATCTGGTTTCATGAAAGGTATAATTCCTACCATAGACTTTAACCTTTCGATTATTAGCCTCTATATCCTGAAAATATTTTTAAATATCAATACAGTAATGCAAATCCAAGTAAGAAAAGGCGCCACTGAGTTCTTCTTGGAAAAATTGATTTAAAAAAACAGATAAAAAGATGTTAAACTTGAACAAGATAAAAATCAGGTACAAATGAAAATTATGGACACTATAATTATTCAGAATCAAGTGACACTTTGGAATGCGTTTTACATTGCAAGCTCATATAAAATGGCCTCCAAATGTTCTGTTGCAGAAATAGAAAATGCTTCCTTTCAAAATTCATATTATTCCAGGAAAAGGTTTTATTACATTCATTTATTAGAGTACGGGTAGCCTGGTGTAGTATTGACCACATAAAGAACCTCATCGTAAAAGTGTCTCAAGTTCTGAAACCATTATCAGCCATAACAAGAACAACAAATAAAGAGTAAAATTTTCATTTATGCACGTGTTTTACTAGGGTATCAATGGATTAAGTTATTCCAGCAAGTATGTACTTCTTTCTTTTCTTTTATATAAGTAGATATGTAAATAGTTTTGAGCATCAAATACCAGATCTCCAATAAGGTTCTATAAATAGCTAAGAGTAACCTTTGTCTTCTGTTCGCACATTTTGTTCAATACGAGGACGAGAAAATTAACCAAGTACTGGATCTATTTTGATTTGGTAATTGATAATTGTATTAGACATAAACCATTATACCCACTAAGAGCTTATATAATTTAGATGGAAAGCGTGTAATGTAATGGGGAGATCCTGGGCATAGTGACGTCTATTCCGCTCGCTCTTTAGGTACTCTGATTAGTGAATATAAAAAAACAGAGATTACTGTTGTCATATCTTGCAGTTGCAGAGAGAGATTTCAGTGAAGCAAGCAGATGATGAGACTTCAATTAGCACTTCTGCAGCTATATGCCGTTTAGTAATTTATACTTTTGTATAAAAGTTTTGAGATATTTAACATTTTTAGACCCTTATAAAACATTTACAACAAGGCATACAGCTGCCATCCAGAACAATGGCCACATAAGAAGTCAGATTGGTGAAGTAGGATTCATGTTGACTCTCAGAATGCTTGAGTGCCTTTGTTTCTTTTCTTTTCTTCTCTGTTCTTGAAACATGTTGGACTAAGGGACTGTCTGATAAAACTGAATGAAAAAGTCTGAATACTTAAGAGTATCTGAATTGACTGAATAATACAGAGGTGTTGAATGCTGAATAAAATAAAGTGTTTATATCTGAATAGGTTTATTTACCTATTTTACCCTTCTGAACTGTTTAGAATTTTTATATAATTATAAAATCAATAATAAAACTTCATTGCAAAATAGAAAATAAAAAAATTACTTATTAATTAGTATTTCATTTACCTAATTTAATGAGAGTATTATTTTCTTTATAAATACTTTTCTTACTATCAAAATTTCCATGTGCGGGAACATAACTTGTTAATATATTTTTAATAACAACTCTTTAGTTTTTGATTTAATATTAGAATATATTCAAAATCAAAAAATAATATGAATAATATAATAAAATTAAAACAATGGGATAAGTAGCAGAAGATTGTAGGGTGGAATAAGTTTCTTCTCTCTCCTTGAGTTTATCTAGTTCCCGCCATTATTCAACCCACTCATTTAAAACTCATTGAGGCTTGAGCAATTAACATCTCCATCCCAAAAATCAATTGAATTTTACAAACGAAGGAGAAAGATTTAGAAGTATTTTCTAGAGAAATATTGATGTGCAAAAGATCTAACCAAACTTAAACTTGTGTTCTGTGACTACCAGATACTAATGGGAAGACGGATTCATTGGAGAAGAAGTTAAGGGAGCTTTCAACCAATCTCACAGAAAATAATTTATCATTTTTTATTTCTTTGATTGTCAGAGGATATTACAGTAAAAGGGTCATTAAGTTGTTCTTCTGACCGAATCAGTTAGAGATATTAGGCTTATTCGGTCAGCGAAAATAAGATCTATTCAGAGATATGTCTCCCAATCAAACGGTCTTAATAACTTATCCAATTCAGATTAAGAGTGGTTAAGACTTATTCAGATGCAAACAAACAGCCCCTAAAGCCCTTGATGATAACAAATTGTGTTAACACCAAAATTAGAAAAATAAATTTTTTTTCTCTAATGTCTAAACCAAAGCTTAAACTAATATAGGTAATCATTTATCCCTTAATATAGTAACAAAAATTCTATGAAGGGGCTCATGATGTATCCAAGTTAATATCTGGAGATTTTGAAGGTTAGCATAATTATTTGATTCCTAACCAAGCATAATTGGCTCCTTATTTCATGACATTATATTATTCAACTTGTTTGAAGTTTGAACAATACGTTAGAAGCGCATAAAATCAACAAACCACCCTTAGTGAGCTGTCTACTAACACAGGGGTGCCACTTCCTCCAATTAAAGACCTTTAGTCATATCACTATTAGAATATGTATAAGTACCACCAATATAGTATCCCTTGTGAACCAAATGGAAGCGAAATGTATTAAATTAGGTAAACCAATGACTCCACACATGATCTAACTAAACTCATATCATGGTAAAGTACGCAACCAAGTGAGACATATTGTCAAGCCCAACTAGGATCCTGACTAAAAATAGAGATATAAACAAAGATAGATAGAAAGAATTAGAGAGAATTTTGGGAGGAAGAAGGATAGAAAACTAAGTAATTCCTACTGAGTTCGAGAGAAGAGAGAGATAGAGAAAATAAGGAAAAAACTTAAACAAGTTTTTCTTCATTTCATTAATTCACTTAATTCATAATGCTTGGAGAATAATTCTCAGATACAACTATTTATAGAGAGAGAATGCTGAAAAGTAAAGTTACTAACCTACACTACTTTTCTTATCATTCACTCAAATATAACAAACTACCCCATGTGCTCACATGGTCACTCAAAATGTACTACCTATTAGAATATACTAATTATTCTTTTGCTGCCCAAAATACCCTCTGCCTGACACATAATCCCCATGGCAGACAGATTGGAAAATTAATAAGGATTGTTGCAAAGGGTTAACTTGAGATCCCTACAATTCACACTTGATTTATATCTACTCCATTTCCTATAAAGCTCATTCATTTTGTGACGTGTGATTTCCCAATCAGGTTGCATCCATTTTGGTGTGAGTTAGCACGATATTTTTAACTGACTTATTTGTAGGCTTTAAGTGAGTAAAGGAAAAGTTACTTTGGATGTGAGAGTAAGCTATTTGTTTGGTTTTTAACACTTCTAGGTACACATTCAGGAAGTACTGACTTAAGGACCAGCCATCTTTCTATATTCCTTTACTACTATTCCCGGGAACAAAGCCAATGTTTCGCAAATGTAAATTGAGTACAAATTACAGTTAACTTGGCCACCAAAAAGAAAGACAATGTGACCGTTGTCACAATAAAAATATAATGCCCAATTTTTCGATAATATTAGCAACGTCCTCTGTCTAATGAAGTACTCTGTCTCTAGATACGCTATAATTTGCTGATATAAAAATGAATAGACCACTGAGCAAATTTTAGAAAGAAGCCTATCAAAAGACAAATGCATTACATATGCGCAAGTAGAAGAGCCAAATCAAAATTCTTGAAGAGTTTAAAAACTATTATGGAAAGTTACCTGCTTTCTACGCCTCCAATCTTCCACGCCTTCTTTAGCCATAGTAGCTCCAATAACCAACATCAGAGGAGCAAGAACACTAAGAGCATTGTAGGGAGCCAACGGACTAAAAGAAACACAAGCTACAACAAGAAAGTATATGTTTGCCACCCTCCTAAATTGCTCAAACAGAGACTTCGGAATAAAATTAACAGCCGTGTATTTTGTTGTTGAAACGTAATTACGCCTATTCCTCACCTGCACTGCTTCTGGAATATCGGGATCGTTACAGTACACAATCCTCGAATACCCTCTTTCACCAAGTTGGTTATGTTCATCTTTAAATGAAGATCGTAAACACGAGAAGGAATATAGTTTGCTAAAATGCATCCCCCTCCTCC
The DNA here is from genome assembly GCA_034770075.1 of Aralia elata. Classification (NCBI taxonomy): domain Eukaryota; kingdom Viridiplantae; phylum Streptophyta; class Magnoliopsida; order Apiales; family Araliaceae; genus Aralia; species Aralia elata. The sequence continues at coordinate 14,026,027 of CM068378.1, forward strand.
TACCAGCCGACATTTTCTTTATCTAATTAACAAGTTAATTCCCCCTTATATAAACTAGACTGCCTTCAACTCGCCATTGCCAATTTTCTCTCAACACTGACGAATCAAACAATACAACTCAGGCACAATTTCCCTCCAAGTACTACTCCATACAATAAACCTGACATTTCCTAGTAATGAAGCAAGCAACAAAATATTAATATTAATATTAATATAAATATAATAAAACTACAGCAATTAAACTAACAGATATTTAATTCCTTCAATAAAGCTCACAATAAATTATATGAAACTTGCCAAAGGCATCAGTCATCACCTTTGACTCTTCCATTACTCAAACTTATCCAAATATGGGTAAATGAGACATCAAAAATACGGAATTAATCGCCATTACCATAAATAAAAACACAATTGATACCTAAACTTCAACATTTATCACTCAGTCAAACTATATAGAGCTGCCAAGGAAACATTAAACCCTAAAATTAAACGATGAACTTTATAAAATTCCTTACTTTCATCTCAAGTTCCAGAGATCTCTTTCTTCCACCATTGGTCAACCGGCAATGAGGTGTACACGTAGACACAAAACATGTCCGTATCTATATAAAATATAGATATATAGAGAGAGAAAGAGGAGAGAGAAAAGTGGGCAGGTAGTAGTTAGCTTGTTTGAGCTACTTGTCTTTGCCGTTCCTGTAAGCAAAGAAAGCGGAATAGCGAGCGAAGCAGCTGGTTATTTGTACTAAAAAGGCTTGGGGGAAAGAAGACCATGGGGGGTTTTCATGTTGCTTCGCGGCGTTACTTGTCAAGTCCTTTTAGCTAACGTCAGTCGTACACGTGGCGAGGAATCCACCGTCCACGTAGGTGATTTTTCCGGTAATGTATGATAGGGATATACTACGTCGTAATATTATCAGTACTTCCAAGCGTGGACTCGGGGTCAGTGAATGATGTTGCCAGGTCCAGACCGGATAATACGGCGTCGGATCTTATCTGAAAAGAGTGTTACGGCGTCGTGTTGAATTCTGAACGTAACGCGACTCGAACGTAAGTCGTATCAGTGGCGGACAAGGTGACTGTCGTTGGACCCATCCAATAATTTTAAGTACGAGACACGTGTGATCCGCGATTGTCAAACTTATTGTTGTATAATTTCTTTTTTTCTAATCTTTTCAAATGTCTAAAGGGAAGAAATTTGGACGGGTTATTAAAATTTTGTAATAAAATTTATTGTTATATAGTTTTAAAATAATTATAACTTTATGGAAGAAAAATTTTCAAATATATAAATATGTGTTAACTTTTATATAATTTATAAATATGAAAATCATAAATGTTAACAAAAAAATATTTAAAAAAAAAGAGTGCCCCTTAACCATATAAAAAGAAACTATTTTTTGCTAATTCGTTAAATTATTTCACATCACTGATTTATATGAAAGTTTTAAAATCTTTTATTTTAAGTGTTTTTTACATTCATTCAGTCATTATTATTTTTTTGAAATTATCCATAAACATTATATTAGTATACTTGCATGTATATGTACATGGTTTTGTGCATGTGTGTGTACTTTTTGTAATTTATTTAAAATATAAAAAATTATATTTATTAATATGTCTGAAACTCGAAAAATGAAGGAGAATGAAAATGAAAATAAAGATAGAATAACATGTTCACATTAGATGTAGCGAATGCGTTGTAACGTGCTATATACTATTAATCTTTTTGGCACGCGATTTACATGTGTAATTAGTACGAAAGTAAAATTTTGTGAATATTCGAAAAAAAATTGGTTCCATCGTAATTCTCTTATCTATCAAATTATTTTGGAATCGAACTTATTAAAAGTTTTCTAGTCGAAAAAATATTCTAAAAAGATCAAAATCTAAATTTACTTTAAAAGAACTCTAGTGCATCACAACTCTGTCAAACAATATAAAGTTTTTTATCCTATAACTAGTTTGTTTAGGATTGATATTCTTTGTTCTCAAAAAATAAATAAATGATATTTGTTAGATCGACAGTTAGATAGATAGATATTTATTAGATCAATAGATGAGTCAAAATTGTACATAAATGGAAATCTTGGTTTATTTATTTTTTTTAAAACAAATGGAAATGGAGTAAGACGTTTCACTTTAACTATTCTAAGCAATAATATTTAATGTCACCCAGCTCAAATCAAATAAATATTAAAGTTAAGTGAGAGATCATTAACGGATCAACCGACCCAGTGCGACATGACATGAGCCCTATTAGGTATTACCTATAGCTGTATCCCAGTTTTAATTATGTAGGAGACTGTGCATTATTAATGATGGATATGTACATAGCCAAGTAGTTTAAAATTTTCTACTTGCGTTTTTAACTGTAACACACAATTTATGGAGTATTTATTATATATATATAAAAAGTAAAATATCATTTATATATATATATATATATATTGTCACCAACAGTTCCTCCTGCCAATTAAGTTGGAGGTTGGTCATATCCGTGATGAGACATAGAATTGAATCATCATGATATAATTGAGTAGTAGTATTTTTTTCAAATACTCTGATGGTTGACCTAATTGACGCGACTGGCCCTTCCTCTTCGTTCTTCTCATCCAAATGCTAAAAGTTTTGCCAACTGCGTACACATATATGTGTGGGCACTGAATTTTCAGTGGACTTTATTCATTTTTCCATTAAGGTGACTAGTTTACGTCTAGTCTAGTATAGTAGGGTTACGTATACTCTTAGCACATTGGACTTTATGCTTTTTGATAATTGTTCCATTTTTACCGCATTTCATGCTTTTAGTTAAGATCGTAAAATGAACAAAATAGTTCGAATTTGATTTGCATACGTTCAATTTAAAAGTGTGATTCGAACTTGACTCGAAATATAAATGATTCAAATATGATTAAATTTTAAAGTTCGACAAATTATTCGAGTCTTTTCAAATTATAATTTTTTGTTAATTCTTAGATCATATTCACTCGAATAGTTTAAACTATTCGGGTTCGATTCGAGACTGTGCTCGACTTGGTAATTAAATGAATCTCAGATCTTATTTCAAACTTTATAAATTTTATGAACTAAATTTGAGTAATTTAATACTCGGATCAACTCAGTTCATTTATACCCTTACTTTTGATTATTAAGTTTTTTAGAGCTAAAAAATAAAAAAATATTTTTGTTCTCAATTATAAGATCTTAATTAACTAACTTTTGAAAGTTAATATATTTTCAAAATTGATAACATTTATTGAAATTTGCAAAACAGTAAATATTACAATATGTAGACTTTTTAGATATTTATAATATTTATCATTATATTAACTACGATTATATAAATGAAAATATCTATGTCAATTTTAAATTTAAAAAAATCTCAAATTAACTTTAAAAAATAAATAATAATTTTATGTTTTAAAATGATGAAATATATTAATTTATGTAAAGAGAAAAAATTGCTAAAAAGGTATAACTATTGACATATTTTTAAAATATAACATTTCTTACTTTTACAAAGGTACAACTATGGATGCAATTTATGGAATATTATAATAATGTGAATTGTACTGACTGTAGTTGTCCTTTCATGCAAATAGATACTCCTCCGTTCCTTTTTACTTTTTACTTGACTTGACGTTTTAAAAAAAATATAAATATTAAAAATATAATTAATATTTTATTTAATTGATTAAAATAAATATATAATTTTAATATTATTTTTAAAATTTATTAAAAAAGATAATAAATAATTTAATATAAAATGTAGAGATAATATGATAAATTAAGTTATTAATATATTTTTTAAAAATTTATAAATAATAAATAAAAAAAATCATTCTTTAAAAAGACGAGTAAAAAGGAAGGAAAGATTCTATAAATTTTCACATATAAGATGAAGCATATTCAAGGATCCATAACATAATCTCTACTACTTTATCATCATGTCCTATCATTTGAATGCACCAAAATAAAAAAATAAATAATAAATAAGTGATATCATTTGAAAAATAATTGTTTCATGTTAGATATCTTTCAAAATATTAACTCACGGTGCATTTATGAGTTTAGAGAGGTGGAAAAGAAGAAAAATATAGATAGGGACAGAGGAATTATAATTTTCTTTTATCATATTTGTGAATTTATTTTAAAAGAGCTGAGAATAGAATAAATTTTAATTTAACTTTTTGTGAGTTTAGGAGAGAGAAAAAAATAAAGACAAGTCAATTGTCAAGTTATTATTACTATTTTGCCCTTAATTTTAAAAGTTTTAATATCAAGAAGGATCGTAACACTCTAGTTCCATATTGAAAGATATAGAAAAAATTTATCTGTGTATAAGAAATTAAGTTGTTAATAATAGTAAATTCAGTCATGACTTTTTGAGTGAGTATGTGGTGAGCTAAGATGACCCAATAAAATACTATTGGGCCTTAGTAGTTTAAGACCTTGTTTGGATGACCTTTTGAGTGAGGTGAGCTAAAATGACCCAATAAAATATTATTATGCCTTAGTGGTTTAAAACATTGTTTGGATGAACTCAGGTCGAGTGTACTAGTCTTTTACAAAAACTTCAATAAATTATCAGTTTTAATTTGTTTTTCTATTCTCCCTTCAATTTTTTAAAGTTTCAAATAAACCATTTTAAATTTAGTTATTGGATTGAGAAATCAAGTTTAGTGTTTCTGTCATCAACTGGTGGAGGTCCCACCACAATCTGGTTCGATGTATTTTTAAGTATTACTATAATAATTTTTTTTTTAGAATTTTTTTATATATTATTTTTTATTAAATATTAATATGAATAAATTTAATTTACTATATCAAATATATTATTAAAATATATTATCAATTATAATTATTTACATAATTCATAATTAAAAAGATTAATATATAAAATCACGATATATATTATTTTTGTTTCTTTGATAAATATAACCTATTAATATTCGTTTATAATTAGCTACAACTACAAGCTTATAAAACATAGACCGAGAAAGAGAAGGAAATAAAATTCGGAAAGGTCTATTATTCGGAAAGGTCTATCTGGCTTATTATTTTTATTATTTTTTTGTTTTTGGGTTTTTATCTTTGCGTTGTTAACTCTGGGATCACATACGATGAATTGCTGTAATCGACAACTGTCGAGAAACGAAGAACTAATATCCGTAACACGTCGTCAATGGCGGACTAGTCGACGAAGAGCAAACACCTGTAAACGACGACGTTTCCTTCTGGGTTGCTCTTTTTATCAGTCCAAACTCGGATTCAGTACTCACTGGAGTTCTTTCGTGCGGGACGGGCTAACTTGCCGTTATCCAAAACCCTAGGTCCGTTATTCCCAGATACATCTACTATTCATCTTTCCCAAGTCCTGATTAAAATTTTACTTTATGCAGCTTGTTTATAATATTTTTTTTAGTTATTTTGTTCGGGAGATGATTTGTTATGCGTGATTGTGGTTTTGATGGATTCTATTTGTTTTTGGAGTCAATTTTCGGGTGTTATCGAACTGATTGGATTCTATGAACATTGAACTCTAAAAGATTAAATTTTTGTATGATTTCTGTAATTGGTGGATTGGTTATGAGATTCATGCTTTATACTGAATTGCCACGTGCTTTACAGAATGTGCTTAATTGAATTATGGATAATAAATGCTGGTGAATGTTTTTGGAATTGTGATTCAATTGCTACTTTTAAAGCTAAATTCCGAGAAAATTGCTAGCTGCCCACCAACCCGAGCATGAAGAATCATGTCCTGCTCGATGCTGCCAACAATCAAATATGTATTTATTTGATGATACGTTGATGATGCTAGTTTTGGGAATAACACTCATTTTTGGCATCTTTCTTTTGGTTATCATTATTTGCTTCTGTAATTTAGCTCTTTGGAGGTTATATTTAGTCTGTTATCATTCATTACCTTTGCTTTTGCTATGCATAGTTCTACTTCATTATTGATTTGCTAAATTCCAATAACCTTGTTGGGGTTTATAAATCATATATTGTACTGTCTGTTATCATTCATTACATTTGCTTTTGCTTCGCAAAGTGCTACTTCATTAATGATTTGCTAAATTCCAATAACCTTGTTGGGGTTTATAAATCATACATCGTACACTATTCCCGTGTTAAGGGTTTATATGCTTAATGTTGCTTTTTATTATTTAATTCATTTTTTTAACTGAAAATCCTCTCAATTGACTGCCTCTTCTTTTCATTTCGTGATGTCACGTGCTTGCTTTTGATGTCACGTGCTTGCTTTTGTTTAGCACTGTAATATTTGTTGACCAGCTTTTACTTGTGCAGCTGTTTTCATCTTCAACAGTTTCAGTGCACATTTGCTAAATCAAAGTTGAAAATGTTGTTGTTGAGTTTTTTCAGGAGATACTGAGGATTGGTCTGATAATTTGTACAATCCACATATTGTTCCACAAATTGCTTTAATATATAACTTCTGAACCTTGGAGAGTTTTGAGCTCAGGAAGAGTGTGCTGGCTATAAATGGTTCTTCATTTAAAGGTGGGTGAAAAGTTATATGGATGAAGTCACTTGAGGTATGCAAAACATTTTATTGAACAATTAAAATTGTTACCATATTGGAGGGAATTTCTCATTAATTTGACTCTCACCTCTGCTTTATGCAAATTATTCATGTTCTTTGCAACATCTAGGAGTAAGGAGGGTGTTAAAGTTGTGATATAAGAGAAATCATGGCACAGATGTCAGAGAAAAGGTTTCCTCTCGATGCAAAAGACTATGAGTTATACGAGGAAGTTGGTGATGGTGTTAGTGCTACTGTGTACAGAGCTCGTTGTGTTCCACTTAATGAGACAGTTGCGATCAAGGTTCTTGATCTGGAGAAGTGTAATAATGACCTGGTATGTAGGCTCATATTATGCTCAAATATCAATTCACCTATTTAGGCTCTTATTATGCTCAAATATCAATTCACCTTATAGAGGGATATTATTTTTTAGTAGTTAATAATTCACAATCATATTGCGTTACGTCAAAGTTCCTCATATGTATATTATCTCCTCTGATACTTAGGTCACACATACATCATGCTTCTTTAAAACATGTTTCTCCACTATTCAGTTATTGTTTCTGGTGACAAATCCATCTCATTTTTTTTGGTTTCTTATACCTGACTCAGTTTTTTCTACATCAAAAAACAGAGAGGCTATATAGTATACCTGATTGTAATGTTAAATAGGTTGCTTGTAATGTGGATTAATTTAGCCATTGAAGGCTTAACAGGAATGTGGAAATTCATGGATATGAAAATCTTAGTTTGGAATAAAAGATATGGGGACATTAATTCAACAGGAATTTTAGCTACCAAGTACACAGACAACATTTCCTCGAAAGATTTGTTACTTCAAGTATGGCTATCAGCCATCACGAGAATATACGTCATCACCAGCAGTGTCATATGCGCCACATCATCCCCTTGTTTGCCTTCATTGCCACTGATCATTATTATATGTCAATTATCTAGTCTTGCGTCCCAACTGTATACTGGTCCAGCTGATACTTGTGCAAAATCGTTGAAACTTCATTCGTATTTAGGGTTTAATATCACATTACTCATATTCAATTGAGTGGTATTTCTCTGTAATTTGTACAGGATGGTATTCGTCGAGAGGTGCAGACGATGAGCTTGATTAATCATCCAAATTTATTAAGGGCACATTGCTCGTTCACTGCAGGCCACAACCTCTGGGTTGTAATGCCATACATGTCTGGGGGATCGTGCCTTCATATTATGAAATCTGCTTTTCCAGACGGTTTGGAAGAGCCTGTTATTGCTACATTACTACGCGAGGTCCTTAAAGCTCTTGTTTATCTTCATGCTCATGGAAACATCCATAGAGATGTGAAGGTATTATCACCATACTTGGTTCTGTTACAGGATTCATTGATTTTGGTCTCAGCATACTTACTCTTGCATTTCTTTAAAGTGTCACAAACAGTATAGCCAATTCACATAGAAAAACATATATGTTACATAGATCGAATTTACTCTTATTGTTTTATTGTTTATTTTGATAAGTTGTTCTTTAGCATTTATAGCCATTTATGTATTGAAAATTGGCCATTTATTTAGAAAAGCCATTCCCTACGGTTAAATGACAGTATGACACTATGTTGACCTTTTGTCATGTGATGGCAGTGTCCAGGATAATGCACCGCTTCTGAATTAGCATTTCCTGTCCTGCCTTTTTCAATTTTATTTGTTGTTATTCTTACTCCCACTAACATTACAATTTTTACAGGCTGGGAACATATTAGTTGATTCTAATGGTGCTGTCAAGTTAGCCGACTTTGGAGTATCCGCATGCATGTTCGATGCTGGGGATAGACAACGTTCAAGAAATACCTTTGTTGGAACTCCTTGCTGGTATGTTTTCCTCTCCAGGTCCTTGATGTTTGCGTATTTGAGATCCTAATATCTGTCACCATTTGTAACAAATGGATTTGGTTGTTGACTTGAAGGTGCTGTTCGCTAATGTTATGATGTTTTTTCTCAGGATGGCTCCTGAAGTTATGCAGCAATTGCATGGATATGACTTCAAGTGAGTGGGTGACTTGTCTGATCAATGTTTCTCTGCTTCTCTATTTTTTTCTGTTATTTTGTGGGTGTGTGGATATTATATTATATATATGTATATATAATACTGCATTCTTAGATGATATGTTTTGTATAAACAGAGCAGACATCTGGTCATTTGGAATAACAGCACTGGAACTTGCTCATGGCCATGCACCATTCTCCAAGTATCCTCCAATGAAGGTTAATCATAGATTCACCATTGTGAACCATCTAATTTATTATAGAAGTAAACATAATATTGCTTTTTGTACAAGATTATTCAACTATTTTCCCCCTTTGTACTACTTTTGTAGGTGCTGCTGATGACCCTACAAAATGCACCACCAGGACTTGATTATGAGAGGGACAAGAGATTTTCAAAGGTCTGTTTCGAGACTCGAGAAATAACATTCCTGACTAGTAGTTGTGGAATATTATTTTGAAAATGTGGTACTCTTGCAGTCTTTCAAAGATTTGGTAGCTGCTTGCTTAGTGAAGGACCCAAAGAAACGTCCCACTTCAGAGAAGCTTTTGAAGCACCATTTCTTCAAACATGCACACTCAGTTGATTATCTGTCGCGAACTATTCTTGATGGCCTTTCTCCTTTAGGTGTTCGTTTTAGGACGCTAAAGGTCTGTTGCTCATCCCAAGCTATGCATTTTTCATTGTGGCCTCTGTCAAGCCTTGGCACAATTTTATTAAGGCGAATAAAAGAGAAAAATATACATGTTTCTTACACTATCTGACTGTAATATTTCTCATTAGTTCTCTGACTGCTGTTTCAGGCAAAAGAAGCAGATTTTCTTGTGCAGAACAAGGCATTGTACGGGGACAAGGAGCAATTGTCGCAGGTGAAAATGCTGCAAACTTTAAGCTCTTCATACAAGTAAAGTTTGCTGTATACAGTCTGTCACACTGTAGCATCACTCTTCTTATAGCTTGTTTTGCTTTACTGCATGCATCTGCTGGTGTTTACTATTTTGTACATATGCTGTATCTGTCACACAGAAGAAGAATATTGCTATTTCCCCTCAAAAATTTCACTTTTGAAGCAAGTTGAATTTTTTTGAAATTATTCTGATCGAAGCCACGAGGTCCTGTGCTCAATATCTGCCGTCTCCCTAAAGTATATTAGTTTGTTAACTGGTGGGGGTAATGTTAGAAACATACTGCCCCTCTCGATCAGCTTAAGCTATTAATCATTTTGGTTGTTTATTATTACATTGCGTTCTATCATTACTCTAATGTATTTTACTATTTTTTCTTCTCTTAGATAAGTATATGAATTAGATGATAAAGATAGTTGCCATCCTAGACAATGTATTTCCTGGATTTTACTTGGATTTATGCTGATTTCTTGTTTTTGTGCAGCAAGAATACATTCGAGGAATCAGTGCCTGGAATTTCAACTTGGAAGATTTGAAAAGTCAGGCTGCCCTTGTATGTTGTTAGATCAAATGATTATTTCTGAAAATGTATAATTTGGCTTTGTCTTTTCAAATGATTTCTGTTGCTTGTAGATTCATGATTATGATGACATTTCGAACATAGAAGATTCTAGTGTCGGTGGGAAGCAAGGGGATGGGCACGATGATGTTGGTTTCCCAGCAGAGGACCCGCCTCGGGAGATAGTTAACTATTCAGATGCTTCACCTCATCTTCAGGTATCTTTACTACCTATTCTGTTGTGTCATCGGGCCCATCCTTTTTGTTCTGTGCATGCTATATGTCTGGTTTTTATGTCTTATTTCCACACTTGCATTCATTTTTCAGAGGTTAATATCTACCTTTTATATCTCAGGATGGGCCAGATGATATCCTTAATTTGGAGAATTCACTTGCTGCATTCCCAATTAAACCTCTTCAGGCACTCAAGTACGGTCTTACTTTTCTTCTTTTCCCCACCCTCCCCTCTCTTTTATGAACCCAGGTTTACGTAGTTGTGTGTATGTAAAGTTTATTGCATGCAATCAACTAATTCCCCAGTTATTTGCTGGTGTCTCTCTTTCTCCCCCCAAGAAGTTACACAGAGACGGGGCTTTAAACTCCTCTTTCTAATAAAAGAATCAGTTTTGTATTTACAGTTTATAATAGTTGTAAATGCATATTTTCTGAGAATGTTTGTATGCTATATAACCAAGAATTTAATACATTTACGCAACAATATATCATGCAGCGGCTGTTTTGATGTATGTGATGATGACGTGACCACGGGTAGTCCAAGTCCGAAAGATTCTATTCTATCAGATTCTGAGCAACAGAATCAGATGCAGTTGTCACCAAAAGCTGAGGGCCAAGAAGCTGGAAGAGGTGATGTTGGGAGTCTGGGAGAAAGTAACTCCCTACCACGGTCTGTTAATCCTCAGCAGAATTTTTTTTGGAATGGTTCAATGCCACAAGATAATGTTCCTTCTCCTAAAAAATTCATTGGTGATGTGGATAGGTAAGCATATGCTCTTTCCGGGTTAAATTTTGTAATTCACTTTCCATTGTGTTGAACTTTGGTTGGTACGTGTTTTGTTTTGTTTTGTTTGTTTTGTTTGTTTGTTTATAAGTCCATATTTTTCTTTTCTCTTGGTCCTTGTTTATGTCGAACTTTTCTGATTTGATATCTCAGATAATAAGATATTGCAAGTTTATGAACTGAAATTGTCATGTAGCAAGGTTTTTTTTTTTTCACGTGATGTGGTTTTCCTGCACTGTTATTTGTTGATGTTACTTTTGCTTGCTTTGCTTTTTTTTTTATTTTTTTTATTTTTAATCAAGAGATAAATACATATATAATACTCGACCCAAATATATAAAATACATCTAATGAGGTAAGTCATTTTGCATTACAGTGCTCAACCAATTTTTCCCTTCTCTTACTACTTAAATGGTTTCCATGGTTTTAAAAGGATACCGAGTATAAAAGAAGTAACTTGGATTTTGAAATTATATGAAGGGATCATCTACAACCGAGATATCTACCTGAGCGGAGCTTCAGTGGGCCATTACTGTCTCGTTCAAAGAAGGATATTTTTAACCCTGCATCAGGTAATGCACCTACGATTTTCTTAATTGTTCATATGTTCTGGTTATCTATGTGAAGCACTCATGTTTAGAGTTGGTAATCTTTTCAAGTCTTGTTGCATTCTAATTGCTATTGCAGTGGAGGATGCAGCTGAAGGAGCTGTTGTCCAACGTAAGGGACGTTTTAAAGTAACTTCAGCTGAGCTGAGCCCCAAGGTATACTTCCCTTTCTGTTTCCACATAGCATCTGATCATAACAGCATCCACTCTGCCTCCATATCTGCATGGAATTACCTTTGTACTCCATCTTAGTTACACCTAATTATGTGTGCACATATTCCTGACTTAATTGTTCAATTTTGGCGCTTCAGCTGCAACTTGAGCTTTGTGGCTGCAATGTGCTGAGGATGTGCGGGGGATCTTTTTTCCCACTCTTCTATTAAATGATGTTAACCTCATGAGATTACAAGACTATTTCCTATTGTTCTAATCCCAAATATCATAGATTTCTCATTATGTTCCAATATGTTCTTCCCTTGTTTCCCAGGGAAACAGAGCTTACTAAAACTTAATTGAGAAAAATAATTTATTGTTAAAATATATGGAAAAGCAAAAAAAAAATATATTATTATTTTTTGAACTTGTTATGAGATGACGTTCTCATTAAATTGAGAAAAAGGGAATTACTTGCATCTATTGTAACTTATTTCCCCTTTGGGCTGTCTACCTTCACAATTACTGCAACAAACGGCTAATGTCTGATCTGAACATTGTCCCTTGAAGTGTAATGTTTAATTTATGAATGTTTTGTGTGTGCATTTGTCTGTCAGTTTTTTTCTTGGGTATGTATATACATAGTGATGCTTGGACTTGCTAGTAGTAAGAATAGAACTTGGCAATTTAATTTTTAGGCAATGGCTCTGCATTCCCTTATCTTACATTCAGGCTCCTACAAATGGCCTGTTTAACTCGGTTTTTGGAGGTTCAGTAAGTCCGACAATCCCGAGCCTTGCAGCTACCTCAGTTCTTCCTTCATTGCAATGTATTTTACAGCAGAACAGTATGCAGAGGGTATGCAACTATCATCTTGATGCTACACAAGTCATTAGAAGTGACTGTACCTGAATTGCTCTTTTTGTCTATTTTGTCAGGAAGAGATAGTTAAATTGATCAAGTATGTGGAGCAGACCTCTGGTAATGCCTTCAGCTTCCACTGTTGACATCTTAACCATTTTTTTTTCTATGAAATTAGTTGGAAATATTTTTTTCTTTTTAATGCAGTGAATTCCATGGAATTTGGTGGAGGAGGAACTAATGTAATTTCACAGGTAATGATGGGCTTCTCCGTAAAGAATTTCTCAGTTCTATTTGCTTTTATGTGTGTGTGTGTGTATACTCACATATATATGACATGCTGTATTTCAAACTACATTCTACTGTTCAGTGTTTTACTAGGATGATTAGTTGGCTGTTATATGCTTCAGTTCCTGGAATTTTTTTCTTACAGATATATGTTTTCATTGGCTTTGTTTTCAATACAGCAGTGTCCAGTGTGTCATATATGATACGTTGGCTTGTATCTGTTTTCTTATCAATTTTGAGCATAATCTCCTTATTTCAGAAAGAATATATGCTGAAGTTGAGTTTATGCATGTGAAAAACACTTCCAGCTTCACTGTTTGATGTTTAAATTTTTTGACTATGTGAAGATACCTTCTGCTTCTTCTAAGGAGAGAGAACTGCAATCTCAGTTGGTTCAATTGCAACAAAGGTATGAAAAGTGACGGACACTTTCAGGTTGCAAGGTTTGTTTTATATTCCCATTTTACTGAAAATGTTTTTGTATATCAGTGTTGGGAGTCTGGTAGAAGAACTGCAGAGACAGAAGATGAAAAATGCTCAGGTGTGTGCATCTCTTTGTTGTTGGAATGAAAAACGGTGTTCACACTTGCTATCTTCCTCTTTTTTTTGGTATCACTTGGTTCTAGGGTCTGTGGAACCGGTGTAACGGTTGAGATCTACTCAATCAAGCAACTACCTTGCTATTTGTAATCACATTTATGCCGTCAATAGTTTAGTTGTCTTTCAGAAAGATGGCCCTTAGTGCTACTTCTACCGACACGCGCTTATTTTATTGGAGGACCATCATTTAATATTCTTGCCTCAAGACATAGAATATTTATTCTATATATAAATTATGTTTTGTAGTATGGCAATGTGGGTCTGGTTTGGATGTTTTTAACTTTGGTCTGTTTTTGGTATTTAATAATTCTCTAACTTGGCATTGGATGTCTTTTTTTCATTTGCAGTTGGAAAAGAAATTGAATTGTTTGGTCAAGAAAGAGGAAAAAATACGAGAATGAAAGCGAGGCGGTGAAATAAATAGGTGAAGATAGTCTGTACTCCTCCTGAGTAGAGGTGCTTTGTATTTCTAGTGTACCATGTGTTGTGTAACTACAGTGAAAAATGGGGCAGGCGCCCAATTTTGAGAGGCTATTTCTAGTTGTAAAGTATATATGGTGTGTTGTAATATAGAATGGGTATTGTAATTATCTCGACTTTCCCACATATATTAATATTACATATACATTCAAGAGGGAGAAGGGGGTAAAAAAGAAAATTATAGTAAATAAAGGTTTTTTGTCGAAGAAATATTACAACACACTAGTCACTATAGCATAATACTATCTACGTTATATATTATTTGATTATTGTTGATTTTTTAAAGTCAATTTAAGAAATTTTTAAACTCAAAATTGATATAATTTTTTTTTAATTTTATTCAATACAATGACTGAAAACTGTAAACTATTTAAAGAGTATTCATTAGTTTTATTGTTTCATAATTTTTAATGAGTTATTTTAATTTTGAATTTGAAAATATTCTAAATTAATTTTGATAAATTAATAACGGGGGGAGTAGTTGAGATTAATTTTTTTTAGAACAACGGATAATTAAATTTATGTTGATTTAAACCGGCCTAAAATCTTTCTTTGGTCCTTTCTTTTTTTTTTTTTCTCATTTTTAGAAGAAACAATCTTTCTAGAAGGTTTTTTTTTTCTTTTCTTTTCTGATAAACGTGAAGAATTTCACTCATCATATTGTCTTTGATGACTTAAAAATTAACGTCACGAAAGTGAAAGGCACATGAATTCCTGAAAAGGTTAGCATTAATCAGTGAAAGGACAATTGATATGATTAGTTCCTGAAAAAGTTAGCATTAATTGATGTCTCTCATTTCCATTATACTCCCGTCCCGAGCAAAGGACTTGCTAGCAAAGGACTTGCTAAAACTAACAAGAAATAACTCTCCCATACTCCAACTCATAAGACCTCCAAGGTAGGACAAGGGTCAAGGGGCATGTACATTATTTTTTTTTTTTTTTTTTTAATAAAACTGATGTACGTCTACCGAGAGTTTTTGACTCAGTGATATTTTAAAATTTTTATTAAACAAGAAGTTCTATATTCAAACATCCTCTTTACTATCAGACTTTTCTTCTTTTTTTTCTTGTTAACCAAGTAATCAACCAAAAAAATAAATGATGAGAAAGGTCAACAAATAAAATAAGGAAGCAATCCAAATTCAATTTGTGTGGTGTGCAATTAAGTGATTTGGCGTTGTCTATTCCAAGTTTCTTTAAAGTCTCTTGTTTTAATTCTTAAAATCTTCTTCTTCTTCTTTTATTTTGTTTAATAAATCGAACAAGTGATGTTTTTAAAAGCAAGTCTCTCTCTATTTTTTTCTTCTTTTTTTAGACAACCTATACGAATTCTATAATATTTGAGGAATATTTAGAGGGAGGAGTCAGAAGCAGAATTTTTTTTTTTTAAAAAATAACTAACTTTATAGGTTTATGTAATAACTCAAAAAAAAAAAAAAAGAGTTTGAATGAGACTTGGAGAAAAATTACTTTGCTATGAAACTTATTGTTAATTGAAAAATGATTTATATGTTAATTGTGAATTCCAATGTGAATTGTAACTCAAAATAGAATATATGGATTTTTTTTAATATAAGCCGTTTTATAAAAGTGTTTCTGTCTTTTAAAATCACAACTCATATTTACTTTTCAATATTATCCCAAATATTAAATATAATTTTGGTTGTCTCAATATTTTTTGTCAAAAAAAAATAATACAAGAAAAAAAATATTTAAAAAAATATATACACAAGAATAATATAGATAATTAATATTATATTTAATACTATATAATTATTTTCTTAATATTTATATATAATTTTAAAATAACTTATATTAAAGAACGACTTATATTAAAAAACGTACAAAACAAAATTAAAAGGAGAAGAAAAAAAAACGTGAAATATATCATTCTCTTATTAAATTTCGTATTGCTGTGCCTGTACAGTTCAAATTTGTGTTCAGTTTGAAGCAAGTTGTTCCAATTTCACATTGCTCGAGGCCATCATTTGAGAAACATTTGAGTAACAGGACAGTGACGTATGTATTGGCGACGGAAGACCAACATAGCGGATAAGCTGTACCTTTTTAATTCTTAAAAAAAAAAGTAGAGATCGCGCCTTTACTTATCTTTGTATAACCAACGGTAACTATAACACACTCCTCATCTACCACCACAGCTTCAAGCCTTCAACCGAACATACTTGTCATTCAACGCACGAGGACAACATTTCTACCCAACATTAAATGGCTGTAGCCGAGCCGCTTAGCCAAGCTAAAGCCACCAGATCAGAAGAAGAAAAGACTAAATATTAAGTTACTACTAATCTATATATAAATCTCTTCTCTTATTGGAGACATCAACGCCTTCACCATTAGGATTGTCTTTAGCTCGTTTCCAAATTCTCTGAACAGTGCGTATAGGTACCGAGAGTAAAGCAGCAACCTCTGTGGTTATAGTTTTTTTCAGTTTCTCATTGACACTTTTTTTCAATAAAGCATTGTAAATTGCTCATCTTTTTCCATCTGATAAGTTTTTCTTTGATTTTCTTACTCTTTCTTCTTCTTGAGATAACTCAATATTTTCTGCACGTTAGAAAGATTATGATCACATATAATGAAGTGAAGGTGCACACAAAATGAAAAATTATTATCTGGCTCCATGGTTGGAAACATCGTAAATTTCCCGTCTTCAACGTTTTGATCTTCAAATGGTGACTCATAGTCTTCATTTGGAAACATATTTAAATCCAATACATCATCTGAAGAAACATCTCCAATTTCGTAGTCAAATGACAATTGTCTCTCATTGTTTATATTGAAAGCCATGAATGAATGTAGGACGACAATTGCTTAGTTTCATATCAATACATAAACATTACAAGCTATGAAAAAAATATTTTGACTCCATTGCAAAATTTTAAATTTTACTCCATTAGAAAATTTTGTTTACTAGAAGCCATAAAATTTTCAATTTTGGCTCCATTGCAAAATTAAAAATTTTAGTTTTGGCTCCAATCAATTACAGTTTTGGCTCCTCAAGTTGGCTCCAATTGCAGCACTTATTTTTGCTGAAGTTAAAACTCAAAAATTTGATTTATAGTGGGAGATGAGGAAGGAACGTTAAAGGGAATGTAATAATGGGGAGAATAATGGAGATAATTAAAAGGGAATAACTATGCAGAGAATGAGAAGAGACAATTGTGAAGAGAGAAATAATTAATTAGGGATACAAAATATATTTTGTATTATTTTTTTAATAAATGTGCTTAATTCTTAAATGTTATTTAATCTCGATAGGAGGGAATATATTAGAAATTTAGAAGTATAATATCATGTCAGTATTGTAATATGTTATATCCGTTGCCTTGAATATTCTCCTTATGTCAAAAATAACTAGTCTATTAGCCCGTGTCCGTGCGAGGCACGGGCATTGTTTTTTTTTTATATATATATATTTTTTGCATAATTCAAATTTTTTTATGTATAATAATTGTTGAAAATTTATAATTAAACATGTAATAAATAGTAGTATATCAATATGTAGATATCATAGCTATTTATATAAAATTACTCTCTCCGTCCTCAAAAGGATGAACAGAAGTATAATTATTTTTATTCTCAAAATAATGAGATAAAAAAAACTACTCATTATTTTATGAATACCACTAAGAATAAATTTTTATTTTTATTTTTATTTTTCTTAATATGTAAAATTTATATTTTATTCCTCCTTTCGAGGATGAAAGGAGTAATAGTATTACTCAAGCATATCATCATAATGTGAATTTTTTTTTAATCAAATGTTCAATAACCATTAGTATTAGGATGCATGCATGTGTTTTATTAGTTAATGAACAATTGTTGCTTTAATTTATTTTGGTCAATTTAAAAATTAGACATATTCATAAAACTTGAAAAACGAAGAGACATTGGTATCTTACTAATGCTCGAATTTTTGCATCCATCATTGATAATTAAAAAAATAAAAAATAAACCAAATAAACATTTAATATTACCTAGTCAACTCAATTAAATAGTATGAATCACAACCGAATTAACTCGATTAGTCTTTCAATTGATTGAAAAGTGAACTCAAGTCTTATTTTTAAATATAGGTATTGATTTGAAAAAATATTATTTGACAAGTCTTAATATAGAAATTTAGAGTGAATCAAAATAAGCCCCCTTATATCTCACCCAAGTAATGTTTTCTTTATATAAGAAGTACTAAGCAGGGATAATTAGCATGGTTTGAATGTTTGATACATCTAATTACTCTGTTTCTTTTAAATTATAAGATCAATATTGACTTTTTAAAATTAATTTAAAATATTTTTAAATTTATAATTAATATGATTTATTTAAATTTTGAAAATAATAAATCTTATAACTAGTAGTATTTTTTATATAATTTATAATATTCATAATTATATTGACATAAATTAAATGAAGTTATGGCAATTTTTAGTTTGATAATAATTAAAATTAATATTGATCTTATAAATTGAAATGGATAGAGTATTTCAATACTTCAATTAACTTAGTTGTTGAAATAATTTAAATTTTTTTTTGTTATTCTTCTTATTTAAAATAAACTAACGTCTAATAATTAAGAATAACATACGAAATTAACTACGTCAACAATAGCTCCTTAAAGTCTACAAATAATAAATAAAAGAAAGACTAATAAAAAAGCACGGATCGAAGAACGGAATAAGTATGATATTTAGAACACTTTCACTAAAATGTGACGCAACTTGACTTAAAATGGACTGTATTAGGCTTAACATGAATAAAGCATATATATATATATTCCACACTTTCATAATGTTAAGTAAATTGTTTATCGCTGTAAGAACAAAATGTCTAGCTGTTGGCCAGGTAATACAAATTAGTATTCTTTCCAACTTGTAATCAAACAAAGTAGCATATTCATATGAAGAGTACTATTTTTTCAATTAATCTTTTGAATATTATAACTTATGATGATATGCTTAAGATAAATTTTTATTGATAATAAAATTTACTGAATAAAGTATGATGATAAAAATAATTACTCAAAAAATTATATCAAAATGTAATCGTTACAATTTTTAATATTAAAAATATCAAAATAAAGGACAATTAAGGAAAGAGGAATTTATTAGTCCTCGGAACAAAATGTCACAATTTTTTTATTGGATATATATCGTAGTAAAAAAATACAAGTGAGTATAATTGTGTATAAACAAAATGAAATTTTTAACTAATTTTAATTAAGGAGTACTCAAATTCATATTAATACTCTCTTCGCTTCATTATGAAAGATTCATTTTGACTTTTAAGTTACTTTGTTAAATTTTAAAATTAATTTGAATTCATTTAGATTTTAAAAATAGCAACTATAATAATGCGTAATATTTATATATAAAGTAATATTTATATATAAAGCGGGCACATCGCTTGGTCTCTTTTTTTTAATTTTTATATTTTACTCTTTAAATTAAATAATATTTATATTGTATCCTATAATTTAAATTGAAATTCAATTACACATGAAAATAAATTGCAAACGCAAACGCACGTAGAGCCCTAGTTCTAATAATCCTGTATCTTTGATCTAGGAGGGAGTAAAATATTTGTAAGAAGCACAACTGCACAAATAACTATTTTGTGTTTGTGCATGATGACTACAACAAGAAATTGAGTCCCGTTATGTATTATAAATTTTTTTTTTGAGTTATGTTTGTAACGTATATCAGTAAATTTGATAAAATTATAAGGTTGATCTACTGTATGACATGTATCATTAGCATATTACTGTATTGACAATTTGATTTATAAACTGATGAGTCAATCTATATTAACTAGGACCATTTGAGTTGGTTAACTACTTTAAATTCTTTGAGTCGGTTAAAGTTTGAATCCATATTTTTTAAAATAAAAACAGGTCCAAACCAGTTAACTAATTTTGACCCATTTTTATTTTTTTCGGTTAGCTTTGCCTTGATTTCTGGATATGTAATGATATTCCAGAATTCGCAAGGTATTTGGAATATGTAAAGGAAGGAGGTTTATGGGATGTGAATTCAAATATACCTGAATCGTCTTGTTTTGATTTTTTTTTTCTTTTTTATGTACAGTTCCGTGTCTATCAAGGTGAGTGTTACTACTTTGATTGAATGGATTTTATACTTATTGTAGACACCCAAATTTTGCACTTCGTATACTAACCCTGACAGGAGGGAAAAATCGTCAATGAACCCAGCCTACGAGAACGAAGGGTGGACGTAAGTACGAACACTCAGAGCCACTGCACCGACGTGTGATCAAAGCCGATACGACAACGATCAAAGCGGAATGCTACGACACGTTTCCAGCGGTTCCCGGACTGCAAAATACAAGTCCTTCAGAAAAAACCAACGGTACGACACGAGAATCAAGGTGCGGCTCGAAAATTGGAAAAATCAGCCTACCCAGCCGCGGATTGATCTGCGGCCAACAATTAAAATAATTGAAGTGCGCGGCGGGCGGCTGAAGTGCGCGATGGGCGCGGAGAAACCAAGGCCAGTCGCAGATCAATCTGCGGCAGCCCTTGGCTAGCCTTTATCAGCTCATTCCTTCATTTGGCATACAGACACTGAGAAGAGTTGACAGCAGCGAAAGAAATCAGAAAAGAGGAAGAAAATAGCAACAGCAGTAGCAAGTTAGGGAGAGAAAAGAGAGAAAAAAGTGAGGAATTATATCTCTTTTGTGAGATTGTATCACATATATTTTCTACTCTAATTAATATACGAGTTTATACGCATCGTGGTGTCATTTGCAAGGTGAAAAAAGTCATCTTTTATAGCATTTTTGTTATGTCATTTTGTTAAATTTTTGGTCATTTGGGTTACATTAAATATAGTTTGTCTTGTATATTATTGAGAATATACGGATTAGGGATTATTAGTGAGGGTTCCAACGGAACAAAATTCTTCCTAGTGGCCCGATGATATCCATTTGGTGATTCTTAGCTTGTTTAATTGTTGTGACATCCATTTTGAGGGTGTGTAGAAATTGTGGATGTAAGCCTAGGAACGCGACCCCGTGGTCCAAATCCGATGATGGATAATTTTGGTATATGTAATAGGATCGATTATCATTGATTGTAAATATGTAATCGTCGGGCCTTAAAATGATACCAAGTTGAAAAATCGAGTTTAAGGCCCCGAAATAGTGAAATATGTGCTTGTGGGCGTTTGGGGTTATTTTAATGCCTTACATGTCCATGAATAGCCCCAACGAATTTTAATGTTTGTTTTGATTTACGACACGAAATTGATTTCAAAGCTAAACGATGAGATTTTCATAAAATCAATCAAATTAGATTATTAGCATCACGAGGTTTAAAAATTAAAAATGCTAATGAATATCGATGCTTGTTTAACGAGAAGGCAAAGAAAAAAAATCGTTTTCAAACATCACACAAATGATTTTATAAATAAATGACGTTTTATTAAACCGTTGTGCATAGGGTTAAAGAGATCCTAAAAATTGTCCGTCATTTTATTTATGAAACCAATGTATATGTCTCGATTCCTATTTTGACGAAGGTTTAAAAACTCTTGTTTTGTCAAAACGACACCTAATGAAAACCTTGCAGTTTTGATAATTAAAATCAAACCTTTCTAATAAAGAATAAAGCTTTCTCGTATAAGCCGAAGGACATTCTAAAGCACTCTCAAAATACGACTTTCCATAAAAAAAACCTAAATGATTCTTTCATACAAAGTCACCACAATCTTCACATAGGCACACACACACACACGCGCGCGCACACATACACATTTTAAGAATTAAAAGGATAGAAAAAACATCAAGATTAGGGTAACCGTGTTTCACGGAAGTCGGGGGTGCCTAACATCTTCCCCTCGCTTAAGCAAGCCCCCGAACTCTATGAATCTCGGTTTGCAGACCAATTAATTCGGAGTCACATATTGTAACACCCCATTCCGAAAAATAGGAATGGAGGTCACGTGCAAAGCACAACAGAAATATAAATTAATACCAAAGTTATAAACCGCAAAAGATTAGTCTAACGAGATATTAATAACTGCCCAACCGGCTCAAAATACATACTGTTTAATACAACCTAATTCTTAATAAAGGTTCAATACATCTCTAAACAAAGATCCAAACATCAAAACATAACCATCTAGGTGAGAAGCTCTTATCACACTTGCCCATGATCCCCTTGAGTACCTGCCGGAAGAAAAACACAGCATGAGCCAAATGCCCAGTACGGATATAGAGAACAGAATTATGAACTGAACTGAATAACAAAATCAACTAAACTGAACTAAGTTGTATCACAATAACTTAATAGTCTGAAAAAGAATGACAAGGTGTTATTTCATACTGAGCTCAAAAGTATAGTTTGCCACACAGACAAGTCAAATAATGTCACATAGACAAATCACACATTGGACTGCAGATCCAAATGCATGCAAAATCGGAAAGGGTGTTTGGCACAACATCACCAATCCGCAGAACAGAACAGAAAACTAGGGCCGACCCATACGCCTCTCACAACAAATCACCAAATGGCCAACTCCTATCGGAGCACAAATCAGAGACGCCGTGGACTAATCACACTGCCACGGAAAGTGTCATGTCTCTCGTGCCAAGACGACATGCCTGTGGTACCCCCACAGGTGGTTATAACTCAAGTATACCCTACAGTATATTCTAACAGAAATATGATGTCACAACACATGTGACATAATACCAACAAAAGGATTCTATATGTACATGTTGAACCAGATCAAATCATAATCATAATGTCTCAAAAAGAAGGTAACATGTACCGCTCTACAAATATCAAAATAAACATTAGACATGATAATCCAACTCAAAGAGTACAAATACGAGTCATGGGTATCAATTCCAAAATGAAACTATTAAATGAATTTCACAAGAAACAATTATGTGAAATAATAACGGAATTCGAAACGCAGAACAAAACGAATTAATTAAATTTCACAAGAGTATTGCTGAAGGAGTACGGAATCCGTACCTGAAGTACGTAATGCAATACCCACAATTACAGATGCAATTGGTTAAACTCGCTCAATATAATCTATTCACAAAAATAATACATTTTATTAAATACTATAATATTAGTATTAATAGTTTTTATGCATATATTGAACCCTCCATAAAATTAATAAATTAAAGAGAACATTTTCTTATAATTGAGATACCTAATATTTATCCAAAATAATACCACAATATTAACTAACAAACTAACTAAAATATACTAATTAAAATTATAAAATAATAATACAGAAAATTAAATTAAACTAATACACAAGAAAGAAAGAAAGAAAGAAAAAGAACATACCCGAAATTATGAAGTTCGCAGTCTGCCTACGCCCTCAATACTGAAATTTTTTTACTAAGGAGGTCCTTACCAAAAAGGACTTCACACAAAAAGTTCCTCACAAAACAAAATTTGGAGGCACTAATTGTTTGGTAAAAATAAAGCAAAGGTTGATATCTTATATATAGGCTAAGGGAGGAGGAGAGTTTGTGTAAAGGAGCAATGTGGGACTCAAAAACAAATATGGGTATTACACATATGAGCCAGCGATTTACGAAAACGAAACTCGGATGAGTTGGTACATCCATTTCAAATATACCATCTGGCGACTCTGGTCAAATGGCTCATCATAAATAACGATCTTTCAAAACTCCGTCGACATTAGTGCCTATCTTTTTCAAAAAATCATCTAAACCAAAAGGCTAAAATTGAAAAGGGTAACAATCGCCAAAGAAGCAACATTTCCCGGCGTCGACACTTATTTTGTGTTCAATTAAAAAAATTAAAAAAATTTGTTAATTTAAAAATAATAATATAATAATAAAATTATTACGAGATTATGTCATTATATACCAAGATTAATAAAAATATTACTCCCTCTGTTCCAAATTTAGATATACATTTTGACTTTTTTGAGTCAATTTGCGAAATCTTAAAATTTAAAATTAATATGAAGTTATTTAGTTTTAATACAAACAAATATAACAATTGTAAACTACTAATTATCATCTTTGTTATTTCTAAAACTTGAACGAAATAATATCAATTTTTAGTTTTAGAATTTCGCAAATTGACTTTAAAAAATCAAAATGTATCTCTAATTTTGGAACGAAAAGAGTACTTTTTTTCTAAAAAAAATACAAATTGGACTCTTTTTAAGAGTAGAAGCTATAAAAATGCTAATACATAATATTTGGTAATTAAAGAAAAGAAAAAAAAATTGTATTTTGTGATGAATGGACTTTGAGAAATATATTATTAAATAGATAAATATTGGTTATGATTTTGAGAAGATAATTGTAATTACTATATTATTAAATATTTATTTAAATAATAAATACTGAATTATATTTTATAAGTTACTTCGATCAATTATTAAGCTAAACATTTGAATAGATAAATATATTATTTAATAGATAAATATTAATTAGGATTTTGAGAAGATAATTGTAATTATTAGATTATTATAAAATTACTATTGCTTTTTTAATAGTCAGGAACATTTTTAAATTTTAAATTAATATAAATTTGATATTTTTATAAACTTTTCACGTAAATAATAAATGAGACTCACGTTATTATGTATAAGCATTTTTGATAGAGAATTAAGGTTTGCTGGCTGTCTATATAGATTATGAAGTAGTGCTTAGCTAAGAAAGAAGAAAATATGAGTTGACCTAGATTATAACCATAACCATATGGGCTCAAATCATATTATTTATATTTAAAATGGATAATGTGGTTTTAATTCTTAATGGACCCATAACCCATATTGTGAAAATCATAATCAACTAAATTCATATTTTTTTCCAGCCCTACATATTACCAACAAGAGTTATTCGCGTAATATGCAACAAAAAAAATCGATACATAAAATTATAAGATATATTATTTTCTTAAAAAGAGTCGAAAGGATTTTAAATTGTAATATCAAAAAATAAAATAATTTGTGCTAATGCATTGCGACTACAAGAAGAAATTTTTATGTGTCAAAAAGATTTTAAATTTTAGTTACAAAAAACAAAACAAAACAAACTGTGTCAGCAGTAATATATATATATATATATATATATATAATTTTTTTTAATTTAATTCAGTCGAGTCAGGTTGACTCGTGTAGTCGTGTGAATACAACAATTACATAAGGGAATCAGATTTTGATGCCACCGAAGAAATAAAATATGTTGAGCTGATTGGTATAAGCCAAGCCAAGCCAAGCCAAGCCAAACAAGCTACTTTGCTTTTTTGCATGATTCCGATAGACCTTCTAATCTTCTAGTAGCTATTAAATTCTCTTTCTTCTTCTATAAATGCTGAATTTAGTCATAAACTCGCCAATTGACTTTGACAAGTAACAAGAAGTAGCAAAACAATTTAGTTCCAAATCCCGGCCTGCCCGGAAAAAATGGGGATTGTACGGACGCATGACAGCCAGAGGACTGAGATCGAACAATTCCGCCGATTGCTGCTATCATCCGCCGGTGCGTGGAGAAGTAAAGACGAAGAGGAGCTCCGGAACAGGCTTCTGACGGTCGGTGACACAAAAGACCAGCCACAAGAGAAGCTGGTGTGCGTCACCAGCGGCGTTTCTTTCTTAGGCCTCGCTATTGTGAATCAACTTCTAGTACGTGGCTATTTCGTCCGGATCATCGTGGATAACGAAGGTGAGGAGTTTTTTTTTTTTTTGACTGGTGTTCTTTTGCTTTATTTTAGTTTTTTTTTTGTGATTTAGTTTTTGGCTGTCGATAAATTGGAGGAAAGGCATTAAGGAAATCTTAAGATTCGCCAACAAATTGTTTGCATTATTTTTTCCTGCTACTGAGTTTCTTATTGGTTGAACCAAAATAAGCTATAATCTTTTGTTTCGCCTCACATTTGTCCAACTAATTGAATTCCTTGTGAAAGATTTTAATTTCTATATAATAGAAACATTTGTATTTGAAAATTGGGGAGGATTAAAATCCATTTCATTTTAAAATTTAAACTAGACTTGTTAGACTTTGACATTAACAGAGTTTTTGTTTAGAAATGATTCGATTGGAGATGTTACTTTCTGAATTCACTTATTTGGATTTATGAAATCTCAAATCAAAACTTTGCGTATTGCATCTAACTTATTTATCATATCATTTATGACCTGATCCATGAGTTATTTTCATTCTAAAGATAAAATTTTATGGTAAATCAACTTATCACAGCAGTTTATGTGGTGTCCCAGTTGGTGTCATGATCTACCCATAACTTTGTTTAGTCCCCGCTTACTTTGTTATCTGACTCTGTCACGCCTCTGTATTAGTAGGTAAGTGATCACCTTATCAATATTTATATGTATGCTTATGTCACTAGAACTTTTCTCAAGAAAACTGGAGTGTTTTAACTATTTTTTTTTTGGTTCTTATAAAGTATGCCTTGACAACAATCATATGTTTAAGTGGATATGTCAAGTTCTCTTATACCACTAATACTGCTTTCCAGAAATTAGTTTCTAGTTAATATTATTCTTTGAAGCAGTCTGTTTAAATTCTATTTTATTTTAAGGATTTAGATCACTGATTACTCATCATCTCTTTTTTTATTGAGATTTA
This sequence comes from Aralia elata, assembly GCA_034770075.1. NCBI lineage: Eukaryota > Viridiplantae > Streptophyta > Magnoliopsida > Apiales > Araliaceae > Aralia > Aralia elata. The sequence goes on from CM068378.1 coordinate 14,052,723, forward strand.
TTTTTATGGTGTTTCTTTTAGTACCTAATCAACTCTTTTAAGTGGTGGGCAAAATCTAGAGTGCGTTTACTTTGTCTTTTCATGTCATCACATGTTTACATATGTAGATTAGCTCTCCCCTACTCTCTCTTTCTCTCTCTCTCTATATATACACACACACACATATAGATATACATATAATTTTCCAACAAAAGTATAAATGTATCCTTATAGTTTTTATTTTTTGATTCTTAATATCATTTGAGCTTGTTTGGTCTAATATTTATGGGATAATTTGATATTGCAGAAGATATAGAGAATTTGAGGGAGATGGAAATGTCTGGTGAGATGAGGGGAACCAACAACAGGATTGCAATTGTTATGGCCAAGTTATTTGAAGCTGAGAGTTTATCAGAAGTATTTAATGGTTGCTGTGGCGTATTTCACACTGCTGCGTTTATTGACCCTGCTGGGCTTTCCGGCTATTCTGTGAGTCTGGGACTCGTTCTGCTTATCTTTAATTTTTGCCAATATTTTTTCAAACTTTCAAATTTTGTTAATAAATAATTTTTGAAGTAGGACGGTTCCATATAATGCTGCCATGATATTAATCACTGCTCCACTTAATGCTTATATTAATCTTTTAGGAATTTCTTATGGCACTGGTAGTTGTAATAGAAAGTTAAATTTGTCTTAGATATTCAATTGTTTGTCTGAGGTTAGGACTGATATAGATACCATCCTGTATACACCATAAAAATAAAAGACAACGAGGCGCCGCTAATAAGGTCTAAGGATGTAAATGAACCAAACAGTTCGGGCTTGATTCGTACTCGCTCAACTAAAAATTCGATTAGAACTCGACTCGAAATATAAATGATTCAAATATGAGCAAATTTTAAAATTCGATAAATTACCCAAACCTCTTTAAATTGCAATTTTCTGTTGATACTCGGATCATATTCGTTTGAAAAATTCAAACTGCTCGGACTCGATTCAAGATCGTGCTCGACTCGGTAGCTAAACGAGCCTCAATCAAACCTTATTTTATAGTCGATAAATTTTGTGAACCAAATTTGAACAACTCAATACTCGGCTCGACTCGGTTCATTTACACCCTAGCCGCTAATCGACTTGTCATTATGTACGATACCTAATTCCACCTCTTCTTACAATTGACTTAGCTGGCAAATCTTACTATTTTGGCGTAGCTCCTTGTCCCATTCTTTCATGAAACCGAAATGACCAAACCATCCTGTATACACCATAAAAATAAAAGAGTCAATTATTATGTGAAATTTACTTGGCTTGATTAGTAATCTTTTAGGCAATTAGTCTTGAATGTGTTGGATGGTCAGTGGCGGCAATTGCTGCACTTACCTATATCCCATTCCTACCCCATCTTTCTTTATCCATCATGCACCAGTTAAATAAGATGGTTGTTGGTCCCAATTCCCAAATGCTCACACTCGTAGAAAAGAGATTGAATAGAAAGGAAATGAGGAAAATTTTGAAGTAGATGAGCTATCAACATCGTGAATCATTGTTATTTCCATTTTGAGTTAACATCAATCTTCCTGTCAAAACAATCATTTTACTATGCAATAATGTACAAGTGAGAGTAAGCATAAGAATATCATTTTTTATTAGCCACTGCTCCATCATTTTTTATGCGTCATTTGTGTGAAAATGCCAAAGAAAGAGAGATGCAAATTATGCTTCAGTCCTCTATCAACAGTGAACAAGCGTTCTTGTGTAACAAAGAACATTTGTGCCAGTGAAACTCCACTTTTAGGTCTCTATATCACAACTTCCCAATTCTCATAAATTAGCTGATAATTAATAGGGTAAAAAAGGAACAAAATTGTATAGTTTATATTGGAATTATGTGTGTCTGTATGTATATGTATACTATATTGAATGTTCAGATGTCTCAACTTGAGGCCAACCTCAAATGTAGCCATGTTTCATTATCTGTTGATCATTTATTATTTTGCGTCCTTGTTAACATAAATAAAGCTATGTTTAATATATAGCTCAATTTAAATCATCTTACTACATTCTTATGAAGTTCTTTCTCTCTTTTATTAGAAATTCATGGCTGATTTAGAAGTTAAGGCAGCAGAGAATGTAATTGAGGCTTGTGCTGTAACACCATCAGTTAGAAACTGTCTGCTCACATCTTCACTTTTGGCTTGTACATGGAAAGATCACTTACTTGACAGCGCCTCTCCTGTAATTAATCATGACTGCTGGAGTGATGAATCCTTTTGCATAGAGAAAAAGGTATTTCCCTTTAATCTACTCACAGGCTGATAAAAAAGTATCCATAAAGCAGTCTTGACCCTGAACTTTTGGCTTGTTGATTTACTTTAATACGAGATTAGGATTTTTCTTGGAAAAATCAGTCTGTGAGTCTATCAAAATACAGCTACACTATTTATTTGTTCTTGAACTGCAAAGTTTAGCTTATTAACCTCTCTAGTATTTGAAAAATGGCAGCTCTGGTACGCGCTGGGAAAGTTAAGGGCAGAAAAGGCTGCCTGGAGAGTAGCTGATGAGAGGGGGCTTAGGCTGGCCACCATCTGCCCAGGACTCATTACAGGTCCTGAATTCTTAAGTAGGAATCCGACATCAACAATTGCTTATTTGAAAGGTAAAATTGTCTTCATCATCCATGCAATAATTTACTCCCTCCGTCCCACACAAAGAGTCTCATTGCAAATTTACAAATATTAAGGTTTTAAATTTGAAGTAATAAGTTAGTTTAATCGTGGTGGCATGATAATGATAAATTTGAATACATTGTGTTATTGAGAACTCTTTTTCTAGAATAGATTTTTTTTTTTAGAAACAAATGAGCCTGTTTTTTAATAGACGGAGGAGGGAGTATTTCTTATAGCAAGAAACGGAATAAGAGTATATTGGTTGTTGACAATGACTGATGGAATGAATGTGCAGGCGCCCAAGAAATGTATGAAAAAGGATTGTTGGCAAGTGTTGATGTAAATAGATTAGCCGAGGCACATGTATGTGTATTTGAGGCAATGAACCATACGGCATTTGGTAGGTACATCTGCTTTGATCAAGTAATCAAGGGTGAGGAAGAGGTAGGGAAGCTGGCAGAAGAGACGGGGATACGAGTAAATTTGATATCAGGCAATAATACGCCTACTACCCAGTTTGAATTGTCAAATTTGAAGCTTTCCAGATTAATGTCAAGAGCACTGAGCTGTAATAACACTCGTTACCAGCTTAATTGTGCTGGCTGTCAATGAATCCAATTTTCTTGTCTGTCCATTTTTTGGGGAAAAGTTAATTCAGGAAGAGTTGTTCACCATCATTTCAATCACTCTCCAGCGGAGGTTCTATAAAATATTAGACGAATAATTAATTTTTAGGTTACAATTTATGTTTAGAAGCAATAATAAAATCAGAGAAGAGAAGTGTATTCCTCTTTTTTCTTTCTTTTTGTTGTCGGTTGGTAACAAATTAATTAGAGGATGCGTTGCAGTTTCAAAATTAGCATGCCAATTTAGTCTTTTAATTTTAAAATCAATTGCATTGTTGCATTGTTTGACGTGGGAAAGTTATACCCTAGCGACTACAATAACTCTTCTAGTTTTTTTCTTAATAGAAAAAATAAAAAAAATAGAGCCCAATCGCAAGGATACAAAAACTTGAAAAAAAATATAAAAACACTAAATTACCACATGATTTCTTATGTGTATCAAACAACTTATTTTTTTGAAAGCCTCGCTACGGAAAATATAATATAATTCATTTACAATATTAAAAACTAATTAAACTTTTTATAATAGAAGAAATAAGCTCAGTCAAGTAAAAAAACTCCTAAATAATTGACTTTATATGTTGATGCACAACAATTAAGAAACTTAATTATTCTAATTCATTTGTCTATTCATCTAATAGGAATGGAGAGAGGATTGCACGGATATACGAAAAAAGCTAAAGGAATCCAATAGAAAGGAAAGAGAGAATTCTTAGGTCTTTAATTTTTCATAGGACTCCAATAAGAAGAGATAATTTTTAAGTCTATAATTTTCTTTAGAACTCGAATAGAAAGGAGATAAAGGATTACATGGATATATATTAATTCTCCTAGAAATCCTATCACATCAAATATTTGGAAACAAAAAAATTAATTGACGTATAACGTCAATTGTTTAGGAACCGAGAGAGTACCTTATTAAAGAAGGAAAAATAAACTCACAAACACACAAACAAATCTCTCATAAAGAAGAAATAAACTTCCCATAATAAATTCATCTAAGTAAGAAATAAGAATCGAATTTGAAACCTAAATGTCAAATACCTCAATCTTAACCATTAGGCTAAAACCTCATCGGCTATCAAACAACTTATTATAGTAAAAATAAACAAATCTAAGTTGTTAAAAGATATTTGTAATTCAGACTAGGGGTTGAATCTGACCAATTAAGTCATTCAGATAGTTTGTTTTATAATTTTTAAACTCTAAATGCAATTCATCTAGAAAATTGTGACAGATCAATAAGAAACTGAATGATATTTTTACCTACTTATCCTCATAGACAATTAAAAATTACATTTACTATCCATCTTTTTTTGCTATTTTAAACAAATTTTATGGTTTACACATAATTTTAAATTTTTTTAAAAATAAATTGGTCAATAATAAATTTAGTTAATATTGTTGTAATATTTTGTTTTAATTTTATGGACTAATAGAATGTTATTAAAAAAAATTAATATTTACTCTTAAAATTATATTACTAATAGTATACTCCATCAAAGATGATTCAGAAGTTTATATTTAATTTTTTTTAAATAACATTGTTTATATATAATTACATAATAAATTAATTCATAATAATTCAGAATGTTAAAATAGAAAAATACACGTATACAAATGTTTTAAATAAACAGTTATCAAACACATCATTTCATTTTAATATTCAGAACTTTTAATTCATTAACTCATTCAAATTCTATTATATATTCAAAATTTTTATTCAATTTTATCAAACAATACCTTAATTAATGAATGGAACTTACCAAGATCGTTAACAAAATAATAAATAAATAAAATAAAATAAATAGACATACTTATTTACAAAGTCATAATAGTGCCCCTACATATATACTCGAACCAAATAAAAATGTCTACACACATAATATTTTACCAAAAGGTTAAGTTTATATAAACTAAGATACATTACTTATATAGACATTAACTAGTATCACAGACCTTGAAAATAAAATCCGCCTTTAATTTTAAAATCAGTGCCATTCTTTCAAAGATAATTATTGCATAATTCAAAAATCTAAAATTAGTTCTAGTAGTTTGGATACTAAGAGCAAATCCAATATAAATGGTAAAATGACTATAGCTATTGCTATATTTTAGCACCAAAAAGTGTTTTTTGGTGTTAAAATAGAACTCAGTCTCCAGTGGTTGGTTCTATTTTAGAACCAAATCGTTTCAAATTTAACTAACTTTCTCTCCACCTCACATGAAATTAATTTTTCAACTCCAATTCAACTATCAACGTTATTTTCAACCCCGTTGTGATCTAATTTTTTAACTCACCGTTCCCAACATTTTCAACCCCCAGATATTTTTATTATCTAATTTTTTCATCTAACTTTTCTCAACAACCATTCTACCCAACTTTCTCATCTAACTTTTTTCAACCACTATTCTACCTAACTTTCTCATCTAACTTTCTTCAACCACTATTCTACCTAACTTTCTTATTAACTTTCTTCAACCACTATTCTACCTTTCTCATCTAACTTTTTTCAACCACCATTTTATCCAACTTTTTTATAAATACATATCCAACCTCAATAAGCCACAACACTCATTCTCATCTGCTTGATATACTTTCCTTTCCAAACTAAAATCATGAACAAGTTAACCAAGAGGGCATTGCGGGGAGATTTCGACGGAGATTCATCCGATGAAGAAGATGTTGAAAGGTCCGGCCTGTTTTTGGGACCAGGTAGATCTATACTGCATCATGAAAATTTGTGTTATCTTGCATAACATGATTATTGAGTACCAACGTGGTGAAGATGATGTTGAAGCGGCTGAACTACTTCATGAGAGGCCACTTCAAGTCTCACGAGAGCGAACACCCACATTCAACGAATTCCTCGCTCGTAACAGGAAGATGCGATCTACTGAGGCATATTACGCACTTCGCAATGATCTTATTGAACACCTCTGAGCCCGTAGAGGAGAGGAAGCATGAGCATTTCAGTTAAACTTTTAATATAGTAATACGTTTCCCGTGTTGTGGAAATTAGTTTAAGTAATTTTAGTTCCAATGTTGTAATACGTGAGAGGGTACTTTTTAAATAAAAAATATTACATAATAAATACTACATTTTAACAAAAATACAATGATCAATATTCGGGTAGATCAGTATAATAAGTTGCGGAACTAGAGTTGCACATAATTTGGGGCAAGAGGAAAGTAAAAAAATTTGGGGAAAGGGGAAAAGGGAATGAGGAATTAATCATCTTGACTCAAAGTTAATAATTAATTAATAGATTAATCCAACAATGTGTAATTATTGGAAATGAGGAACTAATGCTTTGAGAAGTAGCAGTAACTATAGAATGAGAACATGTAATATTTAATTTGATATTTGATAACTAATTAATATAGTTATAATAATACTACTAATTTCAGTTGGGATTTGAGATGTCGAAGGATGACTATAGTCATCCTTGGTTCTATATTTAGAACCAAGTATAACATTTTGACATTTTAAAACTAAATATAGCATCCCATTGGATTTGAGTTTTTGTCAATTATTGCTATAATTTGACTATAGAACCAAGTTTGACATCCACATTAGATTTGCTCTAACAAGTAACAGGTACAAGGGATGCCAAATCTATTGATTAGACTATATTTGTTTGAAGAATTATAATTTCAAAATTATTAATTTAAAATTATAATTTCAAAATTATAATATTTAGTTAAATATAATATTAAATAATTTTTCATACTAAATTATTTTATAATTTATAAATTAATAATCGTAAACACTTAAAAGATTAATAATTATATCTCAAATCTAATTCTTACAAACAAGCACAGTATTAGGAGATTATAATACCTGACTACTAGTTAAACCAAATTCCATTTATAATCCTTATAACCCAAATGAACTTTAACCAATAACACTTCACAATTTACAATAGAGTAACAAGGTCAAATATTTATTTATACCCCAAGATTGACAAGTGTGTAAATAATGTGTTCTATGAAAATTTGCCAAAGACATTAATGAGTATTAAAAAAAATTTACTAAGGCTTACTAGACCAGCTTCAAAGACTATTAAATCTCAGCAAATCTGAAGAGCCATAGCTGATTTTTAGTTTACGAGCAGATTAACACCTCCCTTCTCATCAATTTTTATAAACAAAAGGGGGCTGCCTGAATTTCTACTCGTATCCATAATAACACATAAATCATTACACATAAATTAGAGATTAAACAGAGTTTATTGCTATAGATAATGCTCTAGAATCTGATCCTAACGAATAAACAAAAAATAAAATTAAAATAAAGAGTAAAATTGGAAAATCGAATCAGAGAGGAAGGCTCAGAGAGTTGCTTTATGTGCTCAAAGAAAAGCTTGTGAAGGCTTTTCTCATACAAGAGGTGTCAGAATTATCAAAGCTATAGTCATCTTTGCCGTTTTCTCTTCTGTTAATAATAACTTAATAATTATCAATAATAGTTATAAAATTTCTCAAATAAATAAATAAATAAAAACTCTATATTTATGCATATAGATGAGATGATGAACAAAAAGAACAGAGAATGGAGATGAAAGGAGAGGGGCGGCTGCCGCTGGATCTAGGGTTTCATTAATCCTGGCATTCAAGATTTGTCGAGTTTTTTGTTGCCATTCCCTACGGAATTTATAGCTTTTTGCATGGGCTTTCTTTTAATTTACTTGCAAGCCTGCTACTGTGCCACAACACATATTCTGCTACAGAGGTACTAGTACTTTTGCTTGATATTTGGGCCTGAGGCCCATAAGCGATTCCAATATTCATGATCCATCTGAAGTCACTTTTTCAAATGAAAGGAATTATGCAAATTTGAATGGTGAAGGAAGGTTATGACTTACTAATAACCAGTCGCCGAAATCGTGCGACGCACGAGCCTGTTTAAATATTACTCTCTCCGTCCCAAATTAATTACTCAATATTGACCATTTTAAGTCAAATTGACTTTTTTTAGAACTAATCTTTTTATTATTTTTGTTAAAATATAGGTGAAGAGATTATAACCAAAAGAAAGTATATAAAATTTATTACTAATTTCAATTTTTATAATTTTAGAAATATATTTATATATGCTTAATTATTAATTTTAAAAATAGTCAATTTGGCTTAAAAAAGTCCTAAAAAAGCAATTAATTTGGGACGGAGGGAGTAAAATGTAAAATTTATTTAAATTTTGTAAATTTTAAAATATGTGTCATATATGTATTGTTAATTAATTTATTTATGTACTGACTATGAAATTTATAAAATGTCTTACTACATATTAATTTATCTGGACATCATTAGACTGAAGTAAAGTTGAAAATTATTATGAATATTTTTTTATTAAAATTCATAACCCATCTTTAATTGTACAACTTTTATCTAAAATTTGTAACCCTCAAACATAATTAAGTGGCCACTAGTAATAATTGAAGGGTCACTTAAGTAAATTTTTATACTAACGGAGTCAATTCATCTGTATTGAATATATATAGATTTCGTGGTGGTGAATATGTATAGATAGTGTAGAAAAAAAATGATTCAATTACATGATTTTGAAAATATGAATGGTTATATTTTTTTATTAAATGTATACTATTAAAGCTGTGAATGTATGTGCTGATGAAGTTGAAATGTCTTAAACTCTCGGATTTTCCTATCTACTAAGAAAGGGAAAAGGAAAAAGAAGAAAAAAAAGAAAAGAATTTGCTATCGAGAGATGGAGTGAATGGAATAGAAAATAAAAAGTCAACACTTTTGAGTCAACTTGACCAAACAAATTAACTTCCTTAATTGAATGTCAACTAATTATCGTACTTTAGATATAAGAATTGATAAGAATAGATTTAATTATTTAATTTGTTGTAAATTGATCATACTTTTTATACTTTATTCCATAATGCATTCTTATTGTTTTCAAAGGTCGGGTATTTTTCAAAAATTGAGGAAAATATCTAGAGTAATTGAAAGTGGAGGATGCCATGTCACATTTAATTCTACTTTCTGCCTTGTAGTCAACTTAAAAGTGGACTATGATGGTGAGAAAATGAAATACAATTTTAATGAAACTCTTAAATTTCAAACTTGGCTGTTTTATCATCATTATCATTAAAAAAAAGAAAAAGAAAAAAGAATTGACTTTTGTGGTCATTCATGTGCCATTTTCTTATTTACCATATATATGTATAAGGTTTAGGTTAAAAATGAACAAAAAATCTCAAGCAAATCCAAAAATAAAAATAAAAAAATGGATGCACCGTTGAAGAGCATTATTTTATATACTTTAGGAAAAGGTCAAGTGCTCCAAACTCAGTTGGTGGGGCTTTTAGTCATGACAAAAAAGCTAGTATAACTACTTAAGTTCACCCTTGGTAGAGACTAGTATTGATTTACGGGCTCCCACCCACTATCCCACATAAGTAAGTTATCAGGATAATTGCGATTTTAGGATTTTGAACCTTTGCAAAATACAAAATCATTAAGCATATCCTATGCTATAGTAATACTACTTTGTCATTACTCCATTTGTTGCTATATATATATATATATATATATACACACACACACACACACTATCCCACATAAGTAAGTTATCAGGATAATTGCGATTTTAGGATTTTGAACCTTTGCAAAATACAAAATCATTAAGCATATCCTATGCTATAGTTATACTACTTTGTCATTACTCCATTTGTTGCTATATATATATATATATATATACACACACACACACACACTTCTGACTTATGATATATATAGGGCGTTAAAAATATGTTGATGTCTAATTTTGTTTTAAATAAAAATAATGACATGATGCCAATATAAGTACGATTGTAGGAAATGACGTGGGCTACTTATTCTGAGTCATCTCAATAAAATTAAGTGAATTGAATTCCTATCATGTGTTTAATTATCCAATGAATGACCAATTAATATGTATATAATTGGGAAAAAGAAATTATAAGAAAATAATCCAATGGCCAGATTCCATCGGCACAAACAAGTGTCCGTTAGATAGGGAGAGAGTAAGAGAGAGAGAGAGAGAGAGAGAGAGAGAGAGAGAGAGAGGGGCAAGGGGCCAGGGAATTGGTATAAATAGAAAAGAAAGCTTAGATAGGGAGGAGACATGAAAGGATAATTGTATCTACGAAATGCCATTGCCGGATTATGTTTCACCAAATTAATTGGCTTCTGTCTCAACTCTGAGGTGTCCTTGTCCCCACTACTCTCTCCAAACCCCACCTTCTCTCAGTCTCCCTCGGCCTTTCCCTGTCTATATCTATAATCTATGATCAATATATTTCTATGATCAATATATTTGTTTGGTTAGTTCTAAAATTAGTGATACAATTTAATTTTTAAGATCAAATAACGGCATATTAAATTTTAAATAGTATATATGAATTTATTTAATTTTATTAGATACAATTATTATAAGTAAATTGATATTTTCACAAGTAAAAGTGTCAATTCCAAAAGATTCTCTCTCAAATTAGGGTGGACTCCACATACTATTCATGCGAGGAGCAACTTGTGGAATTATCAAATTTATTTGTGAAAATGTCAATTCTATTATTATAATTGTGTACTCTCTCTATTTTTTTTACTTGACGTTTTAAATAGTGAAATTTGTTCATTTTTACTTGTCGTTTGTAAATTTCAAAAAAACATTAATGATTGAATTTCTCATATTATCTCTATATTAAATCCAACTTATTTCTCTTTCATCTTTTTTACTAAATTTTAGAAGAGTAGTATTGATATTTTATAACTATTTTGGTCCACACAAAACATTTATTAATCTTTATGTTTTTTTTTTTCTAAAACGACAAATAAAAAGGAACGAAGGGAGTAGTATATAACAAATATTAATCACAAAATTTATTTTAAATTTTTATGAATTATATTAATTTTAAAATTTATTATGTCATCGTTTAACTTCAAAAGTCAAATTGTATCTTTAATTTTAAAATTAACGTAATATTATATAATAGGACCTGGTATGGTGATATCACACAAATTCTCTACTCCTTTTGTCCCTGCAAGTTGGAGTATTTTATAATTTTGTCTTTTAAATTTTTTTCTTTTAATTTTATTCTCTAGATTTTTAAAAAAAATACTATTAGGTTGTTAAAATAATTACACATACAATGTGCATGTCACAATAAATTAAATAAGATTCTCCTATTATTCATTACAAAATTTTATGGTCAAACATTTAATAAAAATATTATTTTCACGTATATTTTTAATATTTTTACATAATCTCTGATACATAAAAGTGGACTAACTTCACTTTCACGTACCAAAATATCACACTTATGACAGAATATATATATATATATGCACACATACTGTCACCACGGTAACTTTATTTAGCTAGTTGATCTGTAACCGGTAAATCACACCCACCACCAGATTAGCACTCTATACTACACTACTCAAACGGTTAAAAAAATGCAATTGCACTTGCACTGTTTTGTTCACACGCAGACGAAATAAAGGACGTACTTTGAAATTTTAAAGTCCCAGTTTCAGGTTACCCTATGAAATTCTACTGCAGATATAGATTCCTACCTAAAGATTAGTCATCATCCAATTAATTCTGTTTTAAACCGTGCCTGCCCCCCAAAATGAAGTCGCCTGAGTTTTGAGGTAATTCCATTCCCCCTCCCCCCCATTTTGACTTCATATAAAGTACAACTCGAATGATATTAAAGAAATTTATTAAAGTTTTACATAAAAATATACTATTAGTCTTTCAATAAATATGGGACCCAATCATTATTAGTTACTCCTTTCGTTTTTTTTTACATGTTGTTTTAAAAAATTATTTTTTTACTTGTGGTTTGTAGATTTAAAAAAAATATTAATAATGACGTAATTTCTCATATTTTTTTATATTAAATACCAACTTGTTTTTTTTTTATATTTTTTTTATGAATTAATTTAGAAGGATAGTATTGAGATTTTATAATTATTTTGGTCAATCAGATAAAATATTAATTATATTTTTGTATTTTTGTATTTTTTTTCTAAAATAAGTGAAAAGAGTATTTATTTATGTTTTGGGATACTTACATGAACATCTTGACCATTTAGGAAGGAATTTACGATTACAAGTTCAAATACATTATTATTTCATTTGGAAGAAAAAATCAGTGTACGTGCGTCCCATCAAGACCCTAGCTCTAGATCTATACATATTACATACATATATGTTTGCTTATAATAGAAAAAGAGAGAGAGAGGAAAAAAAGGTCATGCGAAGAATTAATTGCAGGTTGAAACGATCACCACCATTAGCATCCACAGTACGTACATCAAATTAAATGGGGAAAAACCCATGTAAAGGTGGGACTCAACAAGCCTCAAGAAACGGACCCAGCGGAAAGAAACAACGGCGCCCGGATGTCGACGAGGAGTCCGCCGGAGATAAAGTGAAGTGCTCCGGCAAGTCCTGCGCCGCCGGGATCATTGCCGACTGTGTGGCCTTATGTTGCTGTCCATGCGCGGTGGTGAATATTTTAACTCTTGCTTTTGTAAAAGTCCCTTATATGATGGGAAGGAAGTGCTGTATGGGGAAAAAGAAGAAGAAGAAGAAGAGAAAATCATCGTGTGAGAGGAAAAAAAATGAGGAGGAAATGGATTTGGATTTGGATTTGGATTTGGAGAGGGAAAGAGGTGGAATATTTTCTTTGGGGGTGGAAAAGGGAAGATCGGAAAATGGGGATGAAATAGAGATAACCAACAACAACAACAGCAGTGCGAGGATTGATGTTGATCATGAGGCTGAGAAGGTTTGGTCGGAGTTGAACCAGGTTGGTCATTTGGGTTTTGGAGGGGTTTCTTAATTTTAAGGGAGATTAATTGATTAAGACTATATATATATATATATATATTTCAACTTGGAAAAATTGAACTAAAAATAATTAATTAAATTGATCTCTATTTTTTACACTCCTTAGTTATGGTTTGGAAATTGGTTTGGTTTCCTTTCCAATATTGCAATTTTGCATTTATTTACCTTTTAATTTACATTACTTTTTATTATAAAAAAAATAAAAAAAAATTTACATTACTTTTTTAATTAATTAAATTTTTTTTTTTAGTTTTTTGATATGGCCAGGTAAAAAAATATTCCTAAAGAATGTAGTGATTATTTTGAATGAAGATATTAAGATTTAAGTTAGTTACTTGTTCAAACATTTACTTTGGACTTAATTGGATCCATTAATTTTTTTGTATGATTTTTCTTCTCCCTTTCTTTTTGAAAGTGTGGTAACGTACGGGTGACTGTATTCGCTGTTTAAAATTCGTCTACATTAAACCAGTTTTAATATCTTATAAAATTAATTAAATATTTTTACCAGTAAAGTAGTTTAGGAGTGCATAATATTTATTATTATAACAAAAAAAGAAGTTAAATGAGTTATAAATGTTAATTTAATCCTGAACAGTGAATAGGGCCTTTTTTTTGGTTAATTTTTTTTAAAAATATATCAGTTTATAATTGGTTCAGAAGCTTTGGTCTAGCAGATGAATGACACGACATTTATGTTCACTATCAACTCAATCAAAAGTCCACAACCACAAAACTCATCCTTTGATCCATGTAATCTACTGTTTTTTTTTATATAAAAATTCATACTTATATTCTAAGCTTAATTGATTTAGTATCTTTACTTTATTTTTATTCAGATTTATTCCAATATTACATGTGTCCTTCTCCTCATTTTTAAGCTTTTAGAATGTAAAATCATTTGTAGTAAAATTTAAATTATAATTAGCACTCTCTCATTTTGATGATTGAAAATAATTTTTACCGCATTTTTTTTATAAGAGGAGTTTCTTGACTTCATCGGACTAAGTCTCCCCTCTTTGAACAACGCTTTCAAAACAGGCCTAAACCTGTTGTCTCTGTTATCAATAACCATACCCAATCATACACATTGTCACATTGCAAAAACTCAATGGTAGACAAATAGAATGTGTTTTAATTAGGGCTGTCAATTAGTCAAATATTGATCTGATTTGTTTTAACATAATTTATTAGATTAAAGTTTCGACTCATTTATTTCTTGATTTGTGATAATTGGATCAATATTTCAAATGGGTCAAATCTTAAATCAGATTTAATTTGATCAACTGATCATCCACTAAAAAACACTCTACTCTCACCGTGGTCCGTTGCACATACCCATTTAGAGAAGCAGTATACTGTATACTTGCGTACTCAAAATCAACTATTAATAACTAAATAAACATAATTGATGATTAACATGGGTAAAATTACGCTCACAAGGCAATTTAATTATTTTATTTTTTATGGACAGAACTGCCCTTTATTAGTAAATATATAAGTGAATAGAATCAAACGGAGCTTGTACAGTTTTACGAGTTCTTAATCTTCACAAGCTTATTGCCTGTAGGTATTAATGGAACGAAAATATTTTTTAAAGGCTGTGGGAAACTGCTTGTTCTTGTCTTCTAGGAACTCATGTAATGCAACTTTGAATGGAGTCATTTGTTTCCTTTAAATTGTAATTCGCACAATAATAAAAACCAACAAATTCATCAGATTTAAAACGAAAAAAAAAACTACTTTAGATAAATGAATTACAAACACATACTCTTATATATATACACTACATACATAGAGAGAGGGAAAGAGAGTCGTATAGTCAATACTCAATACCTCAAGGTAAGAAGAAGAAAATGGGCAAATTTGGGCTTCTTTAGTTTAGGCTCTTTTACAATTTTGGTGCGCCGGCTGTTTTTCCGGCGACTTACTCATCGGAGGAGGGACTTAATATAATTGTATAAATAATATTTATTTTATAAATATAATATAATTGTACAAGTTTTTATTTTTATTTTTATTTGTTTTAAATGGGTTGATTTGAATTATAATATGTATTGTTAGATCATAAGGCAAGTCAATGATCCATTGCGTAACGAATCAGATCATTAATCTATTATCACATTTGGTGTAGCATATATTCTGACATGCCTAGTTCCAATTGCCTTAAAATAATCTATAATTATAGTTAAAGAGATGAAAGATTAGTAATTTTAAGCAGCAATGCTTAATCTTAGAAATAAAGTTGTCACTGAATACTCTTACTTGGATTTATTGATAAAAGAATGTCCAACTCTTAAAGCTAGGTTTGAATCTTGTAATTTTTTTCATGTGCGCAAGGAGAAAATTTTGTACATCATGGGTTTAGCTGATTTAGCTTAGGAGTCTTATTTTAATTATACCTCATTCGAAATTAATTTATCTAAAAATTATGATATAACAATACTCCCACTATTCTACAAAAAGTCATATTTGTTATAAAAAAAATTCTTATTTCAAAAAATGAGCTCACTTTTATGAATAATAATATAAAATTATAAATATCCTAAAGTTTCTTATCACAGTTTTATTATAAGAACACGTCTTATATTAATATATTTCTATTTTTAAGAATACAGGGTAAATAAAAAAAAATATTTAGTATTTATAAATAGAACTCAATAGAGTATAACAAGGTTATTTGGGTATTTAACAGCAAAAGTCCTATCAGATAAAATTGAGATCAGACAGAAGGACAAGAAAACAGGATGTCCCGCCAGTTTTGGGTGGTAAAATGGGGGTAAAAAGAGGGTTAAAAACAATTACCCTAGCTACATTACACACTTGTACAAATAGAAGTTTACAGGCGGTAAAATGGTTGTTGCTTCCTTTGTTGTCCGTACCAGTAAAATGGAGGCAACTCGTGGATGTATGTATACAGTATACTCGCCACATCCGGGCAAGTTAAAGGCTTCAAGCGTCAACTTCTGCGAGTAGAGGGAATTTGAGTTAAGGGGTATAATAATAGATGCCGATTCACAAGTTACCGACAGCTGTCGGTATTTATTTTCCTTGGGACGCGACGTGAATCCTGTGCACGACCACACAGGGACCTTGCTATTTTGTTGTGAAAAATATAATTATAGTTATTTAAGTATAAAAATAAAAGTATATCTCTAAATTCAAAGAACCTAAATAAAGAGAATATTTAGCAAAAAATAAAAAAATAAAAAATAAAGAGGATAATAAGAAAAAGAAAATTGAATAGATGACTACCAAATTATTATTATTATTATTATTATTATTATTATTATTATTATTATTATTTTGGTAGTTTTTCTAACATGATTAACTTTCTCTTGATTCAAGAGAAATTATTTTTGACATAATCTAAAATGAGATGTATTATAGAGTGCTTAAAAATATCTATTGTTATTATTTTATAAAAATATTTATTATAAAAACAATTTACAATTTTAATACATCTCAGTCATTTTAACCGTAAATTTGTATATGAAAGTGATACCATTCCCCCCACTTGAAACGACCTAGTACATATAAATTATATAAACTAGATGAATAGATGATTTTGTAAATTATACTTATCTAAATCCACTTAATAAACTTTCTAATTTTTTTTCAAAGGACATTCAAACAGATTCATCAGAACATGTTATAACCTTAACTAATTTGATAATATATCCATCCATATACGAATATAATGATTTATATATATGCATGCTTGTAAGTGATGTAACATGCATATTATTCAGTACCACGATATTACAACAATGTACGAAATTTTCTTTGAAGAAATTAAGAGCATATATAGATTACTCCAAAATAAATATTCCTCCGATTGCTCATCAAGTCCAGCAAGAATTACTAAAACTTTATTCAACCATATATCGTTCTCTTGTGATGTGAAATATCCTTCGTAATATATATACATATATATATATATACACACACAGTAGGGTTCAGATGCTTACTCTTATAATGCTTACCCTGCTTACCTATAAAAAACGCTCTCTACTCATTTCTCTCTCCTCGCTCAAATATTTCGCGTCAATTTTTTCTCCCCTCTTATTTCTCTCTCCTCGCTCAAATATATCAGATGCTTCCAATACAAGCCCTAATCCTGGTATGTCTCCAATCTAAATCAGTTTTTTATGGGTATTCCAAAACAAGCTCTGATCCTGCGTGTTCTCGATCATTTTCAGGCAAAGGTGCGATTTCTTGTGGGTTATCACGAGCAATTTCTTCACCTTCTCATATCCATTATCTAGACACTCTTTTACAAAATTTGTGGCTTCTTCATTTGTGAGAGCACAATCAATCAAATTTAAAGAACGTTGAATCAATTGACTCCGCAAGAGTAAGTATGACTTGTCATCTTTTATCGCCACACCATTATCATCAATTACACTTACTGATTTTGTTGTCATTGTCCACCTCGATAAAATGTATTTTGTAGGCAACTTGTCAAGATCATGATACTTATTCAAGTAAGCTAGTACATGCCGACATAGGATTCCCAAGCTCTCAAATTTTTTGCAAGTGCATGTAGCATAATCCCAAGATTTGTCATAATGGATTTCTCTTACATTACACTTGTTGACATTCCTTCGACAAATCTTATATACATGGTAGTTGACATCCTCTTTCATAAGTTCAAACTTATAATTCAAAGACTCACACAACTCGTCTTCAAATTTGTAATACATAGAATATGTATAAATGTCAACCATTTGACTTAAGAAGTGATTGGCAATTTTCATTTTCGGTCTCTCAATCAAATCTTTGTTATCTGATTCCAACTCTACATGTCGTTGATGTTGAAGGCCCCGACCAAATTGAATCATAAAATCCACTAATGAATTTCCTTTAGAAACAAATCTTTTAAAAAACGCATGAGAACTCTCCGCTCATTGGCTACTTGACATGCCAGTTGAGAAAACATGATTCGCATGTGCGGGTACCCATCTACAACAGATGTCATACATTGATTGTAGTCATTTATTAGTAGCCAACCCACTTTTCTCCAACAACTCCACCCAAGTAGAGTCAAACTTTTCCACAGTCTCTGAATTCCAAATGCAATCTGAAAACTCTTTATAATAAGCACTGTATTTTGCTGAGTCAATTTTCTCTGAAAATTTGGTCAAAATGTGCCAACTACAATACCTATGAAATGTCTTAGGAAGGATATGTGAAATAGCGTTTGTCATAGCCGGATCCTGATCAGTAATAATCATCTTAGGTGCATCACCTGGCATTACATCCAAAAAACACTTGAACAGCCAAACAAAAGTATCTATGGTCTCATCACTTAAGAAAGCACAACCAAATACAATAGTTTGACCATGGTTATTAACCCTCATTAGTGGTGCAAATATCATTCCGTAACGATTAGTGTTATACGTGGTATCAAAAATGACAACATCGCCATAAAATCTATAAGTCCGTCTAGAAGTTGCATCAACCCAAAAACAACGAGTAATCCTTTTTTCATCGTCTGTATCAATTGTAAAGGTGAATGCAGGATTCTTCTGTTGTTCTAACTTCAAGTACTCATTCAACATATCACCATCTTGTCCCTTCAACTCATTACAATTGTCTCTTTCAAAGTTATATAAATCTCGTTGCGTGCAACCAATATTTTCAATCCCCCCGCCTGCACTTCAAGAAAGTTGTATTGTTGGCATTGTGGTATATTCACTATGCCAAGTTGTTGACTCAAATATTTTTGAGCAGCTGACACATTACGGCGCGATCGTAACAGATGTCTCTTATGTGGGGTTGACAATGGGTGACAATGACCCTCTTCAGTTATGGTAACTACGTACAAGTCATTTCTTTTAACCACCAGAATTCTTGCACTACAACCTTCTCTGGTAGATCCACGTTTTCTTTTTGCATCCACATTGGCTAATAGTTTGCCCTTTCCTTGCTTATAACAGACATACTCCTTCCTCACAATCTCACCGCTTCCCTCATTTTTTTTCTCAGTATGCTTTCGCACACTAAAACCAGCATGTACTGCATACGTATTGTAAAAAGTGTGAACGTCCTCTAATGTTTGAAATTCTTGACCTAGCTTAGGCGTAAATTCATCGGCTACTTGAGGATAGTAGACAACAGATTTATCATTGTTCACATCCAACCCCTCTTCAATCAAGTCATCCCTCTCCATCTCCATTTCAAAATTGTAAATGCAATCTAAATTCATTTCTGCATTATCCCCACAACTATCAATTTCATGATTCATAACATCCATAATAAACAACAGTTCCCTGAGAATAAATTTAAAAGAACGATTAAGTCCACACTCAATACAGAGAAAGTCTTTGAAACTGTTAACCAATATTTAAACTTTAAATCTTTTCTCAAACTCATGTTAATGAATTAGTCCATATAAATCACTTTCCAAACAGAATGTGACCTTTTAGAATATATTGTAGATTTATCAATTTTGTATCTCTCTATATTCATATAATGTATCTGTGTCTATCTATTACATTCACTCATGCAGTGTGTTTAAGCTGAAAATGTTGAATCTTTAAGTAGAACGTGATTAGTTATAACTAAATGATCCCTCTTTTGGTCATAAATTGCAAGACCCCCTCTCTGTATATGTATATACATAATGTACAAGTACTTGTGCTATTTACTTCCATTGATTTTAGACTAATTAAATATTGTTACTGGAATTCAAAATTTTGTTTACATCTGCAATATGATTGATTATGAATTTATGATACTCAGTAAGTTAGATCTACTAGTAGAATGTGGATAATGAATTAGTCCATATAAATCACTTATTATATTAGAATGTGACCTTTTAGAACATATTGTAGATTTCCTTCCCTCTTTACATGTTAGGACTTAGGCTATAGTTTCCGGATCAAAAGAAAATTTTAAAATTGAGAAAGCTGAAGATAAGACCTACTAATATACGTTATATCTAGTAGTCCATGTATATTCACGAAGCTTCTACAACATTATTTCCTACTAAGAAAAGGCAGAGATGCATAGCGCTGCAGATCCAGATGATAGGGATTTACACGTTTAAAAGTAGCCGCTCCTCTTCATGAACGTGAAGAAATTGCTTGTGATAACCAACAAGAAATCGCACCTTTGTCTGAAAATGACAGAGAACACGCAGGATCAGAGCTTGTCTTGGAATACCCATAAAAAACTGATTTGGATTGGAGACATACCAGGATTAGGGTTTGTATTGGAAGCATCTGATATATTTGAGCGAGGAGAGAGAAATAAGAGGGGAGAAAAAAATACGCGAAATATTTGGGCGAGGAGAGAGAAATGAGTAGAGAGCATTTTTTTTATAGGTAAGCAGGGTAAGTATTATAAGAGTAAGCATCTGATCAATATTATATATATATATATATATATACAGTAAAGATCTTAGGCTCACCCTTAAAAAGCTCACCCCAAGCTCACCTCCCTTTTGCGACGGACCCGGCGACGGTTTGGGTGTACAACCGTCGTCTATACATTTAGCGACGGACAATATATAGCGTCGCTAAAAGTATAGACGACGGTTGTACACCCAACCATCGCCGGGTCCGTCGCAAAAGGGGGGTGAGCTTGGGGTGAGCTTTTTAAGGGTGAACCTAAGAAATGGACTGTATATATATATATATAGTGACTTCAAACTGCGCTGGTTTGAATCCTGCCGACCACGATATTCTTAGTTCTTTTACATTTTTCCACAACTAAATACTATCCCTTTCCACAGCCTAGATCTTCTTCTTTTCCCATTTTTGCTTGACTAAATAATTAATTAAATTTTTCCTCCCACAGCTAGTTGTTTATCTATCTCAGAAATAGGAAATTGTAAAAACAAAAATACCAGTAATCTTACAATTAAAATCAGTTTTCAGTATTTCAGAAGTAGATATTGCAAAAGAAAAATATCACTTAAATTTATGCCTATATGATTACAATTAAAATCAATTTTTAGTCTCTGGTGGTATGTCATCCCCGCATTACAAGTATCTTAGAAATAGATATTGCAAAAGAAAAATACCACTTATTCCTGTAATCTTACTATTAAAACTATATATACATGGTGGTATTCATACCAGCATTAGAGGATTTCGACGGGCTTAAAATTGTTAAAACAAAAACTAACCCGAGTATTTTATGGAATTACATTACAATCACACCAAAAAACTTGACCGTCGGGGCCGTCAAGGTATAGCTCCGATGTGATAACTTCGACGTGAATAAGTACATGAATAAGAGTAATAAATGTGTGTATCTTGAACTTGGATTATAACTGTATTTATAGTTTAAACACACCGCCCCAATGTAAATTTGTCCGCCAAATCACCAAACAAACAACGAACTTAAAACCTGCACATTGAACAAACAATCACACCAAAAAGTCTGACGGTCGGGGTCGCCGGGTAATAGCTCCGGTGTGAGAATAAACGTCAACAATGGAGGTATGTAATTCCTCTAGTGAACAAGAGTAATAAGTGTGTACCTTGAACTTGGATTATGGCTGTATTTATAGTTTGATCACACCGCCCCAATGTACCACATCTGTCCCCGAATTGAAATAAGAGTCTTATGTAAAGATTCCTTATAACTGTAAGTTCTATAATGGTACTGAGAAGTCAAATCGGATAAGAGAATCATAAGTTAATTTAGACTGAAACCCTTCAAAAATATCCAACTCCTTACTGTAAATATCCAACTACGTAGCGTGGGTCCTCTCGAACCCTCAGACCCATCAAATCATACTCCAACAATTATATATATATATATATATATATAATAATTGTTATCAATTCAATTTTAATTACACATTATTATAAATAATGTTGTAAGTTACACATTAGTTATAATGATGTAAGTTACAAATTATTAGTAATATTATTGTTTAAATAAAAAAATGGAGAGTCACATTAAAAGATTTAAATTAAATAACTAGTTGTCAAATTCAAAAAAAAAATATTGGATTTTTTTTGTTCTACACAATTAACTTAAGATTATACCACTTATACTTATAAAGCAACTAGTATCTTTTATTTAACCAACATGGGACCAAGACAAACTAGTTTTTACAAACAACTTTGCACCTTATCAAATATCTCACTTTAAACATGATAAACACAAGTCAAATGATTCGTATTTGATTCAAATGAATTACTCGCGTATCCTCCACACGAAGGACAATAAACTACACCTTTAATATATACTTACTTAAATTCTGTCCACAATTGAGTTTTATCAAACTCAAATATAACAAATAACAAGCTTTATAGAAATATCAGGGGGAACAAAGAAAGTCGTGAATATATTTTTTGTTTGATAATAGAATCCACGGGCAACCAAAAGGGACGGTCAACTGAATCGACTTTTCCCATAAATTGATGACATCGCTAAAGAATTATTGATTGTAGAGAAGAAAAACTTTGTGGAGTTCCCCCCCCCCCCCTGGGTCATGATCTGTGAGAAAACAGTAGACAGTGCAGGAGCGTGAAAAATTGATCATATATAAAGATTTGTAATGCCTAAAATTTTAGCTATAAGAATCATGCTCACTAACCTTTTCGATCACGCTCATTCATTTGAATATAAACTTTTGTCCAAGTCTATAGAGCCAAACTAATCTTCCAGCATGCTGACAGTCTTGAGGCTCTTAAGCCAAACACCATATGACAATATATACATACATACAAATAGAGCTGATTGATAGCCGCCATAATGGTGGCTATGGATTCTTCATTAATTTAATGAGCACTTGGTCTTGCACCGTCCATTGCATCATATGACAGTCCAAATTTTTCTTTAAAAAAAAGAAAAGAAAAGGACAGAGTATTCAACAATACTGTGTTGTAGAAGGAAAAAAATATTAAATTAACAGTAAGACAATTTTCCCTATGTCAAGTGGAGCGTCCCTTTTTAAAAAAAAATATATATTCTTGTAATGGACTATTCAAGCTATGGTGGTCAGTTAAGGCCATATAACAACGGACCATCATAATCGTTTCTCATTATATGTGTGTTGGACGTAATGGGGTGGCAAGTAGTAGTTGCAAGTTGTCATTTCTTTTATAATATGTTAAATCATGCACAACCAAAATCAATATCAAAACATATTGTTAAACAAACCTTAGTTTAATAAATCCACCACTTTTTTTTTGAAATATACCAAATCCACTACTTAAACACAATCAAGGCTCTAATCCATTTCACTTTTCTGGACATTCTCCCCCTGAGACACAGTGGGAAAAATGAGTCGGGAATGGAAGGAAGAGTACTTGGATCAAATCTTGGTGCCAATAGGTTTGTTCATCATGGTCAGCTATCATCTCTTTCTGTTGTACAGATACCGAAAATTTCCTTGGATGACAACGATGGGCTGTGAGGATCATTACAAGCGAACCTGGGTTGAGAAAAATATGCAGGTTAGAAACTTTTATTTAACTTTCTTCATTCTGCACCAGAGATTTAAAGTATAGCCTATATACTCTACTTGAATCTAGCTTTTTACCTTTCTCAAACATTTCCATCTGTAAATCTCAGCTTGAAGCCAAAGACGAAGGACCAACCGTAGCTGTGATTAACAGCAACATAATAGCAGCAACCTCCATGTCTTCAATTTCTCTAGTTTTAAGCTCTCTGATCGGAACATGGATAGGTAGTAGCTCATCGAAAAGAAACGTGCTTTCGAGCAGTGTGATTTATGGAGACACCAGGCAAAGCATCACTTCCATAAAGTACATTGCTTTGCTCTTTTGCTTCCTAGTTGCTTTTGCTTCTTTCGTGCAAACAATAAGGAACTATGCCCTTGCCGCATTTCTCATTAGCATGCCAAACTCTGGAATTCCCGTAAGCTTCGTACAGACCCCGGTTATAAGGGGAAGTAACTTCTGGGCAGTTGGCATGCGTGCACTTTACTTCGCGGCAACTTTGACACTCTGGATTTTCGGACCAATCCCAATGTTTGTTTCCTCCGTCACTATGGTAGCAGTTTTGCATAATCTAGACACCAATTCAACTCCCCCATATCAATTTCAACCACGGTTGAGGCATAACCATTCCCCGAAGAATTAGCCAAAGTCACCAAGGCTTTTGGGCAACAAAAAAAATCGTGTAAATTGAAGCAGCAAGCTCAGAGAAGTAGCCTGAATATATATAAACACACAATTTTCACTCAATTCACAAACTACAAGCTTGTAAAGTTCATCTTTATGCTAGGCAGGTTCCATACCCATATGACGGGGAACGCCGTAGAACTACTAAACTACCATAATACTGTGTAATCATGCACAGTTTAGTCCAATATTTAGGAGCAGTCTGTATTCTTTGACAGGCTCGTATGTTGTCATTCTGCAATGACCATGATTCCAGGCACACCACCCTGTGATTGCAACGCTCCACAAAGTTCAACCCGTTAGAGATGTTCGAATGATGTGAAAATACATAGTTTCATAATAGAAAATAATGTGATCCTTTTTGCTGTTTCATAAAATTGATCTTGGAAGCTATGTTGTTTAAAACCAAAAACAGTCCAAATTCTTCCAGCCTCAACGCATATGCTCAAAATATTCAATTCAATCAGAATCAACAAATATATTCACACCCCTTTCTTATATGAGTATACTCAATACTGTATACGAATAAGTATCAACAAATTTGTATCGAATATATATCAATAAGTTAAGGAAAATTCGATACTTTAAACGAGCGAATAGTAGATGACTCATATTCGACTCGTATAAGTGTTTGATTATTAAAATATATTCAAATACAACTCGTTTAAGTATCCGAGTCTTGCTCGAATTTTTCGAGCCAATCCCGAATTGTGTTTCGAACCACTCGAATTTATTTTCAGCCCTAATAATAATTTATCATGTTATTAATAAGATAATAAATTAATAACATGTATAGTAAATATTCAATTAAGATTTTAAGAAGATAGGTGTAGTTATTAAAATATTCAATATATATTTATATAATAAATTGTTGAATTATATTGTAGGTTATTTGAGTCCACTATTAAGATAAATATTTGAATGGAGGATTTGTTTAGCTATGTTTCTGAAAAAATATTATTTTAATTTTATTTAAGTTTGTAATGGATATATATATATATATATATATATATATATATATATATATTAGTGTTTGTGTTGATAAAATTTTCTTGCAACTCTAATTCGAAAAAAACAACAACTATAAACTCAAAGTTTAATAAATTTTAATTTAGTTATGATAATTAATTGGGTAATGAGTTACTATAATTTTCAACTAATGTTGCAGCTAATATGTTTCAAAAAAATTCACGTATATTATTATTACAATTACAATTATATAATAAAATTCCAAATTTTAATAATTTTAATTTAGTCAGGATATTAATTTAATAATTAAATTTATGACTAATATTAATATGATTAAATCGCCTGATATGTTAAAAGATATTTTTGATATTTTATAATTTTTATAAAATTGTAATAATAAAATCATCATATATCTTGTAATAAGTTTGATAGAACAAAAAACAAAACTTCTTTTAGAAGTTTGTGAAACCAAGTTTGTGCTATATATGAATAGAAAAGAAAGAATTGTAACTATAAAAAACTCATAATATATCATCTCATCTCGTAATAAATATCAAGTAACCACAAAACTAAATCATATATCCTCTTGTACTTCGATTGGATTAAAACTAACACAAAATTGGAACACATGGCATGGTATAATATGTTGTACTGTCTTAATTAATTACACAAAATTGTGATAAATTTTTTTAATAAAATTGATAAAACTAAAAATATAATTTCTTTTTGTAGTTACTTTTTCTATTAAAGATTGGTTGGGTTTCTTTTAAATACTTTATAAATTTGGATAGTATATATTTAGTTATTATAAATTTGTATAGTACTTATACTAATTTAAATAGGAAAGAAAAAGATCTTCTATTTTTATATTCCTATTAGAAATAAAAATATTTTTAAATTTGGATAGTATTTAATTGATACAATTTTGGATAGTACAAATGCTAATATGAATAGGAAAGCTGAACCAAAAATTGGTGAAATCAAACCAAATTTGTGTTTTTAATTATATAGTTGATTGATGTGAATAATGTGATCATGCAAAATTAAAATGAATATAATTATTATATACTAGGTAAAATATATTTAATATTTTAATTAATTTTACCATCATAATTTTATCATCATATTTTATTATTAAATTAAATTCCTGTTATTTTAGAGGAATATATATGGAATAATAAAAGTATGTTATCAGCATTCGCAATTTTAATATAGCAATGGCACCTTGTTCGGCTGAATTGCTGTGGACGAGCTTTACCTCTATACCAAACATGTTTTTACTTTTTTGAAACTATCTTGTTTTGTGTTTTATTTTGTTACTTTGATGGAAGGAAAATGAAAACCAAATTATTTCCTTTGTTTCTTATGTAAAGATAAATAATTTCTCTTTTTTTTTTGCTGATATATTCTTTTATTATAAATATGCTTTTTCACATTCTACTCCTTTTCTTTTTTATTGTTGACTCAATTTAGAATATTTTGATTACCATCTAGATAATTTTAGAGCTTAGAAATGTGTATTTTGAATAATTTGGTAGTCAAAATTTTCAAAATTTTGATAAAGAGATTCAAAGTTGCAAGTTTACTGTACAAATCTTAGTCTCCTTTGATCCATATTGAAAGTTAACTATTCAATGGGAGAGGTTAATTAAGGCCTATATCAATTCATATTAAGTTGCATTTACAATCGATGTGAGACTATTTCTTACGGTTTAATATGGAGTTCAAATATGTACTGACTAGCTACCATTCGTGTTGAAATCTTTGGGTTCTAACAGAGTTTGGGTTGGAAAGACTATGAGCTCGGCCCAATTATTGTAAACTGGGATAATTCATAATAATTGGTTTTTGGTATTAGTTTTAGTCCATCTCCCGACTGATTGGTGTATAGAATTGAGTAGGTTATATGATGACTACATATAGAGGATGGATGATATGCGGTAATTATCTGCAGTTCTACAAATATTTATTCTTTTTATATTTTGTATTTAGATGGCATATAACCGACTCGACATTTTTAAATAAATGTGAATACCCTTTTTTTTATTTGGACGTAAAGAGTGTATACTGAGATTCATGAATCTAAACAAGTAAATTTATATGCACAAATATTATAACTTTATGTATTGAATAATAAAAATATATAGTAAAAAAATGATAAAATTTATCAATTATTTAAATGTAAAAGCTACATATTTTTTCTCTATTTATACACAACTCTTTGTATACATAAAATTATTTGTTTTAAATGTTCAAATCAACGAGAATACAAGACATCTAATTAAATACTCATTATTATTTTCAACAACTCGATCAATTTCAAGTCCCAAAATTAGAAACCAAAACCTAAAATTTTAATTAAATACATTGACGCATTCTTCTACTTCCATTCATTTTCTTGGGTGACATGACCGATCGATCATTCACTCTTTAACGCATGTGACAAATAGTCATACATCAAGCCTCAAGCAAGCTGCCATTTTATTTCTCTGTTAACTCACAATCGCATTGATCACCATTTCTAAATGTGTAGTACCTCCTAGCTAGGCTAGCCAGCAACCTTACAATTTATATATCGCTATGATTTAATTATTCGTCCTTATCGATGCAAACATGATGGCTGTTGGACATTGCTTTTTCCAATCATCAATTAATCTCCCAAATTGCAAGTATTAGAATTTTTAATAAATAAAATTTGTCTATGTCAAGCTGATCGATCAATAGATACATACCTTAAATATTTACCAAGTTGACAATTCTTATATATATATATATATATATATATATATATATATCAAATCTCGCATTAATTAATTAAGAAGAATAATTAGGCTGATCGATTAAAATTATTATGGAACTTAATTAATTTACATGACAGTGTTGCTTGATAACCAGGGGATGGATCGGTCCAGCTTAAAGCCCAAAGCTAGAGATGGTTAGTGTTGTAATTAACTTATGGGCCAAAACATATGAAATTTCATTATTATTGTTATGGGATGGAATGGAATGGAATGGAATGGCGACATTCACAAGTGCTGCTGCTACCTGCTGCTAGTAGTATCTGTACGTCCTATACATGATGGTGTGCTACTCATTTTGCCAACCCACCATGTGATTTTGCCTTATCTTTTACGTGGCGATTACCCCACAGGCACAGGCTATGATATATCAAATGTTTTTTGCACTCAAAACATGTGATCAAATACAAATGAGCGGCCAAATTCTTTCCAGACCTCCTTTCGTATGATACGGGGAAACAATAATTAAGGCTTGGTCCCCAACAAACTTCCTTTTTGTTTTTGTCATTGTAAGATATATAGCTAGGGATATTGTGCGCGCACACATACATACTGCATACATACATATACATATACATATATATATATATACACGTCTCTGTGTATACATAAGAAGAGAGAGATACATGCGGGTTTTGAAGTTCTATTTCATATGTTCCTTTTTTTATGTAAAGTTGGAAATTCAGTAGAAGGAAACTTTGTCCACCAAGAATCCCATTTTGTACAATTTACTAGTATTAAAGTTGTGTGTTTATGATATGTTTATTCTTATAAAAATAAATGTTAAGTTATTAAAATTAATTATATAAGTGACATGATAGTGAAATTATAATAAAAAAAAATTAAGATCGTGTCATTTTGATATTAAAAAAATTGACGAATGAGTATTTTTTTGAAACAGAACGAGTGTCATAAATGCTTGTCATCGTGTATGAATAGGACCTAACCTACCTAACGTATATCTTTGATCTTTCTTTCATAAGGAAATTTCATGAGCTATGTAGTTCGAACCACAGATGCTAGGAAATCTAATAAAAACCTACAATGACAACTATATGAACGTCTTGCAACCAAACAATTATCACATCAACTAATATTAAGGACCCCATCTCATATATATATATATATATATATATATATATATATATATATATATATATATATATATACGGATTAACAAGTTTTTCTAAAGTATAATATGAGAAGTATGTGCACACCAGGCCAACCGCACATGTGAGCAAGTGGGTATGGAATTACATAATCAAGTTAGCTAGCTAGAAAGAATATTAAATATCCATGTGAAGAGTTCCATATGAGCACTCAAGAGTTAGGCTCACGTCAAGTTTCATATAAGCAAAGCCATGCACAAATATGGATAAATATATGGAAAGCCAAAATTCAATTTTCTAAAATTATATATATAGCTACTATCACATACGAGAGAGAGAGAGAGAGAGGTAAACAATTAATTCACCATACATAGGCCATAGCATTATTCAACTAGTTCAAGGAGGAGAATTTAATATCTATGCATGGCGGCATGGCTAAAATATATTTACATGTTTTATTTAAATCTCAGGCACATCAATTGAAGATATATATATATATATATATATATATATATATATATATATATATAAAGACAAATGCAACTAGCTAACATCACAAGTGAAAGTTAGCACATATGGAAAGTTCATATTCCTAATTAGTATTTGGTACGGAAAGAAAAAGAAAACAAAACAAAACAAAACCGAAAGGACAGTTCAATTGGAAGATGTAGTAATGGTGATAACAAATTGACAACACATTTGCAGCTAGCCTAACCACAACAAGCGATGGACATGTCTCCATCACTTGATGAACTTTTGCTGCCAATCAAATCCTAAGATCTGATCACCTTATTAATAGAATTGATTAAAAATGATTACATTATATATGCATAATTAATCACTAATCTGCTAATATAAAAATTCACCTAAATAGGATGTATATATTAAGCCAAACATAAGCTTTCTAGTAATCCTAATTATGGCTCCTATAAACACCACAAATTCAAAACATGTCTTGCTAGCTAGGACAATAATAATTAACCGCCTATATCTAATTAAACTCCCACATTTTCACTTTTTAAATATCATCAGGTCAAATCAAAGTTCAATAAAAAGAGATTACTATAAATTAAACTAATACTCTCATCATTTACTATATAAAGCCATGTAGAGTATAGATTGATCGAGCCATTTGTATTACAGTCAATACTTAGTAGGAAATTATAATATGGATTGGGTAAAATAAATATTAACTATTCATACCTATAGACAAACATTATACTAATGATCCAAACCGGATTTAATTCTACTATATATAAAATTAGTACTTAATTCATATATAATATAAATATATAATAATCTTATAATATATATATATATAATATATATATATATATATATATAAATTTAGTCGCCATTAAGTAATTGGATAGACCAAAATTCCTCCATGCTCCACATATTGTCGTTGGATTGATCATTGGGAAAAGGACCAGCTGGTAGAGTAGGGTCGAGATTTCCGGGGTAATTATAATTTGGCGGCGAATAGGTTTCCATTGCATGATCCGGAGGAACACCGGAAGACATAGGATCATGACTTGAGGTAGCTTGATCATTATATATTTGCTCTGAATTTGAACTTTGTCCAGTACAATTTTCAGCTTGCTTAATATGCTTTTGGATTCTGGTCCTCCAATAGTTCTTTATTTCATTATCGGTTCTTCCAGGCAAGTGCTTCGCAATTTTTGACCACCTATATATGTACAATATATAGGAAATAATTAAAATTAATAATATACTAATTAAATAAGAATAATTAGGAACTTAATATAAGCCCTTAAAAAAAACTACAACTAAATACTTAAAAAATAAAGAGGAATTTTACGATGTCAGAAATTTTTGTGCCCAAATTACTAAAAAAAGAAATTGCTTTAAAAGCAGTTGTAAAAAGAAAGACACCAGTCAGGCCTACAAATACTGAATAGTATGTAATGACTGTTTTTAATCATACAATGCATTATGCATACAACCATCTAAGGCGACTTGGGCATATATAGAATTTTCGGACACTAATGATTTTTCCAAAAATAATGCCAGAAACAATAGAAGATTGAGAATAATAAGAAGATAAACTTGAAGTAGAGAAAGAATTGAAAGAGAGTTGAGAAATTATATAGCACATTAAGAGGGATCGAAACTAAATAATCAGCTAATCATAACACAACTAAGTTCCTAGAAATTTGGAAAATATAAAGGAGTAAAATATTGCTTTATATAAAATGAGGCCCACCAGCAGGTATAACTAATTAAACTATATATATATATATATATATATATATATATATATATATATAAATATATATATATATATATATATATATATATATATCCATAAAGTTTATAGTAACCTAATTAATTTGGAGCATGCATGTTACATGTCTGATTCGTGGTTCAAAAAAAAAGGCCTCGTGTTTCAATTATGGTTGAAAATGACCACTAGCTAGCCTTCATATGTTCTATCGGTTATTTAAAGGAAGCTCGATCAAAGCTTATAATATCCAAAACTCACCGGAGAGCAAAAATCTCATGACTTAATCATTTCCGGCTTGGAGTCAGGGCTACAATTGAATAAAAT
This sequence comes from Aralia elata, assembly GCA_034770075.1. NCBI lineage: Eukaryota > Viridiplantae > Streptophyta > Magnoliopsida > Apiales > Araliaceae > Aralia > Aralia elata. The sequence goes on from CM068378.1 coordinate 14,084,428, forward strand.
CCATTTGCTCCATATGTATAAATATATGTATACATATATATAGATATAGATATAGACAGAGATATGCATATTGAAGAATGAAAGAGAATAGTAGCTAATGGTCCAAAAGTACTGATCGTAAGGATTCCTTGTCAGCCATGCATGCAGATCCAGTCAAATCGGCAGCTGAAGCCAGCCGATAAGAAGATCAGTCCAAGGTTTGGTTTTCTAAAGTTAATTCGTCACTGAATCCTAGGTAGGTTCTGTCGATATAAGTGAAAGTACAACGAAAATTAAATATTTATTTATTTTTATATTTAAATATATCAACTATTTTTGAAAATCATATCAACCACCATACTAACATGTACTTTTTCTACCAATATTAGAATGTATTATAAGGAATAATTGTTTTGTGTATGCGTACTTAATTTTACTTATATCAACAGAACCTAATTAGTTAAGTTCTATCGGTCCTCTACGATTTTATTATAAATGCACTTAATTTTCTATTTATTTATTTATTAACTAAACGATTAGTTTTAGCGATTAGTTTTTTTGTAAACAAGGTAGAGAAGTTTGGGACCATATATATACGCGCGTGGAATCTTTTAAGCTATTGATAGGGTTCTATATATCATAAAATCCATGGCAATGTACGTGGGATATTTTTGGTTGAAAACGTACCCATGTCTTGAAGAGCCAAAACAATGAGGCAGATGTCAACTTCAACCCTAATAATAAAGAATTTGACTTCTTACTCGAAGAGAGAGAGAAGGGTAACATGTGACTAATTGAAATGGTTTCACCTTATAGTGGAAACTTCTATTGTTACACATCGAATATATAAAATTGGAAGACTCTTAACAAAGTTGCGAAGCTTTTTGTATTTTCAAAAATGCCCTTCACCTATTTTGTCTTTTTTGTGTTAGTTTTTTTTCTTTTTTTTGTTTAATCTTTTAAATTTTATAAATTTTTATTTAATTTTATATAAATTTATAAACGTAACGCATGTGCCACCAAGTACTAGTATTAATATTTAGCCGGCTCCGCGATATTCACAGCGTGCCTTTTACTATTAAAAACAATTAACTTAAGATATTTTGTGAACTTTCAATCCTTTCCAAGCTTTTGCAGGTAAATTTATTTTAGTTCAAGAATCAGCACATAATATTATATTTATATATATATATATATATAACAAAAATCATTCAATAAAATAATATTGACATAATATGCCAAAAGCATGATATGAAATTAATAAGCCTTGCTCTCGATCGTTCAGATTGCCAAGTGTTAGATCAAGAAATAAAAGCAAAAAAAAAAAAATTGTGACTAACTTTCTAAAATGAGTTTCATATATAAATACTCCTATTCCCTCTCTCTAAATAAAAATTAAAGCTGAAAGTATTGGAAGTGAAGAAAGAAAGAAAGAAAAACGCCATATAACATATATATATATATATATATATGGCTTGTATAAAGCAATTAATTAGTAATCAAATGGATTACAAAATTATTTATTAATTCTCTTGTACTTGATGAAGGACAGGTAGCTTACCAAAAGAAATACAAGAAGGATAGATCAGTTATGTGCCGCGCGCAGCTCCAACATATATGATCAACTATTGAGGCCGAAAGGAAGAGCATGCACCATATTTGTAGACCAAGCCAAGGAAAAAACAAGAAAGCAAGGACTTTGGTAGCCTAAAAAATGTTGACGTATATTTCTTGGCAAAAAAATTTTTGTAGACATGGAAATAAATTGGTATAGCTCTTATTGTGCAATTTGATGGACTTCAATTTAAGATCCATAAATATTTTAAACAGCATGATGCAATTAGTCTCTTTATATATTTATACGCGCATATATACACATGCACACACACATGAATATATATATATATATATAGCTATATTTTTGCAGTCACCTGTTCCCCCACTTAGCCTGGAGTTCCATGATTAAGAGTTGTTCTTCTGGTGTAATATTACCCCTCCTAACATCAGGACGGAGGTAGTTAAGCCACCGGAGTCGACAGCTCTTCCCCGTACGTTTCAAACCTAAAAATTAGTTCAAACAATATATAAATGTTGTAACAATTATATAATTAAGTAAGGTCTCTAGCTAGCTAGCTAGGGTTACCCTTTATTGCAAAAAATAAATAAATTACATAGATACTATTCAAGTACCAGCAGATCTAGCGAGGGAGTTCCATACACCTTCACCATGATTGGCGATGTAGTTGATTAGAATCAAATCTTCTTCCATAGTCCACGGCCCTTTTCTTACTTCAACATCCTGCTGAGAGTTGCATTCTTTTTTTTCCATTTTTTTTACGACGGAGACGGATATGGATAGAGAAAGGGAGAGCTAGCTGGGATATTGATCTGAGTATGTACGTAGTTGTGGAATTTAAGGAAGATAATGGAGATGGCAGTTTGTTTTATAGAGCCAGCTAGCTTGGCTAAGATGGTATTTACTGAGTAATTAAGCTACTAACTATTGTGGAAAGTACGTAAGAGAGCTTTTGACCTAACTTTCATGTACATATATAACACACATAATTATTAATTTTAATGTATAATCCATCTATTTCAAATACTTGAGCAAAATATTTTTTGATTTGTTCCATATATGACCTAAATGCAAGACTTTTGAAAGTATAATTAAATATACCACAAGTTACCTCATTTTTCAAAAGATAAACTATCTCCTTAATTTTTAGTAGACATATATAATCTCTAATTTATTAATATACCTCATTTTTCAAAAGAGACACTCTCTCCTTAATTTTTAGTAGACATACTCTCTGATTTATTAATAATGTAGTACCGATGAAATGACAATATTCAATCGCCCTAAAATAAGAAGTAATGACATGTTTAGAATTTCATGTTAATTTATAGTTTAAAATAAAAAGTATATATATGCATATATATATATATATATATCTTATTTTAGAACGGACAAAAAATAAAATTGTATCTCTATTCGACCTGCAGGAATGAAGGGAGTAATCAACAGCATCGTATTATCTTGAGCTTCATGAAGCTCCACATTTATCAAGGGAACAAAGTGCAGTAAATAAAAATGTTGAAGCGGATGCAATCAAAATTGTGTACATTCACTTCATATTATGCTCGATTTAGTACAGTTATGAACAGCCCTAGTAATGAACTAATAAGAGATTTATGGAACTAAGGATGAGTTTTTGTTTTTATCAACTCAGTGTTGTTATTCTAGAAAATATTCATCATATCTCTAGGGTTTAGGGAAAACTAATGAAGAAGTTAAAAGGAGGCAGTGAAACTTCAGAGAATCCGCAAGGCCCAACAGAAGTCATATTTTGGGCCCAAATAAGGTCCACTAGCAGAAAACTAGACTTCAATTCAGCCTATTCAGGTTAGGTTGGTGAAGGTTTCCATTTTCCAATATATGAGACTTTATTCTTCTTTAAATTGTTTCACTGGTCAATTTGATAAGCTCCTCTTGCGTGATAAAATTATGAAAAAGAATTTAGAAGTAGAGAAAACAAAAATTAATCCCTCCGTTTACAAAAGTTACAAACACTAATTAGCAATTGTTTTGTTGAATTTGTATTTTGTTCCATATTTATTTTTGAAATTAATAAAGTGTTAGTTTAATAGTCGTGGTATGATAATTTGATTGTGATGACAAACTTAAAAGCACTATAATATATTATAAATAAAAAGGAAGATCTTGTAAATAAAAAAATAGCAAATAAGACCTTCTTTTGTTTTAACCAGTGGTCAAATATTTGCTTAACTAGACAATTATAAATACAAAAAAATAAAAAATGTAACTACACTTTTATTTTAATTAGCACCTGGTGGCACACACGTTGTGTATGTAAATTATGTAAGATAAAATAAAATTTATTTTATAAAATTTAGAGGACTAAATAGAATGATAAAAAAAATTAATATAAAATAATAATATAATTAAAGTTACAAGGGTAAAAGAAAGGGGGGGGGGGGACACAAATTTATCAAGCCACCAAGCGGCTCAAGACAACTGCTTTATAGTATAGATATCTAAAAATATAATAATATTGTGGTACAATATGCTAAAAGGAAAAAATTAACTAATAAAATTATAAATTATTTCACTGGATTAATTTTAATTGATCAAATTACTGATTTAACTGATGGTCAATCGTTCAAACTGATGTTTGACTAAACTAATTTAACTCGATCAAATTGAATTGAACATCTCTTTTAATAAATTAAGCTGCTCTCTTGAGCCGCTTGGTGATTTTGTGTCACATTTTTTTTATATATATAATTTTAATTATATTACTATTTTGTCTTTTTTTATATTACTCCTTCCGTCCCAAATTAATTGCTCAGTTTTGACTTTTTTAAGTCAAATTGACTATTTTTAGAATTAATAATTAAGCATATACAAATATATTTCTAAAATTATAAAAATTGAGGTTAGTAATAAATTATATATACTTTCTTTTGGTTATAATCTCTTCACCTATATTTTAGCAAAAATAGTAAGAAGATTAGTTTTAAAAATGGTTAATTTGACTTTAAAAGATCAAAACTAAGCAATTAATTTGAAACGGAGAGAATAATATTTTTTTATTTTTTTAAAATTTTATAAAAAATTTATTTTATTTTACATAATTTACACACGCAACAGCGCATATGCTACCGGGTGCTAGTATATAGAATTAGAACTGACTTCTAGCCTAACTGGTTCATCCGTCCAGTCCAACTGGATATTCAAAAAATTGCACCAAGTAGGCACTCGTCAGTACGTGGTAAATGTATTCTTGTCTTCCATTTATGGTACTTGAAAATTAATTAGATTAAAGCTACTAATAATTACTTTTTCTTTCTCTCTTGTTGTATTCTATGTTAAATGATTAATGTATAAAAGTACTTGTTGAGATGTTGTACCCATATATATTAATAATTATGCTTGACCTCTCTTAAAAACAAAATTAATTCTAATCACAATGGGATTAATTTTTTGAATGACTTAAATTCTAATCTATTATTTCATCCGTTCTAAAATTAAATATACAATCTGATTTTTTAGATCAAATAACGATATATTAAATTTCAAATTGAAGTGTATTTATTTAATTTTAATTGATATAATTATTATAATTGTATAGTATATATATAAAAACTATTAACTACAAAATTTATTTCATGCTAAACTTTTAAGAGTCATACTAATTTTAAAGTTTAATATGTTGTCATTTGACCTCAAAAATCAAATTATATCTCTAATTTTAGAATAAAAGGAATACAATAATATATCTTAAGCTAAGAAAAAAGGTTCCAAATAGTAAATAAATTTACTGTTCCACAAAAGAGTACTTAATTATAGACAACTAATCGAAGCGGCCCTATTTTACCCTTTCAAGATAATATAGACAAAATGTAAGATCCATGATAAAGAAGCCTTCACACCTTCAAAAAACGGCACTTAATTATATTTTTTGTTGTTACTTCCTCAGGTTCACAAAAAAACACCTATTTAACTATATATTTTTATTTCACATATACCCTAATAAATAATAAATTATTAATTTAATAATATGATATGATAAAAAATTATAGTACTTCATAAATTTAGAAAAATTGTGTCATGTTATATTAAAATAAATGAAAAAATTACAAAACTAAAAAGATTTAGAAATGAGACCTTTTTTTGGGTAATTAATGGAGTGGGTACCTACCAATACTTTTTGCCATTCAATTATCTATCAGGATATGGACCTAACAAGTTGTAAACCCCGGAAAAAGAAAAAGGTTAACACTTGAATATATTCCCATCATTAAGAAAACGTCAAATCCTCTTACATCATCTCAGCCGCAAATATATATTGGGAAGTACATGAGATCCAGCTCCAAGCTTTTCCCAGCCATGGATCCACAATCGTAGCAGGACACTGTAGATACTCTTAAAAAATAATTATGTTTTAAAAATAATAATAAAATATATAAATTTAAACAATTATTCATCACCGATAACGCAATAATAAATTGTCATAATAATCTCACACTTAATTTAAAAAAAAAAATTCTATTGTGATCAATTTGATTTCTGATTTTTTACCCAGTGGACAAATTCTAATGTATTTCAACAAAATTTTACTATTTACTCTTTATATATATTATGCAAGAAGAGACCCATTTATAAAATTTGTAAACATTAAAAATCTTTTTTTTATATTCCATACATTTTTTTAAAATTAATAAGTTGTTACTTAAATTTGATTGTATAATATGATAATAAAATTATAATTATAAATTTAAGAATATTATGTAATTTTATACTTTTATTATTAAAAAAATAACCTCATTTGTGGGTCAAATTTTTTACAAATGGTTATGCTTTTATGTGAAATGAAGGGATAAAATAATTTCATGTTCAAGTTCTTGTGATGTGATATATTAAGACCTCGTCGGCCATATATGGACATATATAATTCTATAAAATTATTAGAACACTAAATAAAATTTGTAATTTGCGCATAAATTTTTACTCTTTCTTATTATATGGACGGGGTGTTTGATAAAAACTGAATAAATCTGAATCTGAATGAGCTGAATCTGAATGAAAAAAATTGTTTGATAATTGACATGTCTGAAACATCTGAATGACATAATTTTATTATTTTACCCCTCTGAAAAAATTTAAAATTGTTGTAAATTTATTTAATATTACTTAATATAATAGTTAATATTTTTTTAATTTTTTAATTTTTTTAATTTTTTTTTACTCATTCAGCTGCTCATTCAGCCATTCAGCTAAAAAAATCTGACTTAGCCATTCAGCTCAATCATCTGACTGATTCAGCCATTCAGATCAAAACAAACGCACCGACCGATTCAATCATTCAACCATTCAGCTCCATTCAGCTCTAAACAAACACCTTCGAAGTACAAAATGACTTTTTAGGATTTGTTTGAAGTGACAAGACTCTTACTTTTGGCTGAAAATAGAATACCGCAAATTAAGGAGCAAGAATACAAATTAAATAGAAAAGAGAATCGGAATCAACTAAATGTTGAAGAGCTTAAATTGACAATATATATTTGTTTAAAGTACAGATCATTCGACTAAAATAGTAGTATAGTATAAAAAACTTGCCTTTAAATGAAATCGGCATAAAACGACGAAGAAAATAATGGTTAATTAATTAACCTAAAATCGTATGTACTACCATACTTAAATTCGAGTTAGCTTGTGAGTGGTTTAATCCATTTAAAGTAACGATTAGATTTTATTTTTATTTGTTTGATTCATTGTCTTTTAGTAAGATCTTTTTTTTTATTATTAAACATTGTCTTTTAGTAATATCAGTTCTCAATATATTCTTAATTTATTATTATTATTTTTTTTGATCAATATATATTCTTAATTGATTTAGTAAAAATGAAAATTAGATGCTTCATATAAGATACTCCTTATGTCGTCCTCCACTAACTACCAAAAATAAATTTTAGATCATTAAAATAACTCTAAATGGTTAAATAATTTTTTCCCCAAAATATAATATGTATATATATAAATAGCTGTTGGACATTAATTTGTATTTTCTCTTTATTAAATTAGAGATACATTTTAATTTCTTAAGTCAATTAAAATTCAAAATTCTCTACATATATGTTTAATAATAATATAAATGCTCGGACGTGAATTTTTCAGTTATAATCTCGACCGTTGATTTCTATATCGAACGATAGAGATAATGTATGCCTATTTTTTATCCATAACAAATACATGCTATGGATCATTACCCTCCAAACAAATATAATTACTATAAGTATAAAAAGATATTATTAATTACCATTTTAAAAAAAATAAATTAATTTATATCAATTTTAAATTTTAAAATTTATCAAATTGACCTAAAAAGTCCAGATATATCTCTATTTTTAATTAAAACGAATGAAGTATTATAATGGTAGACAAAGAACATGTTAAATTAGGTTTAAACAATTGTTATGCACAGAAAAATAGAAAAGAAAGGAGAAATTGAATTGAGTTTGAACATGATATGTGGATTAAACCAAAAGCACACGCAAATCTAGAATTATAGTGACTAATTCCTAACATGGGTGGGTCCCTAGTCCCCTCCCCTTAAAGCATCTTTCTCGATCCCACAGATCATAAATCTTATGTTATCAATGCATAAGCTAAAGCTGTCTTCTTAATATCCCAAACAAAAACTGAATAGAGTTTGACACTTGATGCAAAAGTCTCATGGCAGCATTACTACTCTAAGAAATATTATCTTGTGGCTATAAACCATAAGATTGTATTGTCTAGCTTACTTAACTTTAAGGCGCGTATTTAGCAATTTTATCCCTCAAATTTACATTAATTTAGTACATACATACTCAACAGTAGAGCTGGCAATTTTCAACCCAACCCATCAACCCCGTCCATTAAATAAATAAAAATTATTCATTTACTTACAAATGGTTCTCGGGCTAAAAAAATATTACGAAATTTAACTAAAACACGAAAAATAATTTATATGTCCATTAATTTTATGACGAATACGGATTGCAACTCACGTAGAATTGTAAACGATAAAATAAAACTTTAATAATTGAATATCTTCTTTACACTCTTATATCTCATGTATTCATATACATCGGTATTAGATATCGACATAAAATTGTCGGCATATATGACAACACTCTTCTCAAATAAATATTAATCATCCTTTAAACATGGATTAGAATTAGATTGAATTCGAAGGGATATGTTAAATTGAAGTAGGGAAATCCGAAAGTGTCAGTCACACGCAGTGATTGCAAGTAAGAGTTAAAATTAAGTGTAATGATGAAATATTGAATTTGAAGTGCTATCATATCATTTTGTTTGTTGTTATTAAGTTCCAAAGAAAAGAAAAGGGACCCTTTCTCTTGTTGAGAAAGAAAACTGTTTTGCTTTCTTTCCGAAAATGGAGTAGGATGGAAAATGACTCAACATCCTAGAATTGAGGAATAATAATAATAATAATGGATGTGATTAGATGGGGGTTAGTAGCTAATGATCCATCTCAATCTAAACTTTTTCATATAATAATGTCAATATAAAAACAATTACTCCCTTCATTCTATAAAAAAAAAATTGAATTACAAATTTTACAAACTTTAAGGATATATTTTATTACAAGTTTACCTGTAAATTTATTGACGATTTAATGTAGCTGCGATAGTATTATAATGAAATTGTGACAATAAACTTACCGACATTATGTCATTTAAAAGATTTGAAATTGTTTTTTTTTAACAAAATAAAACTCCTTTTTTAAAAGGAAGGGAGTATATTGGACTACCAAGTACTAGCAACTTGTAATTGCTATTTTTGTTGGAAAAGGCTCGGCCCTAACCACATGCTCTAGCTTTCCTATTTGTGGCTATAACATCATTCATTAGGGAGTATTTTCATAATTTGGATTTGGCTACTTTATCTTGGCTTGGACCATGAAATTATATAGAAGCCACGAATCTGTGACCTACCTAATCAACGCTTTCTTTATACTTTGCCATGTTCAATCACTTCACAATCTTTGTCTAATTTATGGATAAGATATCCCACTGTTCATATCTTGTCCGCGAACCACTTCAGTAGTTCAATTTAGGTCACTGATTATTAACATTGAAAAGTAGGTCCCTTGGGGTGCATACCCACTTCTAAACAGACTTTGTTCAATTCAGTCGTCTTTTTCTTTTCCTTTTTTCAATTTAATTTAATGTGATTTTTTCTTTATTATTGATTATAAACCGTTTTAAAAAATAATGAAAAAAAAACATTTAAACTAGTAAAAAAGTAAAGTGTTTGATATTAAAGAAATTAATTATCACTTATTTCAAGATAAATAAAGTTTAGAGGAGAAACGGATGAAACTATTAAAATAATTAAGAATAAATTTGCAATATATTTAATCAAATCTAATTATTAAATGTTGACAAATAATAATAAGCACTAAATTAGTACTTATTATTTTTACACAATATGATTATAAGCAATTTTTAAAAATCAAATTACCAAACACTTTATACTTTTTAAAACTGATTATATTCTAAGAGTGTAAATTACATTCATTTCACACAATTTCTAAAACTTGAAAACTTGAAGTGCAATTTGGCTAAGGAATTTGGTCATAAGCAAATTGGGGCCGGAGAAAAAAATCATGATCTACTGTTATAGAGAGAGAGGGAAAGAGAAGAGAGGAGATGAGAGAAGAGAGGAGGGGTAACAATGTAAATGACCGTGCTCCTTATTTTGAAAAAGCTTGGCTCATTCTTTTTTCTTTTTTTTAAAGAGCCAGAGACAAATTTTTATCAAACAAGAAGGCTCTATGCGAAAAAGGTGATGCCAAAAAGAGCTAAAAAAGTGTCTGTCAGACACCCGTAATCAAAGAGTTCTACTAAAAGACTAGTTTTATTTCAAAGTAGTTGAAAATTTAAACCAAATGATTACTGTAGCAAAAAACTTGGTTGCTCGGCATTCATCAAATGGCTGATGAGTGGCGTTAATAGCCCCCACCACAAACCCGAGCCTCGGTCACTTCTATCAACATGACAAGTAAATTCCTTGCAACAATGATCCACTGGCAAAATATCTATTTGGTTGAATTTAACAAGTCTCATTTGCATTCCCAAAATCCAAATCCGTTCAATACCTCTGAAAATAGACTAACATGTGTACTTCATTGAAAATGAAGTTACCATAACAAAATAAGTATTTTTTGCAGCCAAGTAATAGCCAAAGCAGTGATATCAAGCTGACAATAAGCTTTCACCAGTTGTCTCCAGCAACCATTTTGCTGCATCACTGAAAAATTCAAGGACGAACATAATCTCTGGATTGAATAACATCACTTGGTGGTCCTAAATAGTATCTACCCAATGTCTACAGGGAAAATCCAACCCGCAACCAAACTCATTCAGTTCATGCCTGCAAACATCAAGGTATGCCAAAATAAGTAAAAAGTGTTGCACAGAAAAAGGAAACATAAACCTACGCGCCCAATGCTCTCAAATTGTCTTTGCTATTAACTTGCATTACTTTGAGAACTTTGAAACACTGCAGATTTTACTTTTAAATTTTGCAAGTCAAAGAATCTCTATTGAGGGCAATCTCATTTTGTTATGTATCATTACTTTGCAAAGCTTATTCATGCACTTGCCTTGTTAGCGATGTTGTTGGAAAGCCAATCCAGCCCTTCATAAAGACCCTCCCCTGAGGTGGCACATGTGCTCTGGATGTACCTGAAGATGGACCACAAAATCAAATAAGCCTCAATAGTTTTTAATTTTTCTTCGGCAGAGGAACAATATATTTATCTTCAATCTATATATAGATGGTTAGTTTTTGTTTTAAAACCATGTTACCATCCATCTTGACCGACATTGCTAGGCAACCTGTCTGATACAACCAAACCCTATGTGACAATTTGCAGAACCAAGCTTCCAACATCAAGAGGTTCAAATAGATTTAATAGAAATGTTTCCTCTTCATGGACTACAAGTTTAATTATTGTTTTATTAAAAAAAAATATGGTTTCAATAAGCTGCAAGTTAACCAAAATGAAGTTTTACCAGTGACGTTGACGGAGAGAATGAAGACCAAGCTTGTCTGTTATCTCCGCAGCATTCATTGCATTGGGCAAATCTTGTTTGTTGGCAAAGACGAGCAAAACAGCATCTCTGAGTTCATCCTAGAACCACATTAAAATATATATTTTAGTTTCTAAAAGCTCTGCTTCTTCATCCCTCCTGTCCTACTAATAAAATGATAGAAAACATATGACTAACGACTGTAAGAAGGTGATAAGAAGTGTACGCCAATCATAGTGGTCATCGACTCGTCATGAAGACAACACTAACTTTGACTCCCAATAATGCATACAAAGGCCAAAAATATAAACAACACCTGCTGATGTAAGTGACCAACTTTTTAGCAATGATGCAGATAAGGCAAAAGAAAATAAAAATATATAATAAATGTAGCCCAAACTATGAGGGAAATGACAGCTGCTTTTCTAGAGTAATTATACCCTCTGCAAAGCTGGTATGCAACAAAAGATCCTCTTTTTTGGGGGCAGTAGATAAGGGTTGAGAAGCAGATGTAACAACAAAGAAGAGACGCAGGTATTAAAGAGCACACTCTTCATATAGCAGCATGAAACATATAAAATTTATTTCTGATTCTTTTTGTATTAATCTTTCGGCTACCTTGGTAGTATTTTATAAACTGCCACATGATGCCAGGCATTGAAAGGATTAGACTGCTACATTTGTGCGTTTTGACCATGGGGTGCTACACCCACCTCATAGCACCAGATTTTCTTTCATTAGAACTTACAGAGAAACAGATTATCTTATCACAAAGGGTTCAGATTTAAGTACACATTCAAACAGAAGGCAAAAAGGTCTAACGTCCAAAGCTATACAGCATTTCGATTTTTACAAGTGGAAGAGAAAAAGAGATAAAAAAAAATAATAAAAAAAAGAAAAAAAAAGAAAAGGGCTTGTATGTGGCCTGCATATACCGTATCTGTAGTCTTTACAAATAAAGAAGATGACAATGTAGCACTCGCTAATAAATAAAGAATAATAAGTAGAAAGAGTACATTGCTTCCTTCTAAATGGCGAAGAGAGAGGAGAGAAACCTGATTGACACATCAATCAGCTCAATTCAAATCCCTATGCCTACATCATTTTGTCAAACGGATGATGATAACTCTCCTTTTCACGCCATTATTAACTCGTATATTCAAATCCTACTTCGAGTTCTTCCTAATTATGAAAGAATGATTCTTTGCAGAAAGACTTATCCTTAACAGACTGTCAAAAAAATAAAACATGAATTCCTGGTTTATAGAGAAATTTTCTTCAACCAACCTTACCCTAAATAACCTGCTCTACCCATCTAACGCAAGTACAGCATAAACTAATTCGTAAACTTTTTTAAATGAAATGTATGTGGAACATATTGTATATATCGCCTAGTCTGTATCTAAAATTTCTTAGCTCAACGACTCAGCATCTCAATGGAACACACCTGCTTAAATAAATAAAAAGGACAAGACGTGTATGAGGGCGTATCAGAAACTCAGAAGCATACATCCTCTCACTAGCAACCAGACACCAAATTAAATTAGTATAGAAGACCATAAGTTTCATTAAACTCTTCTTTTCTCTGTAAGATTACGATCTGATAAGAAACAATACGCATAAATAATCATTTTTTCAAACAGCACGTCCCATAATCCTAATGAAACAACATATTTCTATAGTATTTGCAAGTGAAGGAGACAATATAGAACAGAATAGTTTTGAGGACTTCCCAGAGAAGAAAAATAAGTTCACCAAAATAAGAATAAAACAGTAAATGGCTTAAAATAATGAAGGGGAAACTTCTTAAAAGTTTGAAGATTCTCGTAGTGCAAATAAGATTATATAAAAAAGATGCCAAACATTGTGTATGGAAAAACTATGATATGCAAACGGGCAGGCCGAAGCAGAAAGAAACACAAATTAGAAATAGTCGTAGCAATCAACTCTAGGGATGCCAAATGGCACTAGCTATCAAGTAACTCTTCAAGAGAAACACATGGCATACACAATTTCCGCCATATGTTCTGCCGCTGTTTGACCCAGATAGTTGTGCTACTATAGGGAACAAATCTGTAGCTATCTATTAGAGGTTCGATGAGATAGTCCAACGGAAAATCCAAATTTACTTCATGATCACGCAAAGTGGGAAATGAACAGCACAGTCAAAGGGTGAATACCTCATTCAACATCCTATGCAACTCATCCCTTGCCTCAACAACTCTATCTCTGTCATTGCTATCCACCACAAAGATAAGACCTTGTGTGTTCTGGAAGTAGTGCCTCCACAGGGGACGGATCTGCAAATTAAACAAAAAAAAACATCAATCTCACATAACAAACATACGAACTGAAATGAGAATGTATAAGAGGATTCAACAATGATAACACTTTCAGGCATGTGGTTCAATAGAGTAATAAGTAACCAAGAGGCATCCCTTCCTTGTTTGTTGGGTTGGTTCACACGAGCACAAACAAGCAAACAAGAAAACAGTATACATCTCAAAACCCCCTGGTTTGCATTTGAGTAAAAATAAACTAGGATTTATTTGTATTCTGTCGTAAGAACAATATAATTAGACTAATATTATAGTATATATTATGATTCAGTGATGTTCACTGTTATCAAGTCGTCGCCTAGGCATCCAGTCGGTACATTTTGGGAAGTCGTTTAGGCGACTTGGTTGGAGGGGAGAAAGGCGACAGCTCAGCCAACGACTCGAACGACTTGGACGATTTGCTCGCGACTTGGACGACTATATGACTAAGCGGTCGACTTGGACAGAGTGGGTTTGGTTCGACCCGAAGCTTAACTGGGTTAAAAAAAAGAGTAAAGTTTGATTCGACTGATCTTAAATCTAATCCGATCGCGACTTCGGAAGAGCAGAAAGGGAGAAACGAGTCGCAAGAGCAGAGAGGGAGAAACGAGTCGTAAGAGCAAGAAAGGGGACTCACCTGCCAACTGCTGAGGCATTGACTTCCGGTATGCTTCCTCTTTCCTTTTCTTCCACTCTTCTTCTTCTTCTCTTCTTCAGTTCTACTCTTCTACTCTTCTTCTATACTCCCTTCTTTTCTTCTTCTCTTCTCCGAGACTCCGACTCGTTTTTTTTTTTTCTCCCTGCTCTGCTCTATTATGCACTTCTGCTGCGTACTATTATGGTCTATGGGTCTGCTGGGCTAGTGGGCTGCTCTTAATTTTTTGTTTAGTGGGCTGCATACTATGGTTTATGGGTCTGATTTGCACTGGTTGTAGTATTCTTGTAGGTTATTTTTTCATAGCAGCCCAATTCTCATTGTAATTTTGCAATTTGCAGGTCCAACTCTTTTGGAATTTGGACAAATCAAATAAAAATAAATATATTTGTTGTTTCAAGAAAATAAAAATAATATTAGCAGTAGTAGGAAGAAGAAAAAAAATAAAAATAAAAATAAAAGATCGTTTAACAAACTGATGCAATTCAAATGAATGTGTTGATTGGAATGTAATTAATTATTAACTAATGCAGTTCAAGGAAAATAAAAATAATATTAGCCGTAGCAGGAAATTGGAATCTAATTAATTATTAAATAATGCAGTTCAAAGGAATGTGTTGATTTTTTTTTGTTGAATTTGCTGCTTAGTGGTTATGAATGTGATGTGATGTTGCTAGTTTGTGTAATTGTATTTTGTAGATAATAAAATTATCCATTTTGACTTAATCTTGTTCACTTCTTGTTGTGATTTGATATACTACAACCTTCATTATGAATATGGTAAATCATTAGAAAAATAAATATATCAATATTCATATAAATATTAAATATATATAATTTTATTCGTATAAAATTTACATCGTTAATGACTTGTCGACTTGTGAACGACTAATCGGGCACCTTGTCGCCTAAGCGCTTAAGCTCCCGACTGTCACCTCGCCTTGTTAACTATGGTGATGTTCAATATTTTTTTGGCTATATATTTGTTTAGTGATAGATACAGCGTTGAAGTAGCAAAATGTGGATGCAAGCACATAATAACGAATATATTATAAGATTAATTTCGTAAATCATACAGAGGTTTATCTTCAATTCTACTCTCGATAGTATGCAGAAAAACAACTTATTTTTCATTTTTCTAACTGGTAACATCATAACGTAATACTTTCTGGCTCATTAATAATAACCTTTTATGTATTACACATAATGTATAAATAAGGATTATAGGCTTTATACTACGAGAGAATCTTATTATTTTTGCAAATAGTTTTGACAGATTACTCAATTATTCTGCATAATTCAGGAACAAAATTAACATCAAATAACACTAGAAACCCTTTGCCAATTAAATTATGTTTACTGGAAAACCTAGTACTAGTGAGTCAAGACTCTATAATCAAAATTCTATATACAAAAATTACGAGGAAAAAAATAAGTGGGATTCCATTCAATTTCATTAGCTTCACTTTATAGCAGCAGAAGACTTTTTTATTTAAATGAAACCAACAAAAGAAGTGGACAAAAAAAATGCATACCTTATCTTGACCACCAACATCCCAAACAGTGAAGCTAATGTTCTTGTATTCCACAGTCTCAACATTAAATCCTGCAAGCATTGACATCTTTCTGGTAAAAGATTGAAAATCGAATGGTTGTAAACAAGATGTTATGCAGAAAATAATTGTGAAACCATGAAATAATCAAATAGGAGCTAAACTAGGATAGTACAATATGTTATTGGAATGAGGAACTCTAAACTCAAATCATTGTTACCTTTTTCTTTTACTTTTTGATATGCATCAATGTTAATCTTAACAGCAATGAGTAACCTAAATAAGATGGCTTCTTAGTAAGTTAGTAGTAAACAATTAAAATTTAAATAACTTATAATCCTATCAGTAAGTTCTTCAAAATTCAAACAAAACTAGATTGTTGGCATAGTGTTTCTTTCTTTGGCATCCAATCCAATAATGTGAATCGCGCAGCTAACCTTTTCTGTTCTTGAAACACACAGAATAAAGTCACACCTTTTTTCTTCTCTTTCTGTTTCTTTTTGGTTTTTCCCAATCCCACATAATTGGATGTTCTAAAATACAAAGGCCCCAAACCATACCACGTGCCACCACCAATTTTGTATAACCAAACTTGAAATCTACCATGTTGTCGAAAGTAAATGCTACTCCATTTGCATTCAGTATTGCCGTAATATTTGTGCTTGTTAAGGGACTTACTGCCATTCGTGGCTAAGATTCCCTCTCTAATTATCTTCTCTATGAATTTGCAGTATTTCTGACTTTTCAACTAAGACAAAAAGTCTCTTCCAATAATTGAATATCTTAATTAAATAAAGCATTGTGATAACATATTCAGGACATCCACTGTAACCTTTATTAAGTACCTCTATGATACAAGCTAAAAATACAGGGATGCCTTCTATGGCAATTTAGATTAGTGTATCTATAGCAGCATGAAAACTAGCAAAACCATGACATCACTCACACTGAATAGAATAAACACCACCATGGGAATTGACATCAATGGAACAGCAGTAACAATCATTAAGTAATAGCAACCCCATGTTAACTGCAGAAGCAACACTCATGTATCCTTGGGGAGAGGGGGGTGGGGGGGGGGGGGGAACACACCTATAGTAGGGATTGTTGTGACAATTTCTCCAAGCTTGAGTTTGTACAAAATGGTGGTCTTACCAGCAGCATCAAGACCTACCATCAGAATGCGCATCTCTTTCTTCGCAAATAGCCTGCTGAACAGCTTTGTGAAAGACAACCCCATGTTTCTTGTACCTCAGCTGCTTATAACTCGCTCAACACTGAGACAGAAATACAGAATCAGCACATTGAGAATTTTTCTGCATGTCAAACTATGAAGATGATAACAAGGATAACATTCAAAATTCAGGATTCTTCTAATGCTTAATAACATAACATATACTATATAAATCAATCCTGACAAAATCAAGCTATAAGATATGAAATGGAACACAAACCTTTTCATGAATCTGGACATTAGTCATAAAATATATCAGAACATAAATCAAAACAATAAATTCAGCAGATTCATTTGGTGGTTACGACTTAAATTCAGCCACAAACAATACAAAAACACAAATAATTGAATACAGATCGCAACAGATAGATGATGAATGTTCGCTGAACAGAAACAATCGGAACATAAACAATCAAAGCATACGTGCGTATATATACAAGATATATAATTGATTTCATTGTACCAGTCAAAATCAGCAGAGATCTGACATGCGTTAACAACGTACGCGTATGCTATGAAATGCAAGGTAAAAATATACTGTGCGTACAGAGAAATGAGTTTACCTCTTGAAAACTTCGCCTGAAGAATCCACTGAGAATTGATTTCAAGATAAGAGAAAAGAGATCCGCGGGTTTTGAGCGACGTGAATCTCTCCTTTCTATTCGTAATTTAACCTGACGAAAGTAACCACGGTTAAGTTCCAAAATTATTAAATGATGATAAACTAAAACGTCATCAAAAATGGACCAATTTTCATATAATTTTATAAAGCAGTACTCCCTCTATTCTAGAGATATAATTTTAACAATTGAGCTCAAATCATAATATATTGAATTTTAAAATTATTATGACACATATAAATTTAGAATGAAATAAATTTTATAATTAATAATTTTTGTTATATACTAAACAATCATAATTATTATATCAACTAAAATAAAATAAATTCACAACAATTTGAAATTTAATATGTCGTTGTTTAACTTTAAAAGTTAAGTTGTATATCTAATTTTAAAACAGAAGGAGTATCTATTACTGTACTTGGAAAAAAAACATTTCAAATATTAAATTTAGAATTAAAAAAAAGCTTTATTTTGAATGGAAAAATAAGACAATTGTTGCCAAATCATATCAAAAAAAAAATATCAAAAAACTAAGGTAGATATTTGCTATTTTCCTCGTCTTGATTTTAGACTTTTTATATAATTTTAGATGAGTGATGCTATGGATCTCAAAAAATATCTTAAATGATGCGTCATTGTACTATTGATTGAGTAAATCTCATGTGATTGACTATACTACTAAATATTATTAAAACATTCAACATGTTATTTGAAACAAAAATAATAATAATAATAAATTGAGGCCTTAGCCATTACTCATTTTAGATAGGTGTATAGCCCGTGTTGATAATTTAAAAAAGAATGATGTTAGGGGGTTTTAATTTGTTTATCTCAAAAAATGTCTTAAATGATATGTCACCGTAATATTGGTCAATAGGTAAATCTATGTAATTGACTATGTCATAAATTATAACAATGTTATGTCACTCGAGACTAAAAATTTGAGATCCCTAACATTACTTTTAAAAAAATATGGAGCTCAGATATCCCAATAAGATATATACTCATGTGTAAATTTAATTACTTGTTCTGTACAACAAAATTACAGAGATGATATTATGCTTTGAATATAGATTCACATATTTCAAACTATATAGTAAATTTAATTACTTGTTCTATACAACAAAATTATAAAGATGATATTATGCTTTAAATATAGATTCATTTATTTCAAAATATGTACTATTAATTCTGACTTTTTAAGATAATTTGAGATATTTTTATATTTAAATTTGACATGTATTCATTTAATTTTAAACAATACATTTATGAAGTTTTGAATTCATTTAAAAATTATAACTAATTATAAATGTTATTATTTAAAAAAAAAATGAACCCTAAAAACTTTAATTTTAAAAAACTTAAATTGATATTATAAAATCAAAATGAATTATATATTTTTTTAATAGAAATAGTACAATTATTTAGGCTTTTTGAGTAATACCAAAAAATATTTTAACATGTACTCTTTTTGTCCAAATTATAATACGAGTATTGACATTTGAAAGTTATTTTAACATAATTTTAAATTGAGATTATTCAATAAGTAATATGATACTGCAAGAGTAAAAATGTGACGCCCCCAAATTCGGGTCTCCAAATACCCGGATCTGGTCATCACGATCCAACACAATCTTCACCTTTACAACATATGATATCTAAAAGTGCGGAATATAATAAACATAAGTTGTTCATATAAGGTGTTACTAGTCCCAGAATACAATTAACCTTAATCAAGTACATCAACCCATACCCTAAGTAACTATTAGGGTTTAAATTACATGAACAGTAATTAAATTACACATGATTATAAAGTCTGCTACAAGGAATCTATTGTTTCATCTTTTCTTTTCCTTTGTTCTTCCCTGAAGTCTCGGGTTTCGCTGCAATAAAGTCATGATATAGCAAGAATGAGCAACGAGTTTGCCCAGCAAGTTTAAAGTACAACAATAAAGATATATCATGATGAAGGGATGATAAAAAGGGATTTCAACAATAGAATAAATCAGAAGCAAGAACAATAAATGCTTTTAGAACAATTGATAGTCAAATAGACTTTGAACGATAACTTCCAGAGGAGTCAATAGCTGGTTGACCCTCTGGTTACTGGCTACAGAATAACGTACTTGAGGGGATCAGCCTCGCGTACCCTATGTATATGCATAACATTTAATTCTGCTGTTTGTACCTTATATACGGTACGTGGGGTACTCCCCTATAAATAAAGGGGTGTTCATACAGTCTAAGAATCCTTACCATTGATTGGTTCGGATAGCTTTTATAAATTCTCACATAATTGTCTGACCGAACAAGGGTTCAGACTTAACCATGAATGGTTTATAAATTCCTGAATTTAAATATACGAATTTCAAATGCTCGAATGTGAATGTCAATAAATATACAGATGTGGAATAATTTTAAAAGAAATTAGACCACTTAAAACGTGCTCGGAAATAAGATTCAAGCTTAAAGAATAACTTGCAACGATATATACCTTTTTGCACGGATTAAAACAATGCATCAGGTTTAAAAGCTTACTCAAGGTAACAGTTGAGTAAAAAGAAACTTGCATTCGGTATATTGAAGAAGTACAGTTAAAGAACTTACTCAATGAAAAAAATTGAGTAAGAAGAACTTGCAACAATGTAAGAAGTTTAGGGTTAGGAACTTGCCTGTTTGCTCAGCTACAGATATAGTTTAGCTTTAATTAATAGATCTCGAGTGACCTATCATTGGGTAAAATCGATTTATCAATTAACAGTTGTATATTGGCACCTCTTACTATACCTTTTACTCAACAGGTAAAATTCATCATCTATATTTAAGTACTAATTAACATTAGCTAAACGGAAATTGATTGATGATCTTTAGCTATATAAAAATAATTGTTAGCTAATCATGATTACTATTCTTGAGGGTTCAGATTATTACCCTTATTGTCCCTAAATATGGGTCAACAATCTTTATTTATTATTAGAATAATAAATTCATCATGGTTTAATGACAACTAACTAATAGTTGGTTACTTATTTAATTACACTTAATTACTATTTACTATTAATAAAATAATCTTTAAGTGTTTATCCTCATTATTTAATAAGAACCAAAATAAAAATCAGCTTATTAATCCCCCTTAATCATCATTCCATTGATGATTAAGTACTTACCATCCTTATTATTTCGTAACTTAATTATTATTATTATTAAATAATAATTAAATACTTAGTACCTTTATTTACTATTTAATAAATAATAAATAATTATTTTATTAACTTTATTCATATTTAATTATTATTATTATTAACTAATAATAATTAAATATTTATTATCTTTATTTATTATTTATTAATAAATAATAAATAATTATTTTATTAACTTTATTCATATTTAATTATTATTATTATTAACTAATAATAATTAAATATTTATTATCTTTATTTATTATTTATTAATAAATAATAAATAATTATTTTATTAACTTTATTCATATTTAATTATTATTATTATTAACTAATAATAATTAAATATTTATTATCTTTATTTATTATTTATTAATAAATAATAAATAATTATTTTATTAACTTTATTCATATTTAATTATTATTATTATTAACTAATAATAATTAAATATTTATTATCTTTATTTATTATTTATTAATAAATAATAAATAATTATTTTATTAACTTTATTCATATTTAATTATTATTATTATTAACTAATAATAATTAAATATTTATTATCTTTATTTATTATTTATTAATAAATAATAAACAATTATTTTATTAACTTTATTCATATTTAATTAATATTATTATTAAATAATAATAATTAAATATTTATTATCTTTATTTATTATTTATTAATAAATAATAAATAATTATTTTATTAACTTTATTCATATTTAATTATTATTATTATTAAATAATAATAATTAAATATTTATTATCTTTATTAACTTTATTCATATTTAATTATTATTTAAATACTAATTTAAATATTTATTATCTTATTTATTATTTAAATAATAAATAATAAATTTATAAGTGCATTATTAGTTCAAATAATAACCACTAATTAAACCAACAGCAGTACATTTGAGTATTATTAGATATTAATTATAATAAATCATTAAGCTTCATTTGTTATCTGTTTGAATAAACTAATGAATTGGACAACCAATTTGTAAAATAATTCAATCATTGCATAATATTATTAACGGTAACAATATTATTTATTCCTTCCTGCCAAAATCAACAGCCACTATATCACAATACTGTCACAGGCTCCTGTAATCCTACTTCAAGCTAACCAGAGTTATTATCCAACACAAAAAAATTCCCAACCGATTCATGACAACACTGGTTTTAGTTTTTATGAATGATCAAATATTATCACATAATAATCCAAGTTCGATTTGCCTATGAACAATAATGTTGACAGACACTTAGCACCAGAATGGAACACAACTGATTCAACAACCAAATAATTCCATACACAGGTTTCCCAAAATAAAGCCAAGACAGTTAAATGGGTTACAGGAATAAACATCCCAATACAGAGCAACCATATACTAATTACAGTATTATAACCCAGCAAAATCGGCAACTACACCGAACGCAATAGCAACAAAATTCGACTGCTGGAATGAAGGAAATTTACACAGCAACACAAACCATATCCTAATCTAAAATTTTCCAAAAATACAACCCAATACAGAGAGTAATTTTGCTAATACAGAGGACAACCATTTCCAGTTTAAAGGAAAAATCAAACCCAGTATATAGGATCAATTATACCTTCGTATTTGGTCGGCACTGTGATTACTCCTAGCTGCTGCTCTCCTCCTTCTCCCACAGTACACAACCCAACCACTCATTCACAATAGCCTTCCCCTGTTCCCTCTTCTCTCTGTATCTTCTCACAAGCTGAAACCCTAGCTCCTAATTTGGGAATTCTCTCAATCAAAGGAAATCGGCAGTTTTGGCTTATGGTTTAGGGTTCAATTTATAGACGAAATTTTTTTACCCAAATATTGGGCAATACCCTACCTGGCCAAGTTATTAACCGTCGGTAGGGAGAGAGAAGCTGCCGACCCGATGTCAACTCAACCACTGAACCGCCGGCAGCTCGTTGAGCCGTGTGCGCTCACAGGTCAAATCGCTGCGCTTAACAATCCTTTGGTCCGTCCGTGGGTTGCTCGCTCGCTGGTCGTTCTCAGTCGCGTCGCCGGTCCCCTCAAACCATCACGCTGTCACACCAACCCCATCACGCCGAGCTGTCGCCCACTTTTCCCCCTTCACTTCTCTCCGTTCGACTGAGGCTAGGTCTGGGTCGAGAGGCTAGGGCTTAAAACCCCTTCTCTTGCTCTGCCGTCGATTCCCCCTCTTCTTGACTGATTTCCCAAATTGATTGCTCGGTTGAACCCTATAACCGGTCTCCCCACTTTGCTTACCAGTTGCCCCAAATTAAAGGAAATGAACTCAACCCGCTATTTTGAGTTCACCCGACTGAACACAAAAGAAACAAAATGGGCTCAGCCTATTGATTTAATTTCATAAGACTATCCAGCCCATTTGGTCCGGCCCAACGGAAAATAAGTGGGAATTAGGCTCAGTTCATTTAGGATTTGGGTCCAATCCAAAAATAAATAGAAGGAAATGGCTAATCCCTTATGAGAGAAAGGTGGCCCAATTAAATTAACAACATTATATTTCTAGTATTCAATTTAGATAACTAATTTCATTAATTACGTATTTAAGATATTTGTTTCCAATAATACCTCATTCGATTTATTTAATCCAATAATAGTGAAACGAATTTATTAATTAAGTTTTCTTTCAAATCTCTTGCAAATTAAATCTTAGGGTTACTCACAAATTTAAATCACACTACTAATGAGCCCCTTTTTAATGCAAGAAAATTATTGGACCGTATAATTATAGTTAAATAATAATTCTCACGTGGATCCAATTAAAATTCATTAGAATTATATAAAGTGAATTTTATTTATCAAAATAAATTTGATACAATGTTTTAAAAATTCCCTGGACATTACATCCTCTCCCCCTTATAAAAATTCCGTCCTCGGAATTTCAATCTAAGGTCACTCAAACAACTGAGGGTAATTTGCTCTCATTTTCTCTTCGAGCTCCCATGTAGCTTCTTCCACCGCGTGGTTCCTCCAGAGAACTTTAACCGAATGAATGATTTTATTCCTCAGCTTCTGCTCTTTTCTATCCAGTATTTGAACAGGAACCTCCTCGTACGATAAATCCCGTTCGACTTGAATTGGTTTCATAGGAAATAACATGTTTGTAATCTGGCTTATAAGGTCGCAACACTGACACATGAAACACGTTGTGAATGTGCTCAAGCTCAGGATGGTAATGCTACCTCGTACGCCACTTCGCCGATCCGCCTCAAAATTTCGAACGGTCCTATGAACCTAGGGCTCAATTTACCCTTCTTCCCAAAACGAATCTTTCCTTTCCAGGGAGATACCTTCAGGAATACAAAACTTCCAACTTCAAAGTCTCGTTTCTGGCGATGTAAGTCGGCGTACTTCTTTTGGCGATCCTGGGCTGCTACTAACCGTTGTCTTATTACTTTAACGATCTCCACGGTTTGCTGTACCAATTCCTGGTCCCAACAATCTCCGTTCACCAACTTCATCCCAACACAACGGCGTTCGACACTTTCTTCCATACAATGCTTCGTACGGTGGCATACCAATGCTAGCATGGTAACTATTATTGTAGGCGAACTCTACCAGCGGCAAGTGATCGTCCCAGCTACCACTTAAGTCCATCACAACTGCTCGGAGCATATCCTCTAGAGTCTGGATTGTTCGCTCACTCTGACCATCAGTCTGGGGATGATATGCCGTACTCATTCTTAACTGTGTTCCCAGTCTCTCCTGCAGACTTCTCCAAAAATTTGACGTGAAGCGCGGATCCCTGTCAGACACAATAGATACCGGCACTCCATGTCGTGATACTATTTCCTTCACATAAAGTTTTGCCAGCTGTTCCAATTTGTACCTGATCTTGATCGGTTAGAAAGTGGGCAGACTTGGTCAAACGATCTACGATCACCCAGATGGCGTCTAGACCCTTTTGCGTTGTTGGCAGTCCCACCACAAAATCCATTGTGATGTGTTCCCACTTCCATTCGGGAATCTCTAAGGGTTTGCAACAATCCGCTCGGCCGTTGGTGCTCCGCCTTGATCCGTTGACAAGTTAAACACCGGCTGACGAATTCTGCAACTTCCCCTTTCAAATGCGGCCACCAATAATGTTGACGAAGATCTTGATACATCTTGGTGCTACCCGGATGTACCGAAAATCTCGTGTTATGGGCCTCCTGTAAAATTTCTTCCCTTAAGTCTGGTACATAGGGTATCCAGATCCTTCCCTCGAATCTCAGCAATCCTGCGCTGTCAATCTTATATTTCGAGGCTTTTCCTTCCGATAACTGTTTCTTAATGTCAATACATTCCTCGTCAAATTCTTGAGCCTCATGTATCTTATCCAATAGAGTTGGACCTACCGTCACGGCGAACACCTTTTCGTCCACCTCCATTGGAAACCTAACTTCCAGCTCCAGACGTTCGAAGTCTCGTATCAATTCCTCCTGGACTGTCAGCTGCATCAATTTCACCTTGCCTTTTCTACTCAAGGCATCAGCCACCACATTTGCCTTGCCCGGATGGTACAGAATTTCACAGTCGTAGTCCTTGATCAATTCTAACCATCGGCGTTGCCTCATGTTCAGCTCCTTTTGAGTGAAGATATATTTCAGACTTTTGTGATCTGTATATATCTCACACTTCTCCCCATATAGGTAGTGCCTCCAAATCTTCAAAGCGAACACCACCGCGGCTAACTCCAGGTCATGAGTCGGGTAACCCTTCTCATAATCTTTCAGCTGACGTGATGCGTACGCCACGACCTTGCCGTGTTGCATCAGTACACAGCCAAGACCCTTGTGTGACGCGTCGCTATACACTACAAAACCCCCAGTGTTGTCTGGTAAGGTCAACACTGGTGCTTGGCTGAGTCTCTTCTTCAACTCCATGAAACTCTCCTCACACTTCTCCGACCAAACAAACTTGACTGTTTTCCTGGTGAGATTGGTCAACGGCGATGCTATCTTTGAAAAATCCTGGATGAATCTCCGATAGTATCCCGCTAATCCCAAGAAGCTCCGGATCTCTGTCGGCGTCTTCGGCTGTTCCCAGTTGATAACTGCTTCTACCTTTGCTGGATCCACCGAAACACCATTCTTGTCTATGACATGACCCAGAAACTGTACCCTCTGCAACCAAAACTCACACTTAGAAAACTTCGCATACAACTTCTCCTTCCTGAGGGCTTCTAATACAATCTTCAAATGTTCAGCATGCTCCTCTTCTGTCTCCGAATACACCAAAATGTCATCAATGAATACAACTACGAACTTGTCCAAGTACGGTTTGAACACTCTGTTCATCATATCCATGAATGCTGCTGGTGCGTTCGTCAATCCAAAAGACATTACCAGGAACTCGAAGTGCCCATAACGAGTCCTGAATGCAGTCTTCGGGATATCTTCCTGCCTCACCTTTAGCTGATGGTAGCCTGTTCTTAAGTCGATCTTTGAAAAGTACTTCGCTCCCTTGAGTTGATCGAACAGATCGTCAATTCTAGGAAGTGGATACCTATTCTTAATCGTAACTTTGTTCAACTCCCGATAGTCGATACAAAGCCTCATTGAACCGTCTTTCTTCTTTACAAACAGAACTGGCGCCCCCCATGGGGACACACTCGGTCTGATATAACCTTTATCTAACAACTCCTGCAGTTGCACCATCAATTCTTTCATCTCTACAGGTGCCATTCGATACGGCGGCTTCGATATTGGCGCGGTTCCCGGTGCCAAATCGATAACGAACTCAGTTTCCCTGTCCGGCGGCAGCCCCGGAAGCTCTTCGGGAAAAAACATCGGGGAAATCCCTCACGACTGGTATTTGGCTTATCTCACCCCCGACCTGGCGAGTATCAATCACATGGGCCAAATAGCACACGCAACCTTTCTTAAGTAATCTCCTCGTTTGCATCATAGTAAGACAGCAAGATTTCCTGGGTGACTTACTACCGTTAAAAGACCACCTTCGACTTGTTAGGAGTCTTCAGGTGTACACACTTTTCTTTACAGTCAATAACTGCCCCGTGGGTCGATAGCCAATCCATTCCCAGGATTACATCAAACTCTCCCAGCCGAATTGGAATCAAATCCACATTGAGCTTAAATCCTCGCAATTCAACACAGCAATTCCTATGAATGTGTTCTACAGGGACAATTTCTTTGTTTGCTACTTCTACGTTCATAGGGTGTTCTAACTTTTCACGGGGTAAATTTAACTGACTAGCAAATTCTTCGGAAACAAAAGAACAAGTAGCACCCGAATCAAATAACACATATGCATTTATATCGTTGATTGGGATGATACCTGACACTACGTCCTTGGATTCCATTGCATCCTGGACTGTCATATTGAATGTGCGAGCTGTTGGCCTGTTAGCTTGACTGGCTGGTGCCCCATAGCTCAGCCGGTTATTGTTCCCGCTGTTGCTGTTGTTGTTCCTGTTGCCACTCCCGAGGTCACCTTTCCTTTTCGGACAGTCCTTGATTTGGTGGTCGGGTGCTCCACATGAATAACATCCCCCTTTTGGTTTGTTCTGACATTGGGGAGCCATGTGCCCCGGTTGCCCGCATTTGTAGCAAACGCTTTTTCCCTTCATACACTCCCCCGTGTGGTTCTTACCACAATTACTGCACCTGCCTGGTTTCCTTGCCTCCCCTCCAGACTGGTTCCCTCCGGGCTTATTGCTCCCGAAAGATTGGCTCTCACTCCATTTCCGTTTATTTGGGTTGCTGCCCCCGCTGCTTCCTGCCTTAGGGCCCTCATGTCCCTTCTTTTTCTCGTGATTGTATTTGGCCAGGGCCTCACTGCCACCTTCTGCAATGATTGCCCTCTCCATCAACTCTGCAAATGTTCTGATTTTCAATACAGCCACGGAACGGTATAACCATGGTTTCAACCCTTGCTCAAACCTACGAGCTTTCCTTTCCTCTGTGCTGACTTGGTGAGCTGCAAACCGTGCCAACTCATTAAACTTAGCTGCGTACTCAGCCACAGACATGTTTCCTTGTTTCAGTTCCAGGAACTTGATCTCCATCTCCTGCTTCATGCTCTCTGGAAAGTAATTTTCCAAGAACATTTCCTTGAAACGATCCCAAGTGACAGTGCCTTCTTCCACCCGGCCTTTGTTGGCCTTCCACCAGTAGTTTGCCTCGCCTTTTAGCATGAAAGTGGCAAAACTTGTTTTCTGTTCCTCTGCCACCCGTGCTACCTCAAAGACCTTCTCTATCTCTTCTATCCAGGTCTGCGCTTCAATTGGGTTAAGAGTCCCCTTGAACTCAGGTGGTCCGACCAATTTGAAATCTTTAAAGTTTGCCAGATGATGCGCTGGCTCAGCTGCTGCTTGAGTCACTACAGGTGGGGGTCTGGATTGCATAGCCTCGGCCAGCATCTCCGCGAACATTCTCATGGGGTTGGTTTGGTCTCCAACCTCACTTTCTGACTCTTCTACCTGTCGGTTACGTGGTCGTCCCCTTGGCGGCATGTTTGGATAAGGAAAATCCGCTGACTTTTACCTATAGTGTTATATTTTACATGACATGTTATTAAAATAAACAATTAAAGGTAAAAATATTTATCAACACATTTGATTTAAGTGAAACATCTGCATTTATATTCATATACCACCGTTTGTTACAAGACGAAACCTGTGGCATACTGCTATAAATGCGCCACTGTGTCCTACCAAACATCCCCTAAAACAAAAAGTGGGGAATGATACTGCCCATCTCTAAGGCAACAAGAGTTGGGGTTTGACTACTACCCCAACAAGAAAGCAAATAAAATGTTTCACAATACAAATATGCATACGTCCCTAATATAACAAAAGTGGGACTGACTGTACTAAAGAAAATCAACTGCTCCATCAAATCACTGCTCATCACGACGGATCCGAGCCTGCTGACCAGAGAACGCCCCATCCCCGACCCTGCGACGAACAGAGCGACTGGACTCCCCTATCTCAGCCCGGGGTCTCCTGTAGGCTGCATCTAGGGCATGGCCTAGGGTCTCTATCCTCACCGCCCCAGCCTCTATCCGGTCCTCCAATAGGTCAACTCTACTTGCTGCTCTGACCCAGGCATCCCTTACTCGGACATTCTCAGCAACCTCTAGCCCAATCTCGAACCTCATAGCCTCCTGTTTCGCCCTCAGGTGGGCGATCTGTAAATCCCTCTGCTCCAATCTCTCCCTCAACTCAGCGTTTCGGGCCACTAGCTGATGTAGCAGTGGTCCGACCTGCTGTGCCGAGGACTCGTAGCCCTGCAGCTGTACCTTGGCCACTCCCAAGTCATGGTCGAGCTGGTAGGCCAGGTCTCTGTACTGGTCCTCCATATACTGATGGGTCTGGTTCTGCTCCTCCAGATGAGCAATCTGACCCTCCAGCTCTTCGGTCCTGCTGGTCAGTCCCTCGATAATATCGTCAGCAGTGGATCCCATGCCGTCCACATAAGCAGGTGGCTCCTCCCCCTCGGTCTCAGGGTCCTCCTCCTCTGGGTCTTGGCTGCCCGACCTCATCACTCTACCCACAACGGGCTCCGGTAACTCCCTCTGGTAATCCTCCTCCGGCTCGGACTCCTCTAGCGGTACTCCTGGGGCAGTAGGAGCATACCCCACCAGCTGCTCAGCAACTACTGGGATGTCTATAAATACCTCCTCCTCCTCACGGGCTCCACTGGTCCCTCCTATATCAGCCATCCTACAAACACACAAAAAACTAACATTAGTACAACAATAAAATATATTCATTGAAGAAATGAAGTTATATTTCATTGGGTACTACTCGACTCGATGAATTCCCCAATTCATCAAAACCACATATGATAAATCTCCTCGATTTATCCCCTAACACTCAATACGAGTTTACTATGAAGGTTATAACCTAGGTTTCGCGATCCTAAAGTTTATAACCTACAGCTCTGATACCAACCTGTGACGCCCCCAAATTCGGGTCTCCAAATACCCGGATCTGGTCATCACGATCCAACACAATCTTCACCTTTACAACATATGATATCTAAAAGTGCGGAATATAATAAACATAAGTTGTTCATATAAGGTGTTACTAGTCCCAGAATACAATTAACCTTAATCAAGTACATCAACCCATACCCTAAGTAACTATTAGGGTTTAAATTACATGAACAGTAATTAAATTACACATGATTATAAAGTCTGCTACAAGGAATCTATTGTTTCATCTTTTCTTTTCCTTTGTTCTTCCCTGAAGTCTCGGGTTTCGCTGCAATAAAGTCATGATATAGCAAGAATGAGCAACGAGTTTGCCCAGCAAGTTTAAAGTACAACAATAAAGATATATCATGATGAAGGGATGATAAAAAGGGATTTCAACAATAGAATAAATCAGAAGCAAGAACAATAAATGCTTTTAGAACAATTGATAGTCAAATAGACTTTGAACGATAACTTCCAGAGGAGTCAATAGCTGGTTGACCCTCTGGTTACTGGCTACAGAATAACGTACTTGAGGGGATCAGCCTCGCGTACCCTATGTATATGCATAACATTTAATTCTGCTGTTTGTACCTTATATACGGTACGTGGGGTACTCCCCTATAAATAAAGGGGTGTTCATACAGTCTAAGAATCCTTACCATTGATTGGTTCGGATAGCTTTTATAAATTCTCACATAATTGTCTGACCGAACAAGGGTTCAGACTTAACCATGAATGGTTTATAAATTCCTGAATTTAAATATACGAATTTCAAATGCTCGAATGTGAATGTCAATAAATATACAGATGTGGAATAATTTTAAAAGAAATTAGACCACTTAAAACGTGCTCGGAAATAAGATTCAAGCTTAAAGAATAACTTGCAACGATATATACCTTTTTGCACGGATTAAAACAATGCATCAGGTTTAAAAGCTTACTCAAGGTAACAGTTGAGTAAAAAGAAACTTGCATTCGGTATATTGAAGAAGTACAGTTAAAGAACTTACTCAATGAAAAAAATTGAGTAAGAAGAACTTGCAACAATGTAAGAAGTTTAGGGTTAGGAACTTGCCTGTTTGCTCAGCTACAGATATAGTTTAGCTTTAATTAATAGATCTCGAGTGACCTATCATTGGGTAAAATCGATTTATCAATTAACAGTTGTATATTGGCACCTCTTACTATACCTTTTACTCAACAGGTAAAATTCATCATCTATATTTAAGTACTAATTAACATTAGCTAAACGGAAATTGATTGATGATCTTTAGCTATATAAAAATAATTGTTAGCTAATCATGATTACTATTCTTGAGGGTTCAGATTATTACCCTTATTGTCCCTAAATATGGGTCAACAATCTTTATTTATTATTAGAATAATAAATTCATCATGGTTTAATGACAACTAACTAATAGTTGGTTACTTATTTAATTACACTTAATTACTATTTACTATTAATAAAATAATCTTTAAGTGTTTATCCTCATTATTTAATAAGAACCAAAATAATAAAAATCAGCTTATTAATCCCCCTTAATCATCATTCCATTGATGATTAAGTACTTACCATCCTTATTATTTCGTAACTTAATTATTATTATTATTAAATAATAATTAAATACTTAGTACCTTTATTTACTATTTAATAAATAATAAATAATTATTTTATTAACTTTATTCATATTTAATTATTATTATTATTAACTAATAATAATTAAATATTTAATATCTTTATTTATTATTTATTAATAAATAATAAATAATTATTTTATTAACTTTATTCATATTTAATTATTATTATTATTAACTAATAATAATTAAATATTTATTATATTTATTTATTATTTATTAATAAATAATAAATAATTATTTTATTAACTTTATTCATATTTAATTATTATTATTATTAACTAATAATAATTAAATATTTATTATCTTTATTTATTATTTATTAATAAATAATAAATAATTATTTTATTAACTTTATTCATATTTAATTATTATTATTATTAACTAATAATAATTAAATATTTATTATCTTTATTTATTATTTATTAATAAATAATAAATAATTATTTTATTAACTTTATTCATATTTAATTATTATTATTATTAAATAATAATAATTAAATATTTATTATCTTTATTAACTTTATTCATATTTAATTATTATTTAAATACTAATTTAAATATTTATTATCTTATTTATTATTTAAATAATAAATAATAAATTTATAAGTGCATTATTAGTTCAAATAATAACCACTAATTAAACCAACAGCAGTACATTTGAGTATTATTAGATATTAATTATAATAAATCATTAAGCTTCATTTGTTATCTGTTTTGAATAAACTAATGAATTGGACAACCAATTTGTAAAATAATTCAATCATTGCATAATATTATTAACGGTAACAATATTATTTATTCCTTCCTGCCAAAATCAACAGCCACTATATCACAATACTGTCACAGGCTCCTGTAATCCTACTTCAAGCTAACCAGAGTTATTATCCAACACAAAAAAAATTCCCAACCGATTCATGACAACACTGGTTTTAGTTTTTATGAATGATCAAATATTATCACATAATAATCCAAGTTCGATTTGCCTTGTTTATGAACAATAATGTTGACAGACACTTAGCACCAGAATGGAACACAACTGATTCAACAACCAAATAATTCCATACACAGGTTTCCCAAAATAAAGCCAAGACAGTTAAATGGGTTACAGGAATAAACATCCCAATACAGAGCAACCATATACTAATTACAGTATTATAACCCAGCAAAATCGGCAACTACACCGAACGCAATAGCAACAAAATTCGACTGCTGGAATGAAGGAAATTTACACAGCAACACAAACCATATCCTAATCTAAAATTTTCCAAAAATACAACCCAATACAGAGAGTAATTTTGCTAATACAGAGGACAACCATTTCCAGTTTAAAGGAAAAATCAAACCCAGTATATAGGATCAATTATACATTCGTATTTGGTCGGCACTGTGATTACTCCTAGCTGCTGCTCTCCTCCTTCTCCCACAGTACACAACCCAACCACTCATTCACAATAGCCTTCCCCTGTTCCCTCTTCTCTCTGTATCTTCTCACAAGCTGAAACCCTAGCTCCTAATTTGGGAATTCTCTCAATCAAAGGAAATCGGCAGTTTTGGCTTATGGTTTAGGGTTCAATTTATAGACGAAATTTTTTTTACCCAAATATTGGGCAATACCCTACCTGGCCAAGTTTATTAACCGTCGGTAGGGAGAGAGAAGCTGCCGACCCGATGTCAACTCAACCACTGAACCGCCGGCAGCTCGTTTGAGCCGTGTGCGCTCACAGGTCAAATCGCTGCGCTTAACAATCCTTTGGTCCGTCCGTGGGTTGCTCGCTCGCTGGTCGTTCTCAGTCGCGTCGCCGGTCCCCTCAAACCATCACGCTGTCACACCAACCCCATCACGCCGAGCTGTCGCCCACTTTTCCCCCTTCACTTCTCTCCGTTCGACTGAGGCTAGGTCTGGGTCGAGAGGCTAGGGCTTAAAAACCCCTTCTCTTGCTCTGCCGTCGATTCCCCCTCTTCTTGACTGATTTCCCAAATTGATTGCTCGGTTGAACCCTATAACCGGTCTCCCCACTTTGCTTACCAGTTGCCCCAAATTAAAGGAAATGAACTCAACCCGCTATTTTGAGTTCACCGACTGAACACAAAAGAAACAAAATGGGCTCAGCCTATTGATTTAATTTCATAAGACTATCCAGCCCATTTGGTCCGGCCCAACGGAAAATAAGTGGGAATTAGGCTCAGTTCATTTAGGATTTGGGTCCAATCCAAAAATAAATAGAAGGAAATGGCTAATCCCTTATGAGAGAAAGGTGGCCCAATTAAATTAACAACATTATATTTCTAGTATTCAATTTAGATAACTAATTTCATTAATTACGTATTTAAGATATTTGTTTCCAATAATACCTCATTCGATTTATTTAATCCAATAATAGTGAAACGAATTTATTAATTAAGTTTTCTTTCAAATCTCTTGCAAATTAAATCTTAGGGTTACTCACAAATTTAAATCACACTACTAATGAGCCCCTTTTTAATGCAAGAAAATTATTGGACCGTATAATTATAGTTAAATAATAATTCTCACGTGGATCCAATTAAAATTCATAGAATTATATAAAGTGAATTTTATTTATCAAAATAAATTTGATACAATGTTTTAAAAATTCCCTGGACATTACAAAAAATATATCTTTTATTATGCAATGTTATACGTTTGAGCGCACCCGTTAGTCATAAGTTATAATTCAACAAATACTTTAAAATATTAAAAAAAATAAACTCTACCTAAGTAACCTTTATGTTACGTTTGGATTGAAGGAATGGAATGAAGAATGGAATGATTCATTCCATTATAGTTGGAATGAGTTATTCCATATGCTCTCCCTCCCTCAAGGAACTAAACACAATTTTTTTCAATCCAATCGCAACCAAACACAATTTTTTTTATTTCACAGGAATGAGTCATTCCATTCTCTCTCTTATTCCACTAATCCAAACGCAGCATAAAAGATTTAAAAGGTAAGCTCCACCTAAGTTAATTCTCATATTTGCCTCTTCCCTTACTCTTCTTCCCTACGCCTATTCCCCATGCTCCATATGTAGAATTGAATTGCATACTTTAATTTGTTACATCGTAATAGCATAAGTTATCGAAATAAAAAATTATGAAACAAAGTTTTTTTAACTAGTAATGCCTTTAGATAGTTTACAATATTAATAACGACTAAAATTATACAATTATATATTTGTTTAAAATTTTAAATGGCTTTTTATTTTATTTTAAAAATTAACAATAATTTTATATTTTGAAATAGAAAGTATATTAGTTATTTGCATATTTCTAGAAGGATGATATGCTTTGAGTTTACAGTTGAAGTGCATGCTAGAAGTCATACATTTACACTACACTATTTTTATGTGTGAATTAATTCCAATTATACTTTTGCTACAAATATCATATATTCACATGTTATTTTTTTGAATGTTCAGTTTATTTATATCCAAATTGATCGTGTTTAAATTGAGTTTAATTATATATTGTGACAGAAATATGTAAAATTTTATTGCAAATAAACATAACGATATAATTCATTCACATGTTATTTTTTTTAATGTTCATTCTATTTATATCCAAATTGATCATCTTTAAATTGAGTTTAATTATATATTATGTTAGAAATATGTCAAATTTTATTGCAAATAAACATAACGATATAATTCATAAATTAATATAAATAAATAATTAATAAACACGTGTTCACTCGCAACATAAATTAATATATTCACTCTGTTTTACATTATTTGATCATTGTTAACTTTTTAAAATTAACTTAACAGATTTTTAAACTCAAAATTAACATAAATTCTTTTAATTTTAATAAATACAATGGTAAATATTATAATTTATTTAAAAATTATTATTTATTATAAATTTTATTATTTTATAATTTTTAATAAATCATTTTAATTTTAAATTTAAATATTTAAAAATATTTTTAAAAAATAATAATAATCATATAATTTAAAACAGGGCAAGTATTTTTGTTCAAATTTATATTGTTCCAGTCATTCAAACACCAAGAAAGTCAATAGCCAGGCAGTGAAACGGACGGGGAAACTCTCTGTAGACCAAGTTTGACAAAACTACCTGGGGCCCGCTTTCTGCTCAATCATCAGAATCAGAAAAAGAAAAAAAAAAAAAAAGGAGAGAAGGAAGAGTGCTCCTACGCGGACATGGAAAAATGACATGGAAATTGGACATTTCCAATTTCGCTTGGTTTTTTTTTTTTTTTTTTTTTTGGGTTTAGTCCAAATATATTTATATTATGGATTTAAAAAAAAAATTAGACAAAAACGTAAAAAATTAGGTCCAATTTGGATATATATCAAAAAAATGGTTGTATGTTTGGACTAAACCCAAAAAAAAAAAAAAAAAAACCAAGGGAAATTGGAAATGTCCAATGTCCAATTTCCATGTCCCTTTTTCCATGTCCCCCTAGACTTACTGGAGAAGGAAATAACCTCAAGACTGGAGTGGAGTGGAGTGGAGAGCATCCAAAGACAGAGAGAGTCTCGGATAGTCAAAAAGCTTGTAAGGCTCCGTTTTCACTTTTTACCTTCTTCAATTGGGAACCTTTCTAGGGTTTCTTTGCTGTTTTTGGTTTATTATCAGTGTTGGGAACTCTTTGGATCACAATAAGTTTCGAAGCTTGCAAAATGTGAGTGGCTACTTCTTTTTGTTTATTTCATTCATACCCTGATTTCGACCTTTCAAGCTTCTGTATGTTGGTATTTTTTGATTGCAGATAAAGTTTATCATTTTTATTTAGTGTTTTTTAATTGAAAGATTTTCCTCCACTGAATCAAGCTTGATGCCTAGCAATTTGTCTTAACCTTTTACTTGAGTGACTTATTAGTACTTGAACGTAAATCAAACTGCAATGTAAAGTTTGAATCTTCCACAAAACACCACTAGTATAGGGATATGTATGCTTAAGCTGATGTGAATTATAGGTATCAGCTTTTGATGGGGAAAAGATTAATGCTTCGTGCTTGCGCAGTTACGCTAAGTCGTGTTATATTTGCAGTTATTGTTTGTTGCTGTATGTTTGTTTAACTGAAATTACACAATGTCATATGAAAGTTGTACTTTTCAATTTTTTTACATCTTGCTGTTAAAACGAGGTCCATGACCATTTCTTATCCATTTCATGTTTGGTAGATAAAATTTGGGTTAGTTTAGAGCAAAATGTTACATAAATTGTGTTCAAGTGCTGCATGCGATGTCGCTGTGGAAGAGATATACATGCTTGAGACTTTCATATATGCAAATATAATTATATATAATAATCGGTTTATATACTTATTTTGACAGAGGGAAACACAATTGAAGCCTTTCCCTGTCACATTTTAGTATGTCGTGGTTAGTTCCTTTCATATGAGATGTGGCAAAAAAGAGTGATTAGCTTGAGTTGGGTTATTTGTTGTGTTACAGTTTACTGAATTACGAGATTCTGCCAAGAAGGATTAAGTAATAGACATCCTTGAACTTATGAGGAAAAATAATAGACATTCAGCAGTTTGACGTTCACCACTATGGCTTCTGGTGGTATGATGCATTCAGCAGTTGGAAAAGCTAGTAGCAATATAATGTCAGTTGGCAAGCTCCCTGAGGAAATCAACGAAATGAAGATCAGAGATGACAAAGCGGAGAAGGTTGGCTTCTCAGTACTTGGAGAAAATGATTATTCACTTTTGGTTATCTACCTTTTGCATCTATTTGTACTAATATTTTCTCTGTCAATAGGAAATGGAAGCGACTGCGGTGGACGGAAATGGGACTGAAACAGGCCACATCATTTTGACAACCATTGGTGGTAAAAATGGTCAGCCGAAACAGGTACATTTTGTCAAATAATATGATTGTAACTTTATCATTTGTGGTTTATGGGTGAGAAACAAAATTCCTAAAAACATAAACACAAGAAGCACATCAAATCAACATGGATACATGCAAGTTAAGAATAGTAATTTTAGTTTTTTTTGCATTTTAATTGTGACAAACAAACTCAAGCCAGTAAAGAATGAACCCAACTAAGATTAAGAATGATTCCAACAATTAAATAGCCGGATTAGTTTTTGGTGCTTTAGTGCACGTTACCCTAGATCCTTGTTAGATAGTAGTTGCTCTTAAGCTTAAACTGGTAAAGGATGAAGTCAACAATGTCTATTATGATTTAAAATTTAATACTCTCCTGCTGACACGGACACACTTGCATTTATATGTGGAGAGAACCACAATATGTCATAGACTCATAACACTTATTAAATAGAGTGCAACTGCACTAACACCGTAATGAGGGAACCAAATGTAAGCGAGAAGATTAGAAGACTTAAATCAAAGACCTCATGGAACCAAAGCTTTAGAACCATTTTAAAAAACAGCGATGTGTCTAAAAGCTTAAGTTGTTAGAGGCCACAAAGTTTTTCTCTCTGTCAACCTTGCCAATATTAAATAAGAAGTCTACTCAGTACTCTCCAACAAAAGAAGACTCAGAAGCAGTTCAATTGTTCAGACAGATTGTATTAGTTTTGGGGTTTTATCCCAATTTGACAGCAAATCAGCTGCCGGATTGCTTTCTCTGTGATAATGCCTGAGTAAAATATTATACTCATCTACAGAAACACAAATTTGAAAGTTGACATTGTCCTTAGCTCTGAAGCGCACACGAACATGCAACAGGTGATTCTATTATACAAAACACAAGCATACCTACTCAGTGTAATTCACAAAGGAGTAACTGTACATAAGTTTAACTTTCATAGAAATTTTTTAGAAACATCAATTAATATAACATGACACTCATCAATATCTCACTATTTTATTTTTTCCGTCTGCCATCAAAGTATAGTTTAGGATCAAATGTACACATTCTTGTACCATCAATAGAGTTTACCCCTTTGTAGTAATACATCATTTGGTGCTGCTCCTTAACTATAGTTTATTGTACTGAGTTGTATTTCAGACCATCAGTTATATGGCGGAGCGCATCGTTGGACAGGGTTCATTTGGGATCGTATTTCAGGTAACCATGACTATTAGTAAGTTGATATCTTTTAGAGCAAGGGGATGGTATCATGCTTAAGCACCATGTGTCATGTTTTGTAGGCTAAATGCTTGGAAACTGGAGAAACTGTTGCAATCAAGAAGGTCTTGCAGGATAAGAGATATAAGAACCGTGAATTACAAACTATGCGCCTTCTCGATCACCCCAATGTTGTTTCACTCAAACACTGCTTCTTTTCAACTACGGAGAAGGAGGAACTTTATCTCAATTTGGTTCTTGAGTATGTACCCGAGACGGTCTATCGTGTTTCAAGACATTACGGCAAGGCAAACCAGCGAATGCCTATGATATATGTCAAATTGTACACTTATCAGGTCTGTAATATGGCTATAATGATCTTGCATGTGTTTCCTTGTAATAAAGTTCTGTTTTTTTGACCTTTTGTTGCCTCACTCTTCAGTCGGATCCATCTTTTTTCCATGCAGTGCATTTGCATACATGTTTTCCTGGTGTTTATCTTTCCCAATTGAATGAGAATGTTGTTATGGATAACCTGCATTTATACGAATTCTAAGTTTCAGTAAAACATTTAATAATAACAACTGAGAGTAAAAAAAATACATGACAAAACAACTTTTCATTTGTCTTGCCAACTTTCATGTTATTTTTTTCCAAATTATTCTCAAGGAAAATACATTTGTCCAATTTCCTTTCTAGGTTAACTTTTCATCTCTGAATTAACTTTGCTTACTCCACCATTTCTTTATTGATCAGATTTTTAGAGCTTTGACACATATTCATGGGATAGGGGTCTGCCACAGGGACATCAAGCCTCAAAATCTATTGGTTTGTATTTGAAAACTTACCTGTTGTCCCAAAATATGTTTGAATAATTGAGTTCTATTGAGCGTGATATGCTATTGCAACTTGCAGGTTAATCCCCATACTCATCAACTTAAACTCTGTGATTTTGGGAGTGCTAAAGCTCTGGTACAGTTTCTTTTTTGTTATGACTTATAATGTCTTGATGTGGCCTGTGGTGAATTTGCATAGTATTGTTAATCAACCTGAATCTTATATAAAATATTAGTTTAATGTCATTGCCAGAATCGTATTAAATGCGAAATACTTCTCACTTGTCAAAGAGAATAAAAAATTGCACAATACTTCAGGTGAAAAAAAAGAAGTCATATAGGCAAGAAGGGTTACTTCAGGTCAAAAAAAATGTTCTTAGCTAAGGTGGATAGATCCCTTACTAGAGGTTGAGGGTATCCTGGGAATAATGGATAGTTTTATTTTTATCTTTCAATTAAAACGGAAAAAAAAAGGGAAATGTGGAGACATACTATACACTAACATTTATATCATGTTTTTGATAATCTTAACAATATTCTTCTTTTTAGAACTTATAATGTAAAAATAATCTGTTTCTTTTTTCTATAGTTTTATGTACTTGGGCCTTGTCTCAGTTCAGTGGCAAATTTGCTTGGAGTTAGCTTTTATCATGATTATCAGTACAGTATAAGAAAGTTTATGAAACAAGTTGGATGTATTTCATTCATAGAATGGTAGATAGATTTACTTGCATGACTGAGAGAGATAAAACCATCTCTTCTGCATAGTTTATGTATGATGGCATCATCGTTTCTTGGAGATGCCATTGCAGTACAATAAATGATACAACCTAAAAATAGGGCGTAGTTGCATATGACCTTGCATGATTCAGATATTTATTGCTTAGTGATGATTGCCCAATACATTTTTGCTTGTGTTTAGATTTTTTCAGGCTGTATCCATTAAGTCAATTCTGGCTATCTTACACTTTTAATTTGATATTGCCTTACAAAGTCCATCATTCGTAACAGGTCAAAGGGGAGCCAAATATATCATATATTTGTTCTCGTTATTATCGTGCGCCTGAACTCATATTTGGGGCAACTGAATACACAACTGCAATTGACATATGGTCTGTTGGTTGCGTCGCTGCTGAACTGCTTCTTGGACAGGTTTCCAATTGTGTACTAATTATATTTTCCTTTACTTGGAATCGGGTAATAGTAACGACCGGTAATGATAACTATATATGCTATATTTTGTTTTGGACTTTCCAATTTTGGCAGCCTCTCTTTCCAGGCGAGAGTGGAGTGGATCAGCTTGTTGAAATAATCAAGGTAACTACCTAAGCCATCCATGAAAAAGAATAATAACGTGCTGCCGAAACTATTTTATTTTATTTTTGTTTTTTTTTCCTTAACGTTTTTCTTCTTAAAGAGTTAAATATTTCTTCTTGTTTGAGGTGCTTGGGACACCGACTCGTGAAGAAATCAAATGTATGAATCCAAACTATACAGAGTTCAAATTCCCACAAATCAAGGCACATCCATGGCACAAAGTAAGCTAGCGGCTTCTGTGCTTGCCTCTGTCCATGTATAATGTATCTGATGCTACGTGTATTACATGCACAAGTAGTTGAACTGTATTGTTGTTCTGCACAGATTTTTCACAAGCGCATGCCACCTGAAGCTGTAGACCTTGTATCAAGACTACTTCAATACTCTCCAAATTTGAGGTGCACTGCTGTGAGTATCTTTTCTTTCTGCTTTTAAACTTTATCTCTTATGTTTTTGTTTTTTTTTTGTTTTTCATCCATTACGTTTACAATTAACACACATCCAATTAAGTTTTTATACTTGCTTATTTCAAATCTGTGGTTGTTTACCTGCATATTTTGATCACTAGTGCTCAGGACAATATCTAACTAACCGATTGAAGTCATATTATCAGCTTAAAAGAGAGAGAGAAGAGCGGAGGGGAGAGAGAGAGAGTGAGAGAGAGAGAGAGAGAGAGAGCTATCATTGGAAAAATTGTGTAGGAAAGCACATATTTTGCTGGCTGGTCGAAATTCAGAAGTGGTGAGGAATAGGAATGGAAAAGGAAAATAAGATACAACCCACCTAATGAACACATGTTCAGCTACATATGACTGAAAATTTATCTACTTCAACCATAACTTTTGTTTCCCTTCTCCTTCCTTTTACCTCAATTTTTTCCAGTTCAAAACGTAGCTTTCTAATGCTATGAACCTCAAAATTACTTCAACTGCTATGAACAAGAGTATGTGGATGGTGTTTCTTTTCTTATGGGTTTAACCATAATATTTTTTTCTGTTTCTGTCGTCTTTATCTAATCTTTTAGAGTTGGTAATTTTTGGCAGTTAGAGGCCTGTATCCACCCCTTTTTCGAAGAACTTCGTGATCCTAACTCGCGTCTCCCCAGTGGTCGTCCCTTGCCACCCTTGTTCAACTTCAAACCTCAAGGTTAATCTTTTATCGTATTTTGTTAGCTCCTATTTTAAGTCCATATGTATTACTACAAAACCTTCTGAATTATGCTGCATTTGCAGAGCTGAAAGGAGCATCTTTGGAGCTCCTGGCCAAACTGATTCCGGAACATGCTCGAAAGCAGTGTCCCTTTCTAGGTTTCTAGTGCGTAACATCGATGTTAATATTTACTATTATTTACCATGTTTATTGTCCATGTTGTATGTTGACCGAAGAATAGGGGTTACCACCTATTGCATTGTTGACTGAAGAATAGGGGTTGCCACCTGTTGCGGTGGTTGTATTATTATTGTCACAAAAATGCTTTTCTGAACAATCTTCTTTTTGTATTCTATACTGTATCAAGATTCAGTAGTGCTGCTAAGTGCATCATTTTCACAATATAGTGTTTGTACAAACAGTTCTGGTGCAGTTATATCTTGAAATGGAGTTTCGGCAGTTGCACTGTTGCATACCCAAAGTACATTCAGTGAATATTTTCTCGTATATGTTCTTGGTTCTGGTTAATTTTATTTGAGGTAACCGTAAACAATGCTTAGTACTATGCTGCTAAAAAATTTTAGCCATGGTTAGAGCACCGTACTGCTGCCTCCGATCAATTACTTCAAAGTCGAAGAACACTGCCGGTGTTTACTGTTTAGATTAGCTATGTAAGTACTTGTGGCCGTGCAGCGGAGATAAATAAAGATAATTGAAAGGTGTTTGCTGAAAAGTCTTAAGGGCCTCCCGAAAAGAAAACGACCGAGTTGATGGGACGAGTTGATGGCATTTGGTGAGAATTGGCTACGTTCACAAGGATTGATCATGAGCTAATTAACCAAGTAGAAGAAATAAATAACAATCCACCCAATATAAGTTTTGCCAATTTATATTGCAATGAACTAAGTAGAAGAAATAAATGAAAATCCGCCCAATTTACATTACAATGTGAAATTGATCAATGTGAGCATCAACATTTCACAAACAATGAT
The DNA here is from genome assembly GCA_034770075.1 of Aralia elata. NCBI lineage: Eukaryota > Viridiplantae > Streptophyta > Magnoliopsida > Apiales > Araliaceae > Aralia > Aralia elata. The sequence goes on from CM068378.1 coordinate 14,127,524, forward strand.
ACTAACTTTCAAAATGTGATATATTTTTATTTTTAACTCATAATTAGATAAGTAAGTCGGTAAGGATTCAATTCTCGGTACTAATATTAAAATAAAAAATTGTTACTCTAGACTTCTTTGGAAGCATCTATCATACTTCGAAGTCTTCATCCCAATAAATGCCTATTTATTAGGTATATTTATGTTTCCAAACATACCCTTCAAAATAAGTCAAAAGAGTCAGTCTTATCCTGAACACAAGTCCAAAAAAAAAAGAATACATACAATAGAGAGTACACAACTTGCCCTACTCTCTTCGTACACTTTTACCACTGTGCTACACTAACAAAGTCACAAGACTCACACCTCATGGCTCATACTATCAAATTTCAAGGCCAAAAAAAATAAAATTAAAGTGAACTCTCATTTCAAAGATCGTGGGAATCACCGGGTGATACAAACAAAAGATTTACATTGAAAATTTAATAAAACAAGACGTAACGTTAATAAAAAATATTATCCGACGTGGAGCAACTGAAAATGAGATTTCCATCGTGGCGCGTACTTTTCACCGTCAGCCTCCCGCACAAATTTATGCACAGAAGGACTTTCTTCTACCCAGAGCATCATTTATAGGGAGATTCTTTCTTTTTATTCCTTTCATTTTCTCATTCAATTTGGTTAATCTTCGCGAGCTCCTTCGCTCCCACAGCCACCGAGAATTCCCTTCTCGCTCGAATTTCTCTCTCTATATTCCTACATCTATATGTATATCATCTCTGCATGGACTATTTCTTTGTTATCTGCGTTTCCTCTTCATTATTTTGGCGTTTTTGATTTTAGATCATCACATTTATCTCAAAATCCCCTGATTTCTGTAAATTGAATTTATTTTTTCAGGAAGGGAGTGCATTCTGGATTGTATGGAGTATAGTTCAAGAATACAGTGATTCTTAGTTTATCAGGTAAAATTTAATTTGAATTTGTTATTTTTCTCCGTTTAATCACCATTTAAATTGTTGTCAATTCGGGATATACATTACTTTTGAGGTTATTTATTCTTGACTGGGAGTCTAGACAGTGGCGGAACCAGGACGCTTTAGAAGGGGGGGCAAAATACATCAATAAAAAAAAATTATTTATTGATGCTTGAATTGCTTCTTTCGGTTGTACAATTGAGAGAAAACAATTGTATCATGCGAGTCTGCATAGTTTGAAAACGTTTCAAAATTTGTTCGTTTTCAATTGTTGAAAAAATATCTTTCTCAATATAACTTACCAGGCTGTCATTCATCTTCTAAATTATTGATAATGAAAGAATAATAATTATATTGTCAGATCAATAAATGTCGTTAAAAATTTAAAATGTAATTAAAACAAGTGTAGAAATGTGATTAAATTTATATTTATTCTCTCAAGATAAATATTATTATGATATTATACTAGATTTAAAGAATCAAGTAGTGTAAGGTTTAAGTTTATTCGCGCGTCGGTGTGTGTCGGGTACGATAATTATGAGTAGAAGTCAATTGTCTCGGCTCGGGACTTTCCATAAATAAATAAGGTATATTAAATTAGTGTAATAGACAGTGGTAGTTAATGTTTAAAATAATAATGCCAGTTGGTACATAGTACTATTATTATATCCGTTGTGGCCATTTCAATTTGGTAGCACAAAACTAGTTCTGTTGTTGCTTTCTTGGTGTTTACTAATTTAATTAATATCAACAGCATGCCTGCCAACAGTAGTGCCAAACCCATCACTGCTGCATGATGAATTATGAATATGATATACCTACCCCTAACCCCCAGCCTTGGGGGGGCATATGCCCCCTCCCGCCCCCCCCTCGTTCCGCCATTGAGTCTAGAAGTTGGTTGTTCTCCATTTGCGGGTTGTAGAAAATTTGATCTTGTGTAGTTTTTGTACTGATGTTTATTATTATTATTTTTTATATGCAAGACTCATATTAGGGTTCTTAAAATTACTTGAAGGGAGAATCAATCACATGAAATAACAACTAATCTTATTTTTCCCAAATCAAGACTCCAACTCTCCCTTTGGGATGGGCAATGGCCATGGATAAGAGTCTGATACACAAACTTGGTTTGGCACTTTTCTTACTAAATTACTCCTCCTAACTATATTAAGATTCATTAAAAATTGAATGCATATCATAATGACTATGTTTAATTGTATTAGTATGCCGATTTCCTTACTAAATTAGTGTCATTACTAATTTAAACTTAAAATCTTATCAAATTATGCAGGTTAACTATATTAATTTGGCATCAGTTTTTTTAATCAAACTGTCCAAAGGACTGAAATATATTAAAGATGTAATATGCTATAAAAGATAAAAAGATTACAATAAAAAGAATTGAAATGGTAATCCTTTTAAACAAAATGACAGATAATTTGGAAGAGGGTCAATCGTAGCAACAACTATACTCTTGAAAAACAGTTTCATTTAAAAGATAATAATAGAATATGCACATCTGACCACTTTTTCAATACGAGCAGCGAAATAACAAGTCGCCCATGATAATGCCACACCCAACTCTGAACAATCTATCTTCAATAATCCGTGCACAAAAAAAATTCTCACAAACAAAAAAAAAATCTTAAATCTCACAAGAGATGATAGGGAGACTAATTTATAAGAGTAAAAGAATAGAGATCTAGAGGAGGGTTTCTCCGAAAGTAAGAGAACTCTCCCCATATCTAAGATGGATTGGAGGCTAGGGTTCTAATGGTAGAAACTTGTCTTTGTGTTATCATATTCTTCTTTTCATGGTGATAGGCTTAGTCATAGCTCACATTAGGCATGAATTTAGTTGAATAATAATAGTAAACTCCTTACAAAATTAGTGTCATAACTAAATTAAAATTCATTAAAACTTGAATGACAAAGCTCTATTCGGATTGGTATTTTAAGAAAAATTGTTCTTTAGATTGCCAATAGAATATAAATCCTATAGCCAATACAATAACCATATTACACATAATTTCATTACTTATCTAAATAAAAATCTAATGACCTAAAGAAACCTATACTATATAACTGCTACAATTCATTCAATTGCTTATCTTAATATTTGACTAAAGAAACCTATACTATATAATTCAATTAATTATCTTCAGAAAATCTAATAATTCAAGAATTGTATTTTTTAAATCCTAATTAAATATATCTACACAGCTGCACTATATTAAATTTATAATATTAATAATCGGATAAATATCAATACATGTAATTTGAGATATTTTCTAATTCAAAATTGATGTGATTCATTCTAATTAGTAATAATTTTTAAATAGTTTACAATTTTCACAATTGTATTGTTTAAAATTAAGTAAATTCATTATAATTTTGAAATTGAAAATATTTTAAGTTGACTTCAAAAAGTTAAAAATGATCCTATATTCTAGAGCTGAGGGAGTATATGTTATGCGTTTAACTAATCTAATATATAATTGAAACTGCTAATACTAAGTAGGGAAAACCCATGTAATGCAATGTATCAGTTAACAATTATTTACATGTATTAGAAATTATTATTATTTTTTATTTTCCAACTCTTCTCTCAATCACATTGAACATCTTTGGGTTTAAACCACGTTTCTCGGAATGGGTGTACTTTGTGTTTAGACTATAGTGTCTATAAGTGTTTTTTTAATCCATGTTGCTTGCTTTGATTTGGCTTGACTTCTTAGATATGCTTTCAGTAACCTTTATAAACTTCATATTTTAATGACTCCCATATGATGTCGGTCTAGTTCCTATTATCCTTCAAATAGTCTATTATAAAACTGAACAATCAAATGGTGCCATTTCTGTTATACTTTCAAAAGTTTTATGTGGTACTAAATTCTTCTGGTCTATTTATTGAACAGCTTGGAATCTTTGCTTGGCCCAACGGAGATCTTACTTAGTAATGGTACTCTTTTATTTCCACATAAAATTTTATATCTTTTCATTTGGCTTACCTATTATTCGTTTGGCGTCTCATCTTTTATTTTCTACGTTTGGTTTTTTAATATGACTATCAGCAGAGAAGGATCATTTTCCTCATTGCCTATTAATTTACTTCTATTATTTGATATCTCCTTTTCATTTCTTGTGGTGCTTTGATATCTGTAGGATGGGAACGCTTCTAATGAAGAAAGTGGAAACATTGATTGGGATACAGATGATGAAATAGAAATTCAGAACATACCCCTATCGTCTAGTTCTAGTTTTTCGGTTCCTGGTGAAGTTATTACTGGCAATGGGGAGGTAAATGTAATATTAGGGAAGAAGCCAATATCTGTTTTTTTTGATGTGGCATCAAAGTTATTTGAGTAGTGGAAAAAGTGTTGTAGAAATAGAGAAGGAAACTTCTGTATTTGTACTTTTGTGCATCAAGTTATTAATCTTATTTCTTGAATTTAAGAGTTTCAATAGGAAAATTATTGCACCACTTGTTCTATATTTATTGCTATACTATCATCTATGCTTGCTAAAAATGCTCAAGCTTTGCAAGCTGTTTTGCGGAAGGCCGCTTTTGATAAATACAGCTTCCATTCGTTAAAAAATCATTTTATTGTTCATTTGGGGTATTTGATTTCATGTGCTAGCTACCAAGCTATCACATGCAGAAATACAACCAGTTTTCATTATTTTGTTTGTTACCTAATATACCTCTATACTGCATGTGAATATACACACACACACACACACACTATATAAACACACACATTATATTTTCAACTTCATTAAAAAAACAAACAAAAAGTATTAACATTTAAATGTGTTTCCCAGTAGGCCTTCTTCCATTACTAGAAATCAGCTTTATAATATCCCATAGAAAATACTAAATTGTTTAGCTACTTTTTTTTTTCCATCCAAGAAATCTACTTTAGATGAAATACTATATGGAAGGATGTGCTGCGCTGGTGTTAAAATGTTGTTCTGGAAAACAATTAGGCCCTTGTCCACTCACCAATTCAGTTCCCTTCTCAATCATTTATCCATAAATTTCTTGTCCAGTCACCATTTCAGTTCCTCATTGGGGGATGTACATTTTGTCAGTAATGCAAAACATGTCAACTCCTTTGTTTTCAGACTTAACTGATTGTTTGTTACATAAATATGAATAAGGTAAATTGGCTTTTTCATTAATAGATATATATAGCCTACCTATTTTCTTTTTCTTATGTTTCTCATCTTAATATTATGCTTTCTTTTGGCAACTCCCCTCTGTATTGTCTATCTATTTTGCTTATTATATGTTTGCTGCATGTGGACCTATACTCTGGACTAATTAACAACTTCATTTTTTGGTTATCAAGGGGTGCTCTTCAGCAGGTTCTTCAAATTCCAAGTTGATTAATCATTTCGTAGGGATGGGATTTGAGGAAGAGTTGGTTTTAAAAGCAATTCAAGAAAATGGTATTTCATTTGTCTCATTTAGGGAACAAGTTTAATCCTCAAATCATCTTTCAAGAACTTCTTATAACTGTGCAGGAGAAGAAGGAAATTCTGAATCCATACTAGAAACTCTCCTTACGTACAAGGTGAGAAAGTCTGCTCCTTCTTCAAATACTTATGTAGCTGCTTTAGTTTTGATCAAGAGATAATGGGCTTAGATGTGCTTTATGACATTTTTTTTCTTCTTTCATAAACACAAAGCTCCACTTGGAATTGATACACGACTTTATTTTTCTATACCTGGATACATGTCTGTTGAAGCTTTTCTGAAAATGCATATACATATATTTTTCGATATATGTATTAAATGCATATCCTGGTACCCTGATACTGAATATAAAGAACCTTATCTTGCTTATTGTGAAATTTCTATCATTATTTAAGCTTGTGATGGTGGAAGTAAAAGCTTTTAAGGTACAGAGGCATTTGATCTTCATGTTTAGGAGATGCTGATGGCTGTACTAATTGTGATGGACCAAATATAGTGAGGGATTTTCAGCATTGCTATCTCAAGTTCTCAACCTCGTGCCAACCCACACACTTTTCCATGCCTTTAAGAAATTCTTGACCGACTTTGGTATCTGCCATTATGGAAGACAATATAAAAGCTTGTATACAATAATGATGAACTGTTCTTGCTTCTTGAATGAAGACAGATTCTTGCTCCTTGGACTGAGGAATTTTGTTGCTTTCGAGTGAACAAGGATTCTTGCTTCTTGAACAATGACGGGATGGAAACCCCTCTTCCTCACTATATCTCATAAAGAATAAAGCTTACGCTTGTATATCCTTGAACATTTTATAGAACAAAATTATCTTAAATAAACTGAGTTTAGTTATGCAAGACTTGTCCACGTAGCTGTACAGTGTCCTAAATTTTGGGGTTTAGGGAGTTTTGACACCTTGATAAATATGTTCCCAAGTCCATGTAACATAAGCTTGCAGTAAAAATTTCCACATATGCGAAAAGCCTTCCTTAAATTCTTCATTTTCACTTGTTTTTTATTTCCTCACAAATTAAGATTGTGCTTTCCCTACATTGAGACTTTATAGTATTTTGACGTTTAGATATCATTAATGTCTTGTAGGCTGTTGAAAACTCTCCTGAACAACAGCAATGCGTTAATTCTGACCAGTGCTCTTCGGGATATGATGAGGACTTTCTTAATGATCTCTCTGATTCAGATAGCTGGTGTGGAAGTGAGATATCTGTATGTAGTGCTTACTTCAGTCATTGATCGTACCTTCTGTTACTATTTCATAACTAGTGTAATCATTTGCTACCATCGGGAAGTGTTTGGAATTAATATGGGTTTAAGTAATTGAAATATTTCCAAGATTGTAAATACGAAGTTCTAGCCAGTTCATTTACTTAACTTGCATGTCTATTGTGATAGTATAGATACTTAATCATTCTACTGCTTGCAATTCATAGACACACCGAGTTCCACTTTGTTCTCTCTACAAAATCTACTGTGCAGGCCAATGAATTAGTGTTTATAAAAATTACTCCCAAATTAGTTCTTTTCTTTTTGGACATACCAAGAAGGAGTCCACTTTGAAAATTCAGATAAAAAATCTAATGATATTCAAATAAGTTGACAGGCTGTTTAAAGTCAAATTCTTATTTAAAGTTGACCTTTACATGGGACTCCTTTGTTGGGTTGGAGGGAGGGTAACTGTAGTAGAAAGTATGAAAATGAATATAGGAATACATCTCATGAAGTAGTTTCTTTTGGTGCATATGTATGAAGGGAACCTTGGAGCTTTTGATGGTGTAGAGTTTGTCATATTTCAACATTTCATGCTGAATGCCTTGGTTTTTCCAGTAAGGAGCTCATTCAGGCTTCTTTTGCATCTTTGGTGATTTTTTTGTTTAATATACAAGATGCCGTCAATAAGAAAACCCGTTGTGAGGTCGCTCTGGAGTGGAGTATGCCTTTAGTTTTGTCTGGTGTATATTAGATTACCTCATTCTGTTGTAGCAATCTTGAAGATGTGATGTGGTATCCGAGTTTAGAAAGGAAGTAGAACTAGAGCACTACTCCTGTTTGATTAGTGTGGACTGTTTGACAAGAAAGGAAGAAGAGATTTTGTTGGGATGAGGAGGCGGCAGATATTAAACTTTGATATTTCGTGTGTAGATTGAGGTGTATGGGTCCATGGCCTTTGTTTTGGAGTTTTTCCACAGACTCTGTGACATCTAGTATTTTTCTTTTAGCTAGGCTGTTTGGGGGTTCAAGGGGGGTTTTATTTTTTATTTTTTCGTGTATAAAATTGTGTGTATATAAGTTGAGCCCCTTTTAGTTGGTTCTTTAATGATAATTTTCTTGTTGGGGAAAAGAAGGGGGCAGGGGAGAGGAGCCCTTCTACACCTGGAGTATACAAATCGTAGAAGCAATGTAAACAGCAAAAAGAAGCAAAAAATTACCCACAAGGCAAGGAAAAAAAAAGGGATAAAAATATCGCAGAAACTCAAAATGACTTTAAGAAGCCTTTAATCACAACATAGCATATTCTGACCAAAAAGTTTGAGCTTTTGGGAGCTTAAGAGTGGTGTGGTTACCCAATGAATAAACATAATGTATACACGGATTTGTACCCCAGCTTTGGTACCTTAAAAGTAATCCTTATATATTAAAAAAATAATAAAAAATAGTAAAGGTTTAAGTAATTACTACTTTTCAAGAAAAACTATGTAATTGCTGGAATATGTGTGCGCACGTGTAGTAAATATCTAGATAATCAAGGAAATTAATATATTTATAATTCCAGATGTCCAAATAAGAAACAAGGAGCCTATGGAGGAAAATCTGTATTTTTCATTTTAACTTGAAAACAAAAGGCCATTGGCTCATTACATCTCAAAAGGAAATCCATGGGCCCATGGTGTACCAAAGTTGAGATTGAATTTGTGAGTCTTTGTTTCTTCATTACGAAGGATTGTACTTTTACCTCTTCATTTACCCTCAATATATAAATGTAAGTTCTTTAAATTCCGGTTTTATGCCTGCATGCTTCAATTATTTTTATTACTATTATTAATTTGACAATTTTCGTCACTATAGCCATTTTTGTTAGTAATATGTGCCTAATAAAAACACCAGAAAAGACTGAAAAGTTGTAGTAACAAGTCTGGGGAATATTGCCCAAGGATTTCTGAAACTAAGATTGTTTTAATAAAATTGTATAATATAAAAATGAGTACACTGTAACACAACTGTTCCTTGCAATGCGTGTGCTGTTTGTTTGCTTAGTTATATTGGTCTTTGACATTGATTTGCATTGCAGGAAAATACAAATTCTTTGTCTGACAAGGAGAAAAACATTTTGTCCTTGGCAAACATGGGGTACACAGAACAAGAGGCTTCAATTGCTATGGATAGATGTGGTGCGTATATGATATCATGTTGGTTTCTACTAGTTTTGCACATAGGTTCATGCATGGTTGTATGTGTTGATTCATCATGGAAGGCTTTTGTCATGAGTGAGGAATCCTGCTATAGCTGCCACTTCTATCTGATTTTGCCCTTGATCTATCACTGTAAAAAATTGTTGGTTGAGATGAACTGATGAAGTGAGTATTTGGGTTCGGTTATCTTCTCATTGATTGTTTCAATTGGGAACAGTATAATCATATTTTGCAAGATTCTAGTAATGTTGCAACGTTCCTTTTGTTTCTTACTTTCTGCTACTTATCTTATTTTGTCTTCTACTGCTTCTTTGCATCAACATTCACTCTAATAATTGTATGATGTACTATGTTAATCTGTTGAATATTTGTCATCCTTCTTGCCATTGATACTTTTACTATAGATTTTTGTTAGCCAAGAGAAAACGTGTAACACTGGTACTCGGTATAGGTTTTTGGAAAGGATTTGTGCTGAATGATTTTGATAGAAACATGATCGACTTTTCTTGTCAATATTTGTGAAGCTATACCTAGTTTCTCCAGTATGAAATCAGCTCTGTCATCTATATGGACTGCTTTGTGTTGTACCCAAGTTAGCAGAGTGGTATCTATAATAAATTGTAGTTTCACGATGAAGAAGGAATATGTCGACTTCAGTATATCCAAAAAACATGAAAGGAATTCCTAGTGTCTGATATCAGCTTGTTTATTAATGAACTAGAGATGGGCTCGTTGATGCCTGAGAGATGGTTGCCACACCTTTTTTATACTGTAGAGCTATTTAAACCTCAGTTGACAAGATCATCCAGGTTGACTGGATTACAAGTATTTTTGTGCTGCTAAACTGTGAAGATGATTAATATCTGTGGAGTGACTTTCTATAAGTATATATTTTGGTGATATTTATACTTCTTCCTCTCATGGGTTGTGGCCCCATTGAGGTGCATTTTTTATATATGTATATTCAATATATAGAAAAGCTTGTTGTTGCCATCTTTTATATCACAAAGCAGCAAACTTGTTCGTGTACTTCTTTTCCTAGGTGTGAATTTCCCTTCAAAACATTGCAGGTCCAGAAGCCTCAATTGCTGAGCTAACTGATTTCATATGTGCTGCTCAAATGGCGAAGGCGGAAGACATCTACTTCCAAGAACTACCTGATGAAAGCAAGGTTTTTACTGTTCTTGGGATTTCTCATTCTCTCTATTTTCAATTTCGTTTATTGAAGTTTTCTTTGCGTTTTCTTGACAACAGCCGAGACATATATCTGGAAACAAAAAGAGGAAATTGTATGAGTATGAGTTGTTGAAAAAGAAAAAACAGGGGGCTTATCTTGCTGAAGATAATGAGACTATTCGTCTTCCAAAACCAATGATAGGGTTTGGAGTCCCTACAGATGGGTGTCCAGTAATTCATAGGAATCTTCCAGAGGCAGCCATTGGGCCTCCTTACTTCTATTATGAGAATGTGGCGCTGGCTCCAAAAGGAGTTTGGGACACCATTTCTCGGTTTTTGTACGATGTTCAACCGGAGTTTGTTGATTCAAAGTTTTTCAGTGCTGCTGCAAGGAAAAGAGGCTATGTTCATAATCTTCCAATTAATAATAGATTTCCACTTGTCCCTCTTCCACCACGGAACGTACATGATGCTTTGCCCTTGACAAGGAGATGGTGGCCTTCATGGGATAAACGAACAACATTGAACTGCTTGCAGACATCTATTGGAAGTGCAAAACTAACAGAAAGGATTCGAAAGGCTCTCGAAAATTGGGATGTTGAGCCCCCATTGAGCGTGCAAAAGTTTGTCCTTGATGAATGCCGGAAGTGGAATCTAGTCTGGGTCGGAAGGAATAAGGTCGCACCTCTAGAATGTGATGAAGTTGAAATGCTATTGGGGTTCCCAAAGAATCATACAAGGGGAGGTGGTATTAGTAGGACCGACAGATATAAATCTCTGGGCAACTCATTCCAGGTGAACTTCTCTTTATTTGTTCTCTCTATATATCTGTTTTCTAAGTAATTTTCCTTGTTAAAATAATCTTTCTGAAATGGGAACGCTAGAAGTTGGGCAAAATCTGACCACGGAGAGTCAGATATCGATACATTTACTCAACTGTATGGCATTCAACATATATTTACTTATAAGCCAAAAATTATTATCTCACCTCATTTCATCTTTCCTATTTATTTTACGGAATTACGATGTGTGATTGTTGAGTTAGGATTTTGTTTTGAATCTTTTGGTCCTTATTCCAAAGCAATCATGTACAGCTTTCAACAGGTTTCCAATTCTAATATCCTTTCATCTATAAAAACTCTCAGAAAGTTTCATGGGAAAGAGAAATTCCTTTTAATATATTAGAAGTCTGCTGTTTGTTGTCTGTTTCTCTCTTGGTAAATTGTTCAGGTACTAGTAAAGTCTCAAAATTTTATGCTTCTCATCATTGAGATTCTTTTCAGGTTGACACTGTGGCCTACCATCTGTCTGTGTTGAAGGATTTATTTCCTGGTGGCATCAACCTTCTGTCACTCTTCTCTGGGATTGGCGGTGCAGAGGTCGCGCTTCACCGGCTTGGTATCCCTTTAAAGAATGTTGTCTCCGTAGAAATTTCTGAAGTCAACAGAAATATTGTAAGGAGTTGGTGGGAGCAAACAAACCAGAAAGGAACCCTGATTGACATTGCTGACGTCCAACAGCTTAATGGCGATAAGTTGGAGCAAATGATGAATTCATTCGGCGGATTTGACTTGGTTGTTGGTGGGAGCCCATGCAACAATCTGGCTGGCAGCAACAGGGTGAGCAGGGATGGACTGGAGGGAAAGCAGTCTTCACTCTTTTATGATTACTTTCGTCTTCTTGACTTGGTCAAATGTATAATGAGCAAACAATAATAGCTCTCTATAAAGGGGGCTTTCTTCTTTGCCAGAAATGAGAAGGGGTTGTATCTAATTAATTTGAATTTCCCAAGGCCTATTCCTTTTATTTATGTTCCCCCTTCAATGACTTAACAATAATAATCCTGACTTTCGTTTCTTGAAAAGAAATTGCCTGACGTTTGGGCTTGTCTTTAGGTTTTCGGGATCACTGGATTAGGTTTCAGTTTTCATGTCAATTCTGTAATAGGGTTGTTTCTATGTGGCTGATGTTCACTCTTTGTTGATTTATGTTAACCTGTTTCAGTAATAATAAAAGGAAGTAGCATTGTTACACTGAGATGGAACTTTACTCTTACATTGTAATGGTGTATTATTATGCCTCTCTTAAACGTGCATTTCTTGTAGGCACTACTCTATAAATGTTCAGTTTAGTAGAGGTTCTGCCTTACTATTAATTGAAGGTAATGAGAATTGTAGTAACAATGTACTATTTTTATATGCGTTTGTCATTTATTTATTTTGCTTCTTCTCTGATAAGCAATATAAATGGTTTAGTTCTTTAACAGATCATATAATAACACAAGTAAAAGTAAGAAGCATAAAAAAGAGTCTTCTTTTTATTTAAAATATATATGTTTTAAAAAAGTAGGAAATATAAATAAAACTAGATTTTAAAAAAATAGCAAAAAAAATTAAAAATGTAAGAGACGCTCACATTTTTTGTTGCAAATAGTAGTATAATATAATGTAAATGGCGAAGAAATACTTTTATTCATTGTAAAGGTTTTACTATCATGGTCAGGATTACCGAAGGTGGAAATGAATGGAAAAAAAAAATGTTCGGTTGTTTTATTGAAATGGACTGAATAATTTTTATTCTGGTCAAATTTGTGAAATTTATTTATTGGGAGATGATATTGAATGACTCATTCCAGTTAAAATCATTCTGCTCTTTATTTTATTTTCTTCTTTATTCTATTTTCTTATTAATTTATTAATTCCTTAAATCCAAATGTATTGGGCGGCCCACTAAAATGAATGTTAGTCCTAAAAAATTAAAAGAATTATGTACAAATTTATTATATGGGTCGGAGTCGAATGAACAAAGTTGAGCCATTGCATAAATAAGAACGAATTGGTAAGAAAAAGGCCTTCGGAGCAATAGGAGGTTTTTAAGAATTTGGGGTATGTGCATACAAGGCTTTAGGCCCAAATGAATTGCCAATTACCTATTATAAGAAGAAAAAAATGTGGGTGCTCACTTTGTTCCTTGTAGGCAAATGTTCCCACAAACATATTTGTTACAAGAAAACCTCCTATTCCTCCGAAGGCCTTTTTCTTACCAATTCGGTCAGACATAAGATATGTGTTTCCGTTATCAAGAAAAAAGAACTCTCTGGCCGGACATGTTTCTTATTCAGTTTTATCCCTTTTTTGGGTAGAAATGAAACTACTAGTTTATACATAAAGATACCATTCTACGAATCGACTCGTAAGTATCTTAAAATCTATTTACTGATGTGCTCTTAGTGTGATTAAACTGTAAATCGAGTCAGAAGAAGAAGTTCAGCTCCAAACTTTAAAGAAGAAATACCTGATTTTAAGGGTTTTAACAGTTTTTCGAAGCTAATTCAATTCACGGTTATTGAATCAGCCGTGATTGCTAACGTCTGTAATTTAAAGAGAGTGACTCAGGAAAAATCTGTATCTGTTGTTTAGCTATTTATCTCGTTATCGTCACGATTTTATGCAAATTTTTATTTTATTTTATTTTGTAACATGTACACAGGGGTTCTTTTATTTTATTTATATTTTAAATCAATTTTCAGATGGATTGACACCAAGCAGTAATGCTCAATTATGAGGTGAGGAGGGGCGGGTGAACATTCAAGACAAGGCGAAATCAAGGTACGATGCTAAATTATAGGGCAATGATAACCTTTTGCCATACCTAACTGAAATACTTAACAATAACATCATCAACTATCAAATTATGATTCAATATGATACCATCAATTGTAAATAACACATTTTTAATACAAGTCAAGAAAGAAATCAAGAAAATTATATATAATTGATGCAATGAGACTCTTTCCCTTAATTTTTTTTGAACATCATCCAAACAATTATGAGAAAGCATCATAATATCACTATATATGTTAAAGTTTTAAACAACAACAGTTATATTTTAATTATCACTTTTAATCGTTTAAATAATTTCCAAAAATAAAAATATTTAAACATTAACTAAGTTTGAGACGAAACTTGAACAATATATTAGAGTTATTGTAAAAAAAAAAAATTTACTTATCAACAAACCCTCGTGTACATTGCTTAGCAAAATAAAATAAAATTTATATACTAATAACTTTGATGTTTTGGAACATCATTCACTCGTAAATGAAATTCTCACACAATGTGGTTATTTCATTTCTTGATTGATAAATTGTAATCCTTTTTGTCACCCTCTAAAATTATAATTCTTAAAATATTGCTCATATATACCCAAGACCTTTAGAATTGCCTAAAATAATTCCATTTACGCTAGAGAAGAATAAGATTTAATTTCTTCATTGGCAGATATTATAGAAATTATTTTCCCCTCGCCGTTTGCTTTATATACCTCTCCAACCCACATCACCATCTCTCTTTTCTACGCTTCTCATCCTTAGGAAGCGTATTTTCTCTCTCCAAATTGCAATACATATAGAGAGAGAAATCGAGAGAAAGAAGGTAGTCCATCAGAGAAGTGGAGAATTTATCGCCGCTTCTCCATATCGGTTTATCTAGGCCCTCAATTTTGACCTTCCAAGCAACGTAGTCAGGTATGCCCTAATCCCTATCCGTTAAAATTCAACCAGTTTAGGGTTTCGATGTTAGTCAGATCTGAACGGATGTGTTCAGTTCATGAATGAAACCCTTGTCAAAGTTACTAAATTTTGATTTAAGGCCTCAATTCAGTTTTTTAAAGGTCGTGTTTTGTTGTATATCGTTTGTTTTTTGGAGATTTTTTTATTCTTAATACGTGATGGTTTGTTTTCTGTTTAGGATTTTGCTTTTTGATGATAGCTGTTTGTTCACATGCTTAAATCTATATTTGTAACGATGTTGTGTTGGGAGTTCTAGAAATATGTAGATCAGATATTTTGGTATTTATATCTTCATGGACGACTTTGTTTCGAGTTTTTGTACATTTTCACCCACTTTTACTTGAAAAAGTTGTGTTTTTTTTTCCTCTTCTTTTCTTATGATGTGGAAATTTATTTCTGTAAGCAAATTTGTTAACAAGGTCCGCCCCAACGAGTGTGGGATAACATACTACAATCACTATTCATCTGAGAGGAGACCTTGTTGAACCAACAATTTTAGTTGAAATAACAATTCCCTTTAATTTTGTTGATCATATATTTGCTGAGTTTTATTTCAGTTTGAAACTTCTTTTTTCTACATATTAATTTTGCTGGTTTAAATCTTGTTTGAGTTTTTTTTTTTTTTTAACTAGAACCGTTGCTTTTGGGAGAAGCTATAATTTGATGCATTTTAAACTTAATTTTGTACTAACTTAAATATTACCAAAGTATCTTTATAAATTGCTGTCAATATAATTTTTGGAACACAATTTGACTTTTTAATTGCTACCACCCCCATCACCAGTATCACTTTCCTACAGATACAGCTATACTAGGTGAATGTTTTCATCCCACCACACCATTCCACTGAACAAGCATTATATCTGAATCTTTGCTTACATATTTAGATGAAAGTTGTGTTCTGTTAGTTAGGGGTAATATATGATTTTTACTATATGGGAGTGTAATATTATTGATTTGAACTTGGTGTTAACAAGCCTGCTTCCTATTTTTATGCATTGCTCCCTGAAACCTCATCATTTATTAATGTTCCATTTTCTGCTTTTGTAGGATCCTATACAGTGAAGTTTTGATATGGCAGCTACTGCCGGTCCACGTTATGCGCCCGAAGATCCCACTCTTCCCAAACCATGGAGAGGCCTGGTTGACGGTAATACTGGATATCTTTACTTTTGGAATCCAGAGACCAATGTTACCCAATACGAGAAGCCTGGTGGTTCTTCACAAGCAGGCTCAGCTCCACCGCATAAGTCTCCATCAGTGTCCATAAGCTCATCAGTTCAAGTTCAACAATCTTCACAGGGGCTACGTCGTGATAATATTACCATTGATGATGACGATAGATATACAAGAGGCAGCAATGGTGGATTGAAGCTTGATTCTGGAGCAAGGAATTATCAGGTGTTTGTTTGACCTGTCTTTTGGTGTTTCTATTTTATTCTTTTGATATTTTTGCTGGTTGACCTTGATACTCAAAGCTGCTAGTAATATTGCTGTGTCTGCCGTATTATGGTAAAAGTAGATGTGTCTCAAAGATCAGCTTGTAAGCGAAAATCCTCACCATACTTATATGTGCCATTGTTTGCATTATGCACAAATTAAGTAGGAAAAAATGATTATAAAGAGCTTAACTTTCCATATGATTTGTAGCTTGGGTTCAAAATTTTAGTAGTTTCTTGTTAGGTCTGTTTGCAACTGAAATGCTCTTATGCTTACATACCATATGGAGCTAGCCTTTTATGATTAAAGTTCACTCCCTCCTCCCCTCGAAGATTGTCACTTTTGGCGTAGTCTTTGGTTTCATTTGACTTTTGAATGAGTGATGATAATTTTTAGAGGTAAAAATAATGATCAAAAGTGACAATATATGTTGGTTTGGCGTAGTCTTTGGTTTCATTTGACTTTTGAATGAGTGATGATAATTTTTAGAGGTAAAAACAGTGATCAAAAGTGACAATCTATGTTGGGCATAGAGAGAATTTTTCTTTCCGTTACCATAAATCTCGAGTGTTCTTACTATTCCTGAGTGTATCGATTGTTAATTGTATTATTATACATTTCATAGTTACAGCGGCTTGTCAAAATAATTAATGCTGGTTTTTAAATGAATGCCAATTGAAATTTTGTGATTGCAGTTGGGAAGTGTGTCCTCAAATTTAGTTTTCATATTTGAAAGTTACTTATGCACAATATTTCCCTTCGGTATTTAGCATTCTTTTTGTCATAATGAATTTTAATTCTTCATGTATAATAATGGTAGTTCTACTAAGTGCATGTGAGACAGTGGTTTATGTATTATAATATGATTCAAAATTCCTATTTTGATAGGCTGATTACCTTGATTCATAAGTTTTTTCCCTTCTATTTCTTCATAAATTCTTCATGAACTAATCTCAGTTTATACAATGATAGAATGGCAGTGGTGGGCCAGATCATTTGAACAATATTCCAAATGGATCGGTCGGTGCTGTACAGGGAGGATCATCTGGCAGAGGTCATGGATCGTCAGCTGTGGGAAGTGGTCTATCTGCTGAGTCATATCGTCACCGGCATGAAATTACTGTAACTGTAAGTATATAAGAGATTTTAGATTCCATTTGTTGCCAGTTGCATTTTACACGGTTTGTGTGGTTGGTGGGGTATTGCGTGCATCTGGTGGAATATCTTGTGCACTCCCTAATAGTGTCTATGGGTTCAACCGTCACAAAACTTTATTGGAATTTGAAATCAATATCCCAATATTAATTTCAAACTATCTTTTTTAAATAAATAAAAAGTACCTTCCTTAAAAATACCCCTTTTGTGAAAAAATTTAATAGTCGTTATAATGATAAATTGTCTAAATATTATTTCAATTCCAATTCTTTTTTCCCCCACCAAACACATCAAAGAAATTCTATAAATTTAATTTCAGTTTCTTTAAAACCGAAAGAACCAAGTTGAATTTGAAATCCCACACTTTTCAACTCCTCTTTTAACATTCAAATCCTAAAAGATATGTTTTGAAACACGGTGGAATTGTTTAGAGTAAATACTCATTGCTCAAAGTTTAGTACAACTTTTTAACATTGCAGATATATCTAAGGGAGTTATTAGCTTCCTTTGGAATCTCTGTTATATACTTCCATATGAATTATTGGTGGAATAGTGCTCCAGTACTATGGTTGCTTTTATAATATCACTTTGTATTACAGGATTCCATCTTAGTTTCCCCTGCACACATAGTTAATGCAAACATCAATTTTACATCTCATTTACCATATTATATATGTTTGTTATTTTATTGCGAGTGTTGACAGTTGGTTTTTCATTAGGGAGACAGTGTGTCCCCACCTTTCACGTCATTTGAAGAAACTGGCTTACCTTCAGAGATTCTTAGAGAGGTATGGATTTCTTTAGTCATTTTGAATCTCTCTGGTGCATAGTGAAAAACCTGTCTAAGTTTGCTGAAGAGTCTGTAGTTATGGTTGTTTCTGTGTGAAGTTCTGTGATTGCTGGAGATCCATCATTGAACTTCAGACTCATCTTCCTTTTTCCATTTTTACTTTTTGTCGCAGGTGCGATATTTGCTCCAAGGAGGAGCTAAATGTCGTACACTGTGCTGCCCTCTTCTCTTGGGGCTTGCATAAATTTGGAGCGCCCTTAAATGGTGGACCAATTATGGAGGGCTTTCCGAATCTCCCAAGTTCGTGGCGGGGCTGCCGTTGGTGATGATTCAGTCTGCCATTTGGTCCGATCAGAAGAGGCCTCCTCCTGCTCTAGCTTGTGTCAGCAAGCATTGGCTGCCAGTTCATGGGGGATGGTGCTTCTTTTTGCATTAGCCACTCCATTAGTCTGAGAAGAGATCAATTCAGAAATCTTGAAGCTGGTGCCTCTGCTTATGGGTGTTGTTTTTTTGCTTTTCAGTTGCACCAGGCTGGGTTCTCTGCCCCTACTCCAATACAGGCACAATCATGGCCTATTGCTCTTCAAAGTCGCGACATAGTAGCCATTGCAAAGACTGGTTCTGGGAAAACTTTGGGTTACTTGATTCCAGGCTTTATGCATCTTAAACGAACTCGTAAAAATCCTCAATTGGGTCCAACAGTTTTGGTCTTGTCACCAACGAGGGAGTTGGCGACGCAAATACAAGATGAAGCTGCGAAGTTTGGAAGATCAGCAAAAATATCTTGCACTGTAAGATGATTTTTAAGTTGCTGATTGGATTTTCAATAATGAAATCAATACACAATGCTTGCTATATATATTAATTCTCCTTGAATATCCTTTGACTTGACTTACTGTTTGGATATCTGTGGTTATTGATTTTTCCCAAGCTGCTGGTAAACAGTGGAGTGGATCTTTTGCTTGTTGTGCGTAATATTTTGATCGAGCTCGGGCTTAAATTTTTTGAGCCGAGCTCCTCTCAGTTGATTACTTTTGAGCTACTTGGCTCATTTAATCATTAAGCTTATTTAACTAGAGAATGGTGTTAGAAATTTATAATATCGAATAAGTTGTGTATATTTTGATATTACTCGCTTCATACTCCGCCAGAGAGTTGTCGGTATTCTTTATGAAGGGGTCAATTAATTAGCTATGTGTTTCTATGTGTGATGTTTCATATTAAGATCTAACAAATTTTTTTTTTAAGAAATCATATTGACATTTTGCATAAACTTATCAATATGTATGATTATAGTTTACGAATGACAAAAAACTTATTTGCCTAAGATTCTTTCTGCTGATATTTTTCACCCCCACCCCCTTTTCCATTCAAGTGTTTGTATGGTGGAGCACCTAAGGGTCCCCAACTGAGAGATTTGGACAGAGGAATGGATATTGTGGTTGCCACTCCTGGCCGTTTGAATGATATATTGGAAATGAGAAGAGTAAGCCTCAGCCAAGTTTCATACTTGGTCCTGGATGAGGCAGACCGCATGCTGGACATGGGCTTTGAGCCACAGATTAGAAAGATTGTGAAGGAGGTACCTGCTCGCCGGCAGACCCTAATGTACACTGCAACATGGCCAAAGGAGGTCCGGAAAATTGCTGCTGATTTATTAGTTAATCCAGTTCAAGTTAACATTGGAAATGTTGATGAACTTGTTGCAAACAAGTCTATCACCCAGGTGCGAGTCAAGTTCTTTCCTCCCCAATATTTCTATGTATTGCATTTTATATAAGTAAAAGTAATCAGTTCGTTACTTGCAGCATGTAGAAATCGTCTCATCAATGGAAAAGCAAAGACGGGTAGAGCAGATATTGAGATCTCAAGAACCAGGATCTAAAATCATTATTTTTTGTTCAACCAAGAAGATGTGTGATCAGCTTTCTCGTAACCTAAGCCGTCAGTTTGGAACTGCAGCCATTCATGGAGACAAATCTCAAGGTGAGAGAGACTATGTGTTGAACCAGTTTCGCACAGGGAGATCTCCAGTTCTTGTAGCTACTGATGTTGCAGCTCGTGGATTGGACATCAAAGATATACGGTTGGTGATTCCACAGTAAATTTTCCAATTAAATCATTGAGTAACATGTCTAATTTTCTAAAAATTAGATTAAATTTGCAAATGAAGGTCCTTAGTTTTCTGTTTATTATCTCCTAATGCTCTAGTTTAAATTGTGTAATGAGCTGTAGTTGTTCTTATCTTCCTCAGGGTGGTGGTCAACTATGACTTCCCTACAGGGGTAGAGGATTATGTTCACAGGATTGGGAGGACTGGAAGGGCTGGTGCCACTGGAGTGGCTTATACATTTTTCAGTGATCAGGATGCAAAGCATGCTTCAGATCTCATTAAAGTCTTAGAAGGAGCAAATCAACGAGTTCCTAATGAAATTCGAGATATAGCTTCACGTGGTGGTGGGTTCGGGAGGTCTAGGCGTCAATGGGGTTCTGGTCCTGGTGGGCGTGATGGAGGCCGTGTTGGACATTATGATTCTGGATATGGTGGAAGGGATGGGGGAAGGGTTGGTTGGGGTCGTGGTTCTGATCGCGAGTCACGTGACAGGTATGTAGGCTTATTTGTGTTGATGATTAGTTGTTTTGAGAGAGGAAAAATATACACGTTGGCATGGAGTGGGTTTGATGGACCCTTCCGTAGATTTTTTTTTGAATTCTACAATTTCATTTGTTAAGAATAACCTTACAGTATTAATTTGGTCTACACTTTGCTGAAAGTTCAGCATAGCTTTATTTTCAAGTCATGAATGAATAATGAAAATAGAATTATATTATTTCATGGATTATGTTTTGATTATTCTCTTTGCTGTGTAGTGACAGGTATTCCCGCGGTTATGATGTTGGTGCTCCAGGAAGCTTTCATGCCAAGAGCTTTCATGACAACATGGTTCGTGGTCCGGTGAAGCGGAGCCGTAGTAGAAGCCCTCATAGGGGTGGTTCAGGATGGGGTGACCGCCGGGGAAGAAGCCGCAGTCGCAGCCGTAGTGTTGACCGTTTTGACAGGGCTCCACCAGCACGTGAACGCTCTCCAGGGCGCAGTTTCCATAAAATCATGTTGGGCTCAGGTAGATCACCTCCACCACTCAGAAATCAGCGGTTGTCACCCCGACCTGGACGAGAGGATGAAGAGGAGGAAGGTATGATTCCAGCTGATGAATAAGGGTCATAGATACACACCTCAGGACTTTCTCAAACAGCATCAGAGAATTTTCTTTGCTCTGGGAGATCTTTTAGGGCTGATGGTGAAATTCTCATCTTTTGTTGTTTGAATATTAGTGTTGTAGTAGTAAGGGTGGGCATGTGAAAAGGCCTAAAGACTCTGGCTAAAGTGCTGATAGACAGTTAAAACATTTAAAAGACTTCATCAGGAAAACACCTTTGATGGTTTATGTTGCTATTATGTTATATATTTCCTGTATGTTTCTAGATATAGGAAATTTCTAGGCGAATGCTGGAAATTAATTATACTATTGGCGGAGGAATGGTGTATAACATTTTTTTTGTGCAAGATGTGTAAAATTTCAGCTGGACATGATTCACAGGTTGAAATTGTTTCAGTCTTAATTTAATGATACATTTAAGTTAAATTTTCTCTGAATGTCAGTTCTGTTATTTCCATTAGATTTGGTGCGCAAACAGATAGTCTTCCCCTAATCTGCTATATCTGGTAAGGGGGGAAGCTATACTGATATGTAATACCCCTTCCCCTAGTTTTTGCTGTGTATCAGCCCGCCCAAGAATGATGGGTTTGGACCCTTGCCTGGTTTCAAAGAGTTCAGAGTTTGCCCACAAATAAAGTCTGGTATAAAACTCAAAACTTCATATTTAAAATAGAATTTTTTGAAATGGCTGAATTATTTGATTATTGATTTGGATTACATTTCTCCTAAAATATTTTTGAAAGTTGACTATCATACGTTCTAAGAGGAGGAAAAAAACACCACCAAATAGAGGTAGACTGAATAGCTGTCAGTGTTAAGTTGACTCCGTAAATTTAACTTAGATTTTATATATAGTTTCGGAGTATATTTGTTTCATGTTTATTTTTTTTTTAATAAAAAGTTGTTAATTAAGTAATGATGATATAATAACATAATTATGATAAAAAATTTGAGTATAGTGTGTAATAACTTTGATGATAGCGTGTAATATCATATTAGTGTTATGTTTTTTGTTTTTGTAAACAAGATTTTTTTTGTGAAACAACATGAGTATGATATTTGATATTTTCACAAAGGATTCTTACATAGTCACATGGACTTGTGACTTACTATAAACAAGAGTTTTGTGGGAAAATTATATTTTTATTTTATAGTAGAATCGGATTTTTTTGTAAAATATCACATTTCTTTGTGAAAATAATACGTCTCCGTGAGTGGCTTATTCTTGAATAATCAAATTTATTTTTCTTGCTCATATATAATTTGGTGTTTGGCTCAATAGAAACTTGCTCGAACTTGGATCATGCAACTGAAATAAGATTTTCCCTCAATATTTGATCTTGTGTGCTAAAAGAGTTTAGAATTTTAATACCAACTAACTCGGTTCAAACGATTAACAGGAATATTTTGAGATGAAGCTATTATTATCATCTCAAAAGTTGGCCATTTCAAAATAATTTTTTAAGCTTAATTCTAGTTCTACAACTTTTAAAGAACAAGTGACATAATTTAATTTGATGAGAATTCAATTAAATTCTATATTTTACCTTGATTTGAGATATGTTTTTTCTTTTCTTATTAATTCATATTTTTTGAACTAATTATCTAACTAACAATTAAAGATTCAATCAGTTAGAAATGGACAATCATAGCTTAACATATAAATAATGACATGCTATATAGTTTTTAATTGCATTATTTTATTTTATACTTCCTCCGTCTCAAATTAATTGCTCAATTTTGACTTTTTAAAGTCAAATTGATCATTTTTAAAACTAATCTTTTTACTATTTTTGCTAAAATATAGGTGAAGAGATTATAACCAAAAGAAAGTATATACAATTTATTACTAACCCCAATTTTTATAATTTTAGAAATATATTTATATATGTTTAATTATTAATTCTAAAACTAGTCAATTTGACTTAAAAAAGTCAAAACTAAGCAATTAATTTGGGACGGAGGGAGTATATTTTTTCCTACCTTGAATTCTATTTGTTTGTTTATCTTTTTATAATATTATATTATAAATTTCCTATTTAGTTATGACAAACCTTTTTTGTCGATAATCTCGGACTGATCAATCGAATATTGATTAATACGTAATCGATCGAACATTACTTGAAAACGGCTCTTCTCATAAATGAAATGTTCCAAATGTTCATGGAAATTCTTGCTCCCATTGGACCATTTGTATCTATATGCATCAGGATCCCGATTCATAAATTTCTCGGTTCGAGAAATCAAAATAAAAGAATCTTCCTCGAACATTACTTGAAAACGGCTCTTCTGCTCATAAATGAAATATTCTAAATATTCGTGAAAATTCTTGCTTCCATTAGACCATTTGTATTTATATGCATCAGGATCCTGATTTATAGATCTCTCGGTTTGAGAAATCAGAATAAAGGAATCTTCCCCATGTTGCTAGTTTTTTTATTTTTTATATTTTTTATATAAGTTTTGTCTTTAAAAGTAAAACATTTCAAATACCTTAGATATAAGAGATGCAATTCTTCTTGTTATGTAACTGTAATTTGATTCAAATGACAAAAAGACTTGAAAGTTGGACTCCCTCCCTAATGAAATTTGAAATAATTATTCCCTTACTTATTCATAAATGAATCAAAATGTCCAATATGTGATACTTAAAAAAAGAGCTTACAGTAAGTTTCCTAACTATTATTTATATTCGTTTTCAGTTTGGTAATGTTTGCTTATTGACAAAAAAAAAAAAAAAATACTCCATATATAATATTCCTAAAATAATTTGTCTTAAATTTTTTTACGTAGAATATAAATTGTAACTAACTGCTAGTATTAAATTATAATAATAATGTGCAGTTTATATTTTTACATTCACTTATCATATATATTCACACGTCGATATTTAATATATACATAAATTTTTTATCGTCCTATATCACAATACTCTCTTTCATACAATTAATGTTTACTTATTAGTTGCTGATTAATCCCAAAGAATGAAAACTAGGATTAAATTCGGCTACATACTAAAAAAAAATTAAAAAAATTCGCCAAGCAGTTGATATAAATCAGAATTAATTAATATTATAATGTTAGAAAGCAAAAAAAAACACGACGGCCACGTGTCATTTAGCTGTCCGGGAGATGAGCTTATGTATATGTAATCCTTATTGTAATAAAGACAAACACGCAAAACGACCTAATCATTGTATTTTCAAGCTCTCACTTTGACGATGCTAAGGAGAGAAGTTTAACCATTACTTCAACTATTACTCTGGACCGTTGGATTAGACCACAGATCTACGGTCACAATCAGTCGGCCCAAATCCTCTTCAGTCTTCTTCTCTAGTTATAACGAGTAGTAAGCAGGTAGCGCAGTATATATATATAAATCCCACCCCTGATACCATATATATATATATAGTCCAATTCGAGAAACAGTACCACCATTACCATTACCACCACCCTAGCTCACCTTATTTCCTTCTGATTCATTCATTCGTCTCTAGCTCTCCTCTAAATGGATCAGTTTGCAGCGAACTTCAAAGAGAATCTTGATTTTCATTCAAGTTTTTTCTATGAAAATCCATTAAAACCACACGACTTGGTTGATCATGGGTTTCCTAAAGAAACTACTACTTATAATATGGCAAATAATTTAAATCTTAAATTTCCAGTTTTTGATCAATTTACTATAGGAGGCTCATCATCATCAAATCCCTTTTCTAAACTTAATGTTTGTACTCCTTTTTATGATCCATTTGATCCGTTTCAAGCTTCTGCTTCTGCTAATATCCATTTCAGTAACAAATCCAGTACTCTTATATCATCAGCAGTACTCGACGGTGAAATTCAATTTTTGCATGGAGATGGCCGATCAGGGCTTGTGAATTTTTCTAATTCAGAAACAATGGAGATGCATGAGCAGCAGATTGATGTTAATCATTCGCAACCGCTGATCGTCGATTTTCAAGGTATAATTGATTCATCAGTTTCGACTGATTCATGCATAACTGCAGACAAGGCCGGGAACAATCAAAATGCTAAGAAGAATTATAAGATGCAGATGAAAAGGAAATATAAAGCTCGCAGTACAAAGACGTTCAATGTTATTAAAGGTCAATGGAGTGGAGAAGAGGATCGGTATATATTAATTTAATTTACTCAACCTTTGATATATATATATATATATATATATATTAATTTGATTTTTGTTGCTAAAGTTAATTGTAATTATTCTTTTTTTTTACATGGAAATTATATATTTTAAGCACTTGAATTGTTCTTGTGTTGCGCAGATTGTTGGTTGAATTGGTAGAGCAGCATGGAAAGAGGAAGTGGTGCTACATTGCCAAGATGCTTCCGGGAAGGTTGGGGAAGCAGTGCAGGGAGAGGTGGCATAACCATTTAAGGCCAAATATTAAGGTTAATTTTCCTTTCCTTTAAATTTATATTCGATTCTATCATATCATTTTTTTTATTCTTGTGATTTGTTTATTATTTTTTAGATAAAAGATATAATATTAATTACTCTTTCTTATGATAATGTTATTAATTATGCATTATTTAACGCACTGGCGCGTGAGTACTCATACTCACGCGCTATGCGTGCGTTGTGCATCATTGTTGGGAGGTCACCTTTCCTGATTGGCACACTTATCATGGTTTTATCGGGTTAATTGATTTTTTGGTCATTGTACTAGGGATCGATTTTTATTGTAGTTATCGAATC
This sequence comes from Aralia elata, assembly GCA_034770075.1. NCBI lineage: Eukaryota > Viridiplantae > Streptophyta > Magnoliopsida > Apiales > Araliaceae > Aralia > Aralia elata. The sequence goes on from CM068378.1 coordinate 14,153,455, forward strand.
TTATTTTGTTACAAACGCATTACTATACTCGAAAAAACTTACAAAATGGTCATTAATTAAGTTTCCGTCCAAAAAAGTGACAAAATTTGTTACCGTGCTATGCACGTGAAGCTTAATTTCTGATGTGTGCATCTTCTAATGCCATGTGTGTATCATCATGTGCAGAGCACATAACTTACTCTGTACCAAATGTACCAACAAAACAATGACTACTATTATTATTGGTATTATTGTGATTTTTGTTTTTGGATTCGCGCTAAGCGCGGATTCGTTGGAGGGTTTCGTCTTTCTGGGAGCGTTCTCTCTCAATGGCGTCAATTTGATTGAATACGAAGCTCATTTGAGCAGAAAGCGAAGAAGGTTTTGGCTGATTTGTTGTAATGGTGGTGGGTTTGGTTTCGGTTTCTAGGGAGGAAAGGAAAGAAAAGTTTGTAGATTTGGGGTTTTGAAGAGAGAGATCGAAAGAGAGGAGGGAGGATTTGTGGAGGTTACAGCTCCGGGAGAAAAATCATCGGTTGATAAGAAGAAAGAGAACCATTTATTACAGAGAAGAAAGAGAGCCATTTATTTCAGCTATCTGCCACGTAATGATGACTTGTTAACCGTTTGTCTACTCAGCTATTCCATCATTTTTTTGGACGGAAACTTAAGTAATGACCATTTTATAAGTTTTTTTGAGTATAATAATACGTTTATAACAAAAACAAATCGATAATCATAATGAAAATTGACCTCTAGTACACTGAATTAGCCCTAATTTTATCTTTCTCCTCTCCATAATCTCCTCTAGTGTGCTCATGGAGAAAAGGCTGTTTAAGTGTTCTATGCAAGTGTTCAAACTTGGAATTTCCTTTTAGATGCTGATCTATTTCTCTAAAATGAGAAATTGATTACATTACTAGCTAGCTAAATTTAATTTCTGATAATACATGAGCCAAATTATTGTTTTCTTCTTTATTTATTTTTTTTGGAAGAATTTTATCTATATATATATATATATATATATATGCTTATGTTTGTGTTTTTATATAATGTGTGCCCGCATGTATAACTTGTGCTTATATTTTTTTCATTTCAAGAATTTTTAAGTATATGCATTTATATATGCCTATCTGTATGACATGTATAATCTATTCACTTTTTTTTCTTTCTTTTAATTCACTAATTCTAATATATATATATATATATGGCTTTACGTGTGTGTAAATACATATAGTGGGTGCATAATTTTTTTTATTCGTCTGTTGTCCAAGAATTCTTATATTACTTATATAAATATGCTAATGTGTATGGGACGTACAGTATGATGTACTTGTGCAAAAATTTCTAAATTATGCTTCGCTCCATATATAAGCATTCTCAATGATATGCATTTATGATTTTGTACATGCAAATTTATATTTGAGTAAAATTCAAATTAAATCTCACCATCTCACCCGGCGACCCAAAAAGGGAACAAAAGAAGAAGCAGTTAATGTGTTTAGTTGTAATATATTATATATAGTACCAAATTAAGAAATTAAAAAAAGACGTAAAAGTTTGCATGACATATATAGGAGTATAATTCCCTAATTTATTTTTTTAAATATCTCCATAACGCATAGTCAAGTGACATTAAGATTATTGTGGTCAAAGATTATCTAAAATTTGTAGTAAAGGCATATTTTCATCTTTTCTCTACTTAACTAATTTCCAAAATTTATTGAATAATTCTTTTTTTGGTCGGAAAATTTATTGTATATATATGTTGAATTTATATGTTTTTTCAGAGACGAGTGATATTCGGTGTATAATTTATAGTAGAATAATTTATGTGCACAATTAAATTATAAAAATAATTGTGCACAAATAGTAGGATCTATATATATAATGTATGTTAATAAAGATGTGTAAAAATTTAAATGATTGGTCCCACTTCTTATTTTTTTCTTTTTAATATAGTGTTAATTGTACACAACTGTTTATATATAGTTTATGCACATAAAATTACTCGTTAATTATTATCTTATTACATAGCAACATATTATTATATGTATTTCCAACAATTACTATTATTATTAATAAGTACAACAATTGTTTTAATTTGATACATTTTAAAATTAATGATATATTTTTAAAACGAGGATTATTAAAGAAAATTTCATATTTTTAAGAAAAATTAAAAAAAAAATCTCTAATTTTGTAACAAAAGGAAATATCATAAATTCATATACTCCGATTACAATCGTGAAAGTACATATATATTGCAGAAAGATGCATGGTCTGAGGAGGAGGACATAGTGCTGATCGAGGCTCACAAGAAAATGGGAAACCGGTGGGCAGAAATTGCAAAAATGCTGCCCGGGCGGAGCGAAAACACCATAAAAAACCACTGGAATGCAACCAAACGGAGGCAGTCGTCCAGAAACAATGGCACAAATCCAAAATATAACACTCTCCTCCAAAACTATATCCAGACTACTCTCCTTTCAACTTCACAGAAGGACGACGAGAATATTGTCGTCAATTCCAACACTACTACTACTACTTCGAATGGGATCATGGAGGGGCGCCCATCTGTAGAATTTGGGCCTCGCCAAGCAGTATACCAAACTAATTATGGGTATAATGGGAATGATGATCGTAATGGAATGGGACTGGACATGAATTTTGGTGCAAAAATGTGGGCCGAGGGACTTGGTTTTGGGACTAATATTGATGTTAATTTGGAGTACGATCATCATTTTCAGCAGCAGCCGCCGCAGCAGCCGCAGTTAATGGATGATGAGTTTGACATGGGGAAGGATATGAGTTTTCTGGAGATGCTGTTTCAGTAGTAGTTGCATGCAGCATGCAGCATGCAGCTAGCTTGAGATTAATTCTGTTTGGTGGACTAATTGTTTCTTAGTTATTGATATTTTGGTGTTGCATGTTTCTTAATTTTTTTAAGTTAATTTCCCTGTGAAACTCGATCTGCAGTACATTGGATTGATTTAATGTTTGAACTAGCTAGTTTCTTCTTAAGGGATTGAGTTTGTTAACTTGGTATTAATTAGATTTTTGATTATTAAGTAGGATGATCATTAGTTTGATGTTATTGATAATTTTCTAGTTCCTTAAATTCAATTAGACTACTTTTATGTGTATTAATTTACAAAAGGAAATTGATATTTGCAGAACACTTATTGATATTTATATATGAAAAATGTTTATAGATCCTATATCGACGGTTTTCTCCGTCGTTATAAATTTATAGCGACACTTTTTATGTGAAAATATTAAAAAGTGTCGTGAAAATATCAATTTCCTTTACAAAAATAGCACGTGCACGAGTCCTAAACTAATATACATATATATGTGAGGTTTTAATTTGGATTACATTCCGGACTGTTTTGTTTCTGTTAGTCCATTGTCAATGTACGTATAATATAGTCCATGTGTTGTGGTACCTTCTAGCTAGTTGTTTTATGTGTTTAATTAGGATTATTATTGTTTGAGTGAAATCATTAATTTGATTAGAAGATATTCACATCGGGTGTGTGACGTCGCAGTGCATGAAACATTTTGAAAGAAAAATAAAGGGAAGATATATAGCTAGCTCGGTTGACTACTTGACTTGTACTCTTTTTTATTTTATTTTTAAAAACTAAATTCCACCATTTAAAGTAATTGGCCGTAACATTTTTGAAGGATTCTCATTCCCTTGCTGCCTACATTTTATTTTTTATTTTACCAAATAACCCCTATGCTTGTTACTCGAATTGTTACTCGAAGAAAATATATAAGTTTCCTTCTAATCAATTTTCAATATCTAGGTTGATGTTTTGAACATAATTTTTTGTATATAAATATGCAAAACTATATTCCCTTCCTCTTTAAAAGAGAGTCCTTTTCTTATTTTATTTTATTGGATTTTTATCAGACACCTTTAGAGAGAAAAATATTCGATAATTTTATATAATATTAAAATTAAGTGATTAAAAATAACTATAAAAATTCACCAAAATAGTTTCCTCGTATCCAGTCCAAGCGAACCCAATCCCGATTCAGAAGATTAGATAGCCCAAGTTGTATTTACCCCCATTGGGCTTAGCTGATTCTGTCCAAAACGAGTGGACCCCAAAGATAAACATTGGAAGACGATCCAAATTCACTGTATAATGATTTTTTTTGCTCCCATTCACTTATGGTTGCTTTTAACAGCTAGTTTTTCATTGACTATATATTACTAATTTTCTCCTCAAATTTTTTCCAATGACCCCATAAGCCATTTATTGACTACTCCCTCCGTCTCAAATTAATTGCTCAATTTTGACTTTTTAAAGTCAAATTGACTATTTTTAGAATTAATAATTAAACATATATAAATATATTTCTAAAATTATAAAAATTGGGGTCAGTAATAAATTGTATATACTTTCTTTTGGTTATAATCTCTTAACCTATATTTTAGCAGAAATAATAAAAAGATTAGTTTTAAAAATGGTCAATTTGACTTTAAAAAGTCAAAACTGAGCAATTAATTTGAAACGAAGGGAGTATATATTAATTTACTGAATTTTTTTAACGACCCATAAACCAGTATACAATGGGCCAATCACTTGGTGCATAAAATAATTTACAAACCACACACATACCACGTAATTTCATAATAAATTATGTTACGAGTATTTTTTGTATAATATTGAAGCATTTTCATATATTTAGGAAACCATAGCACATTTACGGGTGGCAATGCAAAGTTAGATTATTTTTTTAAAAAAAATTTCATTTATTTCTAAAGGGGTATATATGCTGTTCATATTACAATTCAAGCAACCTTCGGCTTGGGCTTTATCTGCTTTGCTCTCGAGTAAAGGAAGACACCAGCAAGAGCTAATCCAGTTCCTGAAATCCAGGCTCACGCAAGATGTTAATAAAGAAAGGTACTTGTGTGTGTGTGTGTGTGTATATATACATATATATATATATATATATATTGGTCTGAAGCTAAATACTAAATAGTGAGGGATTTTATTTTATATATAGAATAAAACATAGTCAGATAGATAAAAAGGGGAAATTTACCAAGGGAGTTTATAGGTGAGACTGGTGTTCGGAAGAAAATAATTGATGACACTATCACCACCACTCTTTTCACACAATTTCCCACTGCATGTGTCACTGCTGATACCATTTGTAGTATCATATAGGAAACCTGCCACGGAGAATTGGTTCGGACGATCATGATTCCCCGGAAAAAAAGAAAGAAAAAAAAGCGCTAAATTTGTGTGTGATCTTCAGTGAATTGGATTAAAAGGCTTTGATTATTGTGGAAGGAAGGAACCAACCATCCACAATAAAGAAAAGAAAAGAAAAGAAAAGCCAAACGATGGTAGCCACAGGGGAGAAGGGGTGGGGATGGCTATAGACAAGTGAACAAATCCTATGGGATATATTTGGTAAACAAAAGTACATATAATAATATGAGGGAAATCTCACCTGTTGATAACTATGGAAGCAGACTCCACTTAGAACAATTTTTAGACACAAATCTTTTAGATTTAACCCCTGCCTTGCCTGGATCAAAATATACCAAATCATGATGATATCAAATTCATGAATTCTCTTGCTTCTAATATAAAGTGTTCTTACACTATACTGCTGCAGGTATGATGGAGTAAACTTGAAGCCTTCCATGGCAATTGCAATAGGTACCAGCAGACTAAAAGAAATGATTGTTATGGTTGAGAAGAGATTTATATTGTCCAAACCTTCCTGTTCAAGATACGTTCCGGTCATAGGTCTTATTTAATCAGAAAAATACTCTAAAACTACTATAAGTCGGGAGGCTAATACAATTTATCACTTGTTAAGAAAATTATTGTGCATCAAACAACAAAAGAATACCAAATATAGTAGCTGCAAAGATACACAACGGGGAACTTCACAAGAAGTAAAACTTGTAATAGATTGAGGAACGAACCTCTTTTCTGATCATGAATTTTTTGCTAAGTACATTACGTGATTGGTTGGTCAAATTGGAAGCCATTGCACTGCTAAAACCTATCCTGTACCCGAGAAAAAAAAAAGAAACCTTGTAAGAATTTGTTGGCTAAATGAGCTTTTACTTAATTGGGGTGAGTTTCTTGATGAAATAGTTATGGAATTTAGTACCAGTTAAAAGAAGCCTCGGTTAATGATGCCAATGCCACACCACATACAATTGGTACAAGAGAAGAAACTACCCAGAGTGTGGGCCTCTGCGTTGCACAGGTTCATCAAAAACTGAAAGTCAAATGGCCTTAACGATAAAGATTATCAAACAATGTCAAAGAAATATAAGTCCTTCAGTTTTGTGCTCTAGAGTCTAGAGTATAGCTTTTGGTAGTTTAGGGGAAAAAATATATAAAGAAAACTTAGAATTTTCGGTATAGCATACGAAGTTCAAACTAAGAATGTTTAGCACAGAAGTAGATGAGATAGTTAAGGACCCTAGGAAGGAACATGTAATTGTTTTATTTCCTATCCTAAAATGAGAGGCGTTTTTAGCTGCTTATCTATTTCTGTATTTCTTGATCAGCAATTCAGCATCAAGGTGAATGCAAACCTCAGCCAAGAACAGGACAGAGAAAAGAACAGTGAAAAAGGGCTCCATAGCTTTAATTGTGTGAGTGAACGAAACAGCAACTTTTCCAAGACTAATATTGGTCAATACATTCCCTACTGTATGAATCAAAGCTAGTGTTAGGATTGGCGCAACCTGGGAATTTAAATATAAAGAAGAAACATGTCAAGTTTATCGCATAGTATTATGAAAAAGAAAACTATTAATATTGTTGTGAACACAAGAGAAACTAACAAAACCCACCTGCGATCTGCTAAGCTTGGGTCTGGGATGAAGATTTAATCCCCACATTATGAAAATTAGCACCGTCCCACAGGCAAATTGAAATGCAGTTAATGTTGCTGGGAATGGAAAGACCTTCAGAATCTGTAGATAAGAAATAGTAATTATAATTACTTCAAGAGTAATTTTTCTAGTGCAAAATGCTACGAAGAAATTAGAAGAAACATTAAACCTAAAGAGAAACGGGGCTCAACAGTCTTTGACTAAAAAAGGAAAGAAAAAAAAAACACTTCATAGTTATACAAAATGTAAAAGATTTATAACTGTGTATGAATAAAGCATAAAGTACAACCAGAATTGCTAACCCTTTTCTAGTTTTGGACCCAAATTTTAATGTGGACTATTATTTTGAGACCGAGAATCTACTCTCCAACCAGGCAGAATAACCAAGAACTAGAAAAAGCAGAGGTAGGAGATAAAAATCTCAACTTTCAAAACAACAGAAAACACTAAGCTCAAGAAAAAGAGGGTGAAAAAGAAAAGAAACGCCTAGTTACCTGTTTGTTGTAAATGTTGAAGTAGATGTTTAAGCAATACCACATTCCAAACATAGCTCCAAGTTGCAAAGTCCTAAACCAATCACTCTGTTTTGCTCCTGTCCCATCTTCTGAGCTTTCGGGAACGGAAGCCGAGGCAGATTTAACCTTGAAATCATTTGGAAGTAAAAATGATGAGTTTCCGCTGTTACTGAAACTGCTTGAAGTTGGAGAAGAAAAGGAGGAAAATGTATGTTTATGACAAGAGTGAAGGAGTAAAGATCTCAAAGATTTAGACAGAAAGTAATTATTAGTTTCATAATTTCGATTTACAAGTGTATGAGTTTTTAGAATTAGAGTAGAAGGAGACAGAGCTAAAGTATAAGTCTCCATTTCTTTCAACTCTGTTAAGAGGAGGAACGAAGAGAGAAAAACAAGGATGAGAAAATCACTCGATTTTTAAATAAAAATATTTGCATGGATTACGAATCAAATTTTGTGATTAGAATTTATTTGAATATAAAATTTATTTGAATATCAAAATAACGACATGCTATTTTGTTTTGATTCTATTGGATAGAATGAGCAGGAGTAGGAGGTCAGGAGGGCTTGGTTTCTGTCTCACGGTGGCCTTGAATAATCCAATTATTCACAAAATCCAATTATTGCTTTGTCAGTAGTTGTCACTCAAGAAATGAATTTGATTATTTGATTTTTGAGTAATAAAAGGCATCAATTATAAACACGGAAAATAAACTATTACTATCACAGTATCACTCATCAATTTGCTTTGTTAGATATTTACATTTTGTGTACGCCAATCATTCCTTTTCATTTATATGAACAATTTAATTAAATTACATTACATTATATCAACAATCACTGTGTATTTAGAGCTTACCATTATATACAAATAATAAACTAATAATTATATCCACTACAGTATACTTTACGAAATTCCGTCCATCAGTCTACAAAATTATTGGGAACCAATTTGTGGCTCCGTCCAAATGTGCTATCAGAATGGTCCCTCGCAACTCCAAAACCAGAGGGAGATGGATAACAACACTTTACAATGACAGTTGGAATAGAGAAAGAAAGGGAGTTGTTATTTCTGCACAACGAAATATGATTGCATATTTACTTGTGATTATAGTAATCCTCAAAGAAGAAAAAAAAGCATCTTTATAAAATAATTGACCCTAGTCCTCGGATATTTCTAACAGCATTACTCCAGCTAATTTGGAAACCTAGAAAAACAAGTCATGGTTTCCTACAAAGCGCAAGTAGTATTTCAATTTCAAGGAAAAGCTTACAAATCCATATAACATAGACGCTGCAAGAATCTTTAGAGCATAAGTATTGGCTTCATGAACTCTAAACAAAAATGTAAGCTAACAAGAAATATCCCACTTAAGTGCAATACTTCTTCCACATTTGATTGAAACATGTTACAAACCAAAGAAATGATGAAGGCCAAGAATAACTGCCCTTCCAAAGCTTCTCTCTTGAGACTCGGATATTTATAATGCTTTTTTATTTTTCCTTTTTCTTTAGTTTTGCAGAAAACACAGGAGGAAAAGAGTGGCGTTGATAGCCTATCAAGGCTGGAGGGAGATTTATAATGCTTCACTGAACAAGATTAAAAAAATGTTAAAAACTCATTTCTTCTACATGGGTAGATAGGTTTACGACACACATTTTAGTCTAGCAAATGTCAAATAACCAGTGTGACCTCTTGCCTCACTGGATGGCCTAGCCATGACCACTGGAGAACTAGATATCTCCTGCCCGTTGTTTCCTTCATCTAAACGTTGTCTCCTCTTGCAAGGAAGGGACCCAACAGAACCGCCTTCATCACCTTGGCAGCTCTCCATTTTCACTTCTCGAACTTCATATGTTCGAAGGAGTACCTCAAATGTTCTTATATCTACAGAAACCCAAGATGTTTACACTACCATCAATAAAAAATTAATGTAGATTGGCAACTTAAACTGACCAACTAATGACTGCAATCATTTAAAATCAATTGAAGAAAGAAAAACGTTCTCTTTTGGTATTAGAATAAATGGTCCAAAAAAAGTAAGAACAATGACAAAAGACAGAACAAGCAGCAAAGAAAGCTTACCAGTAAAATTTGATCCAAGAGTTTCGCATGAACGCTGTACTTGCTCAATGCATGGCGAGAAAGAGCATAAGATTCCATCTTGTTTCAACATTTTACCAACAGAAGGGATGGCCAACCACGGTTGAGGCAAGTCCAAGAAAACAGAATCTGCAATCCCAGTAAAATTGTCAGGAAACCCCTCACCCTGAATATCCCTGACTCCCACTGTCACCAAACTACTCAATCCTGTCTTCCTGAAATCCTCCCTATACAGAAAAATAAATTGTATCACACTTGAGCTTTTATGTGTGCATGCGTGTGCACAAGTAATGAGACAAGATGTAAGCATCATTTTTGTTACTTCGGTTGAAGAGCAGAATAATATCTAAAGATACAACTCCTATCACCAAGCAGGAGAGAAGCCACAACTTTCAGTTAGGTTGTGAGTGGGAAGGGCAAGTGAGGATAAATCATGAAAGACTAAACGAAACACCTAAAAAAACTAAAACTAGGAGAATTTTACTAATTTTTATTTTGAAGAACGTCAATTGACTAAAGATGCCATCTTTGGAGTTTCTCCAATGGGCATGTAACTATGCCAGTGTCATTAAGTAGGAATGACTAACTTGTCTACAGATTGAAGATGCAAGTTTAACCTTTATAAAAGCAGACAACTTCAGAGATATTATCATTCTTTTGGTGCGTATTATCAGCTCAAAAATGAGTGACACCAATAAGAAGTATCTTCACATATAAAGAAAATCTTAAACCTTCTACCAGAAAACATCATTGAAGTATTGAAATATCCATAACTAATAGGGTTATCAAAAAAATGGATCCAGAACTAACAAGAAAACCAGAATATAGTCAGGGATATGTCATGTCGCTCAAATTCTTACCTAGCAGAGGCAGCCCTTTGTTCATGGAAATCAAATGTGTAGACATGTCCAGTAGGAGCTACAGCCCTTGCAAGCGAGGTAGTTAAAGATCCACTTCCAGTGCCTGACTCAAGAACCAAACAACCGGGAACTATCTCCAGATACATAATAACAAAGCTAATATCTGCAATATAAAGAATCTGGGTTCTATGGCTCAAAACCAGAGTCCATAGCTCAGGAGTTGGAGCTAACAAGTAAACAAACCCACCCTTATTGCTAAACACTTTGGAACCAAAGGGTTTCCCAATCCAATCTGAATGCTTAAATACACCAAAACGATTCTGAAGGACTGAACTCTCACAGACGCTAACTGCCTTCATGTTGTCATGCCTCTCGTATACAATCACTAAATCCCCATCAGTTATGCAACGGCGGAACGACAACTTCTTTGCAGGATCCATGGGCAGCATCATTAAGATTTTGAATATGCTGATATAGTTTCGACTAGAAAACTCCCTGCCAAAACATGAAACTCTGCATTTAATAAGAAGCAAAGGTCTTGAATTTAGTCCATTCATTTCAATATCCATAAATTTGTGTGCAAATTCATGGAGACTCATGCTTCAGAATGCTACAACCAAGTATAATCATAATTTCTACATTATTCATTAACAAGAAGAATAAAATAGCAATGCATCAGGCATCGCGAGCCGGCTAAAAAAGTATTTATCTTTTGTGAAAATGAATCAATTCAGCTTTTGTTTACCCCGACCAATTTGGGGTAAAAGGCATTACTGAGTTGAGTATTCATTGACAAGAAGAAAAATTATTAAGCACAAAGTAAATGCAATCCCTAAACAAAGGTTTAGGGTGTGTTTGGGAACTTCAATACCAACCTTTGGTTTGGTATTTGCTGTCGTATTGGAGTCCCCAATCCCAGTTCATCTATTTGGTAAAAAATTATGATTTCTAATTCAACAAATTGAATTCCATTCAGTGGCACAGTATTTTAAAGCAAAATCTTGTTGAATTGGGATCCCGACAAGATCAAAAAATTTGGGACTCTATCCAAGTCAAAAATAAAAGCAGAGTTTGGTGCATTTGCATTGATGTTTACTGCTCATATGTTTCACTTTAATAATGTAACTCAGACAATTTTTAAATGCTAGCTGTTGAAAAGGTGTGTTCTTGAAGTGAAGATTCTGTATTAAAGGACTTTGGTAGAAGAGGATAAATGAAAGGAGGAGAAAACACAAATTACATTTTATATTTAGGTCTGGGAAGGGAAATAAATGGATCCTCTGTTTCTTATACTTAAGACCAGAACATTTTTCATTAAAGCTGACAGTGCTTTTATAATTCCGTAAACGCATTGATACGTTAATTCATCGACAATAAGGCCTTAACAGTTTCTGCAACACATTTATTATCATGAATCACCCTCACTGTTATTCTGATTTATTAGGGCATTTGAATTACCAAAACGAAGGCCATCTAATTCCACAACGGAATTCATAGAGAAATTATAATCCGTAGAATTACAATTCTAATATATAATTCAATTCAGTATTTCAAGTATATATATTGTAAAAACACAAAGACAAATACATTAATTTATAAAAAAACTGAAGAACGAGGCTCAATATGTGACTGCATATAGATAGAAGTTTATATGTAGATGTGAGATTTTGAGGATAGGGTTTAGGTATATATGATGAATAATAAATTTGTAATGTTTACACTGACCTACCAGTAACCTCGCACTGAGTCCAATCGAATTACAGCCGCGAGAAGTCGAAGATCAGCAGCGTCGGCCAGAAAGCGAGAAAAAGGTCGTTCTTACCCTTTTTACAGGGTTTGTGAGGGTTTAGCTTATTTATTACCCAAATTAATTGTTCAATTTTGACCATTTTAAGTTAAATTGACTTTTTTTAGAACTAATCTTTTTATTATTTTTGTTAAAATATAGGTGAAGAGATTATAACCAAAAGAAAGTATATACAATTTATTACTAACTCCAATTTTTATAATTTTAGAAATATATTTATATATACTTAATTATTAATTTTAAAAATAGTCAATTTAACTTAAAAAAGTCCTAAAAAAACAATTAATTTGGGACGGAGGGAGTATTATTTTTTAATCACAAATTCTATTACATTTTTTTAAAAGAAAAATTCTATTACAATTCGATTACATTTAGCCTAGGGGGAACAAACAAGTAGTTTTTTCTTTTTTTTCTTTTTGGCTTTTGGAGAAGTAGATACTAGTTTTATTTTAAAATATAAGATTAAGTATGAATTTTTAAATTTAATGCAAAAAAATTAAAATTTAAAATTAACACGAGACATTTAAAATTTAAATATAGTAAATCTTGTAATTAATAATATTATTTAGATAATTTTATGATTTTTATAATTATATTATTTAAAATTAAATTAGGTTATTATATTAATTGTGAATTTAAAAATATTTTAAATTAAATTCAAAAAATCAGTATTGATTTGATATTTTAAAATGGAGAGAGTAATATAATATTTAAACCAAGGAGTAATTAGACCTAGGGAGTAATTGATTCGCCATGCTAGTTTACATGATCAAAGATAAATTCTCAAGAAATGGCTCGAAAATAAAAGAAAGTGTTATTTTTATTATAGAAAGTGTTTTGATGGGTTAAAATCACTAAACTCTAAAGTGTTTTGATGGGTTATAATCTGAAATTAAAGATTCTTGAATCTCATTGATCTTATTGGGACATGCACGTATATACTGTAAATTCATGCCATAGAACCTTAATTGGCCCCTTCCTAATTTTGCTTTATTCTATCAATCTTCACTCCATAATTTCCTGACATCCTAAATCCTAATGAACCCCAGAAAAGCAATTTCCATTTTTTCCCCTTTTACTTTTTCTTCAAGAACAAGAATCTTGAGAAAATCTTTTCCTTACAAATCTAATAACCCTAACTCTAAGCTTGCATTTTTATCCCCTCCGATGCACACAAAACACTAGTATATATTTTTCTTATCCGCTAGCTGCATGTCTAGCTAGCTCCTCCTTCATTTTTCCCTCTAATCTTTGTCAATACTTTTTGTCCATTTTTTTCCAATGAACCATTATTTCGTTCAACATCGAGAGCGTTATCGCTTCAACTTCCATGCATGCAAATGAACCAAATTCAAGCCAACCAAATTCAAATGAAACTCATGCACACGAATCTTCATCTACACTCCAAATTACGTTGTCTAATCATTTTTATCATATGCTTTGTAATTTGAATAATTTTCGGCGTCGGCCTAGCAATCATTTTTTGTCCTCATGCTCCCAAGTTCAAAATCAAATCAGCCTCAGTCTCTTCCTTTTGCATCTCAAATAATCGAATGAACGCCCTATGGAATATAATTCATTTTGTATCAAAAACCCTAATACAGCTTTTAGTGTAAATTATGGAGGGCTTTGTTTACTATCAAAGCGTTTTACTTTCTTATGCAAGCCTAACTTCTCTTCATCAGCCCCGGAGGCATAGATAGATTCGTACAACGTCGAATTTCATGCATCGCCGTCGGTGTGCCTGCCTTTCCAGTTTGTGCTGCATACGGCATGGTGCTGGACGGACTACGGTTACATGTGATAATGTGGAAATTGAATTTAAGCCTGTTAACACCAAGATTTGATCACGCGCTTCAATCACCAAGAACGCGCTAATCCTGCACAATAACAAAATCACACTCAGAGTTCCGGACGGTGTTGCCGCCGGGGGATAGCTCAAGCGTGAGAATTAGTACAGGCTGTCTCAAGGTTTTGATAACAATAGAGGTTTTTAGCTCAGTGTTAGAATTTGCATTACCTTTAAAATGGAGAGGGAAACCTTGTATTTATACATCCTTGCCCACTCATCACACCTGGACCCCACTTGACAGTGTAAAGGGTATGTCACCATCAATCAGATCATAATAACTGCTCCAGTCAAAATATAAGTCAACCTAGTTAGGAAGTTACTTTCCTTAACTGGGTCGCTTCTCCCAACCAAGACCCACACAGGGTCGGATCCTCCATGTGGGGTCGGGTCTCCCGAACCCAGGCTCTAACATTGCCCCCTACTATCTTATTATAAAAAGGGAGATATATGATGAGAGAGTACAAAAATCAATTTTAATTAGTCCAATCAATGATCCAAACACTCCCTTAAAAATGTAACCGCCTCAAACCATTAACGACATTATTACCCCAGACTCCACGTGCCATTAAAGGGCCCACCATAATTAATGAAGTGGCGCCGACCGTGGGAATCGTGCCGGATTTAAAGGGCCATCTTCAATAAAGTCAAATCATCCCCAAAAATCAACCGCCACTTTCACCTCTAATTTTTCAAATTCTTTACCATCATCTACAATTTTCCACTTTTCTACAACGATTTTCTACCCTTTACCTGTAAATCAAACCTTACGACTTTCCTTCCTACCCATCAATGACGACCACTGATGCTTCCAGTTCATCCAATCCATCTAAGACCACTGCCTCCGTTGCTGCCGCTAACGAGTGTCCAGCTCCCATCATAGCTGTGACAACTGAAGCCACCACAGTTACTACCATCGTCGCCACAACAGTCCTTACCCCCGCCGCGGGTACCAGTTCCACCATAAAAATTGCGTTTCGGCTGATTATCGGACCGAGGAACATAGTTCATATCCTTCTCTTTTGTTTTCTCTTCAGATCGATCTTGAGGATTTAAGCTTTTGTAGGCTTCCTCTATTGTGATAAGTCCTTCGGCCCGACCATAGGCTTCAGTCAGGTCCATCAGTGGATTTAGGATAAGATCTTTCCACAAATCTTTCGACTTCGTAGCATCTAGGCCTGTAGTGAAGAACCTGACTGCCTGCTGTATGTTCAGACTAGTCACTGTACCAGCCATGTCACGGAATCTCTTCACATACTCGCCCAAACTTTCGCCCGATCTCTACTTGACTTGTGTCAGAGCTGTAGTCAGCTTTCCTCTCTTTTTGTTGCTACCGAATCGTGCATGGAATTTATCGCTCAAGTCCTGCCACGATCCGATAGAGTTCGGGGGAAGGGACATCATCCATTCCCGAGCCGTTAGCTTCAATGTGGTAACGAACATGTGTCACTTGGCTGCATCCGGATGATCATAATAATTCATTATTTGGTTATACCCATGAGTATGATCGTAGGGATCGCCAGTACCGTTATAAGAATCCAAATGAGACATTTTTTTAGTTTTGTCTGCCTTAACCTGCTCAATATCCCTGGTGAAAGGTGAGTTGGTGACACTCGGCAGCTCCTTGGCCTGAACAACTGCGGTTAGTTTTTCTTCTAACTCAGTCAACCGTCTAACAAGGGGATCGGTTTCATTCCTTCGGGGTGGCGACCTTGGTCTGCCATCCGGTCCATGTCCCCTTTTCTCGAGAACATCATCCCGGGAACGGCCTACTCGCCTGTTCCAATCTAGAGTGCGGCTCATGAGCCTGCTTCTGTCCTGTGAGCGGCTCCTTTGCCTTATGCGGTCGGGGGAGCGGCTTTATCGCCTGCTCATCTGCCGCAAAGGGCTCTGACGCCCGCCGCGGATTGGGGAGCGACTATTTAGCTTGCTCTCATCCTGCGTGCGGCTTCGGTGCCTGCTACGGACGGGGGAGCGGCTATAACGCCTGCTCCGAATTGGAGAGCGGCTATGATGCCTGCTCCGAACCGGAGAGCGGCTATGATGCCTGCTCCGAGCTGGTTCGGAACCATCCGAACGATTTGTCCTGGACTGGCTCCGATCAGCATGTGTCGGTCATGGGGTCGGCTCAAGGATACTTCTTCTCCTTCTTCCATTCTAGCTAAGCGTTCAGCTATTTCACGCTGTTGCTGGCATAAGGCCTCCATTATCTCCTGATCCTTCGTCCTGCGTTGGGTCAAGATCCACTGTCGCTTATCCCCATGATCGACATTACTGCCTGAATAGACAAGGGTTCGGGCTGGGTTACCAGCCATATGTGTCGATGGCTCTGGCATCTGCTGGTTAGTGTGACACAAGCGACGGCGAACCAAGGCAGACTGGACCTGCAAGGGCGCCCTAGGTTGACCTCTCGGCCCCAACCTCTCCCTTGCCGACGACCTGAGTCGGTCAAGGACCGACCTACGCGTTGGTATATGAAAATCAGCTGACCCTTCTCCTCCATTAAAAACTGTATTCACCATAACTATTCTCTCTCTAACTTTAACAGTGATTGAGAACTAACACTAAAGGTCCTCCTTCTAGCGCCAATGTTAACACCAAGATTTGATCACGCGCTTCAATCACCAAGAACGCGCTAATCCTGCACAATAACAAGATCACACTCAGAGTTTCGGGCGGTGTTGCCGCCGGGGGATAGCTCAGGCGTGAGAATTAGTACAGGTTGTCTCAAGGTTTTGATAACAATGGAGGTTTTTAGCTCAGTCTTAGAATTTGCATTACATTTGAAATGGAGAGGGAAACCTTGTATTTATACTTCCTTGCCCACTCATCACATCTGGACCCCACTTGACAGTGTAAAGGGTATGTCACCATCAATCAGATCATAATAACTGCTCCAGTCAAAATATAAGTCAACCTAGTTAGGAAGTTACTTTCCTTAACTGGGTCGCTTCTCCCAACCAAGACCCACACAGAGTCGGATCCTCCATGCGGGGTCGGGTCTCCCGAACCCAGGCTCTAACAGAGCCTAACGCGAGGAATGGTTTCATGATGTTGGGAGGTCTCAAGAAATGCTAAGTATTTATAATTGTGTAAAGAATATTTATATTAATTTGTGTAAAAAACTTATGTTCCCTCACTACTTTTTGCAGGATAGTATAATATTTATTTTAGAAGGAGATTTTCAATTTCTAATAAAATAAATATTTAGCATTATTATTATTACTACAAATGTAGTACAACTATGTATTCACAAAGTATATATAATATCTGAAAGCATCATTTTGTTGAAATTACTTTCTCTGAAACTATTGAGATATATCGAACTAATTTTTTTAAGATACGGTTATTATTATTCATGTCATAAAATTATTAACACTAAAATATATCTGAAACTCCAAATATTTCAAATTCTTGGTTCATTACTTTTGTATGGAGTATTTCTTTTATTTATCCTATGAAAGAGTGAGGATTGTACCTCTTATTTGATTGGGTGACACCATTTAGGTGGATCTTTAATTAATTTTGTTGGGTATAGTGTAGCCAATATATATATATATATATACACACACACGGTAACCTTCTAATGCGAACCTTAAAATATGAACCGTCGTCTTTGGTGTATATGGCGACGATTCGACCCGTCGCCAAAAACTATATGGCTACGGCGACAGGTCGAATCGTCGCTATAGACATCAAAGACGACGGTTCGTATTTGGTTCGCATTAGAAGCTTACCGTATGTATGTGTGTGTGTATATATATATATATATATATATATATATATATATATATATATATATATATATACCGAGAGAGGTTCTACGACGGGCGTTAACGGGCTCACTTTTAGCGACGGACTCCGTCGCTAAAGCCTTTACGTCGCTAAAAGTGAGCGCCCGTTAGAAAACGGCTATGTATATATACCCTCGTCAAGCTAGCTAATTAATATACTACTCCCCCAATATAATTTGTAATATTGTAGCACAAGTTTTTACACTAATAAATTAATCATAATTCCGTGGTTTCTGTACTGCATTCATTTAGGTCCAGGAGGAGATCCTTATACTTCTGATCAAGGAAAGTTTAAGATATATCACTCCGTCCCAAATTAATTGCTCAATTTTGACTATTTTAAGTCAAATTGACTATTTTTAGAATTAATAATTAAGCATATATAAATATATTTCTAAAATTATAAAAATTGGAGTTAATAATAAATTGTATATACTTTCTTTTGGTTATAATCTCTTCACCTATATTTTAGCAAAAATAATAAAAAGATTAGTTCTAAAAATAGTCAATTTGACTTAAAATGGTCAAAATTGAGCAATTAATTTGGGACGGAGGGAGTATTATATATACGAGTTGCAAGGAATTCTCTCAAGCTCTGGAAGAGAGTTTTCTGACCTGTGAAGCAGCGAAAGTGTGGAGGGGCATTATTTATTTATTTAAATTAACGTTTGAATTTATGCAAATATTAGAAAGGTTAGTTTTTATAAGATGCTACTGGGTAACTATGGCAAAATTGCAAACCATGCTGTATTCTGTAGGGTATAATGACACATTTGTACATTTGAAATTTGAAATGTTATGGTTACGCTAATTATGTCTCTAATGTCAAATATGTTTTTTCAATATAAAGTCCAAAAGCACCTTTAAATTTTTATGCAAATGCAGGGTAAATATATAATTTTAATCTTTCGATTAAAACTCTGAATACTAAATGTTATTAATATAGGTGTCTAGATTCTAGAAGAAGTATCATTATATTTTACTCTAAAAATAATATTGAACTCTCCGTAACTTAGCAAAAAAAAAAAAAAAAAAAAAAAGAGCTGTCGGTCTGACAGTTATCAACCAATTTCTACAAAAATACTCTTTTAATTTAAAAAATTGTCGGTCTTAACTTAGCCCAAAAAAAAAAAAAAAAACTGTCGGTCTTACGGTTATCAACCAATTTCTACAAAATACTCTTTTAATTCCAAAAACCGTCTTATTCATAAAATTTTAAAATTTATTATTGGAAATTTTATTTATTATTTATCATCAATATATAAATTACATATTTATAAAAAATTTATTTTATTTCATTATATTTATAAAGAGTGTGGGTTATAATGTATGTGCGACAACTAGTTAATCCAATTTGATACAAAATTGATCTTGGGTTTACTTTAAATATTTGGACTTCTAGTTTTTAAATAATTAAATAAATGAAAGTGATAAATACTCTCATAAATGTGAATTAATTTATTCAATCGTTTTTAAATTAATTCTAAATTAATTCAAACTTAACATATTTTAATAATAAAATTATATTTCCATTGCTCCGCTTAGCTCCGGGCATCGCAACTAAGTCAGCTCATTCTATTTGTATCCACTATACTCTTGAATAATTGTGGAACCAAGGTAGTTAAATCTCTACCAATCATATGAATGTGGGCCTAAATGCCCTAAATGCACATTTCCTGAGTGCATGTGCAATTGTATGTGACTGTTATGTGAGAGACTTGAGAGAGAAGAGAAAAACACGTGGTGGGTAATAAAATACAAAAAGTGCCCTACTAGTTAAGAAGGTTCGGACTCGAGCAGTATTTGTTCGATCAAAAGTTTGATTTAAATTTAATTCGAAATATAAATAATTTAAATATAAATAAATTTTAAAATTTAATAAATTATTTAAATTATAATTTTTTATTAATACTTGAATTATTTGAATTATATCGATTAAAAAAATTTAAATTTTTCGAATTGAATTTAAGGCGTTACTCAATTTGATAGTTAAAAGATCTGAATCAAACCGTATACATTTTGAATTAAATCTGAGCAACTCCGGTCCACTCGATTGATTTACGCCCTTGCTGGTCCCCTCGTTTGATTTACACCCTTTCCACTACTGGTACTGCTCGAAGACGATAAGACGTCGCCATGCTTCCTGTTTCTTCCTTCCTTCGTTCTCTATCAGTCTATTTTCTATCTACATAAGTTTATAAATTTATATATGTATATGAATTTACGTTGAAATTTGTCCTCAATGGTGCGGTGGAGCTTGGAAGAGGAGCTTCCCCGACTCTTATCTGAATCACCGCTTCTTTAATTCTCTCTGTTTTCCATTGAATAATCATACACGCAAGTTAACCCACATCAGTCTTCAATCTATTTCTTGTAAGTTTCACTTATTCTACATCTTTCGATCTCATTTATGCTGTATTTACTGATTTATGAAATACCCATTTCGATTTTAGCATTCCCTTTTAAATTTCATCCATTAAAATTTAAACCTCGTGTATTCACTTCAAGGTGTTTGTTATGGGCACTGATGGGGGGTTTTGTATGTATTTATGGTATGGAGATTAGATTAAGTGGTCTGCTATTTGATTGATGATTATGATCCTATTCATGCACTGTAGTGTTTTATGGCTTGATGTTCTTTAAGAGGCTATGTATCATAATTACTGTTGATTGCTTAATAGTTGTAAGCTTATGTGAAAAGATGAGACATATAGTGTGATTCTTAAACTGGATAATGACACTAGGAAGAGTAAGTTTATATGAAATTATAAATTTGTGAGACTAGGATAGCATGCTATGTTAATTATTTAGTGTTCATAAGCTTATATATGTTGATGCGTTTAACTGTAATGGGCATATTTTACCTTGACGAGTGTATTGCAATCTAGATCATCAAGGATTCAAACTTGAGCAACAAAGTTTTAAAATCTTAATTAAAAGTTTCCTATGAATTGTCACTTGAAAGCCCAAAGCAAGAGCGGGACAACTATATACAGTATTAAGAGCACCAGTTGCTAGGAATATGTTCTTTTCCTATATTGGACACATACTGCAGAACATGTAACCAAAATATATTCTAAACCCATGTTGTGACGTGGGCTGATCAATTATGATACTGCCTAGTTCTTCGGAAGGCATCCAATAAAAAAGGAGGAATAAATGCATTGATTTTAGAGAAATGAATAATTATTTGAACAGATTTGTTGGAACTGTAAAACACAATGAGGTACCATTATCTCTGATTTACATGCCTTTTAATATTTAGCCACTCCTGGTAGAAGGTTAGGATTGAAGAGAAATGGATATTGCATATGTCAGCCCAAGTACAAGAATATTTGAGGTTTTCCTTTCTCCATAATATTTTTTGATGAAGGTAATCATCATGTTTTCTGTTTACTGTTATATTTATTGTGGTGGAGGATTATTTGATATCTCACTCTTTGGTTGTAGAGTAGCAAACCCTTAAAAATAATCTCCTGATTTATACTTTTAGTTGTTTTTCTGGGTACTTGTGTTTGGTCAATTAACCAGTGACAATACCATAGCAAAAGTATTACCATGTAATTTTTATTTAACAGAATGGAGCTGCTGGTGGCTAGTGATACTACCTCCCTAAGTTATTGGTTGAACTGGAGGTTCTTTCTTTGTACATTATGGGTCTTTATACCCATGTTAGTAGCAGCATTTATAATTTGGAAATACGAATATTCGGACCCTTCAGAATCTGACAGCGAAGGGACTCAGCAAGAGGGTGCATGGTTTTGGTATGCCGATGAATCTTGGAGGCCATGTGTGAAAGAAATACACCCCATTTGTTTGATGATTTTCCGAATTATTGCATTTGGTTTGATTTTGACGGCACTCATCGCTGATATTGTTGTTTGGGGAGGAAGCTTATTTTACTATTATACACAGTAAGTCATCCTTTCATTTGGCGATATTATATAACTAATATAAGTACATTTTATTGTAACAAACTGATTCAACCTATGAATGGTTAACGTATTCTGGACAGCCTCTACTGATGTACTTATCTATGAAACAATTTTCTGAATAATATCAATACTCAAACACATCTTTTCTCCAAAAACCTTCGGCTGATCTGGCTTTGAGTTAGCTAGTACCTTCTGGTTTTGAATCTTTTCTAACTACGGGTTTTGATGTTTTTGGCTTTTGGATAGGTGGACTTTTACTTTGGTTACCATCTATTTTGGGGTATGCCTTACAAGTTACAGCTCCTTAACAGGCTTCTGTTTTAACATGTTAAATTGTTTTGTACTAAAATTCTATCAATTTATAGCTTTTAGTTTGGATGGTTGCTTACATGGACATGCATCACTACTACCTGCTTCCATTAGTATTTATAGCATACTACATTTCGAATATTCAAATGCACTTATATCTAGAACTTTTTCCATCTTATGTTATCATTATTTTGTAGTTTGGATCAGTGCTCTCCATCTACGGATGTTTCCAGCATCACAAATTATGTAGTGTGTATAATGTTTGTCATGAGGGGGTGGATGCAGAGCAAGGATCTTATGTCTCTCTTGTACGCGGTGAAGATGTGAAGGGATTAAAAGTGGAAAAATATCCAGATCATCAGGGAAAATATTATCTTTTCCGGACTGCTCTGGGTTGGGGCCAATTATTTCAAATTATGTTCCAGGTAAGTCCCCTCTCAGTAATTAGTGATTTTTGTGTTATCGGAGAACAAGGGGATGGTACTTTTAGTTTTTTTACATCAGTTTTCTGCCTTATATTGACTTCATATCAGCTTGTCCCTGAATGACATTGTAGGTTTTCCCAGGTAATTGTTGGCTTTCTGTATGTATGTGCAAATTCTTGTTATTCATTATTTCTCTCCTTTTCTTCTCTTCATCTTGTGTCATTATTTTTTGTTTTAATTCTGTTCCTAGTTGCATAAGATGTAATGTACACACACACATATGCTATATGTCTGGCAAACATAGGATTTTTATAATTCTCATTATACTAATCAACATATTGCTCTATCAGAACTGAAGATCATGATTTTAATGCTTCTTGGTATAGTCATCGAGGATCCTTAGAAATATGATGATTTGTGTTGAAACTTATCTCTCAGCCACAGCGGATTTGATGTT
The DNA here is from genome assembly GCA_034770075.1 of Aralia elata. Classification (NCBI taxonomy): domain Eukaryota; kingdom Viridiplantae; phylum Streptophyta; class Magnoliopsida; order Apiales; family Araliaceae; genus Aralia; species Aralia elata. Next base: position 14,176,381 of record CM068378.1, read on the forward strand.
AAAGAAGCTATCGTTCAAAATTTCAAATATCTAGTCAGTTAGATATGCCTTCATTGTTAAAATCTACATCTCTTGAAATATTTTACAACTTTATGCTTGGTTGCATTGATTTTATTCAAGTAGCTCATTTTTTTCTGTATTTATTGTCCTAATCAGATGACTGCTGGCGCAGTAGTACTTACAGATTGTGTTTATTGGTGCATAATTTTCCCATTCCTTACCATCAAAGATTACGATTTCAATTTTGTAAGTAATTCATGGCTTTCAAGTTATCTTGTTGGTTCCATTACTCATATTCAGTTTCCCGAAGTAGTGTGTAATGATACGCGATAACTTCTATCTTATCTCCATGGCCTCTTGCGACAAATTTATATTCGTTTTCCTTAAGTAATATGTAATCATAAGCATAACTTTGGGACTATATAATATATATCTCCATGGCATCTTGCAACATTTGCATGTATCTTGTACATGTAACATTATAATTGGATGTTCATGGGTTCACCGCCAAATTTATTTTGCCGCCATTATTACACTCATTCCCTAATGTGAAATATCATGTACTATACTTTTTACTATTTTTTCTCTTTGAATGACCAATTCTACTAAAATTATGTGGAATTTGTTGTTTTCGTGTCTGCAGCTTATAGAATCTCTCTTACTGGTGTGGTTTGTAGCCCTTTATTAAATTTTGGCTGTAATTCAACTGAGTAGAGCTGCGTTAGCTGGCTATATAGGTGACTTACGTATTGAATTGAGCTCAAGATTTGGTTAAGCAAAGAGTCTGTGATTCAAGTTTTGCTCAGGATAAGTTCGTCAGTCTCATGAGCTAAAAATTAGCTCGGCCCAAATTTATAGGACACTGCCGTACAATATTCAAGACTTTTAACATTAAATCCAAAAAGAAACATGAGAAAAAAGTATATTAATTTCAGAAGTGTAGTAGCCTGTTTAGTTTTCCCCTGAATTTGAATGGAACCATACATTTTGTATGCATTTTGATATGTAAACTTCTCAGTTTGGATGAACTCATTTAGAATTGTATGAGAATTTACCATTTTTTTCGTAGGTGATCCTCTTAATATTTTCATGAAATGGCATGATTCATTTTCATAACCTTTTTCGCATGACAAGCCACTATCTGCTCTTCATCAATATTGTTATGTTTTATATGTCCATTCTATTTATATTGTTATTGCTTTTGTTATTGGATTTCCTTTGGTTGGTTGAGTGTTTGATCCAGGTTCATTTTGAACGTATATTTTCCTCTTTTTGACAGCTTACAGTTGTGGAGCATTCACTTAATGCCATTTTGCTCCTTGGGGATACAGCTTTGAATGGTTTGGTATATATGCTGTTTCATCAATTTCTTTTCAATCTTATCTTCCATCAGTTTCTCAGAAGCATCTTTTTCATAAATAATTACAAAACCCTCCTTTCAGCGGTTTCCCTGGTTCCGGATATCTTACTTTATCTTACTGACTGGTGTTTATGTCATCTTTGAGTGGATTGTGCATGCATCTGTCTCAATATGGTATGGGCATTTCCTTTCCATCTTTTCGTAATTAGAAACATTTCACTTTCATGATCATTAGTTGATTTCTCTTTGTTGCAGGTGGCCTTACCCATTTCTTGACTTATCATCACCATATGCTCCTATATGGTAGGTCATTGTGTCCCAAACATCTCATCTTTCAGACAGCATTGAACTCAACCAAGAGATCTCTTACACACACAACATGTTGAATTGTAAAATCATACAAATTCCTTTCCAGAATCTCAACTTTCATTAAAATTTCTTAGGTCCGACATATGTGTGGAATTCCCATGTGTATCTGACCCCTCTCTTCTAATTCTCTGCAGGTACTTGGTTGTGGCATTGATCCATCTTCCTTGCTATGCCCTCTTTGCCTTAATCGTAAAAACAAAATACTATGTGTTGTCTAGATGGTTCCCTCAGTCGTACCAATGCTTGAGATGAAGTAGGCAAAATTTTAATTAGAATGCAGATAATTGTTCAATGTCGTTTACACGTTGCGAAAGTTACAATTTAAGGATAGCAGAAGTTACTTGTATGATGCTGGTGATTTTTTATTTTTATATACTCCCATGGAAGAGGTGATGAATTAGTACTATTGTTGTAGTGAAGCCATGATATCATAGTATTCTTTAAATGAATAAAAAGAAAGTCAAATTCAAATTCAAATTCTTATTGTAATGTATTTTATTTACAATGCATGGGTGAAACCAATAGTGATTATAGCCTCCTCACTTTGGTCCAGTTTTGTGTCCTTGTTCTAATACTACATATGATGCTCGGCGTCGGCTATCTGCAAATGTGCAATGTTTCTTTTACTCGTTAAAGAATCATTGCACGTTTGCAGAATATTCCCTCCGTCCCAAATTAATTGCATTTCTCGGACTTTTTAAAGTCAAATTGACTATTTTTAAAACTAATCTTTTTACTATTTTTGCTAACATATAGGTGAAGATATTATAACCAAAAGAAAGTATATACAATTTATTACTAATTTCAATTTTTATAATTTTAGAAATATATTTATATATGCTTAATTATTAATTTTAAAAATAGTCAATTTGACTTAAAAAAGTCTTAGAAAAGCAATTAATTTGGGACGGAGAGAGTATTTTTTTTCTAGCATAGGGAGAAAATAATTTATCAGTTTGTATTCAACTAAACACATAATTTGAGAATAGGAAAGTTATATTTATTTGGAATAAAATAATTTTCCCAATGTTAAAAAAGTAAAGGACAAATAATGTTTGTTTATCCCTTTCTAAGTAAATAATTATTTTTCTATTTTTTTAAAGAAGTGGTACTTAGTCTAATCTCCCCATCATATAAGGTATAAAAATAACTCTTAGACTCTAAGTATACCTTCAATATCTATCCTTAATTCTTAGTAGCTCGTTTGTCATAGTGATGTTGTAAAATAAAATACTTTTATTACTAGAGTTGTTGAATAAAATAATTTTATGGGACTAATTAAGTGGTTGGTAAATAATTTTTAGATGCGTTTTACTAAAAGTTTTTCTGTGAGTACTAAAATCTATCTATTTCCAAAAGCGCCTTTATGCCCAGAATTTCTATTAACTAAATTTTTTTTTTGGCTAGTCTTAGAATAATTTTTTTTACTATTGAGTCACGAGGAACTTAGTAAAAAAAAATATTTTTGCTATGTTATTAAATACTTTCAATAAACAAATCAATCGACTTTTTGGCTTTGAAGCTTTTAAAATTAAAAATACTTTTTACCTATTCGATGACCATTGAGCTATGCCATTAGAATGAAAAATATTGATATTTATATTTGAAATTTCTTAACATATGCCTGAGCATACGGTTCAAGAAAATATTTTCTTGAACTGTGTGCATATTATCTTGAACTTAGTATAAATGTAGAAATCAAGAGAATATGCACATAGTTCAAGAGAATATTCTCTTGAACCGTGTGTTTAGCATGTGCCCTTAAGACACATGTTAAGAGGACCCTTTATATTTATATATAATACAGGTGTTGAGAACAGTCTACATAACGGCTCTCTTGTTCCAACGGAGAGAAAAATTTATGATTAAGCCTCTTCAAGTGTTTGGTTATAACTTATTATTCAAGTGTTTGGCTATAATTTATTTTTTAGTTTTATAAATTGATTTATAAATAATTTTTGAGAAGTAATAATTTTTTATTTCTCAAAAAATAACTTACAAATCATTTTAAAATAAATAAAATTGACAAAATATAAAGACTATTTTGCCTTTATTTTAATAGTCTTTACATTTTATTTTAACTTATAAGTTATTTTAACCACATACCTTCATATTTTATTTAAACTTATAACTTAAAATAATATCGAACAATTTTATTTATAAATCTAAATTTTCAATTAAAATAACTTATAAATTATTCTAAATCTTAACTTACAAGGCCATTTTAAAATAAGTCATCCCGGAACAAGGCAGCCCGTACAGGTATACGCTCTATAGTGTGTAGTTAATGATCACGCAGGTTGGTTGGCACTTGGCAGGTAGGTTTTAAACAACGACGAGCGTCAAGAAGCAGAGCAACAGCCAGTAAAAGACTGTCACATTTTCTCTCTCTAAAATTTTGATATTACTAATAATTTTCTCTGACTGAATCTCATCTTATCTCTTCTTCTCGTTGTATCTCTCTCCAAAATATTGATAGTAAAGAGTAGGAACAATTTATAATCCCTGAATAAATTAATCAAACAGTAATGTACTAATGTAGAGTAGTAGTATACTGTAATGGCTGTGTTTGGAAACAGTGTTATCCTTTCTCTCTCTCCTCCCCCTCCTCCTTTCCGGATTTACACGCAGAACAAATCACGAGGATTGCCTGAAAAGTCTTTCGTAAATCCACTAATCACTCTACGATCACGTCCGGCGAAAGCACTTTCTCTGGCGACCGATTTGCCCTTCCCTCGCTCTCCATTACACCTGCCTATTTCTTCTCCTGAAGAGGTACTAATAAGTATCTGTATGTGTGTGCTTGCCGAGAAAATCTGGAACCTGTATATTACATACATATATGTATCACTGTTTCTGTAGATGTAGACTCCGGTTGTGGTAAAAATGTTTGAATTTTCAGTTTTCAAAAGAAAATGTGTAATTTTTCTTTTATTGCTTTTTTCTAAGCAACCAAAACAGAGTATACCGTTACTCTTGTTTAATATGTAGTGTAATTGTTTGAATTTTAGTTAGATCATGTGGAAACATATATAAAAGAAAACGTTATTTGTAATCATTAAAAAAAAATTGGCTTTCGGAGTAACAAAAAAAAAGAAGAGGTAATGTTGCTCATTTATTGATTTTGTTTGTTCATAGTAAATAAATAAATGTTTGATTTTTCTGCAGTTGATTGAATGTTTGTTAAATCGGGAGGACTTAAGTGAAGAGGAGGCTGAAGCTGCACTCAATTTCTTGCTTGGTGAGGGTAGTGAAGCTCTAATTAGTGCTTTTCTTGTTCTCCTTAGAGCCAAAGGAGAAACTATTGAGGAAGTATGCATATACATACCATTTGCTTTATCACTTTCTTCTATTACCCTGCCATTAAAATCGAAAACAGATTGTTAAAATTATACCTGCACGTACAGATTTGGTACACACATTTTGTGGGTTCCTATAATCATACACATAATTAAGAGGAAGGATTTTATGTATAGATTTTTTTTGTAATCTAGATTGTAGGATTAGCAAGGGCGATGATAAAATGTCGTATGAAGGTAGAAGGGATAGATAATGCAGTTGATATTGTTGGAACGGGAGGTGATGGGGCAAACACAGTAAATATATCGACTGGGGCTGCTATACTTGCTGCAGCTTGCGGTGCAAAAGTTGCAAAGGTGAAAATTATTCTGTCTTCAGCAGATTTAATTTAGCTTGATTGTTTTACATTATGAGGAGTCTAAGTGAGAATTGTGTATTCGTTTTGCAGCAAGGCAATCGATCAAGTTCTTCTGCTTGTGGAAGTGCAGATGTTTTAGAAGCTTTGGGAGTAGCCATTGATATGGAGCCTAAGGTTAGTACCGTAGTGCAACTTGGTCTTTATGTTTTACTACTGTATGGGGGAGAACCGGGGAGCTCTCGCGTTGCGTATGCGTACACAAGGCACCAACATACATGTTTGGAACCAAACTTGACCCAAAAGTATGTATATTAATCCTTCACAACTTGACCCAAAAGTATGTATTGTAGACTGACCCAACAAGCATATTGGATCACCTCCATACCTAAAAGATTAGCCTATTAGGTTGAGGCTCTACATGCCATCTACGCTATTAAATTTATCCGATGTGAGATTTATGTGAAATATCCCAATAGAATAGATATAGAAATCAAAAGAGTGCTTTTTCATAGGTCATTTGATATGCAGTCTGATTTAATTAATACTTGATATCACTCAGAATTACATATCGTGAATAACAAAACATGCTTCCTTTCCATTTCTTTTGCGTCGACACCGGAAAGAAACCAAAATAAACCCCTATTTTTCAGTGGATTACACAACAATTATTAGAACAGTATTGATTAGTTTCTCAATATAACCTGAATGGGCATTTTCTTCCACAAACCAGAAAGTAGATAAATAGTACTTGTTCAAGATTCTGATTGCTGATACGTTTGACTCTAATATTACAAATTAAAATTTCATATAAGTTCAAAATTTTCCATTTTGGCTGTCTAAATATATGCTTTACATTTTTATTTTGTTTATTGTGAGTTCTGCTAAAATTAACAGTTTAACTAGAAGGTGGTCACGTTGAAGCCTGTACAAACAGTGTATGTCTTCAGTTCATCATTACCTTGAACAAAGATAAACAGTTGGATAGTTAACTTGAAAATCAATCTACAAAATAAAGTTTGTGTAACTGCCCAAATCTGTGGGTTTTTATTCTTCTCAAGGCGTACATGGACCTTCATTAGGATATACTCCAGTTATGATTACTTTGTTGTTCATCAACGGTATGCCTTTGTTTATTTGTATTTTCTAGTTTAAGGTTTTGCTTGTCTTCCTGTGTTCCTTAGGGCATATGCCCAAACTTATTTCTTTGTTCATTTTCCTGGAAATAACAAAAAGGCAATTGCAAGATTAGATTGACCTGCACCTGTCTTTGTGTAACAAACTTTTGGAAAGGAATTTTTATTTTACTTTTTTGAAGCTTATGAAGATCTGAAACCTATGTTGTGTACAATTAAATTTTCACTGAATCTTGAAAACAACTGTTACTATGGCACTCATTTTCCCCTATGGTTGGAATAGGGAGTTAAGGCATGTGTCGAAGAAGTCGGTATTGGTTTTATGATGTCACCTAAATATCATCCAGCCATGAAGATTGTTGCTCCTGTGAGGAAAAAACTTGGAGTGAAGACAGTGTTCAATATCCTAGGTCCCATGTTGAATCCTGCACGGATACCTTTTGCAGTTGTTGGTGTATATAAGGAAAATATAGTAAGTTGTCTATTTTGGAAGAAAAACACACTACATGTTTTGTTGTTTTCAACTTTGTTGTGTTATGATTGGTTTTCATTTTACAATTAGATAATATATGTTAAGATAAGAAGTTAAATTATTTTGCTTTTATTAGGTCAGCAAGATGGCTAGATCTCTGCAAAGATATGGCATGAAAAGAGCATTAGTTGTTCACTCGGAGGGCTTAGACGAAATGAGTCCTCTTGGTAAAATTCCTTTCTTTTGTTGCTTCGAGCTATTTGTTGCTGAGCTACCTGCTCATCTGCCTTGTTTCTGTGATGTATGATAATTCTATTGCCCTAGTTCTCATTACCTTTCTAATGAATTATAGTTTGATGTTGACAGGCCCTGGAGTAGTTTTCAACGTAACACCTGAAAAGATACAGCAGTCACATTTTGACCCATGTAAAAATCTAATTTAATTGTTTGTATTGTAGTGTAACAGTAGTAGAATTAGGTTGTCATTGTTATTATTGTGTAGCACTATACAATCCATACCAGGTTGGTACGTACATATTCTATCATAAAGTTTCTGGTTTCATCATAGAAGAACTAGCTTGTTGCTTCTGCATATTTGCATACATTTCCTTCTCTATCTGGGTCTTACTTTTACCCTTATGAGTTTCGACTTGGCCTTGCAACTTGGCCTAAACCAATTTTATTAAGGTCTCAAAGAGGTTCATCATTCATAAGGTAGAGATGTGAACTTGAGTCAGTTCTTTCCACCCTGAAAAATCTTTCAGTCTGACATAAAGACCGTACCCAATTTAGTCCGTCCAAAACATTGAAGCTTAACTTTTTGCACTTGCCTGCATGCTCATATATGTGGATACCTATATATCTTGAAATAAGGGTATTTGCAGTCAGTTATGGCCTCTCTCGTCCTTGATCTCTCTCACACACAACATTCACGCAATCATGCACATTTTTCATGCACTCAATTGTGTCTCCATCTTTTTAATCAATCAAAGTTAATTATGTGCCTGCATGAATAGTAAAAACACGAATGCATAACTATAATTAAGTTATTCTGTTTGTCATGAATAATAGGTCTTACTGCTGCTTATCATTAGAACAGACAAAGTGTGTTATTGTTCAATAAATTCTGAATCTTTATTTTTTTTAGACTTACCTCTACCTCTCTGTTTGCAGTGGATTTTGGTATTCCTCGCTGTACTGTTGAAAACTTGAAAGGAGGCGGCCCAGAATATAATGCAGAGATACTAAGGCGCGTGCTATCTGGTGAGAGAGGACCCATTGCTGATGCATTTGTAAGCCTCTCATTTACATTATGCTGTCTAAAAAGCTTATGTTCACATCTCGTTCATCATAAAATTTGCAATCTACATAAGCTTTTGTTCAAATTCCATAATGTGTGGTTCGGTTATGGTAAAATGTAATGAACCATATCAACTTATCTTGAGAATAAGTTGAGTAAAAGAGGCAGTAAATTACCTTAAAGTTCCCTTTCCAGGGCAGAGAGAGAACCAGATGATGTCTAGTTCTGATACCAATATCACAAAACTCAAAATTCGACTCTGAATTTCTCTTGGAAAATTAAATCAGGTCCTAAATGCAGCAGCAGCATTGTTGGTCAGCGGGCATGTAAGCACCCTGGCTGAAGGGGTAGCTCTTGGCCGTGAAACACATCAGTCAGGAAAGGCTCTCAATACACTTAATTCTTGGATTGCCATCTCAGATGTAAGCTTTATTTCTTCTTTATTTCATGTACAAAGATCAATTCACCTTTAGTATTTTCTGTTCCATTTCATGTTTAAAGCTTGCATCATCTCTTACGATTTCTACCCTGGTTTCTTATCATCACAGAAAATTAAAGGACCTAAAGTCATGCTTGCATGACATTTGACCTGAAGATCGATTACAGAATTCCGAGCCCTCAGCATGTAATAGGGAAATGGTAAACGAGCTCTTTCACATGTACTCTTGGAAGAAGGTAAACTAAAGAGTTTGTTGTAGACATGATTCTGTATTATTATTTCTTGGTCAGACTTGTTGCAAGCTTAAATTTACAGCAATAAATGTGAATACAGTCGTATCATCGCAATTTTGTGTCCATAAATATATAGCCATTATTTTGCTTGGACATTATAGCCATTTTATTTTCTACATGAACTACAGTTCTTTTAAAACAAGTTATTTCCATGTCAGTTACACAAGGGCCTATGAGGACTGCCAATATCAAATGTTCCAACTAATCCATTCCGAATTCCAGAAACTCTGTAACAATACTCTCTTTTCTCCCTTTATAGCGTTCATCACTGGCATCTAGCATTCAATTCATATACAATCGCCAATACACATGCCACGCCAAATGTTGCAGTTATGTATCATTGTTTAATACAAATACAGTTACAGTGAGTTCTACCTTGATTGAAAGATAAACTTAAAAAAAATAATCTGGAACCCAAATTTGTAGTTTTTAAGATGGAAAAGGAAGCCTAATAAATTTTCTTCCCCCCCCCCCTCACTCAGTATAGTTTTTATCCATTCGTACAATACTAATTAAGTGTAAATTACTACTTAAACCTGCTTATACCCAGCCTTATTTCTAATAAGAGTAGCCCAAGCCTACCACTGAAACTTGCTCATACCCAGTCTTATTTCTAATAAGAGTTGCCCGAGCCTACAAATTTAAGGCTGCTAATTACTACTTAAACCTGCTCATACAAAGTGTTACTTCTACTAAGTGTTGCCCAAGCCTACAAATTTAAAGCTGCTAGTTTGCCAGCTAAGTTGCACCCTTATCCTTCGGAGCCAGTTTGCTGTTGCACACCTTCTCATCTTTTTGAGAACCAATTAACCAAGTTACAGAACCAATTAAATAACTAAAGGGGTGCATGTTTAACCATATAAACCTTAGTAGCAAAACATCATCATAACTTGATCCAGACATATACATTACTGAACTTTAATTCTTTCTACCGGTGCTGGGTGCATTATACATACCTTCACCAAAAACCCATATTTATATCAATCAAATTCAGATACGAAATGCATATTAATCATCCGCACCGAAACAAAACATCATTTCTAACATTACTAGGGTTTTATAAGAGCAATAATAATAGAGAGATCCAATCCATTAACATAAAATCTAACACTTTATTTATCATATTCATCATGGGAATAAACCAAACAACTTTGTTCCCCATGATTAAGATTTACTGGCAACAGCAACAGCTCCAGCTTCAGTCAGCAAAGGAACAAGTTTCCCACTCTTGTGCAAGTCGGTTGTTGCTGCAGGAATTTAAAAGACATAAGCATATAAAAATATATTAAAGAATTTAACTTTCAAAAAAATCATTAAATAATTTTAACAACTGTCATGAATTAAGGAATTGAGACGTACAATCACAGCCACCAATGTGCTTTCCATTAATGAACACATTTGGCACAGTCCGCTGTCCAGTCCATTCACCTAGCGCTGATTGAATTTCACTCCCATCACCTTCAATAAAAGTACATGCGTGCAAATTTTTCAGTAAACTAAGTTTTTGACAAGATAATATTATTCATGCAATGAAAGATGGATTATTTTTTTCCCATTTTACGAGTGGAGAATCAAAAATGTACTGGACATGAAAGACAGATTATTATTTTCCTTTCACAAATAAAAGTATAGAAGTGCAATGAAGAAGCTACCCATCTTTGAACCAAAACAAGACACTCACAATACGCAAGCTAATTCGAAATGGCTCATGTTTGTTCTCCATTTCAACAGAAATTTGGGTTATAAGCAGGGTCATACATAGAAAGGCCCAGAAAGATCTGCAGACCACTCAGCTTCTCCCAGAAATGTTTAGAATAGAAGGGCCTTTGAAGTTTCACAAAGTAAAATTCAGGATTAAAGTGAAATACTGTTCAAGTATGCCTATATTCTAAAACTTTCCAATTATACTGATCCCCTAAAGATTTTGAAATTGAACTTTAAGTCCAGGAATATTGCATTTTTTTTAACAATTTAATATGTAACTTGTACCATTTTCCTAACAATTCTTCTGATATTTTATTAGAAACCATTCTTTTAACATTTATCACGGAAGAATATTCATCCCCACATATGTTTTTTAATTAAAAAAAAGTGTATATATGTATATATACACACACACTAAAATATAAATTACTGGTATATGAAGCCCCAATGAAGAAAATGTCTGAATTATATGCAAGTGGAAGTCCCTATCACCACAACGAATACCATTCAAATTCTCTGAGCACAAACAATCACAACACCGCAGATAACTAACTCAAAATTAAAAAGAAACCCAAATGACAACCTTTTGGTCAACAAATGAAACAGGATTCCCACAAACACCCCCCCCCCCCCTTCTCATTAATAAGACAAAAAATATCAATCAATTTAAAACCTGCTAGGTCTAAATAATTGTGATTGTTGAAAAGATACATGTAAGAATGCCTTTACAGATACGTCAACGACTAAAAAACTGTTCCAGTATATCAAATCCATTGCCCCCAATAAATGTTGCAGGCAGTTCATATCCAATTATCAAAACTTCTCGGAGAATTTCAATACACGCGCAATTTGATATAGATAATTATACACTATATTCAAATGAGATGGAAAATCAACTGGAATTTGAGAGAGAGAATACCGACTTTCTTTGTCCAACTCAATGGCTTTGAAAGAGGCACCGAGGTCAGTCAACAACTTCTTCAAGATATGGCAGAATGGACAATACGATTTGCTGCACCCAAAACCAATATCAACCAACCAACCACTAAGTCCATAAGATTAGGTCTAGATCCATTCAATTCATTCTAAATCAATTAAAATGTACTCTAATCATCAATTACATATATAAACAAACATAAATTTGCATACTAACAGAAAGAGAGACCTGAAAACCATGACTCCGTTGGATGAAACCAGCTCCTTTGCCTTTGACAACGCCATCTCTGTTCCGACTGTTCGTAAATTGATATTCAAACCCTAAATACTCTGTTCTCGCGTTGCTCTGCTCTGTTCTCCTTTATATCGAAAATGTTATAATTTAACTTGTAAATATATACCACTATATTACTATATATAGACAACCGTCTGGCGTTGCTTGGTGCCTTTTTACTCCTATTCCATTCCCTCTTATCCCAAAATAATAATAACAATAATTTAAAATTATAGAATAATATAATTTTTTTTAATTAATAATTTTTAATATGATATCTACTTATTTAGATTCTAGCATCAAAATTTCATTATTAATTTTTTTTAATATATTTAAAAATGTAAGTTTTACTAAATACCAACACGCTTTTTATATATTTCTTTAAAAAAAAAAAAAAAGTGTGTGAAAGAAAAAGAAAAGATGCACACGCAGGCGCTGAGCCGATCAGCCGAACTTCTAGTATCTTCCATTGGGATAGAGTATAAAGTTTAAAATGGTTCCCAATTCAATTCTATCTTTATAAGCCGGGGGTGATACGGTTTTATTTATTTTTTAATTATTTTATTCACAATCATCCTATCACATTATTATTTTATTAATTAAATTTTTTTTGTTATTTTGAAAAATAGAATAGCTCACTTTTCCTTAGTTAAAAAAAGGAATATCGACATGCGGTGTTCACTTTTTAATTAACTTTGACACCGACCCAAACATACTCCGGTTCCTTTTTAATTTCTTTTTAATAGGTTAAAATTTGTTTGATTTTATTAGTAGTTGGTAATATTTAATAAGCAACTTTATTTTTTATATTATTCTCACATTAAATACTAATTTATTTTTTCGATGAATTTAAAATTTTATACTCAGTTTGATCGATTAGACAAAATATTAATTATATTTTTTATTTTTGTATTTTTTTCTAAAACGTCAATTAAAGAAGAACAAAGTGAATATAGTATTAAAAATTTCATTACTGATTTATTTTATCAACTTAACATTTTTTTTTATTACTAATAAATTCTATAAAACTATTGTTTCTTTCTTGTTTCCTCGTGTTCTTAGAGGAAATGTCAAACTAAAATATTTTTCATTCTTTTTCTTTTGTCCTTCAAGGAATCGAATATTTTTTTGTTCTTTCTTTCCTTCCTGTGAGGAGGAATCTAATAGGAGTATTCTTTTTATTTTTGTAAGCTACCTACCATACTTGAGAATTTGGGTTCTTTCCTAATGGGTGGTGCATAATAATGCATTAAATTAAATATCTTTAATAAATTAATGCACATTTGACTTTACCGGTTTAGCCCTTATTTTAAAACATCGTTTCTAACATATGGGTGGAGCTGGAAAAGATTTAACAGGAAGAAACCAAGTCCATATGAATTGTGATGATATCATTGCTTTGCTTTTCTTTTTTTTTTCTTTTTTTTTTTTGGTGGGGGGGGGGGGGGGTGGGGGGGGGGGGGGGGGGGGAATATAATTTGGTTCAAACTAACGCACGCTTCTTTGTTTGAAGTTTTCTTCCGAGTTTATTGGCCGGAAGGACTTTTAGAATCTTCCCAAAAGACAAACTTGTTCACTTTTTAATATTCTCTCTGTCCCAAATTAATTGCATTTTTAGGACTTTTTAAAGTCAAATTGACTATTTTTTAAACTAATCTTTTTACTATTTTTGCTAACATATAGGTGAAGATATTATAACCAAATGAAAGTATATACAATTTATTACTAATTTCAATTTTTATAATTTTAAAAATATATTTATATATGCTTAATTATTAATTTTAAAAATAGTCAATTTGACTTAAAAAAATCATAGAAAAGCAATTAATTTGGGACGGATGGAGTATTTGATTTGGACACACTCTTAAGACTTTCAACATGAATTTTACAAAAACTACACAATAATTCATTAACTTAAACTAAACCAAGTCTTGCATTCCAAGTTTCTGAGAAGCAACAATCATGTGTGATGCGCGCACACAATCAAAATATAGCACTTCCAAATTATCAGTTGGATTCCCTCTTACGCACATACGGTATACCACTGCCTGATTGAGCTTAATCGTTTTAATTATAATATTTATGAATAAAGCTATAAATATTCACATTAAAGATCTGCAGACCATATTGATGACGAGCGAGTTATATCTCCAATCCGAGTAGCAAAGTTTCTTTAAAAAGTTCTGAGGAGATATATTATAGCATCTCTAACATATGCAGTGCAGCCATAATTTAACAAGTTATCATATCATGTATTCAAGAAACAAAAGAAAATAAGGTGGATAAACTTCTTCTCTTAATTGAAATTTGAAACATACGTGTGAGCACACAATTTATACCAAACTGCAATTGCAACAGACCATTTTGTCATGGAGGAAAAACATATGCATGAAAACGTGTAACCAAAAAATGTTAGCAGGGCTGAGCATCGGCATTTCAAATTTGAAATCCTTCAGCCTGGTATAAATGGTTCTAAAAAAGTACACTGTTCGATGAACCTCTTGAAACAAAAGCAATATAAAATTGTAAACGATCTACATGCATATGGCCTACTTTCAAAGTTCTCTTCACCTTTGTGCTTTCCTCAATGAATATATCTCATTAAAGAAATAAAAATCATATCACACCAGTGCCGGTGCTGGAAGCTTTGACTCGAGATTCTGTCTGACAGCATCAATGAATTCTTCAGTATTCAAGTAGAATTCCCTTGAAACCCTGAACATACACACGGAAAGCATTGTAAAAATTATCCAGGGAGGTACTGTAGACAATTAAGATGTGAATCAAACTGGTACACATCAAAGAAAACCTTGATAACTGGAGATCACTCTCTCTATTTTGACAATAATCATATTCAACTCACATCAAAGATACTCCTGTCTCAATTTGTTTGTCATATCTTTTACTAATTAAAGGCCCAAAGATTGTACCATATCTTTTACCAAGGAATAATTAGAATTATAATCTTCGATAAGATCTAAACAATCTCTATGCCTCTATATCAGTATATCAATTGACGTGTGTTGCAACTACACGAACTCGTCCAAACCAAAATGGACCATGATCTTTTGGCCTCTCCCTTAACTCTTGACAACTCCTCCTCCCCCTTTATGCAGCAGAGCAGATGTTAAAACCATATCAGTTGACCTAAATTCAAATCCACATATTATTCTCAATTCATGCGACTTCTAGTTTTTTAAGTGCATACAATTCCATCTTAACACAAAAAATCTTATCTGACAACTATCCATCTCAGACTCATTCACTGTTTTATAAGAATGTTATAGACTTTGGTGTCTTAATTAAAAACAAATGTATATATTTGGTTTCGCACAGAAAGTAAATGATTTGGATTCTTGGAAGACTCCAGTTGGAATCAGGCATTAGTTTCATAAAGCAAGAAATAGTAGTTGTTGATTGTCAAACCAGTAACCTAAACTCTAAGCATTAATTGGGCTCTTTTGTATAATTTGACAACATTACACAGACTTAGTCAATGACCTTTTCTTAACATTCTATCTTGTCTAGCTTCAAAGTTGGGCTGACTTAGCATATATAGGCCAAGTGCAAAGATCAACTGGGGATAAGCATTCATGTTGTTGAGTTTTTAGTCTTGATCTATATTCTACAAGTTCTCCAATTGTGACGGTTCGAGTTTATTTGGTAATTTTCACCATGTCAAAAGTAAATCAGAATGCAAAGGTCAGTGATTAAGCCTTTTTCTTCAGATAAGTACTATAGGTTGGTGATATTGTAATGATAGATACATTGTGAGCACTTCTCACTTCTCGGGTTCAAACCGTACAACCTAGACATCTCCTGCATCCTAGTACAAACTAGGCTTCATTAGTTTGAAAAATAAAATTAGTCATTTCCTGCATCCAAGTTGGATTGATAGCTCCCTTCTACTACTGTTCCAACATAGTTTCCAACTTCATTTCACAGATGTTATAAGCAAGAAAGCAACCTAAGATCTCTACTGCTTGAGAGCATTATGCAAATATACTCCAACAATTACATTAAACATTTCCAGTTTTAAGCTTTTGTTGGACGGAAGCCCATTTCTTCCCCTACATCCTCAAAAGGAGAAAACAAACTATAAGAAATGAGAGGACAAAAATAAAATTTAAACAAGAATGAAAGCCTAAATCAATAATTAGGTGGAGAATCATGAATATCTAATAGAATGATCAGACTTCAGACAGAAAGTCCAAAGAATAAGTAATAAAGTACGAACAATGTTAGAAGATACCACTTACTTGGGTCCATGGACCAAAATTGCAAGATCCTTTGTCATTTTTTCCGACTCCACTGTGTCGATACATGCAGCCTCTAGCTTGTTAACAAAATCTGATAGCTTCTCGTTTTTATCAAGTTTAGCTCTGATTGAGAGTTTGGATTAAAATATGAATAAGGGCACACTAGAAAAATAATATATTACGATACAAGACAATCCTATTATTATCGTACGAAAAAGTTATAGCTTCACACAAATTGCAGTTCAATATACATCATGGCATGATTTTATATATTAGCAAATAATCCTCTATCAGGAAAGATACTCGGATATTTTTGGATGTTTTTGGCACGGATTTCGAGATGTCCTGAAAATTTATTGATGGATATTCTTTTTATTAGTTATTAATGATTTTGGCACATCAGAAAACCTGTGCTAAAACATATTTAAAAAACCAACCATCTTTTCAGGACGGAGGCAGTATGTCCGGGCATTTTGAATGTAAGTTGCAGGGTAAGAAGAAGATGTTCCCTCAGTTAGATGAATTATGAGAACTAACCGATGTGCAAGTCCTCGTGTCCATGCAAATATGGAAGCAATGCTGTTTGTACTTGTTTCTTGTCCCTTCTGATGTAGTCGAAAATGACGGGTTACAGTCCCATGAGCCGCCTCAGCTTCTAATGTCTTTCCATCAGAAGATAACTGCATAACTTGCATGGAAAAGTTTATCATAGCATCACAAAACCAAGACAGCTTGCATTTAAAAGATTTTTCTCACATGATAAACCCAAGATATATCAACATAAGATATATATGGAAGTTAAAAATACTAACCAATACAGAACTCATGAGACCCAAAGAGCCAAAACCTGCAACATAAGCAAATCTTAGCTCGGAACATCCCCTAATTATTTCCACATACACCAGAAAAGTAGTAGAAGTAAAGAGGAAAACTAATGGAGGCAGAGTACACAAGTAATCATGCAGTAAACAAGCACCAAACTTGCTGTGCTATCCATGCACCATAGATCTGTTCCTGCTATTAGTCTTCAACATTTATAACAATATAATCAAAAGGTTAAGGAACATAGACATTCAAAGTTTTTCCATTGAGCAACTACTTGCTGAACTACACGCAGCCTAAACCTTCATCCCAGCAGCCCATTATATTAAATGAAACCATATTTAAGTAACTTCTTGCTGCAGATTATAGTTAAATTTTTTAAGGTTGTTATTTTAAATAAAGAAGTAACTTTATTAGGGGTAAAAAAGAGGGGAAGGATAAACATTAGCCGTATGTACGATAGCACCTTAACTTTAACCCTTCATATGCATCAGAAAGCTTAGACCCTAGAGGTGAAGAATTGTGATGAAGTCTATTATTAATGTTCAGCTTCAACAGATTGACAAAGATGCACATGTTCTGGGAAATAAAGGATTCCCTATGGCCTCTATATGAGAGACGCAATGAATTTCAATATACTAATACCTGAATTGCTTAAAATAACTAATTAAGCAGGGTATCAGGTCTGCTAAATTTGAAATATGTCACCTTCTATCTCAAGACATGAAACGACTTTCAGAAGAACCATCACATATATTGCACACCTATAGCTGGGGGTACATTTTCATATAAAGTTCAATCACGTAATCTCCTGAATCTGACATCTATATCACCTTGAGCAAGTAAATCACTCTGGACATCCCCATCATAGTTTTTGCATGCCCAAACATATCCACCGTCACTTTTTAGCGCATAAGCCACCATGTCATCAATCAAGCGATGCTCATACCTGCATGTCAGTATAGATTCTACATAAACTATATCTGAAAATACCACACATAATATGTACAAAGCACAGTTACACTAACCAAATTGAATGTTCTTCGAATTTCTGCTTCCAGTTCTGTTCATAAACCTCCTCAAAAATGTCCTTAAACCTTCATTGGTCAAATGGGTCTGATAAGTTGGCCTGAGTTTTACAAGCTTCTCAAGCAAAAGTTGTCATTATAGAATCATAGCCACATATTACCTGCCATCATATTTCTTCAGAATTGTATTCTTCGTGCTCAAGTAGAGAGGCCATTTTTTTGTGAATGCCAGTGACATCGATGATTCAGCAAAACCACGGATAGACTATCAAATTTCACAAAATTTATAATAGTTAGATGTCATGAGATTAGGGAAAACATACTGCCAACTTTAATTACAACTTTAGAAGACAAACCTCATCAACATTGTACATAGCAAGTGCAATGCCAGGGCCTTTGAAATCATAAACATCAAGTTCCACAGGAATGTCCCCGTTATCTGGGACTGGGGTGTGGAGCATACAAAGAACCTTGTAAGCATTTCAACAGCATTCAAATTATCTAACAAACAGGAAGATTATACTCACCAAAGACCATTTTCAGCTTCCCTGACCCTTTAATAACCGTATCAGTGGCACGATACTGATCACCAAAAGCATGCCGACCAATGCAAATGGGTTTTTTCCAGCCTGAATATTAGAGAACAAATCGCTGAATGGAGTGAATGGTGGATATAAAATATTTCACATACACTCCAGGCTGGGAAACAAAATATTACCAGGAACAATTCTAGGAATGTTCTTGCATATGATGGGCTCGCGGAAAACAGTACCTGCAAGACAAGATTAAATAGCCTTCTGATTAGGAAGAAAGACATTAATAAAATAACAGAAATATAACACTAAGAAAATTTTCAGAAGGTAAGTACATGACGATTTAATATAAACTAAAAATACTTTCTCATCATTAGTAACCCTTGAAAGATAGATCAAGATGATGTTCCTCACGAGCATACCAAGTACAACAAAGACGTTCAGTGCCTGATTAATATTCTTTTTATATTCATAAAAAACAACATTCTAAATTTATAATTCAAAATCATCAGGGCTAGTTATCAATTAGTGCACCTAAATCCTGGTTATCATGTAGTGCACCAAAATCATCAGGGCTAGTTATCATGCGTGTCTCCCAGATCAGCTTATAGAGTTAACTTGTAATGCACCAAAAACCTGGTTAATGTTTCATTCTTTTCTTTCTGCCTTGAAGTTTCCTTCATGGAATGATGGTTGCAATGTATAGATGACACTTATTAGAATTTAAACCAGAATGCACCAAAGAACTGCTTCGTCATTCGTGTTTCTTCCTGGAAGCTTTTTCCTACATGGTATCGATGGTTGAAATGTATGTATTACACTAACAGAATTAAGTGGTGAATGCATAATTGTGAATGCAACTGATAGCTAATCACCGTACTTAATATCATTAATGAACCTAAGATGCCCCAAATTCCCATTGCACTAACTGTAAAGTCCTAAAAGTAGGAGCTAAGGAAGATGGCACAATCATAAGGATGCATACAAATAAGAACACAAGCACTGAATTTGCTCAATTGACTAGTACACAAACCATTTAAGATATTTCTGATCGTGCCATTTGGACTCCTCCACATGGACTTCAGCCCAAATTCCTTGACTCTTGTCTCGTCTGAAACATCAAAAATAACAAGCATGTTAGTCCTCAAAAATAATTGGGTGACACAAGATGAATGACCTGACAAATAAATTTCAATCTGCCATCCAACTCACAACCTCTAGAAAAAACAAATAAAAATATTTTAGGTAATGACAGTCTCCATCCAAATTATCCAATAACTCGCTTTTCTTAGCTTCAAATATGACGACTTTCCTCGCCATCTACCAATACAAAATGCGGCCTTTGGCCTGTGTACTCTACTTACTAAGCAGTACACACCTAATTGTAAGAGTTTCAATGCCATTAAGATACCTCCCAATATCAGAACTACAACATTAATACTAACTACTTATTTGATTTTCCTGGACAAGTAAAAAAGAGATACAAAGTCAACAACTCGACATTAATACCAGTTGTTAAGAACCAAACAGAGCATATTAACCTTTATAGGAAGAAAAAAAAATCAACCGAATCAGCAAGCCTATAAACTATGTTTCCTAGCGATTATATTACAAGAGTGAGGAGACCAATAAAGCATTTAAAGAATGAGGATAAAGAGTGAGGAGGACAATAACACATTTAAAGAATGAGGATAACTAACCAGGAGTAATAGTAGCACACTTTACAGCAACATTGTACCTGCAGAACACAAAAGGTTAAAGCGATCATATATACAACCAGACTAAAGTATATTACGGAAAAATGTAAGAATTTGCCTAGCTGCAAAGATAATATGCTTATACACACAGAGAATGAGATGTGTGTGTGTGTGTTTACACGTATAAGCAATTAAGCATTACCCTCACTTATCTTTTGTTCGCCTTTGATTCATTTGTATTTTATAAAATAATCTTGGAATTGAAGTTTCTTCTCTTGTGATATGAATAAGACACAATGACACTCAATATGGTGTCATTCTAATAACAAAGCCACTTATATTTTTATAGATTATATAATAACAACGAAAAATATCTTCTCCATACCAACTATGCTCTTGTAGATTCATCTATTGACACCATCATTACTTTCTGCCAGAACTAACTTATAATGAGGTGAGGGCATCATTCCCGTCCATTCCTGCTATACAAATGAGGCCTAATGGCCTGTGATTACACCATATAAAGGCCCTTCACTCCAATACAATTGGGCTGGATGACAGTTCATGAGTATAATTAAATTCACTGGATAAATTTTACATAGTTATCACCCACTAACAGGTTTCAATGTCCATAAGCATCTCATGGTTTCCTCTCCAGTAGAGGAAAAGGATAGATGGGAAAAGGAAGTGAAAAATAACAGACTTAACTTAGTACCACTGTAAGATAATTATTGACAAAGTTTTAATGATCAAAGATAGCCAGAAAGCAAAAAGCAGCACTGAATTACAGAAAGCAATATAATAACTACAAGTTACACAAGCTATACACTCATAGGATGCAGTTAGCCCAAGAATTTTCAGGTGGCTAGCATTACCTAAAAGGCTAAAACAATTGAATAAATAATCAATAACCAAAAATATCAACTAATCACACAAAAGGCATATGTGCAATAATTAGTTGTAAACAAAACACCTATGCAGGAAATCGAAAGTAACAATTATGCAATTTAAAAAGGAAGTGAAAAATAACAGACTTATCTTAGGACCACTGCAAGATACTTAATTATTGACAAAGTTTTAATGATCAAAGATAGCCAGAAAGCAAAAAGCAGCACTGAATTACAGAAAGCAATATAATAACTACAAGTTACACAAGCTATACACTCATAGGATGCAGTTAGCCCAAGAATTTTCAGGTGGCTATCATTACCTAGAAGGCTAAAACAATTGAATAAATAATCAATAACCAAAAACATCAACTAATCACACAAAAGGCATATGTGCAATAATTGCTTGTAAACAAAACACCTATGCAGGAAATCGAAAGTAACAATTATGCAATTTAAAATAAAATAAAATAAAATATATGGACTTACTTCAGAGTAGCTTCAGCGCTTTCTACAGTAACTCTATCATTAGTGGCATCACGATTTAACAAGCCTAGGTCAAAATACTTTATATCTAAATCCACATGCGGAAATATAAGCTGCATCAACATTCAATCCAAGCAAAAACAAATCAATAAAATCATATAAAATCCGATGAAAATACTTCACAAAAACGAAAATAAGTGGAAGTTCAAACCTTTTCTTTAATCATTGTCCATATGATCCTCGCCATTTCATCGCCTATAATCAAAAAAGCAGCATATCATGAAGTCATAAAACATAAATATACGTGTATACATATGTCGCCGAACATAATAAAATGAAATTACCGTCCATCTCGACGATAGGATTGTCAACTTTGACTTTATCTACGGCGGTGGTGGCCGAAGCGAAGCAGCGAACGGAGGCGTTGGAAAAGCGAGTGGAGACTGAAAGGCGATTCTTGAAGGAGACTCCATTGAAGAGCTTCGGACTGGAACTGAGAGGTAACCTAGGGTTTTTTAGGGTTAGAGAAGATGACGATGATGAAGAGAAAAGAGAAGTAGCGACGGACATGGCGTGGTGGCGTAGTCTGAGCATTACACTTCTTGTGACTACTATATAGCTCTGGAATGGCTTTATGATGGCTTTATGCAGTGAGAGAGAAACTCAAATTCAAATAATTAAGAACAAATCTATACGAATTTTTATATATAGAAATTTCATATTTATAACTCTAAAATTTATTGAGTGCTGAGTTTAATAATAATGTATAGTATTAAAATTATAATGTTTAATTTAAATATATTATTTTATATATATATATCAAAATTATAATGTTTAATTTATAGATATTATTTTATTTATATTATAATTAAAACAAAATATTTATTGTTCAATAAATTTTTTTGACAAGAGAACTCTTGTTGCAGAATATATGTAATACTTCCCAAATTATTTGTTCAGTTTTGACTTTTTAAGTCAAATTGACTATTTTTAAAATTAATAATTAAGCATATATAAATATGTTTCTAAAATTTTAAAAATTGGGATTAGTAATAAATTGTATATACTTTCTTTTGGTTATGATTTCTTCACCTATATTTTAGCAAAAATAGTAAAAAGATTAGTTTTAAAAATGGTCACTTTGGCTTTAAAAAGTCAAAACTGATCAATAAATTTGGGACGGAGGGAGTACCATTTATGAGTAATAGTTTTATTTTTACGTTGTTTTTTAAAATTTTAATTTGATATGTTTGGACATGATTTTTTTTAAAAAAAATATATCTAAATATCAAATTTTAATATTTAAAAAATAACTTTATTATTTGTAAACCAACTGTCTATATAACTACGGAGTAATATTATGGACATAAATAGTTGTCCACACACACTATGAAAAAACGAGAGATAATAAGAAACGAAACTTATAACTAAATATTTTAAATAATTTTAATAATAAATAATACATGAATTTTTTTCATTGTGCATAATTTTTTTACATACAATTTATGCGCATAAAATAATTCATAACTATAAGCGGAATCATAGCCTTCAGCGCATTTTGTTAGCCTATGTCCTTTTTTGTATTTTTAACCAAACATAACGCTTATGATTAGAAATGTTTTTTTTATAATGCCTTTTTTATTGGAAGAATAAGAAACATGATTAGGACTATTGTAGGGTATATTTTTTAAATTGAATATAGTTTAAAAGATGAATTAATTTATTTTATGAAGTACGTATTAGTAATATTAATTTATCCGAAAAAATTATATTTGTAATTGTTGTTTTAGTAACCCCCAAAAAAGCAAACAAATGAAAATCAAGCAGATAACTTTTTACTATTATTTTTAAAATTACACTATTATAATATAGAAATTTTAAAAATATATTTCAATATAAAAATTTATGAAAAGCTTAATTTTAAAATGTCAAATCATCAATTAAAAAAATAAAAAATAAAATATATATTTAAAAAAGAAAAAGAAAAAGAAGTATATGTTAAATTATAATTTATCGCGAGTAATAAACTCGAATTTATGATTTTATTATTTACCACCGGTAGGATACGTTAAGTGGTTAAATTTTAGTGAGCGTAACAAAACGTCTACTACATTTTCTGAACGCAGGAGTAAAAAGTGAGTAACCTCCAAGCAAACACACTCCATACTCACAGGCCACAGCCCCTTCACTAAAACCCCATTTCACATCTCGCGCTAAAAACGCTTAAACCCTAAACCCGTAACTCCCTCTCAGAAATTTTTATGGCATCAGTGGCTAGCAGAACAAATCCTTTGATCTCATCCCTTCCTTACATTCTCACATGGAGAGGATTTGGCTTCCGCACCATTTGCAGCGGCCGTCTCGGCTTTGCGCCGTCGACGTCGTCGACATCGGCCGAATCCGAGATCCCCGTCGCCGGAACGAAGATCCTCGAAACTTTCACAGAAGAATTCGAAATAGGATCACGGAAAATTACATTTGAAACTGGGAAGATAGCTCGATTTGCTAACGGTGCAGTAGTTATAGCCATGGACGAGACTAAAGTCCTGTCAACTGTTGCTTCAGCTAAAGGAGACTCCGTTACTGACTTCCTTCCTCTCACTGTACGTTCGTTACATTACACAACCAGCGCAATTTTATTGTTTAAAACTTTTATTTTATTGCCGTTAGATAAATGAATTCTGAACATTTACGGGGAATTGGATGGTAGTTACTTGGAAAATGTAGCACAAAATAAAATAAAAATGAAATCATTACTCATGTTTGGAAATTCAATACCAAGTTTTGGAAATTGGAATCGGAAGGACATTTGCAATTCCATGGACTTTGAACTTAGTAAAAATTTAGTGCTGAATTCCAATTCTAATTCTAGAATTAACCGAAGGTTTGTTTGAGGTTTGGAGTATTTATTAGAATGCAGGATATTAGAATGTAGGAAGAGCTCTGCCTCAAATAATTATTGAAAAGACCATGTCCTGGCTAAAACATCATTGCCGCCTTATATATGTAATATTGTATGCAAAAATTAAATGTAAATATAGATAATCATTTTAAGTGCTCAGTTTCATGTTTTTGAAACATGATTGTGATGGAGAGTGGGCACAAAATCAGCACTTAGTGTTCTTCTTGTGAAGCACTAAGGACTAGTCAGTGTAGTTATCTTGTCTTTCTAATAAACTCCTTCTCTTTGTCAAATAAAAAAAGTTTATAATCCTAGAAAATGGGTTTATATCTTCTGGGACTTTCATTAGAAATATAGAAGAATTTTGAGTTTTTGAGAAAATTACCCAGTTTTTTTTGGGAGGTCTGAGATTGAGTATTGGACTCAGTGCCTCTGACTTCAAGCAGTTTCATGACTAATTTACTGCTTCCTTTCTGAATATAAAAAATTGAGGTACCTGATGCAATTATTTTTATACCAAGTAGTTTATGGTATATTCATGATGATTAAGTAGTGTTAAAAAGAAGATAAATTAGCATAACATCTTTTCATGGCATATCAAATGGAAAAAGCTTTAATGTTTTTTAAGACAGTACAATCCACTCGATTAGGTATAGAGGCATAATCGACTGAGTTTATTAGCCTCAAGAGATGACGTGATAAATCTGAATGACTGGAATGGCTGGATGTTCAGATGAATCTAAATTCGTTAAGATATCTAACTTTTCTATAAGCTTCTTTTGTTGCTGTTGTTGCTGCTGCTGGTGTTCTATTTACTCGGTGTTGTTGGGGTATGGAATATAAGATTTATGAGAGGGTGGAAAAATGTAAGGTGTTGGAAGAGGACTACTATCTTAGATGCTCTATCACATAAAAGAAGGAAAACGAAAAATGAAAACCAAAACGAGGTAAGTTGACTCCACATTTATGATGGGAAAAATGTCTTCACTGAAAAGCTTAGCAACTTACTTTTCTGAGGAAAAAAGAGAATCTGTTAGCATCTAACTTAATCGATAAAGAAAAGAACTTGGCATCTTTACCCGTGTTTTGACAATAAAATATGACAAAGCTATTACCTTAAGAGTTAACTTGTGGATCTTCTCAATTATTAATTGAAACTTCAGTGCTGCTAATTAAGAACGCTGGCCTTCAGATTGTCGGGGTTTGCTTAGAGAGCAGTACCCATCTCATTTGAATAGGGCTCAGATTTAATCCATCGTTCCTTGGTCACCATGAGAGTCTTAATTGGATTTTCCCTACTGTAAGGTTGATTATCAAGAGAAGCAGTTTGCTCAGGGTGTGATTCCAAATACATTCATGCGGAGGGAGGGTGCTCCCAAAGAACGTGAGCTTTTATGTGGCCGTCTCATTGATCGACCCATACGGCCACTTTTTCCTGCTGGTTTTTACCATCAAGTTCAGGTATGTTTTTGTCTACCACGATAGCATATTCTTTTCACTTATACTTTTGCTTTGTAAATTTTACTGATTTGTGATAATTTTGGTGTGGTTCACAGGTAACAGCAAATGTTCTTTCTTCAGATGGGGAACAAGATCCAGACGTGATGTCAGCTAATGCCACATCAGCTGCTCTTATGCTATCAGATATTCCTTGGGGTGGCCCCATTGGTATGATTCGTATAGGGAGGATTTGTGGGCAATTTATCATTAATCCAAGCATGGATGAGGTTATACCCTCTCTAGTTATTTATTTGTCAATAGTTGTTCTTTTTGTCTATCTTTGTTGAGAGACATCAATCGATGTCCTTGGAGTGTTTTGTCTGCATAAAATGGCTATATCAATTACATTTAAAGAAATACCGCACTTTTTCTTATCATGGTGGTTGATTTTTATCTCACCTTTTTTTGGTGTATATGAAAGATTATAGCATGAGGGATTTGGAGAAGGGGATATTCCTTCCACAGATGTTTGATCAGTGTTAAAGATAATAATTTTATCTGATCTCTGTCTCCGAACAATGTCCTTAACTTTTCATGTTTCCCGGTTGAAACTTCATCACAATTTGATTTGTTTGGTGGTGCAATTTGTGAAAAAACTATCTTCCAGCTGTTAGAGTGGCAAGCATCAATAATTTAATTGCAGTAGCTATTGTTAGGTCTTATGGAGTTTACAGGAACTCTTTTCACAAAATAGTAGAACATTCTACCCCTATACTACCAAGAACAGTTTTTGGGTCCTTATGCGGCATTAATAGTGTGATTAACAATTTTCTTTGACGTCTGACTCCATTATTGCATATGGGATGTCACACAGCTTACTTTAAGTGATCTCAACCTGGTATATGCCTGCACAAGGGACAAAACTTTGATGATAGATTTGCAAGCTCAAGAGATTTCGGAAAGAGATTTGGAAGCTGCTCTGAGGCTTGCTCATCCTGAGGTCAGTTATAACTTCTTTTTAACTTTCTTCAACACTTTGAACACTGGATTAAGGTCTATGCTACACTAATTTGATGCTGCAGGCAGTTAAATATATTGAGCCTCAACTTAGACTGGCAGGGAAAGCTGGTAAACAGAAGAAAGAATATACGTTGTCTATGATATCAGAGAAAACATTTGAAAAAATCAGGAATTTGTCTGAAGCACCGATTGAAGCTGTTTTTACAGATCCTACGTATGGAAAGGTGCATGCAAGTTCTAATTTTATGAAATATGCTATCTTGTTGAAGTGCTTCGGTCTTTGTCCTATTGCATTGCTTAGATACATAAAACCACTGTGGAACTCTTCATTCTATTTCTCCTTCTAAGTAAACTGTTTTCTGTTATTTGCATCAGTTTGAACGTGGAGAGGCCCTAGATAACATTACTAAAGATGTTAAAAAAGCACTTGAAGCAGAATGTGATGAAGAAAGTCTTAAAGTATTATCAAAGACAGTTGACACTGTGAGGAAAGAGGTAAGCAGACTAATTTTAGAGGTACATTCTGTCCAGGAAAGCTCAAATTATACTAACCCTAGCTCAACTAATAATCAGTGATGTTTGAACATTTACTGTCTTTTGTTTATATTGCGACATCTTTCTGCTGAAATCTATTAGCATGCAAGTCTTTCCTTTGATCACAATATGAGGCTCTAGTAGAATATATTATATTGTATCCTGAAAGTTGTTATTTTTTGCGCTCCACAATATGGTACTTCCTTGCCTCAGAGTGGATAAAATGTGCTATATGACATTATTTGACCATAATACTTTGGAATTTGGATTCAACAAGTTCATTACGAGTTTAAGTAAAATCTGGATGGGACTGTTTGACCATAATACTTTGGAATTTGGATTGAACAAGTTTATTACGAGTTTAAGTAAAATGCGGATGAGACTGTTGGATGGTCTTTTAAGCTCATCTAATATTCTTCATTATCACCTTTTGATGTTTTTAATTTATACACTTTACTTATCAAAAGGAAGAAAAGGAAGAAATTGAAAAAGAAAAAGGATAATGAAATAAGTTCTTGTTCGTTTTGTTTCCTACATGTCTCAAATTAAGAAAATTTTAGGTTGTCCGCAGAAGGATTATTGCTGAAGGATTTAGATTGGATGGAAGGTGCCTTGATGAAGTTAGGCCTATATATTGTGAAGTTGGTAATTTACCTGTATTGCATGGATCATCACTCTTTTCACGTGGAGATACTCAGGTCTGTGCCCACAATTTTGTGTTGTTTTGCTTAAATATCTTATAGTTTTGTTAGTATGTTGTATGAGGTATATTTTAAGATACACTTCCCTGGCCATGCATTTGATGTTGTACACAGGTCCTCTGTACTGTTACCCTTGGAGCACCTGGAGATGCTCAACGTTTGGAATCCCTAGTTGGTCCCCCAACCAAGCGCTTCATGCTTCATTATAGTTTTCCACCATTTTGTATTAATGAAGTTGGTAAAAAAGTTGGCCTAAATAGACGTGAAGTAGGGCATGGTAAGCAATTTGTCTTATTTTATACTTCAAACACGCCCACACATATAATTATTAACCGTTCTGCGTATTTCTTCTTTTATAATGGCAAGTCAAAGTTATCACAGAAACAGGGCTTATTTTATAATAATCTTATGGAAGATGATTTTTCTTGTGACAAAAACATGTCGACCAACTAGGCACAATAATTAACTGCTCATGTATTTATATCAATTTACAGACCGTGCCAATTGTCTACTCGCAATAAGAGCCGACATGTTTTTGTTGCAATATATAATAGGTCTCTAATCTGTTTGCAGTATATGGGAGTGAAACAGGAACAAATCTGTTTGCAGTAGAAAGGGGTGAAACACAGAAACAAACTATTATGAATGCTCAAATTACATGTCAAGTCTACAAATTGAAAATTCAAAGAGTATTCAAGTATTCCAAGTTCCAACCAACTGCTCCATGAACATCTCCACAGCCTCGAAAATATGCCCGTTTTTCTCCTTCCTGATGCACCACAAAAGGAAGGACGACATAGGTTCCCACACTTTGCCATCTTATACTTGCACTACTGTCTGCTCCAATTTTACCTCTGTGATGAATATCAGTGGCCAAAATTGCCTCTAATTGCTCTGCAGACTGGACAAAAACTGATTAACATTAACTGGAGGGCTGTTTGCCAATGTTCCCTTTCAAGGAAACCCACTAGCCTGACACTAGATTGAACCTGATAAAAGCTTAATATTGACATATTATATCTACCACCTATACCATTCCTCCCAAATTACTTGCTATAGTTTCCTCTGCTATAAACTGTATATTAACTTACCGAAGCTATCAATGCACTCTAACTCCCTGGTCCTTCCCCATAGAAGTTTATTGACTTTTTCCATGTCAATATGTCAATTGTCATGTAAACAAATAAAAGTTGGTAGTTCTGCAACTGCTTCATTTTAATTAGTGTTGTCACACTTCTGTGGTTCCTTCTTATTTTACTTAATATGAATGGCTGATTTATGACACTATTTATCTGATGAGCTAAATGATAGCTAAAATATGCTGACTGGAATTCTTCAACTCATGTAGGCACTCTTGCTGAGAAAGCTCTACTTGCTGTTTTACCTCCTGAAGATGATTTTCCATACACAGTTCGTCTCAATTCGGAAGTCATGGCCTCTGATGGTTCTACATCAATGGCAACTGTCTGCGGAGGTATGTGAATCTAGTGTAATTGCACCTCTTATTACTAAATGAATTTCTCATCATGTACAATTTTTACCTCCATCTTTTTGCACATTATTGTTCAGGGATCTTGTTTATTCTCATCATTCCCTATTGTTTACAATTTTTATTTTTGGGTGGTAAATGAAAACTGAGCAAAACTGTATTTACATTATTGATATTGGTGGATCATCTACAAATATTTTTTGATCAAGCTTCCAATTGGATTTGAGTAAATTTATTGAGCAAGATGTGATTCACTTACCATTTTTCTAATTTGTCTATTGTAATAGGCAGTATGGCTTTGATGGATGCTGGAATTCCTTTACGACAACATGTAGCAGGTGTCTCAGTGGGCCTTGTTAGTGAAGTTGACCCATCAACAGGCACTATCAAGAATTATCGTATACTAACTGATATTTTGGTGAGCACTGAGCACTTTACTCGGATTGTGGTGTTTTCCTTGAGCTGAAAATAAGGTCATTCAAACCAGTAGAAAAGTTGATGACGTGCCGATTTTTTTCCCTTTCTTTTTGTTCCCCCCCCCCCCCCCCCATATCTTGATTGTATGATTTTGCAATCTTTTGCTTAAGTTATTTAATTTGTATGTCTTATATTTCATTCTTACAGAGACCCCATTAGGTCTTGTAATCTGGTACTTTACATCTAAATTTTACCAAAATTTTATTTTCCCTATTTGTTCTCTAGGGTTTGGAAGATCATCTTGGGGATATGGACTTCAAAGTTTCAGGAACACGTAATGGAATAACTGCAATTCAGTTGGATATTAAGCCTGCTGGAATTCCTCTTGATATTATTTGTGAGAGTTTAGAATCAGCCCTTAAAGGTCGACTACAAATCCTTGATCACATGGAGCGAGAAATAAATGCACCACGTACTCAGGATAATAGGAACTCTCCTCGAATAGGTTTGATTCCTTGATTTCCATTTCCATTTTTACTTTCCATCACATGGGTCATTGAACTTTTTCAATCTTTGTAAATTTTGGCTAAGCAAATGGCAGCATCCATGTCAACGAGAGTTGAACTTTGCGCATCAACTTGTCAAAAAAACAAAGTTTTTTTCATCTCCGCCTCTTGGGGTAGAGAAGATACCACTCAAGCTAACATTTCATACTTGTTTTCTTTTTTCTTTTTTCCCTGTTTCTTTAATTAAAAAATCTGTGTTGCAGTTACCTTAAAGTACAGCAATGATGCTCTTCGACGCTTGATTGGTCCTCTTGGTGTCTTGAAGAGAAAACTTGAAGAAGAAACAGGTTTGTTTATATTGTTAATTCGGCCAATCGAGCATCTTTCGGTAAATGATACGTCATCTTTTGTATTCCTTGTCATCTGTTAATTGAAGCACAAACTTGAATTGTTCAAGGGCTGTCTACTGGCTTGAATTTTGAGCAGACCTTGGCTATGGAAGATGACATCCTTACATTTTCCTGCCAGAATTTTTCCCCTTGAATGTTCATAGCTTTGCTCTATTTGCAAATTTTGCGTGCATGTTAATTTTCTTTTAGAAGTGTATCACTGATTTTGAGGAAACTCAATGATTTTTAGGGCTGTTGACATTGGTCACATTTATATTTTTACATACTAAGGAAAATGAATTTATTTAACCATTCATTATTTTGAAATTAGCTCACTTCTTTTCAGTATTGTGGCAGTTTTTGAATCACTGAAACATTATCTTACATGTTGCACCAATTGATTTTCGAGCACACTGAACTTGATTAGATACTGAAGATATGTGAATGCTGTGTAGTTGTTACTTATTTTTCAGATAGAACAACAAAGAAATATTGGTTGTTAGTTCTATAATTAAGTTGTTCAATGTTCATCATTCAAGTATGTACTCAATTGTTGAAGAAAATTTTCTGTGCTGAAAAAACCTTGTAACTGGATCTAAGTAATTATTGTAAATTCTCACCAGGTGCGCGGATGTCTGTAAGCGACGGAACACTTACAATAGTTGCGAAAAATCTTGCTGTTATGGAGAAAGTACTAGAGAAGGTATTATTTGTGTTCTGCTGACTAGTTATTCACAAGTTACTCTTATTGGTATGGCATATTTGCATTTATGTTGGACCCCTGCCTCGTTGTCAGTGACCCATAGAATTGATTAATTGAACTGATATGTGGTGTTTTTTCTCTTTCAAGTTACATACCATATTGAAGCAGGTCTATATTTCAAAAGCCCGAGGATCTAAATCACCATCTTTAGTTAGAAAAGAGAAAAGCTAGCGTAACAATCTTTAATTTCTACCATCCAAATATAGAAGAGACGGGAGTAAAAAGGAATTACACAGGATGATTGCTTCAGAAGTTTATTACATGTTGCTATTCTCTAATAATGATTGTACAAATCGATATGCTTAATTTGATGTTAGATGAACCATATATGGACTATGGAGGCAATTACAATGGATTACATTTTGCTTATCAGCACCCAAAAAAAAAAAATTTAAAAAAAATTAAAGGAAAGAAAAAGAAAAAGAAAACAAAGTTTTAACAGAAGATTCATGTATCATTTTTGAAGCAACTTCTGCAGTTTTTATGCTGATGTGCTTCAGACTAGTTTGACTCATTGGCTATTACTCTCATTGACTTCAATAGAGGAAGTTAAGTTTCATACTACATATTATTAGTATGAATCACATGGCTTCGTAGCTGTAGTATTGTTTGCACTGCTAAGATTTATCTAATAGGAAGCAAATCATGGGTGATTCTCATAGAAATTTGTTCTTTGCAATCTCCATCTAGTAAGCCCTATGCCGAATATGTTTCATTCGCATGTTATCTTAATAACAACTGGTTTTCCTATGTCAACAATGATATTTGGTCCAGGATCGATGAATTGCACTTTCATCTTCATTAACATTTAGTTGGATAAAGTTCGACTACAATAGATCATTGTGATCCATCAAATTGAAGTGCTTTTAATTTCACTGCCCCAGGTTGACTTTATAGTTGGTCGTGAGATTGAGATTGGAGGGACTTACAAAGGTGTTGTAACTTCGATAAAAGAATATGGTGCTTTTGTGGAGTTTAATGGTGGCCAACAAGGCCTCTTACACATTTCTGAATTATCACATGATCCGGTATGTAGATTCTGTGAGAATTTGGACAATCTTGGCTGTCCGTTTATTATTTCTTCTTCAACAATTTGTGCTTTATTTGCTTACCTTTTATTTTTCCTCATCTAATCCTGTTAGAATGATTTGCTACTATCTGGAATAAACTTGTTTGTATATTCAACTTGCAATCAAGTATATCTTCTGTTCTTAAAAAGAAAATCTTAAAATGTATATATCTCAGCATGCTAAATTCAATGAACGCGTGGAAGGCTTATGGTGTGAAATGTTATTTTGTGACTAGTTTGGGTTGGCTAATATTTAACCTGTAAAGTGCGCCTCATATGTTGTTTGCTTTTGTGTCAAGAATATGTAATTATTTTGGCCTTGATGTTGGTTTCATTAGTTCTATGGTTTTGTTCGTGAAGTATGTTTGGTGCATTTTGTTCTAGACTTTGTGTACTACTTCATGTTAAAATTTACATTTTATGAGCCTCTTAAGTCTACTACATTAGCTCTCAAAAAGAAGTCTACTACATTAATATGCGCACTTCAAAATTTTATCACCTAATATATATCCCATTATAAATCCTACAAGTTTCCAATATAAGAATTATTCCATCATTGCGACACACAACTTCTGACCAACAATATTTGACCCCTTTCCTCTAGTATGTTTACCATGTATCATATGTGCCAAAATCACATTTCTATACTCTCTCCATACCACAAAAAGAGTCTTATTTGCAAATATTAAGGATGTGTTTTTATTCCATGTATTCCCCTAAAATAATAAGTTGTTAGTTTAGCAGTGGTGGTGTGATAATGAAATTATGATAACAAGCTTCAGAACAGTTGTGCCATTTTATATTATTATCAAAAAGAGTTTTTTTTTTTTTACTCTATATATGACACAAACGGGTTAACATATTGTTACATGTTTTGATATCCTCAATGTTTGTCTTTATATTTTTTATTTGCAAAAGATATAATTTATAAATATTTTCTCTTCAGGTTTTAAAATCCAGCACATACACTCAAAACTCAAAAGAAAGGGGACAAGTAACTCAGATCTATATAATTTTTTATCAATATTTTCAACCTTTATATTGCCAGAATTATCAGAAAATATATCTTCATTTTGGACAATCCTATTTAACGAAGGTTTACTTCAACTAATTATGACTTAACTAATAGAATGATAACGAAACAACCAATAACTTGGACTGGACATATAGACAATTCTCTGAATCTCAAATTTGGTCAATATATCCTTAGGCCTTAAGTAAGCATTATCAACTTCCTTACAGCTAAAATTACTCTTTATTTCAACTTTTACCTCACCATGGCTTCTCCATCCTATAGTTAAGGGATACGTATATCACCCTAATAAATATTGCCTTTGATGTAACACATAGCCCAGTGCATTTATACTTTTAACTTTTTCTTACATTTCTATTTGGTTGTGACAATTCATCTCCTTTCTTTTCTTTTCTTGTTTTTCTGGTAGTTTAACTTTTGGCTTTTATGTGGTTTTGGAAATTGTATTACCTCAATGCGCATCTAGATTGGATTTCTCATAATGGTTAAATGTATGTTAAGAATACATTAGTATGGATGATCTTAGTAGTTTCTTTTTGATGATTTAATGTCTGTTTCTCGTCAGGTTTCCAGGGTTTCAGATGTGATATCTATTGGGCAGCAAGTTTCTTTAATGTGCATAGGACAAGATGTTCGTGGCAATATTAAATTATCCCTGAAAGCTACTTTACCTCAACCAGGACTTCAGACAAGTGTCGTGGCTGGTTGTTCTGTTGCTTCCACAGTAGACCCACCTAAAGTACGGACACCTGTTGATGATGTTCCTAATGAACAGGTAAAGCAAGATTTGGTTATTGAGGATTCGCAAGTGGGCAAAAATGAAAATAGTGAAGTATTCTCTTCTCTGTCATTACCGACAATACTAATTCGCAGTGCTGCAGAGTGTGATGAGGAAGAAAAATCTGCAGGTTTAAATGTGAATTCTAAAAGTATTTCTAAGACCTCAAGCTCTTCAAAATCTGATTGCAAGTCTAAAACAGTCTCATCTCAAAATAATGAGCTTGACTCTCCATTCTCCGTTTCTGGTTTGCTTTCATCCAGAAATCCTAAAAAGTCAAAATCACTTCAGTCCAAGGAAAAAGAACTCAATTCGAACTTTGTAAATAAGGATGAAGATGAGAATGGTCCCATTAGTGCGAAAAAGCTGAAGCTTGGAATGAAAGTCTCAGCTAAGGTTCATCAAATCCGTGTGCATGGGTTAGTCCTTGACTTGGGTGGTGGAATTCGTGGAATGTATCGATTTGAGGTATGTCATAAACATTACCTTTATGATCTCCATGCCGCTTTTGAATTATGTTTTTCAATTGTCCATTGGCTTCGATTGTCGCTTAAATACATTTATCCTTGCTTTCTTGAATAAGACTCGGTTCTTGTTCCTGCCACAATTCATGCAATGCCTTTTTTTTCATGATTATTCTCATTCTGGCCCTCCAACTTGTGGTAATACAATCTAGTAGCAGCAAAGTTAATGTTTCATACCATATTAACAGTCTTATTCTCCCATGCAGACTGGTAGGAAGATGAACTTTGACCTTGGTGAAGAGGTGCAAGTGAAGTGTTCTAGTTTTTCTAGCAAGGGGATTCCAGTAATGACTATGGTAGAAAATGAGTAGTGTTGTATTGTCTATCCATACCGGAAAATAGCACTGATCGCAACTAGGATGAACATGATGCGAGATATATTCACCAACAGCAAGAGATGTTTATATATGTCGCAAAGTTTTGCTGGACGGGGCGAAAGAGAGAGCATGGATTGAGAATGTCTATGGACTGTGTTCATATAACCCGTTGCAATCATCTTGATGAATGGGTTCTCGGTTCGAGATTTAGTCTTCCATGAGCATGCTGAGCAAGCAATACATCTGGTTGACACTATTGCGGCTTCAAAATTTTACCTTTGTTTTTGTCCCTCTGCAATGGATCTTCGATGTCAGTTTTGGTTGTGTAGTTATTCTTGTGGAAATATAGCCGAATTTTGTCCAGGTAAAACTCAAAAGACTTCTATATATCTTGGAAAGAATGTTTCTCTAATATTATAAAGGTGGTTAGATGAGTATGGTAAATTGGAAGGTGATTTTTGGTTTTAGTTTTTTAGTTAAATGTAAGACTTTGGAACTCCGGTTACAAAATTTTGTTTGCATTTTTCAGTGCTGAGAAATAATTTCACAATCTAATTCGCACTTATTTTACTTTATTTTTTGTATACGATTTGAGGAGTTTTGTAATTCACATATGCTAATTATTTAGCAGGTCTATTAGATATAGTTAACGTTGGTCGTTTCATATATATATATATATAAAAGAAGCTAAATTTAACAAGATTTCATTAACATGAATATTGTTATTTAAATTTAGTTATAAAGTTAAATAAAAGTGTATAAATAGAAGTAAATATTCTTTTTTTCCTATTAGTCTTAAAAAATAAAAACTAGGCTCTCAGAAATGAAGGTTCATTTTATAGTATCATTACATGCTAGTATTATTTTTTTCAAATATTTTTATAACAAATTTGTGTTGAATTATAGTAGCCTCACTTATTACACATATAAAAAATTAACAGTATTACTTATTTGACAATCAGAAAAATCGATATAAATATTTATAATATATATTATTTTCTCATGGCTGAATGGTTAAAACACTCAAAAAATATTATTTCAAATTAAGTAAAAGTCGTATATTTTCATAGGGGTGCACCTAGAGTTGGGCAACCCAAGTCCGTCCACGATTTTATGATATTTGGGTAAGATTTTTTTTATATTTTTAAGAATCTACCCAAACCATGACCCGTCTAAATTTAATTTGGGTTGGCTTGGATTCATACTTTTATAAACTCACGAAATCTAAGCCCATCCGCCCAAATTATATATATATATATATATATATATATATATATTACATATAGATAGATTAGGTGTATTATCTTTTAAAATTACTTACAATTTATCAATAAAGTTTTAACAGCGCTTATGTTTTCATTGCGTTTTTATTTATTTATTATTATTATAAAGAAAGAGGTTATCTTGTCTAATAAACAAATAGTAAGATTTTTTTTTATATTTCTTTTTTGTTTAAAAAATAAAGAGAGAAATTCAAAAATTGTCTCATCCTTCCTATTTTTTCAAAAGTACTTACTAAATTAGTCAATAAGTTATCATCTTTTAACCATTTATGATTACCAACTATTATTTTTTGACAAATTAAGTTTATTATAATTTTAATGATATTTTAATTGTTACTTGCTTAAACTTGCTCAACCCGACACGAATTCATAAACTTTTATCACTGGTTGGTACTTAGACAATGAAAAGCACGCTTAACTTTTAGACTGTCCAACCTGTATCCAATAAATTTTGTGTGAGTTAAGACTGGAATTACCCCTAAATTCTCCCACCCTGCCCTAGTTGTACCCCCCACCCCAGTATTTCCATCATATAGCTTATTGGATCATGGGATGAGAGGATTGGAGGCGGGAGGTGGGCTTTGAATTTTGGACAGCGTGGAGTGTTGGCTGTTGAGAAATCGCAGTCACCTGTCATCACCACACTACCAACCCCACCGAAAGCATTTTCTTTATTTTGGAAAAATGTACTATTACTACTTAATTTGTCTATGAAAAATTTTGACTTGGTAGACAAACACTATACTCGTTAAATGTGCACATACTTTGAAAATATTTATACTCTGCCACTTAACATGCATTCGATTGTATAACGAGTAACCAACCGTATATAATGCATATTCTATAACCAGTAAGCGTATGTATATAAGACCTCTTTTTTATATGTAATTAATTAATTGCATGTATTGTTGGTCTAAATGTACAACAAATTTGTGTTTAATTTATTTATGAATTAAATAAATTGTGTTTAAATTATTTTTAAATACATTTAAGTTTTCGAACGCACTAAAATTCATAATTTAATTCTCGAATAAGCACAATATTTGATTTTTTGGTTTTTAGATATTTATCAAACAGTAGTGAAAATAATAGTCCACCAGCAGCAGCCCTATTAGACGAAAACAATAAAGAAATAACTAGTGTTATTCTTTAGACATTTTTGTTTCGGCCACCCAAATTGTCAAAGTAACAGTAGTACTTGTATCCAGTTTTTCATGACTGTAATGACTAATGAGGCGTATACTGAATAGTGGACCATCCAGGCTAGCTGTGGGCCTGTGTAACAAGGTCGATTGGTGTACTACAGTTTCACCGACATGTAATTTATGATTTTCTTCCTAATACAAAAGGTATCCAACCTTAAAACAAAGGTAACCAACCTTTAATACAAAGGTAACCAAACCTTAATACCAAGATAATCAACCCTTAATATAGAGATAACCAAAAATTAATACAAAAGGTATCCAACCTTAATACCAAAGTAACCAACCTTTAATACAAAGGTAACCAAACCTTAATACTAAGGTAACCAACCCTTAATATAAAGGTAATCAAACCTTAATACAAAGGTAACTAAACATTAATACAGAGATAACCAACTTTTAATACAAAAGGTAACCAACCCTAAATACAATGGTAACCAAAACTTAATACAAAAGGTATCCAACCTTAAAACAGAGGTAATCAACCTTTAATATAAAGGTAACAAAACTTTAATATAAAAGTACCAAAACTGCACTATGAAAAAAAAGGAGAGTGCTCGAGATATGGAGGAAATTAATGGAGAAAGAAGGGGATAAAGGACAGAAACAGAGGAAGCAGTGAGGGTGGAGAGAGAAAGTGAATCAGATTCAGAAGAAGAAGAAGAAGAAGAATCAGATTCTCTTTTCTCTCTCTACATAAACAATTAGCTTTCTCTCTCTTCTTTTATGCTTTCATCTATCTCTTCCATGGCTGACGCGCGATAGAAATGAAGATATGTATGTATGTGTGTATGTATATGAGCTTGGAGAGATAAAAATAGAAATTTCATGGTTGTAGAGACACAGTAGGTGTTTTAATTAGACTGTAAGTGATAATTACTATCCCTATCTCTTCTAAAACAATCAACTAAATTAAAGGGATAAAAATGTACTAATTTTATAAATAAAATATTGCATATGCACTAATTTTGTAATTATTTTATGTATGCACTTTTGTTGTAATTTTTTATAAAAATGTACTAATAAATGTAATTGTCCCTAAATTTTAATGCCGTCCGTCCCATTTTCAGTGTCATGTTAATTAAGACCGTAAATGAACTGACTTGAACCGAGTATTGAATTGTTTAAATTTGGTTCATAAAATTTATCAAGTATGAAATGAGATTCATTCTACAAGCTGAACGAACTATTTAGTTCATTTTACAGCCTTAATATTAATTTTGTACTCTTACACAAAATGTTATATTTAAATTATAAGAGTAATATTAATTTTTTAAAAGTCAATTATAAATATTTTTAAATTCAAAATTGATATAATTCATTTAAATTTTAAAAATAATAAAACTTATAATTAGTAGTACTTTTTAGATAGTTTATGCTATTCACAATTATATTGACATAAAATAAATGAATTCATGTCAATTTTTAGTTTGAAAATATTTAAAATTGACTTTTAAAAAGTTAATATTGATCTTATAATTTGGACCGGAGAAAGTATAAAATATACAAATTTTTTGTATAAATTTATTAAAATTATCTTTGTAGTTTGAGCATGTAAGTGCAATTTTTTTTATAAAAATTAAAATATAATATTTGGTTAGCTACTTATTGTCTACTCTCTCTCTGTTCTGCGATTAGAGATATTTTAATTTATTAAATCAATTTTGAAAATTCTAAAATTTAAAAATTATTATAAATTCATTTAAATCATGAAAATAATAAAATATGATAATATTTTTTAGCTAGTCGATAATAATTTACTTGTAATAAATTAAACAAAATCATTTTAATTTTAAATTTACTCAAAATACATATTGTATCCCTAATTTTAGAACGAAAATAGATATATTACATTTAAATCTGTTTGTTTTAAAAAAAATTTATTAAACCATTTATAATCAAAAGCACAAAAATATTGTACAGAAAATGTCGTCAAATTTACAATTTGGAAGTTATGTCCAAATTTCTAATTTTATTTAAAATATTTTGTAATTGAGTACTACAACTTTTAATTCTGACGTGTGGCATGCGAGGGAAGACGCATCACTTCTTAAAGTCGATGCCACGTGAAAAGTGTCGACGGCTAATTTCTTACTAATAATGAAATAAACATGACGAACCTTATCTTCAAAACTTAATTTCTACACTAGTACATATTATGTATGATATTATTATAGTAATATATAGACTATAGTAATACCAATAAGTCTGCCGGGTGCCGACCGATCTAGCGACCGGTCAAAAAAATATTTTATTTTTTTTTGTTTTGTTTTTTTTTTGACTCCCAAATAATTTATAAAATTTATTGGAACAAATTTGTTTATAAAATTCAGTGATTTAGGTGTAATTTGGATACATATCAAACACATGTTTGTACAGTCCAAATTACAAAAAACACAGGTCTGTACAAACCTATGTTTGATATGTATCCAAAGGATAAGTCTACATACACTACTCCAAACACTACATTGTACATTCAACCATTAAAATGTGGGACATGACGTGAATTTCCGTGTCAGGTCCCACTTTTTAATGGTTAGATGTGCAATGTAATGTAAAATGTAGTGTTTAGAGTAGTGTACATAAATTTATCCGCATCCAAATTAAACTTAAATCACTGAATTCTGTAAAAAAATTTGTTCCAATAAATCTTATAAATTATTTAGGAGTCAAAAAAAAAACAAAACAAAACAAATTTTTTTTGGGCGGCACCTGCCAGTAATAATTAGTAATACTACCCTAATTATTAGTAATAATATTGAATCGCGTCCACAAACTTCAATCCGACGTTCACCACTAAACCAAATAAACCGAGCTTCCCTAAAGGGAGGAAGAAGTTCATCGAGCAATTAAACGTTTAAACTAACCATATCCATCCTTAACTTTTAGCTAACAAGTCAAAGGAGAAAAAACTGACTAAAAAGTGATAGATTTTTTTTATTTTTTTTTAACAGTCTTTGATAATGTTTGTGTAATAGTTACGCAGCCAGAATATGTTAAAATAAATATAAAAATATTATTAAATATATATTATATCATTGTCAATCGTTTTTTTGTAACTGTGTAATTTTACAGATGTGAGAATTAGTCATAAAAATCGGTACAAACATTCTATATATTGATAGTAAGCTTCCTCTTTAATTTATCTGTTAGTCTCTTTCCAAACTCCCCAAGATCCATAGGATTGAGATGTATTCTTGAGGTTACTAAATTTTAGTAGTATAGGTGTTCAAAAAAAGAAAGAAAAAAAGAAGAAGAAAAAAAAGAGAGAAATAGTTTACATTTAAACAATGTAATTCTTCTATCGAAAAGAAGAGGCTCATTTTACTTATTTACTTAATATATAAAACTTTGTCTAGTTAATAATTTATGTTGAGAAATTATTTTTATAAAACGTTTAAGAATAAAATTAATCATTAATAGATAGGCAATAAAGTTAAATTAGCGATGACCACGATTAA
Organism: Aralia elata; assembly: GCA_034770075.1. Taxonomy (NCBI): domain Eukaryota; kingdom Viridiplantae; phylum Streptophyta; class Magnoliopsida; order Apiales; family Araliaceae; genus Aralia; species Aralia elata. The sequence goes on from CM068378.1 coordinate 14,217,859, forward strand.
CGATGTAAATATTACATTTAGCGATAAATAAAATTTATCGTAAATAATTAACGATACAATAAAATTCGTGACAAATAATTATGTTATTGAAAATATTATTAAATATAATATTTATATTATTAAAATTATTTTTAAAAAAATTAAAGAATAGATATAATAGAGGGATCTTAATCCCCTATTTGGAGTTCTGGCTATGGAAGGGATTAAGAGTCATGAGTTGGTCTGTCCATTTATATGCTATGAGAATTTATGTGGCTTGAATCGGAAGAGTTAAAGTATTTTATAAAGAGATGTCAGTGAAAATAATTGTTTCCTTTAAAATTATGTCCTATTTGAGTTTTTTTTTTTTTTACATTTTATTTCTATAATCTCTTCTATATTTTTCACTCTTATTTTATAATTTTTATTTAAAATTTATTTATTTATTTTAATTGCACGTGTCATAAATACTAGTGTATGTAAAAGAATTAAAACTTTCTATTAAAACAAATTGTATAATTTTTATTTTTATTTATTTGTGGTAAATGTGGAGATTTATTTTGATACGTCAAGCTTCAACGGAAGGAAACGCCAAAAAGCAGGGTAGGAACAGAGATAAACTTTTACCTTTAATGAGGAGTGGGAAGGACAATAAACGGTCTCACAGTGGGAATACAAACGTATAGACGGTAGACGTAATTTGAGTGTTTGTACCAGTCCCAATTTCACGTTTGGTCACCCAAATTCTCCCCCCACAAAACTAAGAACAACCAAACTCCAACAACAAATCAGCTTGTAGAACTATGCTTCATCTTACCTGCTCAACTTAATTTCATCTCTCCCCCACCAATCTACCATATACACACAAGAAACGGAGGAAAAAGGAAAGGAAAGGAAAACAGAGAGAAAATTAAGAAGAAAATCATAAATTACATGCATTTCTCAACTTCAAATTTCCCATATCTCAAATGGGTCCTCTTAATCTTGTTCACCAATATTTTCTCACTCACTTTCTCCGATCCCCGGATCACGGAGGCGGGACTATTTTGCGGCAAGTCCCGGCCACCGCCAAACACCACCATCGTGCCAACATTCGTGGAAGAAATGGAGAAAATCTCCCAGCAAGTTACAGATAACAACTGGGGCCACCAATTTGTGAACTCAACATTACCCATGTATTGTCTAGCCCAATGCTTCCACGATCTCTCTCACATGGACTGCCTCTCCTGCTACGCTGCTAGCCGGACCAGGCTCCCTCGTTGCATCCCGGCCCTCTCGGCCCGCTTATATCTTGATGGCTGCTTTTTGCGCTACGATAGATACAATTTTTTCGCTGAAAGTACTGATGTGAGTCATGATTCTGTGAATTGTAGCAGTTTGAGTGTTGAAGCAAATGGGTTAGTGGAGTTTCAGGAGAGTGTTGGGTATTTGGTTGGTAATTTGACTAAATTTGCTGTTTCAAATAAGGGATTTGGAGTGATGGAAGTTAAGGGTGTGTTTGGTTTGGCGCAATGTTGGAACAGTGTGAGCAGTGATGGGTGTAGAAAGTGTTTGGAGAAAGCTGGGAGGGGGGTGAGAGGGTGTTTGCCTAGCAGGGAAGGACGGGGGTTGAATGCTGGTTGTTATTTGAGGTATTCGGATAAGAAGTTCTTTGATGTAGCAGGGGACAGGAAGGGAAATTCTGGTAAGTTGGTTTGGTTTATGGGTTATTGAGAATACAAGATTTGTGAATTAGAGTTATCTAAAATTATAGATATGTATTATTACAAATTTTTTAAACTGGTTTTGATCCAGTTGGGATTCTATAGCACAAATTTCATGCTCACAAACTCATTATTAATGTGATTGGTCTTGTTGTTTGTTGTTGGTTACTTGGTTGCTTTGATTACAGATTTTCTTGCTCAAAATTACGTTATGATCTGTTTTTTTTGGTATTCCACTTAAATTCTGGGTTTTTGTCAATTTTATGCAACTTGTTTTGTAAGATTTGTGTTTTCTCCATTTCATTTCTTCATTTTCTTTTGAATTATGATTGTATTTGCATATTGTGATATTTTATGTCTGATTTCAATAATTTCTTGTAGGATGATCAGTTCTTTAGCTTTTTTTATACTTGTTCGTCGTTTGTGATTTTTTTTTTCTTGTCCTCCTTACTTTCCGGTGCTAGACTGCTAGCTGTTGGACTAGAGTTTTTCTAAATGCTCTGCTTTATCGAAGCAATTGCTGTATTAGGTACCGTTTTTAACTTTTTTAATCACTTTCAATTTTCTGTGACTTTCATTTCTCATTCTTTTTCTGCTACCTTTTGGCACCCTTTTTCTCCAGTGTAACTAATTTGACTTTCTGAGTATATACCCATCTCTTCTTACCAATAAATGGCTAGGTTTGAGGATTGGTAATTCTTTTGTCCTTCGAGATTTAAATTCCCAAATGCTCCTTTTGGCTTAGTCTGGTGTTGTAACGGATCAATTTAGTTTCTTAAAATATTATAAGCACATAATTTAACCTCTTTTTTTTGTTGCCGTGATTTTTCAGGGGCATCTAGTGTGGGAGCAACTGTAGGTATCGCTATGTCTGCAGCAGCCTTCTTCATGCTCTCAGTTGTTACTGCTTATGCAGTTTATGTAAGATTGTCAAAGTTGAAAAAAGGTAGAATTTTGAAACTTCAACTAATAAGTCGAAGAAGAAAATTAATCTGAAACACTATCATTGTAAACATATTTCAATTGCATTTTATGCAGAACGCGATAATCTTGGCCATATCTCTTCATTTAACAAGTCCAGTTTGACATACAAATACGAAACTCTCGAGAAGGCAACAAATTATTTCAGTGTTTCGAGGAAACTAGGTGAAGGTGCATCTGGTACTGTATTCCGAGGAACACTACCAAATGGAAAGACTATTGCGGTTAAGAGACTGTTTTTTAACACTAGGCAATGGGTTGATGAGTTCTTCAATGAGGTAAACTTGATAAGTGGGATTAAACACAAGAACCTTGTGAAGCTTTTGGGTTGTAGCATTGAAGGCCCCGAGAGCCTTTTGGTTTATGAATATGTACCCAACAAGAGCCTCGATCAGTTCCTTTTTGGTAATTCTCTCTTTATTTCTCCCATTCATGTAAGTGCGAATGCAAATGCTTGTGAATGTGAGTTTATTCGAATTGTGTTGTTTATTTATGCAGATAAGGGCGCAGTTCAAATTTTGAACTGGAAGCAAAGGTTTGATGTTATAGTTGGAACAGCTGAAGGGCTTGCATATCTTCACGGAGGTTCTGAGATAAGGATAATTCACAGAGACATTAAGAGTAGCAATGTTTTACTTGCTGAGGACTTCACTCCAAAGATTGCTGACTTTGGACTTGCTCGGTGTTTTGGAGCTGATAAGACTCATCTTAGCACCGGAATTGCAGGGACACTGTAAGAAAAAAGTTTGACACTCTTTACATTTCAGTGATGTTAACCTTGTAGAGAAGGAATACTTGCCTATGACCCTGTATTTACATATAATTTTATCTAATGTATTATGCTTAATGAACTTTTTGATCTGCAGAGGGTACATGGCTCCTGAATATCTTGTTCGAGGACAACTTACTGAGAAGGCTGATGTTTATAGCTTTGGGGTGCTGGTTCTTGAGATTGTATGTGGTAGAAAAAACATTACCTTTGTAGAGGATTCGGGCTCCCTTTTACAAACAGTAAGACTTGCTGCCTCATTTCTTCTTCAATTCGAATTATATTTTTAAGAAAGAAAACTTTTTTGAATGTTATCATTTTGGAATCAGATTTGGAAGCTTTACAAAACCCATAAATTGGCTGAAGTAGTTGATCCTCGCCTGCAAGATGATTTTCCAGCAAAAGAGGTGTCGAGCGTTCTCCAAATTGGACTACTTTGCGCACAAGCCTCAGCTGCTTTAAGGCCATCCATGGATGAAGTGGTTCGGATGCTTACTGATAAAGACTGTGAAGTTCCCATGCCTAATCAACCTCCTTTCATGAGTTCTAGAATGGATGGTTCGGCCAGCTCTGCGCAGTCTTCTAGCTTAAACAGTTTGATATCAAGTGCATTGACGAAAATAGATGTGTCCTACACCTCCACTGATTCATCTAGTATGCCAAGTTCTGAAGGATCATTCATCAAGAGGTGAACAGTTGCAGTAGTACACGGGAATTATAAACGGATGAATTTCAGGATGCATTTATGCAAAAGCATAGAACGGAAACGCTTGCATGAGTTTTAAGGACACCAGAAAGGGGAAATTTGATGCACATTATCAGTTGAGAGTGGTGAGGAAGTTTTTGGCTATGTTAGGAGTTTTTCAGCAGAAATGACAAGGGGATTAAACTACACATTCCCAATGCTTGTTTTCTGCCCTGCATTTTGTTAGAAACGACTCGGCATATTCTTTTTCTTTATATTTTTCCATTTATTTGGATGTAAAAATCTACCCCACTCTGTGTTAAGGGATCAGAAGGATGCTGTATAATATGAATGCTAATACTGGGATTTGGGACTATGAATACAAATGTGGTTGGGGAGTTAGGCAACCAATTCTAACCGTGTAGAGTTATGACAAGAGAAAATGGGTGGTGTCAATGTCCCGTTAGCAGTAAGTGGGTCCAGTGCTAATGCTAACTTGGTGACTCATATCTTACTTCTACCCTTTGCTATATTATAATCATTGATTTAATGGTTAGGTATTTGGGACAGTTGGTTGGGCCTACTTATTATGTGAAATTTTCCACAAAATTAAATTCCTTGGATCAGCATGTTATATGAGATCTATTTATTCCTGTTCCTGAATCTGCAGTTGTTTTTTAGCATCATGTAGTAATACATTTTTTGCTTTTAGTCCGTTCTAGAATTAAATATATATATATTTTTAACAAATATTAAGAATGTATTTAAAAATACTAAAAATCATTTTTAATACTAATATTTCTCTAATTTTTGAACGAGAGGTGCATCATTCATCTTTCAACTAATGAAAACATAATAAACAGAGTATTAACATAATCATGGAAAACGAATACGTGTGGTTAAGCAATGAGCTCTTGCTGCTGCCAAGAAAAATTGGTATTTTCTGTTCAGCTCTTCTTCTAGTAGCAATACATTTGAGTTGTTAGAATTGCACATGCACATGGGGATGGATGTTGATTCGGAAGGAAAACAACTCATCACTCAATAATAATTAAGCTCAAGACCTGCTTGCTTTAATGAGTAGTAGTCGCGTAAGAATTGGATAATCAAGTTTAACCAATGTGCTGGTGCTGCTGCTGCTGCTGCAGCTGGCGCTGCTGCTACAGCTTACACGTTGGATAATTTGTCCGAGGTCCTTTTCTTGATTATCTCTGTGTTTGGTACTCCTACTATTTATTGGTAGTATATGCACAAACATAGGTCCCTACAACATTGGTTTTGGCCATGAACCAACCACATCCTCCTGGTCCCAACAAACATTAAATCCCCAAAGCTAAAGTTGCTTTGGGCACCACTACTCCAGCATTAATCGCATTAAAGTCACCTGCTGCTGATAGGTTTCTCTCCTTATCAATCAACTTCGCACACACTCATTTTCTCAATCTTCTTTACCGACTACCACTATCTTCTTCTAAATTCATGGACACCACTGAGCTTTAATAATCTTCAATATTCTTACCATCAAGTACTAACATTATGTTCTTGCCAATTTCCAGAAAACAATGGAAAATCAAAGACTGCATAGTCAATTAGAAAAAGAAAACTGGACAAAGCCAAGGTTAAAAAAAATGTTTGAGGTTAACTCATACTTCAACGAGTCTGAGTTCGACCAATTAATGGCCAAAGGATAATCGGGGTCTCGACTGACAAAAGATTCCAAATCAAGGTTTTGGTCAATGTCCTAGTTTTGCACTTGCACGTGTTATTTTTTATTTGTTCTTTCTTATCATTGGAGTGGAGTTTTAAATGTTCGCCCAAAAAAATAAAAAAATAAAATAAAATTGTTGCCAATACCTTTTTTCCTTCACTTTCCTTTATTTTTATTTTTTTTATAAAATAAATAAATAAAGGTGTGGTGCAAAAACAGAACATTAACCATCTCATTTGAACACCACAAAGTCAACAACATTTGCTGCCTTGCTGGACTTAAAATCTAACCAATTAATGAAGCCTTAACTTCTACCGACATGGAAAAGGATATACAGAAATGAAATATTTCAAATAAACAATATGCAGAGCAGGGTGAAGTCAAGTCACCAACGGAGAGGGAGAGGGAGAGGCAGTAATATTTCTTGAAAAACTGAGTATTGCCCGTCGTGGACCAGCAATGAGAGCCTTATTCCCTTGTTGACCTTTTCTTTAGACATATTAAACTCTGTCCCCGCAAAAATCAAAGAAAATGTGTTTAAGTTTGTCTCAAGCAAATATTAATACTATTATGTAAAAAGAAAAAAGGTCTGAAAGTATGTCAAATATGTAATATTTGCAGGCAAAAAATATACTTAAGTTCAGACAATATATAGATATATACCACACCACCAATAACATAGCCCAATAATATATTGTGGCCCATTCAAGGCCCCAAATCTGAGAAGAACATTTAACACGTCTAACATCTATCAAGTCATAAACTCCTGCGAAACATGCATATCAAATAGGTATAAATACAAATCACCAAACACAAAACCCATCAAAATCTTTGGAGCAAATATCTCAAAGCCCAAAGACTTAAAAAACCACGAACTCTTCAGCTAGTCTTGCCGGCCCGAGCATATGCAAAGGCCCAAACTAATTTTATATTTACCCACCTTAGACCTGAAAAAGGAACTAGACAATTCACCCCTTCTTAATTGTCTTTGTCAATGTTTGGAAGGGAATCATAAGATAAAACTACTTTGTCATAATTAATATGAAATCATCATGTTATCATAGCTATCCAAAATCTAGCTAGCTATCAACATAAATCGAAATCATTTTTGGGTTTTTTTTTTTGTGCCCGGGGGGATACAATAACATGACCACATCAAGAATCCCAAAGGATACCACCACATATTTCCTTCATAAATACCAAAAACTCAAAAGATTTTCACATTGCTTACAAGAAAGTCAACCCTAGCCATATATATATAATTAGATAAGATTTGACAAAAAAATTACTTAATAAAGATGCATATTTGCTTACATATTCCAAGTCTTGATGGACTATATGTAGCCTATTCATCTTCCACTACCACACTTATTACACCTTTATCAAGCAGATCATAGAACTCCCTGGTTCTCCTCTGGTTGTTCCAGTGGTGCATTTTCCAAAGGCCTCCAGCCATGAGGCCAAGCGCTACCCCAATGATGATCTCCTTCACGACACTAGGACCCTGATATGCGGCATGTCCAATCTTCTTAGCAGCAGTCATTCTTTCCTACAAAAGCTACACACTGAAATAGCATGAATTCCTCGTTCTAATCGGTATCTTGCCTCTCCTTCCACTGGAGCCCAACACAAAATTTGTGAAACAACAAAACTCATTCAAAAATTAACAAAGCACGTGAAACCACCACATAGACATCTGAATTTATCAGCATAACTGCATAACCAACACACATGCAGTACTGTACTCTTGTTAATTCAATCAAATAAAGAACATAGGATTCCAGACTCACTTAAAGAATGTTGAAACAATTCCCATTCTTCGTCCAAAAATTACAATACCATTTCCCTGGACATGCCATAGTGAAACAATCACCACCAAATTAACACCTACATTTTTTTGGCAGCCAGCTTGAGCATGATACAAATGCATATAATAACACTACTACACACAAACAAGGTAGCATTCGTTTGAATTATTTCCCAAATCAACAAACCAGTCCATCAAACTAAGAATAGCCGAGAATCATAAGGATCACTCATCCAAATTAGGAGTATCAGGTCATTAAGAACAAAGTTCATGCATTTTCAGCAAAAAAAATTTACAAAATCTGTGACAATTCTCGTTCTTCTAACTTAACAGCACATAAACTAGGTACAATAAGATCAAATCAAGTTTTAAACCTGTTCTGGGATAAAGCATTTACTAGAAGGAAAAAACAAAAAAACACACAAGCAAAAAAAAAAAATGAGAATAAAATTAAAGAGATAACGATAACTACAACAACAAAAAGCTTACAGTTTCTACATATGCATCATATTCGATTCTAGAAGTCAGTAAGATACCGTTTTGGCTACTGAAAAAACCAGAGAGTTCATGAAATCAAAATGTTAATAGCTAGCTATATACTTAAACATCTAATTAAAACAATAATATATCTTAAGAACAATAACAGCAATAACAAATGTAAAAGAAATTGGAAAAAGGTGTACCAATAATATGATTATATGTATACCTTCAGTTGCTAGCTGATGATCAAACCCTAGTGTAAGGAAGCTTTCGAATATTTTACAGAGAGAAGGCAAAACGTTAAGAAGAATAAAGAACAGTTCTAGAAGTCTCGCGTAAACGACTCATAACTCATAAGGATCGTGAAAAATTGTACTGATTCGGTGTGCTATTGTTTTGTAGACTACAGAAAGCATCAGAGGATATCAGCCGTTGATTTAAAGTAGAGGGAGATGGATGTGTGATGAGTGATTTATTTACGGTAAGGATTTTACAAGCGTACATAAAACTTGCGCATGTATTGCACACCGTAATTCTGGGGTTTTGAGAGAGAATAGAACGGCACGTGGTTCGATATCGTGATGGCATCTGGCACTGTCCGTGGCTTGACATGGTGGGGATCGGTCTAGCCTGGCGTGATGGTCACGTTGGCAAACCTCAATACAACAACAACGCCGTCGTTTAACCTGCCCAAATTATTCTGATATCCATACTTTTTGTGAAAAGTGTTGCTTTCTCATATGGTAAAGACCGCCGCTTATTATTCATGTGAAGAGTTTGTGAATTGTCCAAATTGAGTTCAAGTAAAACAATTAGAAAAAAGTTGCAGATTTTCGCTTGTAACCAATGCAAAAAATTGATTTGCCAAAAAATAAAAGGTTGCTGTTTTGCAAGTATGGGAAGTGGGAACCCAACACAACCCAACATTCATCGATGCTGCATGCTATACAATAAGCTAAAACAAAGCTTCTAAGTTCTATACCTTTTAACCAGTATCTTATGAGGTTAAAACAAATCTTCCAAGTTCTGTCGGTTTTATCTTTAATTCGCCAACAGAACTTCCATATGATGCTTTATTGCTTTGCATACCTTGCAAGTTATGGTAACACTACATTTGATTCATATGGGAAATGTACCTTCAATTTGAGAAACTAATTCACGAGTTAAATTTCCCTTAAAATAGTGTAAAGTAAGGAAAAGGAAAAGAAATCTACTTGGGGTAACAAGAAAAAGCAATCAAAGAAATGAAAAAACACTCTTGAACCCAAGGAAAGAATCTGCTTCCCTGATTTCACCCGCTGTTTGAGATGAACAGCTTTGCGTTTTTGATAGGACTGGTGAATACAGCTGCTTCCCATTAGTTCTAATGGAGCTTCTTGGGCACTGGAGTTCCTTCTTTACCAAGCAATTATTAGGAGAGGGAATTTTGAACGATTTCAGGTCGATTCTGGGAACTTTTGAAGGACTATTTACTTCTTCATATGCACCATCGTGTTTGACCTTTGTAAGAATTGTGTCTTTTCTTGTCTTCATGGGTTCCGAATCCAAAATAATCACATGGTCTTGCAAGATTTGATCTGAATGTGCCTTTTCAAACATGTCGAAATCAGAGACACTAAAAGTGTGCTGATTCTCAGAGAACAGTTCATCTGTCAGGGTGCAATACTCGGATTTCACTGACTTCAGTTCATCAAAAACTGGATAGTTTTTAGCTTTTCTTCTTATGTGTTCAAATATTGTTTCTCCAGTCAGAGGTTTGACTACACTCTCTTCAGGTTCAGGATGAAGCATGTCTTCAAAATTATGACTATTAGATTACAATTTCATGTAAAATGCGTCAATGGAAATAAACGGAGCATATGGTCAATTAACTAACCTGCATCGTTAATAGTGTAATTCGTAGCAGAGCTAATACGGCAATCTGGAATCATATCTTTGTCAGTACAATGCCTGCTTTGCTCTGCCTTCTTTGGTTCTGCAGATGAAATGGCTAAAGACTCGTGAGAAATTTTATTTTCATCTGTGTCTTCAAAAATTTCTATGGCACTATCAAGTTCTAACTGCTTCTCGCGATTGCGTTTTCTGATAAGTGCCAAGGTCTGCAATGATGGGGAACATTCATTCTTCGCTGTAGCCAAAACTGGCAAGTTTTTGGCCTTATTCCGAATGTGATCAAATACTGTTCTTTCAGTTATGATTTTGCAGTTGTCGTCTTCAATCAAAATAGCAGGCGAACCTGCATAAATTCAAGGCAGCGGTACTACTAATAAGTGGAAAGAGATGGAGAAAATATGACGAATGCATAGAATAGTCTAGTAAATTTTACCTTCTTCTGAATCTTCATCTACAAGTTTCAAACTGGGCCTCTTACTTTCTTCCAACTCTTCATCTAGGAGGTTGAAACTTGGCCTGATTGAAGAAATACAGTTTATAGTAAATTTATGCAACTGAAACAAGATCTAATAGCAACTTAAAAACCAACAGTCATAAATATTAACTATCACATAATACTAGATATCAACACCAAGAACAAAAAAAATCAATACTAACATGTAATCTGCTTCTTCTGTAGATGACTTGTGAGGCTGTTCAGTTGGACATCGAGATGTACAGTCATTGTCATCTTCTACAATGCACACATCCTTGGGCTGAGCAAAAGAGGAAATGTGCTTTATTCCATGTTTATGTATCACATTTGGGCCAGTCTCTTTCATCAGTATAACCTTTTGGTGAAGATCAATACCAACTGCATGAACATAGAAATATTAGTCTGATGATCTTGAGTCCAGAATTATAGAGTATGAACTTGCAACATCTCTCATATAATGAAGGAAGTTTACGGAAGTCATCAAAAATCAGATCTGCCTTGACAGTCAGTTTTCCTTGCTGAGGACAAGACAGTAGAACTGTTGCACTGTAAGGGCTGCAAACATAACAACAAACTAAGCTAGAAAACATATATCAACCTACCTGGAATTCATTTATGAACAATCATTACGCAAAATAAAAATCAAGAACTAGTTATTTGGAATCTTCATACCTTGAAAACTCCTCCACTCTGCTGCGACCAATTTTAAATGAGTTACTAACTTAATGAGGTAATAATGGCCTAGTGATCAGAAACTCAATAATAACACCAAAGTATCAGTAGTTTGGACAACCAAAACAAAGTTGAGAATCTACTAGACTCCCAAGCTAACAGCTGGAATATGAAAGTGGGAGCTCAGTAACCAGTCAGAACATCTATTTCAGAAGTCTACTTTAATTGCTTTAAGAATGCTGTTAACCAGTTCTTTATCATAATTCATAAAAGGTTGGGATAAAACTTGTCTTTTCTGCCCTAGAAAACTTGAGTAAACTGTGGAATTGGATACTCCAGATCTCTGAGAAAACGAAAAATGGTTTTGCAGAGCCCCTTAATATTATTATTTACCATTGTTTTGTTAAAAGAAGCCAAACATTACCTTATTTTCTCATGAAAGATAATTAAGTTATCTTCTTCTACACCAACAATCTGTAAAAATAAAAACATTGTAACATGAAAAACAATACAGCAGCGAAACAAAAAAGATAGGTTTACGATGCAACTCATGGAATGAAAATAAACTACAAACCATGTCAGCATAATGTCTCTTAGTCAATTGCAGTGACTGCGATAGTCTAGTCAATGTTATCACTAGCTTGAATTTTCCTTGCCGTGGGCATTCAGTCTCCTCAACCTTCATCTCAACCTTTGGGGGTAGTGACAACAATGACTCCTTAATATGGTTACCAAATGGGTACTTTCGACCAGTGACTATCTCTATCTTCCTCGGGTCGGCTTCAGAAAGGGTCTCAAATGACCTTACTCCCATTGAATGTAGTGCCTGAGTAGAAACATTTTGGGTGGTGGCAGTGAGAAATCCTTCATCTGTCCAATAAAAAAAATATTAAATGTCCTGAAATAGTGTTTGGGATGTAATTAACAAAACCTTTGCAGTCACCATTCCAATGCCAGGCAATTGTTTTAGCAAGTATGGACTGTCATCCCAAAGTTTTTGATGTAAGCATTTGGCTAGAAGGGTTGAATTAAAAGCTCCTTTGTGATTCTTTTTATAAAGAAAATACTCTTTCATGCACTTGGCAATTCTACACCCGTTTGAGCATACTGAATTCATATCCTACAACATTGAAAAACAATTCATTATGAATGATTAGGGCATATGAAAAGAATACTTATTTTCTAAAACAAATGACTAAATCATACCTGGCTCATGGATAAATCATGCACTGAAGGATCCCCAGTCAAGCAGTCATTTGCTAAAACAAATATCTTCTCTTCTCTGGTTTGAATACGCTTTTTCTTTTTCCCTTTATCACCAAGGATGTGAAAACGAAGCCGACCTTCTTTATCAGTATTTATGTCATTTAGGAGCTTCTTCTCGTTGCGTCTGAGCTGGATCCCTTCATTTTCCAGAAAATCAAGGTGTCACTCAACAATTTATATACTCAGAGGATCACATCCAAGAAATAAATTCATACAGGCAATTTCCTCTGCCCGGCAAATAATATGAAGAGCATCTTCAATGCTACAGTTTGAAGGAGCCAGCAAAATGTGTTTCATTGTGTTGAATTTCAGATAATACTTGGTCATCAATTTTCCTGGCTCTGAATACAAGAGGACCAATATGGTTAAAATTAAATTTATAGAATATCTTTATTCATGACGATTGCTTATGGGTTTATCATACCAAGGGGCTTCAAGAGGAAACCATCTTCATCAGTCCAAACCATTTGATATTGTGATAACTCGTTGACTTTCTGAACACAAATCTCTGGAAGAATATAAAACTATTCAACCGATAAAAATAGACATAAGATCCTAAAATTACTAGTGCAATTAACAAAGTACCTTGTATATGCTTCTCGATACGGTTACTAGGTATCCCTTTCTTTATTGCATAATTTTCAGGGTTCTGATTTTGCATGAGAAGTTTTAGAATTGTAGCTGAATGAGAAGGAATATCTAAATAAATTCATCCAAAGGTTCATTAAACATGCCTTTTTCAGTCTCACATACAAATATGAGCATTTCATCCATTCTATCGCCCTAGTAATATCTGAGACCGTCAGTTGAACTATCTCTGCAGTTAGATGCTCCGTAACACATGAAAGCAATCTATAGAGAGAATAACAAAAATCACTCACCAAGTTGGATCACACGCATAACAAATTTATAACTTGCTTAAAATTCAGAATGCAACAAGATGAGTTATAGTTTAATAGACATACTGAGATTCCACCATTTCACATCCATTCAATAGATTCTCGTACAAATGAACCTAAACATTCAAAAGATAAATCAAAAGGCAACAGTTCACTAAATTATACAATGAAAAAATTTAGAATCTTTTGACCTTTGCCAACACTTATCCGATTAAAACTGTCATTGATATGATTATATGTATTCATAAGAGCACAAATACATCTTAAACAAACCCCTTTAAGTCTGGCCAGTTTTGCAGATTCTCTGAACGGAGTTTAACAACCTCCTATGGTATAAACTGAAGTTAAACTGCCAATTGAGTAGTCATAATTGTAAGAGACTAAAAGCTAATTAATTTACTAGAACAAAATTCACATTGAGCTTTCGGCATTCTGGGGTTCTTCTAAAGAGCAAATGGGTCTTGGAAACCAAAAAAAGCAATGGAGGGTTCTCTCAAAAGAAAAGGAATTATAAGTAGAAATGGAGTTATCATTTTTTGTATAGAACTCCAAGGGGTTCTGCATATTCAGATCCAATATGTTGTTATATCCCTTTTCCATTTTATACTGGTATGAACTGTATCATATTCTAAACTACACATAATACAACAAGGATTAAGTGATAGAAGTTTAGTAGGGTTCCTTACAAATGGGTTTTAACTCCAGAATGTGAAGTGTACAACATGATTAAAGCAACACCGGGTACAATATGATTAAAGCGGTATAAATTTCATATACTGGGCATGTGGACTTGACTGTGGATGTGAAATGTGCAATATAATTAAAATAGTACACTTGTCATATTTAAGTTCAAGTAAATGGGGTTGCAGTTGTGTCTGTTTAGAGAGAAAGATAGAGTTAATACTGTTTCTCTTCTTGTCATGATTATAACAATTCCTGTATCATCAAATGGTGGACGACCTGCCCTCCCAGACATCTACAAAACCCATGAGTAGATTATCAATTCGCTGAAAAACAATATCAGCTTGACATTAAACTGATGATGCAGTTGTAGTTGGTATTCATGAACAGCATGTATATCGAAACCGATTCACAAGTGATTAGGATTACAAGACTCCACAATTTGGTATGCTGAAGACCACAAAAATTATATGCAGAAGAATCCCAAAAACAAGCCACGCACCTGCAGTACCATTGATCGATCATATTCCATGTAGAGCCCTTTTTCCTTGTTGCTGGACAAAAAGAAGTATTAATTTTTTAAAAAGAAGGCATAAGAATATTAGCATAATATTTTTTAAGAGAAGTCGTCCAACATACAAGTGCTGTGTTGATTTGATTACTACTGTATGTGCTGGTAGGTTAATCCCATGAGCAAGAGTATTTGTAGTGCACAAAATTTGAAGATCACCATTAAGAAAAAGACTTTCAATGAGGTTGCGATCCTTTAAGGAAAGTCCACCATTGTGATACCCAACTGCAAAATATCTATCCTATTAGCAGTGATATGACCTACTTTCAGGAGAAATCGCAATAACTATTGCAGTAATTTTTAAGTAAACAGTATTTCGGTTTATTAATTTTTGAAGTACATAGTTCATAGAAGTTATGAGAAAACAAATGATCACTTGCCACCATAAAGGATATAGGATTGCATCTGTTTGTCTGTGCATGATAGCGAAGCTTCCCTCAACCTTTCCTGTTGTTCCCTGTTTTTGATGAATGGATTTGAATGGCCAAAGGTCATTGCCATCTGAGAAAGCCGTTGTGCTGCTTCTTGTGCTCCTTTTCTGGTTGAGCAAAACACTAGTGCAGATTTCCCTCTGGAATATTGCATGAGAAGATCTGCAAAACAGTTTTAATGTTTTGTTAATACTTGATTCAAGTTAGAGGCCTTGAAACAAAAATCATAGAATTTAAGTAAGAAAGTATGTATAGATATTGAATGATAGGTTTGTCCCTGCTTACCGAAAATATAGTTCTGAAGGCGCTGGTCATGGAATGAAAGAGTAAATCATCAGGAAAATAGGAATACATTCTTGACAATAATGACTTGTTAAATTTATCTTTTCACTAATAGTATATGTCTTGTAATAAATTTTGCTAAAGATCAAATTATTCCAAGCTTTATCATGGTTACAATACATGCCAAAAACTAAGTACTTACCTTCTCAAATAAAAAGTCATTCTTTGCCGGGGTGTAGCCTGCAAGCAACAATTCCAATAGTAAAGAAATAAATGCAGCAATCAGATATATACTCAAAAAATCAGGAGATATTTCTTATGTATGGAATAACATGAAGCGCTTTTGGTGTAGCTTCAGATCAGAATACTGCTGTCTAACATATCTCTCTGTCTAACTGGGAGGCAAACTTGATGGAAACACAAGCATTGAGAAAGGTAATCTTAACAAACTCATTAATACCAAAAACTTTGGTAGTCAGCTTTACAGGTCTCATTTCTTCTCCAAACCTGCAGCATTGATGAAGAAACATTTAAAACTTAAAAGGTACCGGCATTGGCGAGAAAACGAACACCTATAATGTGATGACATCCATACCTTTTAATTCCCTGGGTGGGAACCATAAGCCATTCAGCTGCAAAAGTCCACATATGGTCCATAATTATGAGTGTTATTACTACACCACGGAAAGTTAAATAAAAAATGAATAAATAATAGCAATATCATAAATTTATAGTTTACCAAGGTCATCAATATTTGGGATAGTGGCAGAAACAGCTAGAAAACGGACACGTGCTAGAGGACTCAATTTCATTTCAGGATTACGAGCAAGCATTTTTATTCTGCTGACAATTGCTTCCAAAGCTGCCCCACGAGGATCATTCAATAGATGAACTTCATCAATAAGTACAAGTGCTATATCTCCAAAGAAACTTAAGCCACCATCTTTTATGCGGTACCGAGTCACTGCATCAAATTTCTACAAAACGGATACCAGCTTTTAGCCATTCTACAATGATAACATTCCAAATCAGAAACTGAAATAGAATTTGAATGTGTTAAGTTTCAGTTACCTCAGGAGTGGTCAAAATAATATCGGCTTCTTGTATATTCCTTATGTTATAAAACTCATTATCACCTGTCAGCTCCAAGCAATTTATTCCCCACGAACCAAGCTTCTGATTCCAATCCCGGAGCTTCTCTTGTACCAAAGCCTTTGATGGAGCTATATATATCTTCACAAGTAAAAAATGACAAACAAAGTGAATTGCCACACTAACTGCTGTAAAGAGGAAAAACGTATAACCAAATGTAACTCAACAAGAGAAAATATGATGAAATTTTCTTTGTGCGCAAAACTGGAGTCATAGATCTGAAATTGATGTCAGAGCTCAGATTAATGTGAAAGTAAAAGATCAAGGCACAAAAATATATCAATAGTTGAAACACATGACTTGTTCTATTAGATGAAAACTTGTCAGATGAATTAAAAAGTTGTATTGAGAACATTCAGGGTATCCCGCCTGAACCCCTATCACAATTATTTTTAAAATGAGTAATAAGTAAACACTTGGAGTTCTGATTGCAGTCAACTTGGAATTAAGAAGCTGAAGATCTACTCCAATTCATTAGTATTAATGAAAGCCTAACAATAAGGAAAATTAGGACAGAATCCTACTGTTTTCAGAGTCCCCTTTACATGGATAAATTTTCCTTCAGCAGAGATGAACTTTGAGAGAAGCCTCAAGATGCATAGCTCAAATAGCACTGTTTTTCCACTTCCAGTCGGTGCTGAAATAACCATGTTCACATCGGAGAGGAAACAAGCAGAAAAGCATTCACTCTGTAGTGAATTAAAATATCTGCATGCATAAGAAATGAATAGAAAGTAACTTGTTCGCTGTCCAAGGAAGAAAATACTATTACCAAGCACGTATGTGTAGTATGATTATTATTTATAGGGTATCTTGTTCTGCACAAGGTTGATCTTATCTAATGTACAGAGGAAGTGCTACAGAAATGAGAACTTTTCTTGCGTAGTATTTGCTTATATACCACCTCCCTGTTGTGTGCTTATGAGCAACTTAGCAAGACCAGTCATAATGGTAGTTAACTCTAAACTTTTTAAGGAAAATAAGAGCCAAAAACTGATTGAAAGCATATCCGCATATAAGATATTTGAAACTTAAAACTTCTAGGTGAACAGTTTCCAGTAAAAGAAGTGACCGCATCTGAACACTACATATATGTATCGTATGTTAAAAAGGTTATAGAAAATAAAATAAAAAAACAAATTCACATATGGGTATTACTTCCACCAGACATCATGCATCAAATATGTGAATGATTTTGGCAAAAGAACAAATCACCACACAGACCTGAAACTGAAAGTTGAACGAAAAGGAGCAGGTAAATCTGAGACGGACTTCAGTCCATATGTATCCATTAGTGAGCTTACTTCTTAGTTATCTGGGGAAGCAAAATAATCTCCTTTATCTGCCTCCATAAAATAACAAATCGAACTTAATTCAATCAATAAATTGCAGTTGCAACACAAAATCATATGACAGCGCATTCCAACAATGTACAAAGAGACTTAACAATAGGCATGTCAGGTGACTTTTTTCATACATATGCAAACACAATACCATAAAAAAAATAATAAATAAATAAATAAATAAGCATAAACCCAATAAAAGCATGTTTTGATATATTTTGCCACTTAATGTGGTTAAACTTTTTCTTTTTCCGTGGGCTCTACTTGATTCTAGTTTCTTTATGCACTGCAATTCAGTCCACATTTTACAAGCAGGAAACAACCAAATATTGTTTGTACTGATGATATATACAAATTTGATTTTCTCCTTCACCTAACGGCGTCCAGAATATCAGAACTTCAGTGGCATAAAACATATAGAACTTGACATATGTTACTTAAATACTTACAAATATCCCTTCATATAAGCAATAAAATGATATAAAAACACTACATATATCTAAATGCATAACATCTTCAGAGACACAAAATCAACCTCATGTTTGACAAGGTAAACTACAAAGTGTCATCTGTTGATGAAACTTAATAATCGGAAAAATAAACTCAATATCTGCTAAAACCTCACTTAAATTGCAGCGTTAATCAAAAGTTCGAATCCAAAAGACATATCAGAAATCAGACACTCAGATCTACAAATTCGGTAGTAAATTGTCACAGAAACTCTTTAAACAATCACATTATCCCAGTAAGCACCTGAAAGGAGCTTCTAAGCTTTTTGAAACTTGCGATCCACCTATAATAGATAACAACGGCTTGATCTCTACTGCAATTCCATACGAATTTCTTATATTGAATATCAGTAACTAATTCCTCCAAAGATTCACAGAATTTCCTAGTCTCTAGCTTGATCCAGTAGAGCATCCATATTTATGTGAATGTATGTACACACATATATAGTCTATAGATGCGATAAATTTTGTTTTTGCGCTGAAATTGCGTACAATTCGAGTTCTCGCAAGTCGCAAAAGCCTATTCTACAACTTTGATATGAATCTGAGAGAGAGAGATACCTGTAGCAAGAGCAAAACAGTGACAAGCAGAAGTGCAGCAGAAAACGAAAAGAAGGGGAATTTATAGTCGGATTGAGATGGGATGGGTCACTTGGGCGGGAGACTTTTGTTTGCTCACTGAATTAGCTCAAGCATTCGAATCTTGTATATTTACGGAGTGCGGATAAAAGGTGACCTACATTTATCTAGGGAAATTCTTTGCTTAATTTTTGCCACTTAAATTGTGATAGTAAAAATTTAATACATACTGTGTATAAGAACGATTATGAGACTTCACTAAATTAAATTATGAATCAAGATCATAATAGCGTTGTCATATAAAATCGCAACATATGAAATTTTAACTTAAATTATAAATTAAAGATATATTAATATTATTGAACTAAAATAAGTTAACAAATATTTCTTATGTCCGTCTATTTAGACTCAAAAGTCGCATTTATTTTTTTAATCTTTTTATTATAAAAATATTCGTGTTTAAGATTTATTGAAGCTCAACGGTCTTTAACTTGTTTTGTAAGTTAAAATATATCTAAAATTTTAAAATAAATAAATACATTTCTATTTTTAGAACTATTAGTATAGGCGATCCGAATATAAACGGGGCATATGCAAAAGGAAGCCCAAAAATCATTCAGGGTCGGGCATAAATAAAGTGACACTCGAGAGAAAATGGCGGGAAATTTCCTTAACCGCCTTCAAATTCACCCGAATGTTACCCTTCGGGTGGGGCATAACGTATTTTACAAGTTATTCAAGTAGAACTAGAATTCGAGTGGGAGCCAGGTATCAGGCAGATGTTATCAGCAAAAGTGGAGCAGAATCCAAACCTGACTCAAATGGACCTTCCTAATTCTGTATCTCACTTGCCGATCCAAATAACCTCACGCCACTAGGCTCAACTCCCCCACATTACAACAAAAATGCATGAGTTTTAAAAGGCCCATAATTCTGCTCTACTTTTTTCTATCTTATCCGGGTCTTAGAACCCAAAGACAGATCAACTACCCCTTCCACCTTTTTTTATGCAATCCCTATCCTCCCTATGGGAATTGAAGTTCAATTTGACTTGTCAAGTATTTTTCCTATATTAAGATTGGTCTCTCTCTCTCTCTCTCCCTCTCTCTCTCTCTCTATATATATATATATATTTGAGCACAATTTGTAAAATTTTAAAATTCAAAATCAATGCGAAGTTATTTAATTTTAGTATAAATAAATATATTATTGAATATTAGCTAAAATGTATCTCTAATTTTGAAAATAACGTAGTATTTGATATTGTCATTGTTCTAAGATTATAGAAATATTTTTTAGACTAATTAATACTCCTTCCGTCCCAAGATAAAAGTTCTCCATTGACTTTTGTGGTCAAATTGACCATTTTTAAAATTAACAATTAAACATATATATTTAGATTTTCAAAAAAGCAAACATTGAAATTAGTACTAAATTGTATGTAGTTTATAATGTTTACAGGCTTTTTACATATATATAAAAGAATAATAAGATATATTGATTTGAAAAATGGTCAATTTGACCATAAAAATCAATAAAATACTTTAATCTTGAGTCGGAGGAAGTATTAATTTACAAAATCCTATAGTCAAAATTGATATATATTTATTTGACTTTATTACAAATAATTATAACTATTGTAAACTATCTATTTTTTTATAAAAAAAATGTTAATAATTAGTATTTATCATGTTTGTTACTTTCAAGATATAAATAAATTTAATCAATTTTTAATTTTTGCAAATTGACTTTAAAAGTCAAAATATTTTTCTAGATTTCATAAGAGATGTAATTTTTTTATTTTAACTTTTTGAAATCAATTTGCAACATGTTCATTTTTTAAATTGATTTATTTTAACTATTTAATTATATTAGCAATTAAAAACAAACAAAAAAAAAAACTTGATTGTGTTCATCGTTCATGTTAATTTTAAACTTTAGATTAACAAATAACTTCTTAAAATCAAACGAAATTATTTTTGAATGGAAAGGAGTTTGCGACTTTGATCAGGGACTGGCTTGTATTACCGTTTTAGAAGTCATAAGTAAGACACGTGTCGTAATTTAAAAAATATACTACTATTTTTGATAATGGAAATGACTTTTGTTGTTCTTTTTTTGTGAAAGGTCATGCATGATGGTAGGCTGGTAGCTGCACAACAAGCCTGTCAAACCCCATTTCAATTACTCTCGAAAACCACCTTTTTTCTGAGGAAGTGTCCATCTAAATTCTAAGGTATTGCTCGACTTTTCTGGTACAATATTATTTGATCAGAATTATTAGATGAGTAACGCTATGTATTATCAAAATTTCTTATCATATTACAATTGTGACATACTCTCTCCGTTCCAAATTAATTGCTCAGTTTTGACTTTTTAAAGTCAAATTGACCATTTTTAAAATTAATCTTTTTACTATTTTTGCTAAAATATAGGTGAAGAGATTATAACCAAAAGAAAGTATATACAATTTATTACTAACCCCAATTTTTATAATTTTAGAAATATATTTATATATGCTTAATTATTAATTTTAAAAATAGTCAATTTGACTTAAAATAGTCAAAATTGAGCAATTAATTTATGACGGAGGGAGTATATTAATAGATGAGATTGAAACATTTTATAAAATTATAAAGTTAGTTTTCTCTATTAAATATATCGTTAAAATGTTACTAACTATAATTATCCACGTAATTCGTAACAGAAAAATCGACATATAAAGTCACAAGATGTATCATTTTTCTTACATGTTAGATTCCTAGTTTCTATTAAAGAGGTTTATTTGTAAAATTAGTAAATATTAACAAAGGAATTTTATTTCATAATTGTCTTTAATATTATAAATTGTTAGTTTAATATCGATGACATGCTAATAATATTATGATTAACCAATTTGAGAGCATACTATTAATTAAAAAAGAGAATTCTTTTTTATATAAAAAAAGAGAAGAAAATATAACTTTTTTTTATAGAATAAGGCAAGTAATTCAAAAGGTTAAAGATTCTGAATCAATGTCACTCACAAGTGATTAAAAAGTTTACATCTCAAAATGAACGGATGTAATTACATTAACAATGTAGCGCAAAATAATAGCAAAAAATAAAAATAAAAGAAAAACAATCACTCAACACACAAATTTTACGTGGTTCACGAACAAGTTCAGTTACCTTTTAAATATCTTTACCATCACTTTTAAATTAAAATTTAAATTATACTTCACCAATAACGATTCACCAACATAGCAACATATGGTGCCAGTGTAATCAAATCCACAGGTAACAATTTTGACTTGTGAGATTCCACATTAATTTCCAATTCTTAATAATCAAAATTCTTGAAGAATAAATCACACCCACTCTTTTCTTTTTTTAGTGTCTGCTTTATAAAATGTTAATTTTTATTCGTCTTTATATGTGTTTGAATAGTTCAAGAAGTACTTAAATTCAAATTTATTTCTACATATTTTAATTAATTGTTCATACCATTAATCACATTTACAATCTATGTAAATGTCAGTTTAGAGGGATGGGAGTATTAAACTTTCACAAACATTGCTTACTTTGTATTGCTTAATCTAAATATTTCTACTATGTCTTAGTCATATTATCCACTTATGTAATTTGCATTATTCTAAACTTTACAGCATATGAAAGAAAATAAAGCCTATTAATTTGGATCGACTTTTCAGACTCAAATTAAATTATTGCTTTTTAAAAATCAATAATTAGCTTGTAAACTTTTAACTTGGATTATAGATTCCAATATTCAAAATTTTCCAAAACCTAAAAAACAAGGAAATGTGAGTGTTATTTTTTGAATGTTTTAAAATCTAGCAAATGAAAATAATTAGAATTTAACCCATACACGCCTTTTGACCCTGTTGTAACGCATAAATTATGACAATCAAATTGTTATCAACCAAATTATGTAAGGATATTTTACGGATAGTGATAATATCGTAGTAATAATTATATTAATGATAAAACAATAAGTATAGTTGAAAGTTTAAAATATTGTTAAAACAAATATAAACATGTCGTTAAATACATATTTTGCATTATCAATCGCCTATTTTATCCGCATAACGAATCTAGTTGAAGGTATTCTTAAAAGTTACTGTTATATAATGAAAACTTTTGTTGCTACTTATTTATACAGAATCCATAAACACTAACTTACTTATTTAAAATTACAACATAATACTAACTGATACAATCATAAATGAGGCATTTAAATAAATTAGTTTTTTGTGATGTGCAATTAAAAAAAATTAAATATTTAAATAAAAATTAAAAAACATGAATTAAAAAATATAAGAAAAAAATAAAAATAAAGAGCGAGATGTTACACAACTTCCAAAAAAAAAGTTATTTTTCTCACTTGTACTAACAGAATCTTACCAAAAACACCTTGAGATAAATTTTTGGAATAAAGACGTATTTAGACATCTCGTCAACATTTTTGACAGGACATAATGAAAATGAAATTTTCTACCGACTTCATATCTTATGTGGAAGTCGTCGTCTTCCCTATATTGTCTTGTTTCAGCATGACGGGGACCATTGGAGTCTTTGGTGAAGTAATGGGGATATTTTGGCAGTCAAAATTTTCTCTGCTACTTTCCCATGTAATTACTACTAACAATTTTAGGCACCTTTAACTCTTCAAGACAGGTGTAAAGAAGTTAACGGTTTATTGGTTTGTCAAGTATTCCACTCGTTCTGAATATCAAGAATATTTAGGATCAATAAATTTTGTCCATTTAATATTACGTACACTCAACGATTACCTATTACAAATTATAAGAGTATATAAAAATTAAAGTGTGGTTGGAATGAAGTTAACATTTACTTCTCTCTTTTTTTTTAAATTAAAGATATATTTTATTTTTTAAGTCAAATTTAAAATTCAAAATTAATATGAATTCATTTAAAATTTAAAAATATTTTTTAATTAGATACAATCGTTATAATTATTTATAGTAAAATTAAATAATTTTTATCTATTTTGAAATTTCAGTAATTCATAAATTAACTTAAAAAGTGTGTGTATGTATGTGTGTGTGTGTATATATATATCGGTCCGGCTCTAAAACGAACCTTAAAGAGCGAACCAAAGACGAACCGTCGTCTTTGGTGTCTATGGCGACGGTTCAACCTGTCGCCATAGCCTGCAATATTTGGCGACGGGTTGAACCGTCGCCATAGACACCAAAGACGACGGTTCGTCTTTGGTTCGCTCTTTAAGGTTCGCTTTAGAGCCTCTCCGTATATATATATATATATATATATCAAAGTACGATGGAGCCGCATAACTCCCCCCACCCCCATCCAAATATACAAAGGTTCATCTAAAAGCCCCTTTCATCTGGCTCCTCAACGGATTAAACATTACTCCGGCATATCCAAGGAAGGTTTTTTTAATTCTAATCCAGTTATATATATATATATATATATATATATATACACACACACACACACACACACACACCCCCCTTCTTAATTACATTTTTATCATAAGGGGAAAAAATTGAATGCAATAACATCCAAGTAAAGTTTGTTACTACTACAATCCAAATATCCAATCACCCATCCCTACTTGGACAAAAGGAAAAATGGAGTAATGGATTTCAGGATAAGCATTCCGAGGCTTGAAAATTTTCCTTTTAATCACACACACTATATATATATAACCCATTGTGCTTCATACAACACATTACCTCATTTTCCAAATAACTCCCACTTTGTTGCATTAAAAATATCTCCCCCAGATTTTCCACCACTTTTCTCCACTCAACTTCACCAAACACTTGAATAGAATTTGTATCATCATCTCCCTCCATGGAAACTCCCTCCAAAACCCAATCCCCCTTTTCTATCCCAGTAGATTCGGATCAAAAAGCCACCGAATTCCGACTATTCTCGATATCCTCACCCCACATGCGAGCTTTCCACCTTGCATGGCTCTCTCTATTCTCTTGCTTCTTCTCAACTTTCTCTATCCCACCTCTTCTCCCCCTCATCCGTCAAGATCTCCACCTCACGGACACCGATGTCGGCAACGCCGGCATCGCCTCATTCGCCGGCGCCATCTTCTCTCGCCTGGCCATGGGCCCCGCATGCGACCTCTTTGGACCCCGTGTAGCCTCCGCCACACTCTCTCTCGTCACTGCACCAATTGTCCTCTCGACTTCCCTTATAACGTCACCTCTATCCTTCATTGTCCTCCGTTTTCTCATCGGCTTTTCGCTAGCCAATTTCGTGTCCAACCAGTTCTGGATGAGCTCCATGTTCTCCGGCTGCACCGTTGGCAAGGCCAACGGAGTTGCAGCCGGTTGGGCCAATGTTGGCTCCGGCCTGACCCAACTTATTATGCCACTCATTTTCTCTCTCATCACTTCCCTCAATGTTTCATCTTCTACCGCTTGGCGTGTTGCATTTATTTTACCTGCAACATTTCAAGCGGTAACTGCATTAATGGTCCTGGCTTTCGGCCAGGACCTACCATATGGAAACTATAAGCTTTCGGCCAGGACCTACCATATGGAAACTATAAACGTTCCCACAAGAACTCAAAAGAGAATGCATTCAGCGTACTCCTTCATGGTCTTACGAATTATAGAGGGTGGATCTTAGGCTTAACATATGGTTTTTGTTTTGGAGTTGAGCTGACTACTGATAATATTATAGCAGAATATTTTTACGATAGGTTTAATGTCAATATTCAAACAGCTGGGGCTATTGCGGCTAGCTTTGGTTTAGCCAATTTGGTATCCAGACCGGCAGGTGGGGTAGTATCAGATGTGATGGGGAGGATGTTTGGGATGAGAGGGAGGTTGTGGAGCTTGTGGGTGGTGCAAACGGTGGCTGGGTTGCTGTGTGTGGCACTTGGACGAGTCAACTCACTGTGGGGTTCTATACTAATGATGTTTAGTTTCTCTTTCTTTGTTCAGGCTGCTTCTGGCCTTACGTTTGGTGTCGTCCCTTTTATTTCCAGAAGGTACGTTTCCCTCTTCGTATATATATTTGTGCCCTACATTACAATAATATAACTCATTATAATACGAGTCAATCATATGCACAGAGACGAAAATAAGTCTTGTTCAAGTGTTAACAGACACAAACCCAAGATTTTGTTTGGATACCTCAATGATTTTGTTTTCTAGCTTTAGGCACTTATCAAGTTGCATTCAGAATCTGATCCTTGGCTCAGTTGTCAAACTACATAACGTGTTAAATTCTGGACTACAAAGAAAAATCTAAATTCATCGCGCCACGATACTAATACGTAAAAACTCAAGAAAGTTAAAAATTCCAAACTAGGCAAATTCTGATGCTAATTTTTTGATACTTACGTTTTCATATGGTTGCATTGCAGGTCATTGGGAGTTATATCAGGGATGACAGGGAGCGGTGGGACTGTAGGGGCAGTGGTAACTCAGATATTACTGTTTTCAGGCTCGAACAAATTATCAACGGAAACAGGAATCTCTCTGATGGGCGTTATGATGATTGTTTGTACCCTACCAGTTACGTCGATCTACTTCCCACAATGGGGTGGCATGTTCTGTGGCCCTTCAATCCAGCAAAATTCCATGGATGAAGACTACCACTTTCTTGCATAAGATCCTAATACAGAATTAATAATAGGATTTTGAAGGAAGGGATTAAAATTATGAAAGAGAAAAGTCAATGGTTCATCTGTAATTATTCTTCAATGTCTGTATGAGATGAGATGTTATTGAATCGTCTCCACACACTATATATTCAAATTTGAAAAGAAAAAAAAGGAAAAATAAAGAGGGTACAGACTGAAATCCAAGAACAATATCGGAGAATCATGTAGTTCGTAATAGGCATATCTTATACTATCAACTATAGATATCTTTAAAGAAAAGGTGCAAGTTTTGTCATTTTACTTTGTTTAAATGAAATGGAGTGTAAAATACTGAGGGTATGTTTGGTGACTTTCATTCATCTCAAAGAATACAACATACCTCACAGCGGCAACTTTTCCTTCAATGATCTACCATGCAGCTCCTGCAAAACTATTACACCGGCAAAAGAAACTGTAAGAATAACATCATTTCATGCGTTTAGTGAAGCCTAATCAACATGCACATCAGCACCGCAAATATTAACTTTCTAAGATCATTACACCAGAAAAATGTTTATGGAGAAAAAGAATTTCATTGGTCAAACTATGAAGCTATTCACGTGTAATTTCCTTGTATGAACAACGGTCACTCTGAGAAATATCTTAACTAAGATCAACATGTAAATGTACAGGTAATCTCAATTTCTAATAAAATTGTTTACAGCTTTGTTCCCAAGTACAGAAAATGTATCCAGACATGGTGCCAATTGCAAAACCCACCAATTACCCATGATTCCAATTAAAGTGAATTTCTGGTCTTGTAGTTCAACTCTAGCCACACACAGAAACTTGTAGTCTTCAACTTCAACTTGCTTCGCATATAATGGCTGCAGAATAAAAGATGACACAGAAATTTCGTTAACTATACCTATTTGAGATTTAGTTCTGATCTCCAGAAGTTGGCTCAACAACCAACTGCTTACCATAAATTCATTTCTCTTAAATTACAAGAAAGATGTGCCTTAAATGAAGAATACATATCTAACTGTTTCTCAAGTGGTGGACATGCAAGCAGCCAAGCATAACCTAAATGAAGAATACATATCTAACTGTTTCTCAAGTGGTGGACATGCTAGCACCCAAACATAACCTACAATAAGTTATTGATTTAAGCTGGGTTTTTTTTTTTCAAAAAAAGGCTTATTGCACATGAATTAGATTGTTTTAGTCAATCATAACCCTATATATATATATATATATATATTCCTATGTTACTAGCATGTTGTAAGCACTAAGCAGAACCATCCTTGGTGTTTACATATGTTACTTTTAGTGCAGGCACTTTCCTTTTATGAATGAGAGTTTCAAATTTGAAAAATCTTACAAGAGATCATATGTATTAGATGATCAAGAGGCAAAACATTGAAAATTTTAAATAGTCTATTCTGTATTTTAGAGAAAACATAAATAAACCTAGTAGTACGTCAATAACACTCACCTTAAATTTGTACCAAAGGGGATGTTGGCGCATATATTGATCTCGCCACTGAAACATTTAAGAAAAACAATTTATCAAATAGTGACTTAAGTGATATTGATTGCTGTCAATTGAGATCATAGTTGTCACGGCGCCACGGCGAGGCTTGGCGGCAGGCGACCGCCTGGACGCCTAAGCGACAAGGGGACCATCATAGCGTCTGTATGGCGACAAGTCGTTCACAGTGTGCAATTTGTATATTATTTATTTTACTTCACGAGTATATTGGCAATAAAATTTCATATACATTAAAACTCAAAACATAACACTGTGGAATACCATCAAAAGCACAATTATATAAATATTTAGCATTAACAATCTAAAAATAAAACACTTGACATTAAAAACTAATAGAAGAATTCAACAAACACCACATAGAAAATAAAGTATCAACCAACCATTTTTTGTATTACCAAATCATTCATCAAAATATTACCTATTTTTATTTTTGAATGTATTACTTTTGGTCCATAAGTATATAAACAATTTACCCATTGTTCATTGTCCAAAACGTCCAAAATGTAAATATATGTCTCAGTTCCAAAAGAACAAGAAATAATTATTAATACTCATTTCATAATATTTTTACTCATTTATATAATACCCACTGTCCAAAACAAGTAAAGTTTAAGTTCTATACTTCTATGCACGTGTAAACTGTAAAATATGTAAATTTTAATTAAAGATAAACAATACCCACTTCACTGTGTAAACTTCACTTCAAAAAAATTTACCAACTTCACTTAAAAAAAATAAAAAAACCCAACTTCACTTCACAAAGAAATACCTAACATACAAAAAAATACCCAACATATTTTAAAGTTTAATCAAATATAAACAATACCCTGTTCTATTTACCAGTTTAATCAAATATAAACAACACCAAACATGTTTCGCATGTGTGAGAGAGGAAGAATTGCGACTATGAGAGAAGTCCAACTATGCGATTGGGGGAAGCGCGACTGGAGGAGTCATGAGGAAAAGGAGTCGCGAGAGGCAGAGGAGTTGCGAACCAGAGGTGAAGTTGATTTTAGGGCTTTAAATTGTTGATTGCGATGGTTGCTTGGGTAAATAGAAGATCCATGGGTCATCGCGAAGTCGAAGAAGAAGACGAGTCAGCGAGTCGACTAGGTCACTGGAGTCGCGAAGTTGATTGGAGTGGAGTCGAGAAGTAGAAGAGGAGTCGCGATGTCGAAGAGGAGTCGCGATGTCGAAGAGGAAAGAGGATCAGAGGACTCACTAAGACTGATTGACTGAGAGAGGAGACTGAGACCTTAGGGCTTTAAATTTTAATCGCGATGGCTGTCGGGTAAGTATAAGACTCATGGGTCATGGGAAAAAAAATAAAAAATGGGCCAAAGTTACCAAGGTGCACACCTTGGTGACCCTGCCTCAAGTCGACGCACGCCATGACCTACTCTCATCGTCAGGACGCCTAGGCCACGCCTAGGTGACGCCGTGACAACTATGATTGAGATATAAGCTTGGAAGGTATTTAATAGTAATCTGTAAATTAGTTTATATATTTTACCCCAGTTATCTCCAAATTGATGATTTAGTCTCATGACTCTCATCAAACAAGTTTTCACATAATTTCAATTTTTCAGTACCTACCACTAAATGCATATTTCTAAACACCTCAACTCATCACCACCGTTAAATAATCACCATGATAATCAAATATACCTCCATAGTCAATTGAACAATTCAATAAAAGCCACAATATTCTACACGTTTCACCAAGGTTGAATACTCAGACTTAATAGTCAATCTAACTCCATAATCAATCGCAAGTTTCAATTTCACACAATATTCTCAACGTTTACATAACTAAACATTGGCAAAGGACACATTGTTGAGTAGTACAACAAGTGGGGTCAAAACTTGAAACAAAAGCCTATCATCTAATCTCTATTACTATACCGAGCCCTTATTGTTATCAGTTATTTATTAATTTTTTCCCGATTCATTGTTATCTGTTAACACCAATGATCACGAGGATACACGTAAAAGTTCTGATAATGATGATAGTAGTAGTTGCTTGTAAAAGAAAAAATCATTGAAGCATCATTATTAGTTTAAAGGAAGGGGAAAAATGACAGCAGCTGTAGTAATAGAAATACTTTATTTACCCGTCTAAGAATTCATTTACTCCCTTCGTCCCATAAAAGATGTCGTAAGTATATTTTTCACACAATTTAAGAAAAACAAAAGTAGGGGATAGAGTGGTATAAATAAGTTCCTATTTTACCCACAATGGGCCTCACGTAAGTACACTAAAGATTTTCTTTTTCCAAAAAGTAGTATGCCTACTTAATAGGGTAATATAAACTATACAACATTTTGCATTTGAATTGTGTACTTTAGACATCTTTTATAGGACAATTTTTTTTGTACTTCAGTCATCTTTTAAGATGTAGGGATTTTTTTTCTTCATCTCGGAAGTCTGCCTGGATACACATCACTGTCAATTTTGCATGTTCATATCCATGTGGTTCTGGCTATGCTTAGCAAATATTGATGCTGCTATATTGAAAGTACATTTTTTACACGCACCACATTAAGTAATGTTTCTTCCTGACCTTTTCAATGACAAAATATACTGAGGAAGGGCTAGGTTTTGAGCTAAGAAGAATAACAGTGAGTTTGGCTGCAAGCTTGACTGGATGATCCCAGTTCGTAAACACAGTTGCAACAAGGAATAGAGCCGCCATAATTTTTTTTGCAAAGGCCAAGAAAGTGTGTTGATCTTCCTCGAAGTCTGGTGCACCAGACAAGCCCACACGAGAATGATCATCCAGCAAAATATGAAACCCTACAAAATATATATAACTTTAGAATAATTAAAGCATATTTTTCCATATGTGCGAGGAGTGCTACATACTTAAGAAGTTGAACAACTGATCATAATTCGATATGTACATGGAAAAAAATATATCAACAAAACATGTTTTGTCTTACCATCCATTGAATACGCAATTCCTGAACAAAAGCTGACCAATCCAAGTACAACTGACCCGCCAAGGATGCTCCACATACTAAATTTAAATCCTTAAGAGAATGCCAACCATGTAACAACTTTGTTCAGAAATAGAGCAAATATTTTGTCAATTGTAAATCAGACTGGAAACAAATACCCCACCAGAGAACCATTCATTTCCAACTTAGTTCACACTTAAGAAAGAGATGAGAGAGTAGGTCCATAAAACAAGCAAGTAAGCAACATAATACTTTTCGAACTAATACTTACAGTAGTAACAGTAAAAATAGCAGAAGTATAGGAAGATGAGTTCATTGCTAATTATATAAAAATGATACGCATATGCTTAGCAATCCTGATATTGATGTTGCTTGAAAGATTAATAAAAAGCAGTTCCAGTGGCATTTTCTCGCTTAATCAAATATAATTGAATTTGCTGAACAAAAAATAGTAGAACATCAAGTACAAGATATTTCTTAATATAATGCTTCTTTGAAAGAATTTCTTCTTTTGCAGATCAAAATAACAACAGGCACCAGCTTACTATGTGAGCATTTTATATATTTTTATTCCAGCAAGGCACAGAGCTAATTCTCAATGCACATTAGAAGCTACGAGTTTGTTAGAGGAGATAGATGCAAACAGAAGAATATGGTGTCCCAAACGAAAACGACCAGTAAATACAAGAACCTACAGCTATGAATTCGCAACATTCAAAGCCTGCCTCAAAAACAAATCCCTATTGTGCAAGATGATTGTACATCCAAAAGAAACAAAAAATATATCTAAGGCTATTAGTATACTTAACAAAAATATAAAAATCTCAGGTTATTTGTAGTTTTGTACTAAACACAACATCTAACTAGCGATCATAAGTTAATGACTACAACAATGGATTATTTGTTCTGTTTAACTTTGTGACCCATCAATCTATTTAATACTTATCTCAAGATATTATCTTTTTGGCAGTAAAGTAGGTTTGGATGGTAGAACATATTAAAGATCAATTTAGTAAAAGCATGCTCAAAGTCAAAGAATTATAAAATTTAGAACCAGTATATACATATTTTTTCATCATCTGGAACTCTTCAATCCTAAGAAAGGGGAGAAGGCCATAAAACAAGCATTTTAGCCTTGTCATGGCAACTCACTCATCCACTGCTTTTCGAGCTTCAAGACCCATGCACTTCAAGGGATATATAGGGGTGATTCACAGCTCTGGTCAAATATTTAGCATGGTCAAGCATAGTATGTTCAAATATGAGAACACATTGAAGAAGATCAAACAATACTATCAATAAGGAGCAGAAAATGAATGGATGTTTGAGAAGCTACTAGTAACAGCAAATTAGGTAAAATTAGGGAAAATCCACCAGTTTCTGTAATCCATAAGCCAATATAAACACACACAAATATTATATATATATATATGGGGAATGATCCACAGAAAACGTTAGCTATGGGTACTGTTTGAGCTAACTCATATCCAGCCGTTCAATATAAGATCCAAGGGCTAGATTTGGGCATGGCCGCTACTCCCAGTAGCGGCCAGGTATTAAAATAATTAAATATTATACTGGCCGCTAGAGGGAGTAGCGGCCAGTCAAAACGCTACCGTTTTGACTGGCTGCTACTCCCTCTAGCGGCCAGTATAATATTTAATTATTTTAATATCTGGCCGCTACTTGGAGTAGCGACCGGTTCTATGGCAAAATGTTTTATACTTTTTTGACAGTTAACAAGCAAATATACCACTGCTATGTTAAATATATGCACGTATTGATTATGGGCTCATCAATGCAAGACACTTTTGATTCTATATTATATTATTGAACTTTGCATGCAAGACTCACAAATTCCTAGAAAGTGATCAGAGCATGCAACCGTATGCTAAGATTCAAAGCCATAAATTAAGTAAAATGCTAGCTCATTACATGAAAAAGTGTTAGTGTTTCTCTTTCTTTAAAGTGGTCCACAACTTACAAATTAATTGCATGCAAGACTCACAAATTCCTAGAAAGTGATCAGAGCATGCAACCGTATGCTAAGATTCAAGGTCATAAATTAAGTAAAATGCTAGCTCATTACATGAAAAAGTGTTAGTGTTTCTCTTTCTTTAAAGTGGTCCACAACTTACAAATTAATGGAGTATTATGTT
This sequence comes from Aralia elata, assembly GCA_034770075.1. Lineage (NCBI taxonomy): Eukaryota > Viridiplantae > Streptophyta > Magnoliopsida > Apiales > Araliaceae > Aralia > Aralia elata. Next base: position 14,250,999 of record CM068378.1, read on the forward strand.
AACATGATTTGTTTATGTTGAGAAATTAGTGGGATTCAATTAGTTTATCGAAAAAGGTGTTTGATTAAGATAAGTACATTAGTATAATAATAGCATAGTTGTTGCAACAGTTTTCTAAGTTGTAATCCAATCATTTTTGCTATAGAACCAGCCGCTACTGGGAGTAGCGGTCGTGCCCAAATCCAGCCCTTGGATCTTATATTGAACGGCTGGATATGAGTTAGTTCAAACAGTGCCCATATCTAACGTTTTCTGTGGATCATTCCCATATATATATATATATATATATATATATATATATATATATATATATATGTATATGTATATATATATATCAAAGAAACCAGACCTGAGATACGGATTTTGGGCTTATCAAGATATCTTCTCAAATAAAGTTTCCAATTGGAAGTTGAAGGAGTAAAGTGAATTGCAGGTGATTGAAGGCCATTCATCCAAGTCTTTACAGGTTTAAATTTTCCACAAACTGCACTACAGAGTAAGAGTAATTACCAGCTGACAGATGGCAACAATTTCATCACAAAATCTCATAATATTTCAACAATTATGTTCAATTTCAAAAAAGTATATACAATGTAAGTGAAATGTGTTTGCATCAGTGTTTTAGGAGTGCGTTTGTCGTGTGAATATGTAGATGTATAGTATGATAAGGAAAACATACATGAAATTGCTGGAAGGGAGGCTTTTGAGGTTAGAGAAACCCTGAACCTCAGCGGCTGTAGAAATGTAGTGATTTGCGCCATAGCTGTGTATCGTATTCTAGTTATATTGTTATCATTTGCATGAATGAACGAATATCGTCGTGAAAACGTAAAACCCCTTCGCAAAACCCTTTCACAAAACCCTTTTTAAACTCCTTTGGCGAATTAAGTTATTCCTTTTTATAAATGGAAATAAATTGGGAATTTAGGCAAGTACTCCTCTCTTTTCTTCCTTTTTTTTCTTTTTCTTTTTATTCTTTTTAGTGGAAGGGGTAACAAAATTTAGAAATTGGTGGTAAAAGAATAATGGGAAAAAAAATCTTTTTTTTGATTGTGAGTTTTACCAAAAAAATATACTTCATTCGTCCCAAATTAATTACTCAGTTTTGACTTTTTAAAGTCAAATTGACCATTTTTAAAACTAATCTTTTTACTATTTTTGCTAAAATATAGGTGAAGAGATTATAACCAAAAGAAAGTATATACAATTTATTACTAACCCCAATTTTTATAATTTTAAAAATATATTTATATATGCTTAATTATTAATTCTAAAAATAGTCAATTTGACTTAAAAAAGTCAAAACTGAGCAATTAATTTGGGACGGAGGGAGTATTAAATAAGGGATATGATTATAGAAATTTGTTTAATGTGTGTATGAGGAATAAAGGCAATATTGAGTCTATCTTTTCATATATTATAATTTGATAATAGAAAAAATTAAAAAGAAGGTTGGGATAAGTATTCCGTAGACCTCTTATGTGAGCTTTAAAATTGAGAGAATGATAAAATTGATAAGAAAATTTATAATTTATGTATAAGCTTTCCGAAAATAAATTATGTATAAGTTTTCCCAAAAAAAATAATTACTGCTGTGAAAATTTGAACTCATAACTATGTAAATTAAAGACTACTTATGTTATTTACAGACTTTTTTTGAGGAATTATTTAAAGCATTTACCACCTACTTTGTATATATGATTTATTTATTTATTTATTTTGTCTAATTTTATCAAGCAATTTTGGCTAGTGGGCTCACACGATATCGTATAATGCAGTTTGGTTTTGGTTGCTACGACGTCGTATTTGCAGTTTGGTTTTGTACATGAAAATATCTACAAGCGAAAATATCTAGGAGTACTGTTGAAACTTTTTTGGTTCTCAGCGGTATCTTTCCGTCTTAATTTAAAGATACATACATCTTCTGATTCGCAATCCTCCTTTTGTACTACACAATTTAGAATTATGGCAGCCTCTGTAATAATCCCAACCCAACCAGTTTCCGAGACAAATTATCCTAGAGTTCATCCCAGCTTTAATTCCTACAAGCCCATCTCAAGGTATGTATATTCTCTCTGGTATGAGTTCTCTCTCTACCTATAAAATGTTCAGTCATCTTTATAGAGCTTGATTATAGAGAATGTCAAAATGAAGAAAATAATTCTTTGTATTTATGCATGTATTTTGCAAGTTGGAGACGGAGCTCTGTCGTAGTCAAATGTTGCGCCATAAAAACTGATGAAAGACAAAAACCAAAGAAGAATCACTACGAGTTGCTTGGAGTTTCTGTTAATTCTAAGCCCCAAGAAATCAAAGAAGCTTACAGAAAGTTGCAAAAGAAATATCACCCTGACATAGCAGGCCAAGAGGTCACTTATTTTCCCCTCTTTCGGGTATCGAACATGTAGTAGCTACTAGCTAGTATGCTTTCTAATGTAAACGAATCGAACCTTGTTTCAGGGCCATGAGCATACCTTAATGCTGAATGAGGCTTATAAGGTGCTGATGAGGGCTGATCTCAGAAAAACCTACGATGCTTCCATTGGAGCAATGAGATTCGGATTTGAGAAAGGCAAATCTGGCTTGGGTTACAGCTCGTGGAATGGACCTCTTAGACTTCAAGCTCTATTTGTTGATGAAAATGCTTGCATAGGTCACAGTATTAAGCTTATTAGTCTATTAACATCACGATGAAAGTGCTTACCCGGATTGAATGAATTTCTCATTGGATCTGAATTGCTTGCAGGGTGCAGAGAATGCATCCACCATGCGAGTAACACATTCATGTGGGATGAAGCTCGTGGCTCTGCTCGTGTCAAAGTTCAATATGGAGACAAAGACCAAAATATTGAGGTACAGTGCCAAATTCACAAAATTTGTAAATGCAGGTACAGCAAAACAGAAAAGTTAAAAGATGCTGAACGTAGATTCAATGTAATTTGTAGTACAATTGAACTGTAAGGACAAGGGGGATAACTTGTAAGTTACAGGTATCAGTTGATTCATGTCCTGTAAACTGCATCCACTGGGTGGACAGAGAAGAGTTGGCAGTGCTGGAGTACCTGACTAAACCTAAACAGAAAGAAGGTTATGGCATATTTGGACAAGGCTGGGAAAGGCCTGCAAATGTTTTCATGGTAGCCAACACTTTCAGTAAGCAGTTAAAGCAGCAAGCTGAGTCCAATCAAAGAACTGGTAACAACTATTACATATAGATATAAATGTGAAAAAAAAATCTTCGTGACAGATTTGTACTGACTATATGTAAATGCTACTGAATTAAAGCACAACCAGATGTGGAACAAGAAACCCCAGCTCAAGCTGAGGCGCGAGCAAGTGCAAGCATCAAACTGCAGATGGAGAGATTATCAAGTATTTGGAACTGGGTGAAGGAAATCTCTGGCCAATGAATTAAGCGGGGATATAGTACAATGATGAAAGGAGGACAAGAAACTTACAATTATCAGCTAAAGCCAGTAGGCAACTAGAATAAAAATATTAGTTAAGGAGGAGAACAAAAAGAGACGATGGAAGTATAAATGTATATAGTAAGGGTAGTACACTTGTATATTTAGTATAATTCCTAATCAGCAATGTCTGTCATGTAATCTCAAATCAATATGATCAAAAACAAACAGTTCCTCACTGCAATAGGTAGAATTATAGAAGTAAAATCCCTGGAGTTTCATCACATTTATTGTAAATAGTTTGATTGTTCCCGCTGAAATATCATGTAGTTTTTCTTCTTAGAAAATTCAGCAGGAAGATACATTCCACTCTAAATTCATGTACTATAAAAATAAATAAATCTTACAAAGAAAATTTTCCCTTCTGGGAAAAAAAGTTTTAATACAAGGATGTGTGTAGCTTACAAAGCACCACCTAGCTATATTTCTGACGGATCTCATTGGAATTCAGCAGAGTTGGGATATGAAAAGCATTAGAGTATACTAATCTTCCAGAACTTGTCTGCAAGGCTTCAAGCCACATGATGGGGAACTAGCCGATGTCAATATAAGTATTTCCAGTATCCTAAAAATGATCTTGACATCCAGATACTAGGTCTCTATTTAATAGTCCTAGCATCTCTGAGTTTTGCCCCCAAAAAACTGAGTGTTGGCTGGAAATATAATTTACAAATCACTTGTTTCAGGCTGAAAGCTGAGACAACCCCTGGCTATGAGATTAACAAATAGGGGTTACTCTTACACTAACATTAATCAGTAGAGCTGACATTTGCCTGTTCCAGCACATACTGAACATTCCTCTGCATCTCCGGCAACATGGCTCAAGCAATGTTTAATTCGGTCATTCACAACATCCTGCATTCCCAAATCTTTCAAGATTAGAATGATTTACTGGCAGTCCTGAAACTGAGTTTATAGTTTTTGATTTTCTATGGATTTGCACTACAAATTATTTCGTCATAGTTGCATCTATAGTGATGAAATTCTGATTCATTGGCCAATATTTTCGAAACTCGGGAGCTTCTAAGGGCGAGGGAACTCCTCAATATTGGCAGAATGAGTGATGATAACATTCAATATTTTTGATCCCTTAATACAGGGAAACTTGCAAAGAATTTCTCTAATAATAGATATGATATGGAGAGAAACTATTTAGCGAGCAAAATCAGATATGAAAGCAGATGCAGATTAAAAATGCTTAATCAATTAAGCAATTTTGCAATATTTACAGTCATCACAATGATAAACAAAATACTAACACACAACAGAAACAACATAGTCTCTATTGAAAATTGAAAGTAACTTTTACCATTAGTAGTTCATGCAGTCCAAGAGGCGCCGTTATGATATATGATACACCCGGATGCTCCTTAGCAGCTTCAGCTGTCAAAGAAGGAATATCCTGTAAAACAACAAAGATCATAATGCGTTGTAGTCTTCCTTCATTTGTTGAATTCATTATCTGATACAGGAGGTTATTATGCTAACTTACTTGGTGCCAATGTCGTCCAGGGAAGAGGAAAAATGGGCTTACAATTACACGATTCACCCCTTGTTGAACACATGAAGCAAATGCGTTCTTTATTGATGGTTCTGCCAGCTCCTATTTGTATCAAAAATAAAATTAAAAAAAGTAAAAAATTACGGAATGTAAACTCTGAATCAAAGAAGGAAGAAATCATATTGGAAAACAAGAATGCAAGATTTTGGTCTCCAATTCCAAAAGAAGCCAAAACATAATTGCAAGCTCAACAGCACAAGAAGTCATAAAGATGGTCTATTGTGTATGTCCTTCAATTTGAATTTCTAGCAAGACAACAGAAAGTGACTGACTAGATTCCGTTAGTCTAAACGAAGATGATGAACATCTGAACTAGAATAAGAAGATTCAGACCACACAGTGCAGTATCTCATTACTAAGAAAGTATATGATAACAAGACAATTTTTTGCCCATACATATGCTTTTATGCAAGTGTTGGTATATATCACATCCTTTTCTTCTTAACCGAACATTGAACAAGAATGAAAAAATATGTATTACCATGTGAGCAGGCTCTACAATTGGGTACCCAGTTTTCTCTCTGAACATTACCACAAACTCGTCTGAAAAAATAAAATCAAAGTATCATGAGCACAATAGTGTATAGCTACACCAAAATTCAGTTCCACGACACTACTTTAGAAGGATTGGCCATTCGGAAACAAAACCGTGATATTCCCTCCATTCCACAAAAATAGTCCCATTTGCAAAATTTGCAAACTTTTAGGAAATATTTTATTCCATGTTTACCCCTAAATTTATTGATTGTTTAGTTCAATAGCATGATAATAAAATTGTGATGGAAAAAGAGCACTAGAGTAGCTTACTTAGCATTATATTGGACTCCTTTCTCCGTGAACCATGGTCAACAATGATAACACCATCTCTGCTGCCAACCCCGTGTGTCTCTTGTCTTGATCCACCATTTGAAGTGGCCAAACACAACCTTGTTGGTACAGTTATGCTATTTGTGGGATATTTTCTTAATTTAACGAATCCTGGAAGTGCCCATCCATGGTTCCTTCCAGTTTCTCTTAATATAGCGCTACAATCATCCAAAAAAGCATTCAAACATCAATTATACAGCCGAATAATGAACATACACAAGAAATAAGCTCATGAATTGCATCTCGTATAAAATTTCAGAGAGAAAAAAGTTAAGGGTTTTGTTAGGGCTTTGATTAAATTCAAATCAAAATTCAGAAACAGCCTCACTTAGATTCAACATAACTGTTTTTACGTGTTGTACAGATTTAGAGGGATAGAAAGGTACCTTTTGAAGTTGAATTGAGAGGGAAGACGCGATGACTCCATTGACATTTTTGTTATTCCGCTTGCAATTTCTATCTACTTCTCCAGTTCGCTCCCAAAGTTGTGATAAGTGGCTAACGACGACGTTTCGATAACCAGGCTGGTATTATTGTTGGGCGCAGGCATTATTGTTGGGCCTGTTGGATAAGGCTTGCTGCCCATGTGAGTTTGGCTTCAAAGGACTAAAAGCTTTTTCCCAAATATGCATTTTAATTTTAAGGAAATTGTTGTATTTATAAATAAAAATAATAATATTTTCGAAAGTTCCTCTCGTATGAATAAAATTTTTCTTTTCATATATCACTTTCCTAATTTTTTATATTTAAATAATTAGTTTTACCGAAAAAAAGAGATCGATGTAAAACAAGTAACAATTAAGTACTAAAATATTTCAACCCATTGAGATTAAGTGAGCTTGTATAACTAATAAAATTCTGACATGTACAACTCTGTCTAGTGTGTGTAAGTTTAGTTAATTAATTAATTTTTTATTTATTTTTGGATAACTATTTAGCTTTATTTATTCCGCAAAAGCTGGACAAAATGGAACAAAAAAAAAAATATGACATAGGCAAGGAAAAATAATATTCATCAATTCCTTTTTAAAAACCTTTTGTTCTACAAAAATAAATTAAACCACAACACCTATGCTTATAAATAAATTAATAATTTTTTATCTAATCAATGTGAGACAAAACAATACTGTTTTTTTCAAATAGCTTTAATTTGCACAACTTGAAAACACGAGTCAAATCATTCTTACTTGCCATCGGTAGTCAAAATAATAACTAAACGTACAATTATTTTTGTTCTTAAAATAATGAGATAAAGTATGTAAAATAAAGGATAATTATATCTTTTAATGAGAACCATTGGCATAAAAAAAATTACTCATCACTTTATGAATCTTATGAGACCATTAAAGAAAAATTTGAAACTTTATTTACTCTTTTTTCTTTACTATTATTTTTTTTAATATGTATAAAATTTGTATTTTATTTATCTTTTAAAGACAGAGAGAATATTTTATTTTTCTAATGTACTACTACTTACTTAAAATATTTATGTCATCGGATGAGTTATTTAAAACTAAACATGACAAAAATAATAAGTCAAAAAAATATAAAATAAGATACAATTAACTTTAAACGATAGCTAGGCCTAGGATGTTAGCGTGATATATATATAAGTATAACTTAGAAGAGAATATATCTTGATGTACTTCTCTAACAGAAACAATAATTCAATATAACAATAGAAGTAAACAATTTCACGTACGTAATGTATTTAGGGACCAATAAGATTACTATATGATCACATGTGCTGTTGGTAGTCAACCTGCCGTACATATGCATAGCCTATATGCTCTCTCTGCACAACAAGAGAAACTGAGAAAGCCTCATTGGTCTTTTTGACTTTATTAAAAAAAAATTATCTTAAGACACAAAAATATACTTTATTTGTTCAAAATTAAAGATACTTATGACCAATTTGAATGATAATTAATCGTAAATTTTGAAGCGATAAAATAAAATTGAGTCTTATTTTTATTTTTTTTATTTCATATATTTACGTAGGTTCACATATGTAATATTAATATAAATTAACTCATGATTATGTGCGAAACACGATTTTTTTATATAAAATTATTGTCTAATTTATATTTTATTATTATTATATTATAGGAGTATTACTTTATTTCTAAAATATATTACTTAACTAATAATGTATAACTAATTATTGATAAAAATTAAATAAATTTAAAAATCTAAAATAATAGTTCATCTATTTATATAATATAAATAATTTAATAATTTATTTGTTTATATATTCATATATTCACCTGTTTATGTAATAGATAAAATCTTATTTAAAATCAAATAGTAATAATTTTATAATTTAATAGTGAAAAATTATTATACACTTAAATATTATTGTTATCAAGAATAAGAATATGAATTTTTAAAGAACAATAACTAAAATTAAAAAATGTATGAGAATAAAAAATAGTAATAAATAAATAATTGTGATAGTAAGAATATACATAAACAAATTTTGAAATCAAATAATAAAAATAATAATTTATTTCCCTATATTTTAGATTTCTATTTCTAATGCTTTTATTAAAAAAAAACCACCTAGTCCACAATTCCACATTAGTAATTTACACTTGCTTATCTTCATTTAGTGGCAACTTGAATGGAAATTATGTTGCCGGAAAATGAAGGGTAAATGATTGATACACCACTGCACCTGCATCTGCATCTCATGGCCTGCAATACACGCAAACTTTACTAAATTCAGGACAAACACCCCACACCAGAGGAGCGAAAGCTCACTTCACAAGTCAAGTTTAGTCTCTTTCTCTCTCTCTCCCTTTCAATTCCATTCACAATATCCACGAGACAAGACGCTCACTTTCTGCAAATTTTCACGGAATTCTAAGCACGGAAGATCTGAAAATTACTACCAAACTTCTTATTTCATCGATCCGTTTGCAGTTTCTATTGAAGAATATATATGGACTAGCAAAGTTAGGTAAATTAGATTGTATATATAATTTTATATATATATGAATCAGAGAGCATACTAGGAAAATTACTCCATTTTAATGACGGAACTTTTCAAATGAGGGATTGAGGGAGGAGAAGTGAATAAATGAAGCGAAAGGCAAGTTTTTCGCAGAAATCTCACCACAAATGGAAGAGAAAGTTGTTTGCTTTGCTTCTGATTGGCTTCTGCTGCTTCTCTACTCTTGTGATAATAGAGGCACAATACAGTCGGATCAAATTACTTGCTAGACTTTATCACAATGAGTATCCTCCGGCTGTACAAAAGCCCAAAATCGCCTTTATGTTTATAGCTCGAAATCGGCTTCCGTTGGACATGGTTTGGGATGCATTCTTTCAGGTAGTTAATGTTTTATCTGTTGCTAATTAATGGTTTTTGTCATTTTGCATTCATTTATTATGCAGCTTCCATATTCTGTTAAAAATTGTTTGAGATTCTTAATTTTGGATGGCGTTACTTTCTGTGTAATGTGCTATTTTTGGCTAGCTGCCAAATGATTTGGTTTTTACTTGTTAAATTGATAAGATCTGGTTATGTTAGATTAGACAAGCAGGCAGCAGCAGTGTATGACTTATTTAGAAACATGTAATCTACATCTAACATTAATTATGGTTTGTTAGTATAATTAATGACTTTAATTCGGTTAAAATTTTTGTATGGTTAATTTCTAAAATGCACGTTTGGAGTTATGTGTGGATTGTTGTACAAATTCAATGGCTTAGATGAGTTTCAATCTTCAACCCTTCTTTTTTTAGATTTGTGTGGAAAGTTTGATATAAAGCAATTTATTACTTATATAGGAGAAACAAGACCTGGCTCAATTAGTGTTGAATGTCAGTGTTTTTAAAGGTAGGATTTATGATTGTGATTGCCCCATGAGGCCATGAGAAATTTTCCCTGTGAATAGTATTTTTCTGCACCTGAGTGGGATTTATATTATACTCTCCACCATTCTAGAAAGAGATTACTAATGCTTCTTTTGTTGGTTTTTTATACTAATATTGAGGTTCGAATAGGGGACACCTCGACAAATTTTTTTCAATAACAAAATTAGTCTTTAAAATTTAATACTGAGAAGAATTATATCTAAGTATACCTTATGCAAACCTGAAATATTAATTAAAAAATGAAAAAAAAAAAGTAGTACTCTTATTTTTGGACGGAGGAAGTACATATTGTTTCTGTTTCTATATCCTGATGACATGATTTAATTTGTGCTTTTCCACCTACACTCAAGAAGCACTTTTTTTTTTTAAATTTGCAGGGAGATAAGGATAACAGATTTTCAATTTCTGTTCACTCTAGGCCTGGATTCCTATTCAACAAGGCAACCACAAGATCAGCATATTTCTTGAATCGCCAACTTAATAACAGCATTCAGGTTTGTCTTTAGTTTTCTGTCTTCCCCCTACTAAAAATGGGATCTTTTTAGTAGAAACTAGAGAGCTAATCTTCCACATTTTTTTAATAAGGAATATATGCTAATCTTTGTGCATGAAAATTGGTTTTATGTTTTATGATGCTATTCTTAAGGAAATATGTAGGTAAAACTAATCTAACAACTTATTTTTACATATCTACGTGTGAAATTAAGTAATCGCCTGAACATTTCACAATGGAAGTATAAAGGGGTAGAATCTGATCAATCCTATGCTGCAGTCCTCTAGAGTCAAGTTAGGGTCTAAGTGCTCAAAATCTTAATACAAATGCTTTTCAACACTAACCCAAGAATGTGACGTCTTACTTAGCCCAGGGGGATTTGGGTTTTGGAGTGCTTTATACTTTTTCAAATTATAAGTGAAGTTAGTTCTTCTCAAAGTTATTCATTAGAACATGCAGTGGAGTAACTTTCAGTTCATGCAGTCTAGCAACTTTGAGGTATAGCTCTTTCCAAGTATGATGAAGCATGCCTAGTCTTTTTCATGTGGCTTGCCTGAACATTCTAAACTGCTCATTCAGGATCATGTTGTCAGATCATTGACTTATAAATATGTGTGTTTGGGTTTTTGTTCAGAAGGTGGTCACTATTGTAAGTCGCTTCTCTGTAGAAAAAAGTTCCCTTGTATTAATTCGTTGAATATATCTCGCTAGCATGAACTTAGTTCTAGGGATCATGTGACATAGTTCTGTCCCCTGTCAGTACAATACTGTGTAGTTTCTCGCCTTTCTCGCCCTCTCCCTTATTTTTTTATAGTTGTCCATTTCATTACTTAGAAATGACTAACATTTTGATGGGCTACCTTGGAATTTTTGAGTTAGGTATCTTCCCGATGACAACTGGCATGAGGCTCACCATCCATTAATTCTTTACATGTTAAAAATAAGATCCAAGGGAAAACTGCTATTTTCTTCTTTAATCTTTCATTTGACGTTTGCTTTTACTACACAAGTTGGGTAAACCCTTCTCCAATTTGTACACAAAAGTTTTACCTATCACTGACTGCAACTCAGCCTGATCTCAGAATCTGGTTGCCTCCGTAAGCCCTGGCTTATATAGTCTTATCATATGTATAGCTCACTTCCATGGAATTTGTTGTTCATCCGCCATTGCTCATCTTTTGAGTTGTTTGATTGAAACCTTATTTGTCTTATTAACTAGCTTGTGTTGATATGTTTCATATATGAAAACTTCTTCCTGTGGTTTATTTCACGTATTTACTTTTGTTGGCCTTGTATTGCTAAACATATTAGCAACTGCGCTTATTTACCAGGTAGATTGGGGAGGAGCAAGCATGATTCAGGCAGAGCGTATTTTGCTTCAAGATGCACTCATGGATCCTTCTAATAAAAGATTTGTTTTCCTCTCAGACAGGTGAGGTTCACATTAATTGTGGCTTGCATCATGCACATACTTTTCCCTATAAAGAATTCATATACTCATGTTACCATGTACCCTACGGTTAAAAGCGGAATATAAACATGTAGCTAATATCCTCACTGAAAGTGGACCAGTCTAGAGCTTAGATGCACACCTGCCCCTTACATGTGTACCAAAGCCCATGTGACATTGTTGATTATTGAAATTAAGAGCTTCTTGCCATTTTCTGTTAGATTAAAGTTTAGTTGTCAGTAGAATATCTCTATTTGTTTAGTCATATTATCTGATCATATACCAGTTGCTTAAACTTTTTTCAGCTGCATACCCTTGTACAACTTCAGCTACACATATGACTACATAATGTCAACTTCAACTAGTTTTGTGGACAGGTACGTGGAGTTTATTAATTTTCCTTGTTTGAATGAATATGATGAAAACTAAGCAAATAATTGAAATTTGATCTCAACCTGCATATGAGCTTACTTTCTGTAATGCCTTTTTGATCTGAAAACTCTTCATGTTCTAGTCATATATACTTCTAAATCCATATAGAAAAAGCTTTTCACCCAAATTTATATAGACAAGCTTATGACATATACGTGCTAAGATTAATTTGTTAAAATTTCCTGTTTAATTTGAAAATGGAAGCAGCTTTGCTGATACAAAAGAAGGCCGCTACAATCCGAAGATGCATCCTGTGATCCCGGTTCATAATTGGAGGAAAGGATCTCAGGTAAAAGTTGAGTAATTACTTAGTTTACTCCCAAGTTCCATAAGTTGTCTAAAAAAGAAAAGAAAAGAGATATATACTACAGTGCAGTTGTATAGCCACTACAGATTCTAGTTTCCTTACTCTTTGTTGCATTATCTTCTTGCAGTGGGTTGTTCTGACCAGAAAGCATGCAGAGATTGTAGTTAGAGATGACTCCGTCTTTCCTATGTTTCAGTCTCATTGTAAGGCAAGTTCTCTCATACCTGAATTCACAATTTGATTAGAACTTAACTCTATGTTCTTAACTGTGCAACTAATTCATTCTGGGTTTAGATAAGAATTAGAATGTTAGTAAAAGCAGATTCTCATACTGTGTATGCTGGTTAAAGTTCATACTCTTTCTGGGACACACCTACCAAATATCATCCTGTACTCTACTGGCTAATGGTATCTGCATATATTTGGACCCTTGCACACAATGTTGAATGATGGTGTCTTCAGATTTGGCTTGAAACATGATATCAATGCACTTATTTTTACAGTTGAAATAATTCTCCTCTAAACTTGTTCTAGCATGTTGTTAAGATCTCAAAATCTGAATTTTGATTTTACTGAATAGAAGATGTTTGCTTAATGATGATAAGCTGCATCAAGGCATTGGGTTTCCTCATGCACAGGAGGGTTCTGATTCACACACTGCATGCTATTATCTTCTTTTGTATTACTCTGTACAAGTTTTATACTTTTTTTGTTAAGAACCAACATTTTATTACTCATTCATTACCTTACCTGCCTCCTATTTGACATTTATGCAGAGGAAGTCATTGCCCGAGTTTTGGCGGGATCATCCCCTTGTGAGTGTTTTTTAATTTTTTTTTTATTATTAAAACTTCTTGTTTCTGTTCCATATATTCTAAATATGATTGTTTTATTCTTTGCTATGCCATGTTTAGTGACCAGTCTTGAACTAATAACAACTAAGGAACTTAGTTTCAAGAATGGGTTAATGCCTTAGTAGCCTTAAAGATTCTTGTCATTTGGCAGCCTGCTGAAGGATGGAAGGAGCATAACTGTATACCAGATGAACATTATGTCCAGACACTACTTGCTGTAAGATTATCTTCCACTCAACTATTTGAGTGTTATTCATGAGAAGAAATATAAAATGCCTGTTGCCTGGAAGGTTAAAATGACATTATAAATTCTGGTGGAAATGGCTTTCGAAGCATTGTTGTGAAATACGTATTTTCTTTTATTTCAGCGCACATCATTTTCTATTATTTTTAGATGCCATTTAGTCGAAAGTGTGGTGAACTTAGTTTTACGTCAGTATATTTGATTTGATAATTTGAATATGCCAAGTGTTGCTTTAATCTATTGTGTTTTTTGGTATTTATGGCGGGAGCATAATTGAGAGCCTTTGATAGCATCGAATACAAATCCTCATCACATATCCAAACTTGTGCCTATGCTGCAGGGGTAGCCCCATGGCTACTCGTTACCGAATTGGCAATGCTAGAAATTGGAAGAAATTGGCTTTAGTATATCTTGAGATGGGGGTACATCATGGTGCCAGATATGGTTGTCAACTGAATTACGGAATGCTACCATTGTGGCATGCAGTCACAACCGAGGCTCCTTATTTATTATACTTTTTAAGCTATGCCTGAGAAACATTATTAATATTGAAGAAGGCTCTTTTCGAACATTTAGGATCGAATATATACTAGAAGAGATGAATGTATTTTTTTTTCTAATTTTTGTGTCATTTTCAGTTTTTGGAAATTTGCTAAACGTATATGTTATTCCTGATTCAGCAAGAAGGCCTTGAAGGTGAATTCACAAGAAGGGGACTAACTCATACTTCATGGGATCTTTCATCCTCCAAAGTTCGTGAACGGCAAGGATGGCATCCAGTGACTTATAAGTTAGCGGATGCTACTCCCATGCTCATCCAATCTATAAAGGTATTTGTAATTTATGCTCTGAGCAGGCACGTCATACCTTCTTGGAGATTATATTAATGTTTTTCACTTCCTCTTATTTGATGTTAAGGCTGCTTTTGGTATTACTTGGAAGTTGCACACCCCTTTAGTTGCACCCAAGGCATTTATATATTTTTGTTTAATTACTTGAGCTATCAATGTGTCCAAAAAAGGTGGTAAGAAGCAAGTATAAATGAATATCCTCAGGCCTTCTGTTAAGGGATGGACAGGGTTAGATGTTTCAATAATAGCTTTTGGTTGGTTCACAAATCACTTTGACATTTTCTTTTTCCTGGGTCTTTGGTGATAAATTTTCATGTAGTCAAAGGTCAACATAAGTTATTTTTATTTTGTTTTTCCTAAGCTTATATTTATAGTAAAACTGTCGCATCACGGGACAGTTGCTAGATTTTCTCACTCCAGCTCTCATTCTATAAAAACGAGTTAGGAAAGAAAATAGCTGGTTGTCCCATTAGTCGCTTCAGAAACTAATTTGAGGAAGTTAAAACCTGGATTGATTGAAGTTGGTATTGTTGCTCTATGCAGGACATAGACAATATCTATTATGAAACTGAATACAGAAGAGAGTGGTGCACTAGCAAAGGGAAACCCTCCCCATGCTTCCTTTTTGCAAGGAAATTCACTAGGCCTGCGGCTCTGAGACTTCTTAATATGGTAAATTGCGCATTTCCATAATTTTCTTTCATGTCCATCCCCGGTAAAACTGAAGTTATAAAGGGCGTGCATATATCAGAGAGCTCTTGATATACAAATTATCCTCCATCTCTTTCATCACTCTTTTGTGTTAAATACCTGATTACATCTTATTCTTTTGACTCCGTTTCTGTTTATGCAGTCTGCCCTGGGAGTCTTCAGTCAAGGAAGAAGTAAAACCTCACGCAGGTGAAGTGTGTCAGTTTAATGCCACGTAGATATATAACTAGGGAAACAAGCATAGAAAAAATTAGTAAATTCGATGCAAATAAAAAAAAAGAGGATGAGCTGTAAAAAGGAGGAAAAGAACATATTGATATGTAGTAAAATGTATATCTTTCTTAGGGCATATATACTTGTCTTTTTCATTTCCTTCTAGTTATCCTTGTATTATTATGGCCTTATGGGTTCCATACACATTTACCATCCCATGAAAAACGAAGAGCTGTATATGCTTATGCATGTATGTATCAAACATCCATAAGAATAATATGTACCTCATTTTGCCTGAGGTAATTAATTACATAAATGCAGACTGTCCAATGCATTGCTATGATAGTTGACAAATGTTATTAGTGATGAGAATATATGTGGCATTTACTGCTCAAGAAAGGGATTATTATTTTTTTAATCTCTTGTGTATGAAGAGAAATGGAAGGAACAGCTGCAATCGCAACACGAGTGAAGTGCAAGACTATTGATATGTTGAAATCTTTTCCGTGTTCGTTGCATGAAACTTCATATCAAAAAGAAAATAAAGAAGACTTAACTGAAGATTGACAAAAGTAAAGTGGTCACCAAGTCTTATATACATGTCTAGCAAATAGAGCCCTATTTTTTGTTGATATTAAACTGAGTATAAGCTCATGTCTAAAAAAAAAAATATTGAAAAACCAAGTATAAAGCTGGACATAATTTTTTTGTCTGAAAAGTACATTATATATTTATTAATTAAAAATGATTTGTCTAAATGTGTTTAATGCAACATTGATATTTAGAATACAAAAAAATAGAACTATCATTTGGAGTACTTTTACATCTACCAAAAAAATAAAATAAGTTTAAAAAAAGACGGTTGATATTATCGGAGTAAAAATATTATTGCATAAATAATACTCCCTCCGTCCCAAATTAATTGTTTTTTTAGGACTTTTTTAAGTCAAATTGACTATTTTTAAAATTAATAATTAAGCATATATAAATATATTTCTAAAATTATAAAAATTGGGGTTAGTAATAAATTGTATATACTTTCTTTTGGTTATAATATCTTCACCTATATGTTAGCAAAAATAGTAAAAAGATTAGTTTTAAAAATAGTCAATTTGACTTTAAAATGTTCTAAAAAAGCAATTAATTTGGGACGGAGGAAGTAAGTGTTAACTTAAAGTGTAAAAGTGTTATTAAAAACATGTTTACTCTAATAATATGACTTTTTACTCTCGTAGTATTAACTCCCTTAAAAAAATGTAGAACTTTATTTTCTAAGTACAATTATATGTGAGTTTTTAGATAAGGAATCTCAAAGTTAATAAATAGAAAAGTTGGGAAAGTAACTTTTAACTTCTTTTTTTTTGGGTGAGTTTGACAAGGAAAAGATAGTAAACAGTAAACTAAGGATATGGTTGTAATAAAGGATAATTACTATTAAAAAAAAGGGAAAGACTCATTGAGGCAATTTTATTCTAACAAGTTTGACTATTTTGGTGAGAAAATTTTGTAGAAAAATATCTTAATCTTTCCTAGCACTTTTTGACTTTAAAAATTTACGAGACTTTCATAAGTAATATATCTCCATTCCGAATTATGAAATTCATATTGAACTTTTACAAGTTAGTGTGAGATATTTTAAATTCATAATTAACATGGCTCATTTAATTATTTTTTTTAAAATATCATAATTAACAATAATTTTTATATGATTTATAATATTAATATTAATTAAAATTAAATAAATTCTTTTAAAATATTTCAGGTTAATATTCATATATTTATTATTTATCTTATATTTTAGACTAGAGGCAGAGGAAGCACATTATTTCCTAGTCGTGTAGACGAGAATAAAAAATTACACGAGCACGATGTCGTTTCGAAGTCGTAAACAATGTGACAAATATTCCAACGTCCTTGACCGTCACCGTGAAGCTTCTACTATTTATTTCGCATATCCTTTTCTTCTTATAGAAGACACGTCCAAATACCGGAACATAAACTCTCTCCTCCTCCTCCTCCTCTATCTATCTCTCCCTCCTCTATCTCTCTCTCTAGAACTCTGTATATACAAAATATATATATATATATGATTTTCATAGTGAATATAGATATCTAAATTGAGAGAATTGGAAGCTCGATGAATACGTCGCTGTACATGGACAAGCAGATAATGGATCTATCGAATTCTCAAAGTAACGGCACCAACAACGATTTCATCAATCTGATGAATCCTGAAGAGGATGGCAGTAGTAAGAAAGAAGAGATCATGCCTAGTTATGATTTTCAACCAATCCGTCCCACTTCATCGCCGCCGGATAATATTGATTCTGGCAATGTTGGCGGAGCTAGGGTTTGGACTTCAGCTGATTCCAAAATTAACTCCGGTATCAGGGTAAGATCTCTACATATACATACAACTATTAGTAAAATAAGGGTTTAGTCGTTAATTGGGTATGCTTACCCCCCCCCCCTCTCTTTTTCCCTTCTTAATTCATGTTTTGTGTGTGGCTAACTGGTTATTGATTGAGTTTGCCATTAATTTTATGGAGAGATCAGTAAGATTACTAGTAGTGTTGTTGATTGATGTATTCTAAAGATTTTGGTAAAAAATTGAGTTAGAACTTAACAGGAGTGTGTTATGTATTCTGTGTTTGTTCAATCTGTTGGAACAAGCCCTTAGGTTATGTGATCATTTTTGTAGAGCTTTATGAGAGAGGAAAGTATGTAAGTTGGCTGTGTAGAGATAGCAAAATCGTAATCAAAATTTATAACTGAAAGTTTAAGAGGGCATTTGTATCTGGATTTTGATTTCTTCTTGCAAACATGATTGATCAGGAAGTAGTGTTTGGCTTAGGAGTATTGGTTGATGGAGATTGGACAGACTTGTTTTATTAAATTTTGTGAATAATTAGTAGCAGATGAATGAAAAGCCTTGTTAATATCTACCTGGAATCCATTCTGCTTCATAAGCTTGGTGGGTCCCTGACTATAAACTTCAAAAGTTGCTAAAACTTGATATGCTTTCCAATTAATTTTTTTATTTTTAGATAGATGATCTGCTTTCTTTCGGAGTGATAAGCATCAGTAAAATTAGAGTTTTTTTTGGCAGAATGAGGTTTCCCACATTTTGGATTTTCCTTCATTAATTTCCTAGGAGATTTTTCCTGAAGACCCTCTTGAGCTTGATGGACCTACACAGTTTTATATGGTTTATTCTGGTGCAGGTTGTGTTTTTGTAACCTCCTGCCTTTTGTATACTTGGCATGTACTTGGAATGGCATCCCCTTTGGTTGTTGTTTCTCTATATACTTCTCACTTGTCAAAAGATAAAAATAATACTATAGGTGGCTTGTTGGGAGTGTCCTACTACCAAGACTAGGGACTTGAAAACTTGTGATTTCCGATCTCTAACTTGTAATACTAGCTTTAACATATTCAATGCCACTATCAATGGCCTGATGATCTATGCTAAACTATTCTCATAACTTTCATTTTTATTAGTAACATTATACTCAAGCCTTGATAAGGCTAATGAGCCATAATGTTATAGGCACCACAAAATAATGGTAAGTCTTCTCTTGGCTTCATAATCCTAATATTATGTTAACCTGCTCCAGCTATGAAAAACCAGGTTTCTATTAGCATTCAGATCTGACAAAATGCCCCAAGCTCCAGAAAACAATTACAATGCCTTTGAGTCTTCCTCTATTTAAGCCCTCAAAACCTTGAAATCGAGCAAGAAGAAGTTTCTCATGGGACCAATTTATATATATATAAAAACACACGCACACACACATGGGTATTTATTTGTATACATACATCTCTAAAGAGTAGTAGATTTACAGATGTTTATTTAGTGCGCTTATAGATATAGAATTAAATAAAGTGTTAGTATTTTATAGTTACACTGTACTCCTGCATTCTCATAGACCTAAGACCATTTCTCATAATCCCATCTGAGGAAACTAAGTTTTTTTGCCTCCTTGAAAATCGTCTCAGAAGCCTCCAAAAGGAGCGGTGGACTAATGTGTCCAAATGAAATTTCCTATTCGTTTTTCTTTGTTTTGCTCTATAAATGGTTTGATGTGACCTTATTTTTAGCTTCTATCTAGGAAAATTATGTCATGGACTCATATATATGAAATAACAAAAACTATAATCACAATTATTGTTTTTCATGCATTCACACATTGGAGATGTATTTAAAGTTCACATGAGCATTTTCATGCTTTGTCACTCCCGATTTTATAACATGGCTTTTGCGATCAGAACGCTTTATTTATCATATGATATTGCATAAGTAATACATTTTGGCAAGGCTTTATCTTGATAATCATAATATATCGACTAAGGAAATGTAATATCACTTTGCTGTTTCCTATGAAGATTCACTTTATGCATGCTTTTGATAATCTCTAATACATTTTTCCATGTTTATACAGAATTATGCTTCTCTAGATTCCACTGAACCTGCAAAGGTAATCTTCGATAAAGATCGTAACATCTATGATGCAGCCTTGTTGTCTGAGATTGACCGTACAATGAAGAAACATGCTGATAATTTGCTACATGCATTAGAGGGTGTCAGTGCACGACTATCCCAGCTAGAGAGCAGAACTCGCCATCTTGAGCATTCTGTTGATGATTTGAAGATATCTGTTGGAAACAATCATGGAAGCACTGATGGGAAAATGAGACAGCTAGAGAATATTCTTCGAGAGGTGCGTTTTCTTTCTATCCTGACTGTAGTCTATTTAGATGCAGGGTCTTTCTATCCTTACTGTAGTATACTAAGCTGAGTTAGATGCAGGCAGGGGATAGACGAATTTTATTCACAGTTTCTCAGTTGCCATTGGTTGCACTTTCTTTTTTTTTCCATTTTGTCGCAAGTGAACCACTAAGTTTGGCAAATTGAAACTTGTTCTCCACTTGCATACTGTATAGCGCCATGGTCAAGGTGTTGGTTCAGTGTTGTATCTTAGCTACATTGATTCTGGTTGTCTTCACATGAGCAACATCTTCAGAAAAGACTCTAAATCTTTTGCCTTAACCTCTAGAATTTGACATCATGGTATATGATCGAAAGAAGAGAACAACAATAAAGTTAGAAGCTGAGAGAAACCATTTGGTTAATTTACCTTTCCATTCTCTTATCTAATTAATTCTTATTCCTTAGGA
Source organism: Aralia elata (assembly GCA_034770075.1). Lineage (NCBI taxonomy): Eukaryota > Viridiplantae > Streptophyta > Magnoliopsida > Apiales > Araliaceae > Aralia > Aralia elata. The sequence goes on from CM068378.1 coordinate 14,271,509, forward strand.
GACCTTCTGTTGTAACTTGCACCATTTAACTGACGTAGGTTCCCTGTTTTAGTCCATCCCACTTATCTTTGTGGCTTCTATCCTCCCCAATTTACTCGGACACATTTCGTTTGTCACATGGACAAATTTCTCGCTTCTAGCTTTATTTTTTTATTGTTGTTTTATTTTCTTTCTATCTCTCCCCCCAACCCAAAAACGCACGCGCGCACACGCAAACACGTGAAAGGGAGGTAGCTCAAGCTGGCGTTGTTAAGTGTCGTCCTTGTAACCAGTAGTTTACATTCATCCTTTATACTTAAATTTGTTTCACTCTCTTTGCTTTAGTAGGTTCTTATAAACAATTGTCTTCAGGTAGAATCAGGTGTACATGTTGTAAAGGATAAGCAAGAGATACTAGAGGCTCAACTGCAGGTGGCGAAGCTTCAAGTATCAAAGGTAGAACAGCAGTCTGAAACCCCAAGTGCCACGCACATGGATCCTGTGCATCAGGCAGCATCTGCTCCTCTCCAATCTCACCACCAGGTTCCTCCTATTGCTCTTACACCACAACCTCCCACTCACTCTCCACCTAATGGTCCTCTTCCACCACAACAAAATCTGCCACCTTCAGCTCAATTTTCAAACCAATTCTCCCAGAACCGTATTCCTCCCGCTCCTCTGCGAGATGCATATTTCCCAACATCTGGTCAAACACCAGAAGGCCCGATTCAGCAGTACCAAATACCTCCCCAACAGCAGCTGCAGCCCCCACCCCCAGCACCTCCACAGCAGCAGTATCAGCCAAGCCCTGTCCCCCAATACTCTCAGCCACCTCCCCCTCCTCAGCAACACCCATCTCTCTCAGCAGTTAATGCCCCTCAACCTCAACCTCCTCTAGTCCAACATCCTGAAGAAACACCTTATATAGCATCTCAGAACTTTCAACCAAGCATCCACCAACCTCCCTCTCATCTTCCTAGTGGAGCTCCCCCCTCGCAACAGTTTTACGGGACTCCATCCCACATGTATGAGCCACCATCAAGTAGACCTGGGCCAGGATTTTCTTCTGCCTATGCCCCATCATCTGGGCCTAGTGAACCATATCCCTATGGCGGACCACCTTCTCAGTATGGCCGTGGCTCCCCAATGAAAGGGCAGCAACTTCCTTCACCTTCTATAGGCCAGAGTGGTGGAAATGTTTACCCACAGCTGCCTATGGCTCGGATATTACCACATGCACTCCCTACTGCTTCTGGTGTTGGTAGTGGGTCTAGTTCTGCTGGTTCTGGAAACAAGGTTCCTATTGATGATGTGGTTGACAAGGTCACAACTATGGGATTTTCAAGAGACCAGGTGAGAGCCACAGTTCGGAGGTTGACGGAGAATGGACAGTCAGTTGATTTAAATGTGGTGCTGGACAAGTTGATGAATGACGGGGAAGTCCAGCCCCCAGTAGGTTGGTTTAATCGGTAATGTTGAATTATGATTTGTGATTATGTATAGAAGTTTGATTAGTCTTGATCAACCATGCTGTGAAAATTTTTGCCCCATGTTATCAGGAGTAATCATTTGGCGTGGCTTTGTTCTTTATTTAATTTCTTTTGAGATGTTATTATTGCCAGATCAGCAGTTGTTTGTGATTTTCCTTCCTAAACTCTTTTTCCGCATGTCTTGTTGGTTTATACACAATAATTGGAATCATACTGGGATGTTTTTTACCCATTCAGAATGTTTCTGTGTGCTGAACTTTTTCTTATGCTAGGAGTTTCTCACATATGATTAGATAGATGATGGTTCAATCCTATTTTATGGATAATTTATAGCCAATTGAGGTCATGAATTCAATGCCTGAAAATCTGAACTTGCAGTATGGAGCAAATTCCAACATTAAAGTCCTTGGGAGATGCGGAGATGGTTAGTCTCCAAAGTCGTCATTGAAAGATTGATATCGGGCACACTTTAGAGTGATAATTAAAATCAAAGTTAAATAGTAATCTTTGCTCTTTTCTAAACAATTAAAGTGATTATATTATAAATTTATCATATTCATTTACTCTTTCTCTCTCCTCATAAGTATATAACCTCCAAATTGCATAATTATGGATATAATTGTACTTTTAGTGATAAACTAGTTGATAACGAATTAGTTTGAATAACAAATTTAATAATTTGCCAAACATTCGTGTCAAAAAAGGGTTGAAAGTATATAATTTATGTATCAACTCATAACCCACAATTTTATATTAAGTATTGAGATCAGTCAATATTAGAGAAAAGAATTGATAAAGAGATACATACCTTGAACATCCTCTCAAGTTTGCTAGTAAACTGACTGTCACACTTCATTTTTAACAGTAAAAGAAAATTCCTTTTACAAATAATCATGTCTTTTTCTTTCTTTTTTTGTAAAAAAAATAGCCAGTAAGTTTAGTAATTTCCACATTCTTTACCTTGACTTTTCTGTGTCAATGGAAGCACTTTTTCCTAACAGTAGCCTTTTAGCAAGTTTCATCTTATAGAAAGCTTCAAATACATCCATATCCTGAATCAAAACTACATAAATGAGACGACTTAAATTATTAATCTGATGACAACCAACTCCCTGATCAAATAATGCAAGAGATTATTTCCTTTTTATTTAAATGCATTCAGCTTACCTGTATAAATTTGAACAAAACTAATACTTTATCGAGCATTCTCTCCGATTCTTCCTCAGATATCCCCTTCTTTCCAACACAGAGCTTCTCATCCAAAAAGTTGGCAATCAATTCAGTAAGACAATTCTAGTACGAAGCACAATAAAAGTGTTACTTATGGGAAGTGAACAAATAAATTTAATTTTAAAGTCAATGTTGAGCAATATCGGAGTAAAGGTAAAGATGAAATTCATATCTACGTGGGGTATAACTTGAACTAATTAGCTTGGAATGCAAAATGAACCACTCTTGGGCAACAACGATACACTGATATAAATGTGTAACTTGTAAGTCAACCCGACTATCCACAAAACAGAACTTTATATGCAGATGGTTTATGGAGACAACTGAGAAGGTAGTTTCTAACCTGACCCACGTCTTTTTTCCCAAAATAGATCACAGCAAAAAGTAAAAGAAAGAAAACATCATATATTAAGCATTCAATCCAACACCTAGAGTACATCTTGAAATTACCCACACTCTATGTATAAAGAGATTTGCTTACTAATCTACATACCCACCAAATAATCAGAAAATCAAAAATACACGTACGCTTCGCAAAAAAACAATCACTTCAACATGAGAATCAAAAAATTACAAAAATTGATAGTTGTACAAATGAACTTGGAATTGTAGACTTTTAGCTTGTCAAAGACAAGTTAATTATGAAGGGGAAATTTTTTAATTAGTTTTTTGTTTTCAAAAAATTGCATCAGTACAAAACTGGACCGGAATTTAGTTAGAATATGCACTTACCAATGTATATCCTCCTTGTGGAATTTTATCAAACAGTTGGCGTTTACCAACCCTTTTCAACTCCAATTCTTACTAATTATTTGAAACTTGTCATTAACCATATGATAGCACTAAGCTTTATACTACTAAAATTCTGTTAGAATACGCATAAAAAGCCATGATGTGAGTTAGAATTATAAATAAAAGCCCTATAAAGAGTACTAAGAATAAGCACACTTATCATGTGTAAATTAAAAGGTTACTTTTGAATTGGAGGAATGAAATTGGTGAAAAAAATAAAATAGAGGATGTAATAGAATTGTGAGTGGAATGATTTATTCCAGAATGAGTCGTTTCATACTCTCTCTCAAAAATTCACAAATTTAATAGGAATGAGAGTGATTCATTCTATTTCAATAGAACAACCAAACATAATTTTTTTTATTATATAAAAATGAGTCATTCTATTCTTACTTTATTTTCTGCAATCCAAACGTAGTACAAGAGAAGTAAAAGTTTTCAAATTTTAATAGTTGTATTTCTTATCTACCAATTCGGTTAAAAAAAAAGTTAATGAAATTAATGAGTTGGTAAAAAAGAAAAGAAAAAAATAGTATAAATCAATGAGTTTTCAAAGGCATCTGTATGTTAATGTGAAGTCTACAACTCGAGAGAAAAATAGTTATATGACAATAAATTTAGGGAATTGATATTTTTATAAATAATTTGATAACGTTTGTTTTACATTAATATGAGACCTATCTACTATTAGATCTTATGGAACTATCATTTTTATTTGTGAAAATATTAATTTCTTAAATTTTTTGTTCTATTAAATTATTATTTTTTAAATTATAACTATTTCCCTGACCCATGTTATTATATATAGTGACAAAAGAAATGGTATAAATTGTTGGTATATCTAAATGGGGCTTTAAAAAATGTAAAGAAATATGGAACAAAAAGGATGCATATGTCAATTCTCACAAGTTTTAGGAATATAAACGGAAGTTAATATCGTCCTCTCTTAATATACTTCACCATTTTCGTTCGGCATTGTCGCTCTCCAGTTTGTCTTCAACCCCAAATCTTAGGGGTCAATATATAATTTCAGTAAATATCACTACAATATGTTTTTCAATTATATAGTTTTACATTGCAATATCAAGTGGGTACCATTTTAGATTTCTGAAAAATATTGGGGTGGTTTGTTTGTTCGATTCGGCCATTACTTCCTATCCATGCTTCTGTAAAACCCTCCCTTAGTTTTTCTTCATTATAGGAGAGAAACTGACGTAGAAAGAGAGAAAATCAACAAAATAGAAGGGGTTAAAGTACGGTCCGGGACATTAGTGACACCAGACCAAGCTATATACGAAGGGGCGACATATATTTATTTATATATACAAAGAGAAAGGGAAAAATCGAAACCCTAAGACCTCAAATCTGAGTATCGAGGTTCGGTTTCTTCTTGTTCTTCTTAATTTATGTTTGACGTGTTTGTTATGTATTATTGGAATTTGACTTGTGGTTGATCGATTTACTTTAGATTAGGGTGGAGTTTTGGTCTTGATACTTCAAGTATTCAATTATTTATAAATTATTTCATCCACTTTGGAGTCCTCATTTATGTTTGAAGACTACATTTATGCACAGGTGTACATACCTAAGTTTTTATGTGGCTTTCAGTTGTCTTATTATGTCTGGTTACGGACCGGTTTGGTGAAATTATTGTTTTTTGTCAGTGTTGAATGAAATGTTGGCCTTGGCAGTGTACTGTAGCTTTATCAGTTGGTTTATGCAAAACCAAATCGCTAATGAACCTGGGTGACAAGTTGAATGGGATAGAGTGCCCTCCAGTTGGTAATATCTATTGCTTTTTGGTTGAACTCTGAATTTGTGTTTGGTACTATTGATATGCGGGGTATCATAGTTATGGCCTTTATCCCAATTAAATCCAAACTTGACATTATTATGTCATTATGTGTTATGTCACCATTGATACATTAAATACTCCTCTTTTTTTTTTTTTTTTGCTAAATATACTCCTCTCTTTTAGGTCCATGCGCTTTCAAAAAAAGGAATAAAAGACTCTTTAAGTTGGGGCTGGAGTGACTATTGTCTCTGTGAAGCTATATTTTTTGGCAGTGTCTAACTCCTCCTATTCTTTGAGTTGTCCCGAACCGTTTTAGGAGTCATTATTTTAATGTATTTTCTGTAACTCTAACATGATATATGCCTTGTTTCAGGCACTTTTAGGTAAGTACATTTATTTTACTCGATCGAAAAGGTAAAAGTATAATTAGGAAAAAAAAAGGTAAAGGTACATTTTCATGACTGTATTATTTGATAGTTATATTCTTAAAAAATAAGCATTGTTGCTTAGTAAAAAGGCACACCGAGGCGAAAAGGGTCAGGCACACGTCCTCAAAAATACAGACCATATATATAGGACATAGTTGTAATATAAAGTATTTGTATGATATAAATTGACAATATATGGTATAAATGGTCATTAATAAAAATCATTTTGCAAGATATATGACGAATATCTAATACGTGCAATACCATAAATAAACATCTCAATTCCAAATAGCCAACCGAAGCAAAATTAAACAAACATAATTGTAAAGTAAATTAAAACTACACATTCAATTAAGTTTTCATCCCTAATCATACTAGGAAATCCTAAGGAATCTCAAGATCATTTAATCGATCTTGGAGGTAATATGATCCCTATGCTAATGCATCACCTCCTTTGATCAAATTTGAGGTTACTAAACTCTTACAACAACATATAAAAAATTGAGTATAATATGTGTCTATCATATTTGTTACTTCCTCCGTCCCCAAAAGGATGGCTTAAGGACAAATTTCACACAAATTAAGGTAGTCAAATAAGAAGTGAGAGTATAAATTTACTATCTATTTTGCCCTTGGACTGGTGTGTATGTGTTAATTGCTTTAAATAGCTATTGGGTTTGTGGAGAGAGAGTGAACTAATTTAAGCCATTCATTTATGATGTAATTGATTATTGTTTGGATAAGATGTAGTATGACAAAGGGTAAATTAGTCAATATAAAATTTTATCAAGTTGAATTATGTACTTTAGACATGCTTTTGAGGACACTTTTTTTTTGTCACTTAAGCCGTCCTTTTGAGGAGGGCGGGAGTATGATTTTATTTTATGAATACAAATAAGGAAGAGGCAGATGAAGAAAGAATCATTGCAGAGAGAGAAATTACTAATGGTTGCTTGATTTTGTTTAAAATTTGAAATAATTGTCCGACATGTCATGTGAAAAGCTAATATAAATTTTGAACAATAGATAGTGAGGGTTGTATTGTGGCATGCCTCACCTCAAGAAAGAGTGTTAATGCCTCTTAAACAGATTATTTTAAGGTGTAATATCTAAAAAAGCACTTGCATTATCTCTTAAAACATTTGATTTATGTCTCTCTGTATGTCTTGTCATATTAGAAAAGGTGTGAGAGAGAAAGGGGAACAAAAGATGTATTGCTTCCTTTTTTATTGAGTAAAATTATTTGTGTAACAGCTTGATGTCATGATTTATTGGGCAATCTGTTCGCATAGTGAATATAATAACATGGCATAAATGAAAAGATAACTTTTTTGAAACACAATCCCAAGGAAGCATGCAGCAGTGAGTTGATTAACAACTCTATTTCTTGAGCAACCATTTCTAGGGTTTGACTCTTGGTATTACAATGTATGAGATCTTAAAAAAGTTCACAAAAACTAACAAAATAGTTCGTAGACTTCAAACTCGTAATCATGATATAATTAAATTTGAAGCAAGAAATTGGAGAAATAAGGAAAATAATTCCTATCAGATATTCGATTCAATTGCTGAGATTAATATGAGAGAGGAAAATTTCAAATTCTTACCTATAACTAAATTAGAATAAACATTCAGATTTCAAGTATTGTCCTAATTTTCTAACAATAAGCATTAAAAATAGTTTAACTGAAAATCAAAGGGTTATCGCAAGGTCGCTGGTTCCGATCCCCATACACGTGGGGCCAAACTTACCTATCAAAAAATAAATAATAAAAAATTAAAGGGTAAAAATCAAAGAAGGAAAAATCAGTTTCCAAAGTTCTTTTATATGAATTTGACTTCTAAAATAAGCTTCAAATCTTATGAGCAAAAATTACTGAAAAAAAGAAAGAAATATAAATTGAAAGTAGTTCGTAGAAGAACCTGAAGTTGCCAATTGTAATCAGAGTGATACATGAAACATCAAAAGAGTGACATGGCAATTCTCACAAGTTTTAGGTGTATAATTGGAATTTAATATCATCCTCTCTTAATAAATAAACCTTGCACTCTCCAGTTTGTCTTTAACTCCAAAACTCAGGGGATTGTAAAGTATTGCGCACTGGAGTACTGGACGCAGAAACAACCAAATTAACGATAAATTGATGCCAGTTCATCTACAAATCTAACATCACATCTACTGTTCTTATTCAGAAATCATGAAGTGCTGCACGTAAATTTTGTTTGTCCATTACTTTTTGTTCAAGAATCAAAGTTGATATTTATCCAGAAGAGGAGCACAGACACATACTAAAAGCCTACAGTAAAGTAACAATTATAAAAAAATCGTGAGTTTCATCCCTCAGTATGTGCACAACCGGCTAGGCTTGCGTTATGCACCTTTTTTCTTGCGTATTGATTAGGGTTATGAATTTCTAAAATTTCTTTTGAAGGCGTCATTCCCAACGTTGATCCATCTGTACTCTAGATGATGATTTTACTAGCCCCTTAAATTGATAGTAATTATTTGGTTGTGGAGAAAGATACCTACCTTATATGTATACTTTCTTCTAGTGTTTATTGAGTGTGATGAAAATCGGTAGTTGTTTAATTATACACCCATATTGTGTTTTTATTTTAAATTTTAATTTGTGAGTAAAGGGAAAGAATGAAAGCTTATTGAATTCCTTAGTTTTAGTTGTGCATTAGTTGAATATCTATGTAAGGAGATACAGACAATGACATGTCATGAAGGACCTTTCCTTGTCTTTCTGTACGGGACATGAGAGATATATCCATTTTTATAAGATCTTACATATGACATTTAATAATTATTATTTATCGTTGATTAAAAAACGACTGTTGCAGCCCCAAGTATTTTGCTTTTACTATTACACAAAGGAAAGATTTTCCCATGAGTTTCAAATTCTTTTGACTTTTTATTACAGATGTTGCTTATGTTGCATTGACAATTTGACATATGTGTGTGCTAATTGCAATTTGACAATGTATGGTGTTATAGTTTGGCAATATGAACATTCTTCACAATTTTCTGATAGCAAATTGGTCAATTACATAAATTTTCTCCTCAGTGAAGTACAAATGTTTGTGCAATTAACTAATTAGTGAGTTTGGCATTTGGTTTACAGTTTTGAACAGAAATCTTTATTCACCTCAATTGAATGACTAAAAATGAAAAGAGTTGGTGGATATAAGCTTCTCCAACATGGATGCAACCAATTTAAAAGTGTCTAGTGGTGCAAGTGTGAGTTTAGCTTTGGTGACAATCCTAATATAAATTACGGGGATATTGCATCCTAAGAGCATGTTTTCATTCGAGTTTATTATAGCATCTCATTTCTCTCATGAGACCTCGGAGTTTATTTGCAACGTTAGTTGGTCTTTGCATGCCATTATTAATCTTGTTGATCAAATTTTCAAGTGCTTGCATATTGTGACGTCTAACTGATGTACCGTTATGTCAATTAGAATTTATCTATTCTTTGTTCGATGTAATACCAAGTAATCAAACTCCTGGGTCAGAATTTCCTACAACTGCAATCAGTAGACGTTGTCTTGACATAGAATGACCAGGTTGCATTTTTCCTTGAATTGACTACTGACAACACATGTACATTTGGACCATCAGATATACTTCCTGGTGTTCAAAGTTTAAGTTACTTTCTTCACATGGCTCCGTTATGATTCACTTCATGGCTAAGTTGAGATTGTGTTTGTACTTTTCTTCTCTCTAGGCTGCTATTAGAAGTGGCCTATGGTTCCTTGCTTTTTTATTTGCACTCTCAATAAGTTTAACTATAACTGATATTTTGTTTCTAATTCTTTTTTATTTGCCTCCCTGTTCCAGGTGCTCTTGTTATTGTTGAACTAATTCAGGGCAGTGAAGTGTTCTGATCACCTCATCTGATAAAGAATAATTTTGAGTTTTGTACATTGCACATTGCTTTAAAGATCCAATGGATCTAAGACTTTCATCTCCAAAACCAGACCTTTCCCCTTCTGATTCTGTCTGCAATCCTGAGGAAAAAGAAATCAGTGATGACGATGATGATGATCGTAACCACAAACATCGCAGGCGGGAGACACAATCTCAGTCATTGGAGAGAGATCCTCTGGAACAAGTTTTGACAAGGCCATACGTAAAACGAAACAAACCCTTCAAAAATGGGCATCCTTATAGGGAAGCTAATTCTCAGTCGAATGAAATGTGGAGAAATTACAATATGTCACCTCTGGAGAAAGATTTCTCTGGAAAGTTTGAAAGGAGACGCCCTGGCTTAGCACCAATTTCTCGAACTCCTCCTGATTTGAACCAGAGAATCAGGGTAAACCAATCGTTTTCTGGTGATCCTGGTTCTGGTAGAGGTAGAGGAAGGGAACCTGGTTCTTGGAGCCAACATGATTCTAGGTTCAGCTCTGCTGATAGCACTCCTCAAATGGCTCAACAAGGGTCTGTTCCTTCAAGTCTGTTTGCAGGGAGGGGTATGCCAACTGTTTCAAATGCACAAAGTGCATCCTGGAATGCATTTGGGTTGGTTCCAGGATTGCCGAATGGTGGATTGGATACACTCCATTCCCTTGGCTTACAAAGAACATTCAGAGCACCCATCAATCCTTCAGTAAGTATAGGCATTCCTCGCCAACAATGTAGAGACTTTGAGGAGCGTGGCTTTTGTCTAAGAGGAGACATGTGCCCGATGGAGCATGGTGTCAATCGTATCGTCGTCGAAGATGTTCAGGTATGTCAGCACAATGCACCTAGAGTACTATGCTTTTCCTGCCTTGTTGATGTTGTATACTTTTGTAGATTGAAAAAAGGGTGCAGCATCGTGAGTCTGTGACTATAGATATTTATCCAATAAATGTAAATAGCAGAAACTATAAAGTAATTTTAATCATCAATTTTTTGAGGTCAGGACAGGACCACTATAGACATAATTACCATATATATATTGTACTTGTATATACTTTTTACCAAAACCAAGCAACTTTGTGCCTCAAATTATTTTTAAAGGAGAAGGGGTGAATAGTATGACCTTCTATTAGATGTTTAGATCGTTAATTGGCTCATCACCTTGGTTAGCAGAGGATCCACCAAATGTGAAAAGCACAAAAGTCTTCACAGCCCTTTGTGTAGCTTTTTAATTGTTCAGTAAATGTTTGTAGCCAAAGCATAAATGTTCACTGGAGTTTCATTTCTTATGGCTAGGATATTCTTTTCTAACCTATTCAAAGTTTCAAACCGAAAGAAGTACCTACTGTATGAAGAAGGTGTTGATATATATATATGTGTGTGTGTGTGTGTGTGTGTGTGTGTGTGTGTATGTGTGTGTGTGTGTGTGTGTATATAAATATTTTGCATCTTTCACATACATTGTTCTGCATTTATTGATGTATTTGAAAGCCATATTGGGTGTCTCGTCTCATTTCCTTTGTGCTCATTAATTTGTTTACATTTGCCTCAATTCTCATTTTTGCCTTAATTCTCATTTTCGAATTACAGAGTGTTTCCCATAGATGTGTGTGTGTGTGTATAAATATTTTGCATCTTTCATATACATTGTTCTTCTGCATTTATTGATGTATTTGAGAGCCATACTGGGTGTCTCGCCAAACGTTTTCTCATTTCCTTTGTGCTCATTAATTTGTTTACATTTGCCTCAATTCTGATTTTCAAATTACAGAGCCTTTCCCAGTTTAATCTACCTGTATCACTTCCAAGTGCACACTTGTTGGGAGCACCTGCTGGTCCAGGACCTTTATCTGCAATTAGTGCTCCTTCAAGCACAGTGACAAATAGCAAAGGTTTATATAGCAAAAGTAGCAAGTCTGGAGTGGGTGAGGATGGATTGGGTTCAAATGGTGCTTTCATTGGTTCTGCTGTTGCCGGTGGAGCTGATTTTTATGATCCTGATCAGCCTCTCTGGACTAATGATTGCTCACAAACATCAACCGGACCCCTAGTGCCAAATCCAACTAAGGTTGATGAAGCTGAGTCTTTGTTGGATGCTGACCCCTCTGATGATCAACATATTGGGTTGTATGATGGCTCTGATAATGAACGTCCCGTAAGAAGCTCTGGGATTGTAGGATCTCAGAGTACAAGCTCATCCGTGCAAGCCCGAATTCGTAGATCAAAAAATAGATCAGAAACTAGAGAGAGAATTGATTCTAAAATAAATTCCTCTAATTATACCGGAAATACAACAAAAGAAGATCAGGAGGTACTGAACGCTACTCAAAGTGCTGCTGCCCATCAAGGGAAGCGGAGCAGTGCTGATGACATTGGCCCACATGCCACAGATTCATTTCAAAAGACTCTAAATGACAGTGCACATAATATTCGAAAACCATCTCAGAAGGCACAACGTACTTTATTTGTCAATGGTATTCCCCAGAAAAACAATAAAAGGGATGCACTCCTTTCACATTTTCGAAAATTTGGAGAGGTTATTGACATATATATACCGTTGAACAGTGAGCGAGCTTTTGTTCAGTTTTCAAAGAGGGAAGAAGCAGAGGATGCTCTAAAGGCACCTGATGCAGTAATGGGCAATCGCTTTATCAAGCTATGGTGGGCTAATCGAGACAACTTTCCTGATGAAGGGATAATTAGTGGCAATACTGTACCGATAGCTTCTCGTCTGGTGACAGTTGATTCAGCTCCAGCTTGTCCAGCTGTTGCTAACAGAGGAAAAGATACTCCCCAGTCTACAGCTCCCAAGGGCAGTATTACTCAGGCTTCAGTTTCTCCAGCGCTTTCTTCTGATCACCCTAACCCTGTGGTCACCAATGGCCAATTGCCTGCTTCGCAGAAAAAGATGGAGACTCTAGAGTTTTTGAAGGAGGAGCTCCGCAAGAAGCAGGAGATGCTTGATCAGAAACGAAATGACTTCAAGCGCAAGTTGGATAAACTTGAAAAACAGGTAGCACCCAATTTCCCTGAAGATTAAGTTTTTGTCTTAATTAATTCAATTAAGTATTACCTTCTTTATGTATTATGATTATACTCTCCTTGCATTTGAGACATGTATTTTTCTCTACTTTATTGCATATGCATTTTCTTCTTTTTGGATAAAAGAAGAAATTTTTTTACTCCCTCCGTCCAAGTTTACTTATCCTAATTTCCTTTTTAGTTTGTCCAAATTTGTGTCCTCTCTCCGTTTTAATACTATATTTGACCTTATTTTTCCAATACTATCCTCATTTAACTTTATAAAAAAAGTTCACTGAGAACAACATGACATACATTAGAAAAAATAATACTATTAACTTTGACATTGAAAGTACAACCACACTCTATTTTTCCCTATCTCTCTCCTCTTTTTTATTATTCCAAGAAAGAGTTAGGTGATTCATGAAAACAAAAAAAATGATAATGGAGTAGTTAAGATGGGTAATTTGGAGACAAAAAACTTTTCTTAATAGGCGTATATTTTCAAATTAGGACAAGTAAAATTGGACAGAGGGAGTAATAGGAAGGAGGGGCTACAATAAAACAAGGGACAAGAAGTAACCCTTACCTATACAGTGGAAAGCAACAAGAAAATATAGTTCTTAGAAAAATACACCCCTCCAATCTCTACACAGAGTCACCAAGTTGCCCCTAAAGGTTCCCATAGCAGTAGCCCAAAGGGATGCAAGAACTCAACAAACAAAAGATAAGTAGCTCCCTCTAAACAATCTGGCATTAGCTCATTCCAGACTCCCTAAAACTTGGAAGAAAACTCACTTCCATATAATTTTCGCTCCTTGTTACACTCAAACCCTTGAAAATGAGTGACAACATATTCTCCACCAAAGTAGGGCACACCCATTCCTCCTCCAACACCCCAAAGATAGAGTTCCACAAGGCCAAAGCAACGGGACAATGCAAAAATAAATTAGAACGAGTCTCATTACCTGCATGAACATAAAACTAATGTCTGGGGATTGGACTTTATAGAGTTTGCATCCTTCTAGAGATTATTTTTCTTCAATATTTGTAAAATCAGAAACCACACAAAAGTCTTGACTTTAGTAGGGACCTTGACTTTCCAAATGTACAAAGCCAGTGGGACTGAATAGGTACTACAGAATGAGTCAAAAGAGACAAATAACTCTTACAAGAAAAGGTACGTATTGAATCTAAAGTCCATATTAGCTTAACAGAGTGCAAGTTCATGTGATATATACAAGGCATGTTCTTACTAATGATAGAAGTTCTATCTGGCCTGAATCCTGGTTAGGGCTTTTCAGATAGGCAGGCATAAAATTGTACCAGAGTTTGAGCAGTTGTCATTAAATTGTATCGTATTTTGTGTGCGAGGGGGGTTGGTTGTTTTATATGCCTATAACTAATTACCTTATGTACTTATTAATTATGATTTTTTAAAATAATGTGAAATATTATCTTTGGTTATGTCGTCATTGTATTTACTTACTCTGCAGGCTACAGGTCTCAAAGGTGAAGAAGTAGCATTGGAGCAGACAGCTAAAAGACAAAAAGTGGGAACAGTAGCTGATGATGCAAAAGCTGCTACTCAAGCTTCCGTTGATCCTAGTATTGTTGTGGCATCACCATTAGCCAAAATGATGACTGGTAGAAGCAGAAGTGGTGAAAATGTTGTGCCTCAAAGTCCTAAAACATGTACAATGGTGGCATTGCAAGAACCTTCAAACTTAAAACAATCGATTCGTCCACTGGCACCGGCTGCAGCACCCTTTGTAATGAATAGATTTAAACTGGACAACAGGCCCACCTCATTTAAGATTGTTCCACCTCTACCAACTGGTCTTGCAAATGTAATACTCTTGCTCCTTCACTCCCTATATGTGTGTTTATGATGTTTATAAGCCATCTTGTTGCATAGTATTTTCTTTTTACCACATTTCTTTGAAAACTGAGGGGAACTTGTGCCTTTAGCCCACTTTGACTTGAACCAAATTATTCTATTGATCAGTGTTTCAAGCTTTGAAGCCTAAGGTATTAGGAACTTCTTTCTTCAATAAAGATTTATGTTCATATATAATTTTAGGCACATAGTGCATTTAATAAAAAGGTATACTTGGGTTCATATCCTCGATTTGTTTTATTTATCTTATTTCATTTGGATATTTTGGTAGTCCTTTTGCTCAACATCAATTCCATTACATGGAAATAATGCAATAAATTCTTTGTTTAAAGTTTACATGCTGCATTTGATGGTGGCCTTCTAAAAACTGTGTATATGCAAAAGCTTCACCATTTATCTACGGAATGTAACTCTTCTTCTTCAGTTGTAAATTTATGCCACTATATGGTTTTTAGGTTGCGCTCCTTGATGCACTAAATGGTAAAATATGATGGCTTTGTTTTCTCTAGGTTCACTAAATGGTAAAATATGATGGCTTTGTTTTCTCTAGGTTGCTGCTTTAAAAGAGCATTTCTCAACATATGGTGAGCTTTCAACTGTGGATCTTGAAGATTTAGAGTTGCAAGATAGCAGTGATGAGTCGGTGACATCAAAAACCTCAGCTCATATATATTTCACAACACGCCATTCAGCTGAGAGGGCATTTTCGCAGGGCAAATGCTGGAAAGGCCACAATATGCAGTTTATATGGCTCACACCTAGTAATTCTACCAAAGATAATGGTGGCAGAGAAAATCCTTCTTCAGCCTCTTCAAAAGGGTCTTCAGATGCTAATTGTCAGGCTATAGGAGAAGTTGCATCTACTGTTTCCCATAAAACAGCCATGTCAGGAGATTGGGATTCTGAAGTTTTAGAAAGAAGAGATGGTGGTGCTGAACCTATGGTGCCTGATGAAGAAATCGATTCTAGTTTGACTTCAATGTCATCCAAGAAACAGTCACCTCCACGTGATGTTTGTTGAAGATGACCCAATTGTCATAAGTTGTACAGTGAGGTAAATGTTAAGTCTACCTAAATATAATTTCAGGTGTTTTAGCAATTGCTTATTCTGGTTTTCAATTTAGTCTTATGGGGTATGTAAAGAGGGAAGTTTCTGGTTTTTGACTGTCAACCGTGGATAATGGTTGGTTAGTTTGTAATGTGGAAGTCTGTTGCCTATCAAATGCTTAGGGATGTCTCAGATTGAGGATCATAGTTGAAAAGTTCTATACAATAAACTGATAGCACTTTAGAACATTTGCACCTGTATCTTGAATTTTCAGTTTTATTTCACTTGTTATTGTATCAACTTATTCAGTTTGCCTTCTGGCTTTTTACTTGTCTGAAGTCCAACCTTGAACTGTTAAGGAATTTTGTTATTTGATGACAGTTTTGACTATACGCAACTGCAATATACTTTTCTTTCTTCCTTTTTTTTTTGTGGCATTTAAGAACACGGGGAACCCAGAAAGCCTGTTGGATAAGGATAATCTAACCTTATTTGAATCTCATGTTTATAGATTGTATCTTATTTACATGCTTTTCAAATATAGGTCAAAAACCTGGCACCCTTGCCTCTAACGAGAATGTCAAATTATATACATGTCCCTGGCCTTGTTCAGTTTTAAGAACTGAAAGTGTTCATGTGCCGAATCCTATGTGGATGATGTCTTGAAATTTTTATGCGTGCAGATGTTAATCATTTCACAAAGAATAAGCTTCAAGATTTTTTAATCTTTTTGAGATAAATTATGACACAGCAACAAGTAACATGTTATTGTCGTTATTACTATTTTTCATAAGCAGGCATTTAGATTTCACGTTTTGAGGATTTGAGTGGAATGGCATATATAGATATACAGGTTGGCTGGGAGCTCTATGAGCCAACCCATCTATCTTACTATTAGACTGTCGGTGGAAAACTGCCTCCAATATGTCGAGCGGAAAACTCTGGTTAAAACATCCAATATGTCGAGCAAAACAAAGTATATGTCAGAGTCTGATTGCAAAACTACGGCTTTATGCTTAAGAAAAGGAAGGAGGCTTGATCACTACTGTAATCATCTTTTGGCACGACGAATATCAAATATGAATAGTAATACATACAACTGTTTCAGTATATGCATTCATAATTAATTAATTTGTTGGTTCTGTATATCACTATAGATTTTAGATGGTCACATAACCTATTATTTGCATTTACCATCCATTTCAGCTTCTTAATCTGTCCTTTAACCACCTGCTCAATCTCTGAAACCACTAGTAAATTTGATTCTGAAAACTCACTGCAAAAATCTTGACGACTCTTGAGAATTCAGCAAGTGGTTCAATATTGAACTGAAACAAACTTGGCCAATACAAAAACTAACTTCCAAATCTGCATTACAAAGACTAGATGCTAAGTTACATTTTAAAGAGAATATAACATGTGAAGTTACATTTAAAAGACATGTTAAATTCCAAATTTGTGATAGTCTGAGTCTGGTGTAACTCACTATAAAATTAACAGGGAATAAACAATTTTAAATAAAAAATAACTACCAAGAATGCAAGTTTTTCTACACAGTAGTAGTTAAGGGGATAAACATGTTAGCAAGCCTAAGCTGCTTCTCGGTAGGTAGATGGTCTTTCAAAGAAACACACGCTTGATGCATTAATTGCAGAAGGAAAGCAGCATTGTCATCCTCACTCTTGTCAATAGACTGAGGGATCGGCAAATCATTAGCTCTTTCCATATGTGTGGCCCAATCATGAATTCGTTCTGTCAACGTCCAAAGAAGTGAAACCACAGATTCTGCTACTACTTTCCAGCTAGTTTCTGATAGAAGAGATGCAAGGGTGACTGGTAGGTCATATAACACAGTGAATCGGTCCACAACCAGAAAAGGCATATATTTAGAGAAGCTACCACACAGCAGACCAAGAAACTGCAGAGCCTGCACACAACCAATGAGATATATAGCTCAAATATAGAAACTCAATGGATGTCAACTAGTTAAGCAAAAAATGGGACTTCCTATTTACGTTATAGAAACTGTACACCCACCCAGCAAGCACGGGTTTGCCCATGACTAAACTTAGCCAAGTCTGACCATAATTTTCCACTCTGACTTAAATGCATGTTATTAAAGTACAACAGTAAACTCCAAGAAGCATTTAAAAAACAGACAAATACAAATATAAAAAATAGTCATTCAACTATTTGGATTTTTAAGATTAGATTCATTGCGTACCATTCTGGTAACTCAAATACTACCATAAAAGCAGGATTAAGTAATAAAGTAGAAACTTTATCTTTTTTGCATTATATAGTAGATAGCACCAAAGATTGAGCATACAGATATACAGCACAACATACATTAGGAAGCAAGTGTACCATCCAATGCCTTTGGATGGTCAAAAATTGTTTCATATTCTAATAATTCGATATCAAAGAGAAGTTTGCCAACCGTTGAAGGATATCTTGTCACACAGCTAATTTCAGCAGCATCAAGTAGCCACTGTCGTTTGATACTTCCCTCAGCATGTTGCAGGGTATCTGCAACTTCTAGCAAAATATCCCAAATATCTGCAGAAATAATAAAAAAAAAAGGTATAAGCTATAGACCAAGTATTAAAACTAAACCTGTAGTTGCTTCCGGAAAGGCAATTTATATTAATTAAGCATTTGTAACACTTAAATAAAAAAATCAACTTTTCAATTTACAATTTATTGTATAATATTCTTTATTATGCAAAACCGGTTACTACTTTCTGACACTTACTGACCTTTTGATCTAGTATTTAACATGTAACCTTTCAGTTTTCCAAGCTCACTCAATGGAATGGAACCAGTCTGCACTAGCCTGGCCATAGCCTGAGACTTTTTCTTTACTTCCAAGAAGTCTACGCTTCCATCTTCGAAATCCACCTCGAAGACCTGCAAGTTAGCCGCGAAAAGTTACTGGAAAAGCTGAAAGCTCAAGAGCTATTAAATGTGCAATAACAGCAGTAACAACGCCACAACTACCCATTTAATCTTAGTTTCCAGTTAAAATGAAACACAATTTATCTTTTAAAAATTTAGCAATGCAAAATTTGTCCCCAGTACATATTTTGACAATATATGGAAACGTAACTTCATTTATTAACCACAAAGCTTAAATGTGCTGAAGAAAATTTGCATACCTGGAGAAGATCAATTAACCAACCCTGACGAGCCTTTCCTAAGCATCTAATTGCCTCAGACCACTCCTCTAATACATGATCTTGACTCACTCCTATTGTCGCTGAATTTAAACTGGCTGGCAATGAACAAAAGAGCACCTTCATGCAGTTTTCCAAGTTGGGAATATAATCTTCAAAGTCGATAGAAGTTCCATTAAAACACAGGGTAAGACCCTTCCAGCATGAAACCCGTAATAAACTTTTCTGTTGTTGGTTATAAAGTTGATTCGAAGAAACTAACCAATGTATAAAGTTAGCCACGTCATCAAATAGTTTCTCAATTCTAGAACCCGAAAAAATCTCTGTCATATCTTTAAGATGAGAGAGCATACATGACTGCAGATTCAACTCAAGTGTCCGGAACCTGGAGAGGTCAGATATTTCATCTAGGAAGCTAAGAAGGGGATCAAATTGGTTTGCATGAGCTAAAGAGAATTTTAGGCACTCCTCCCGCAGAACTCCTCTCCTAAGAGCTGAATCTGATGGCAACAATTCAGCAACTTGATCCTCATATCTCATGCACCGCCTGATGATTGCTCCCCAATCCAACAGTGGTAATCTGGGAGCCTTAGTAAGGCACCGTAAAGCAGTTGCAACCGTGTTAACATGTGCTGGAGTACCTGTCTGAGTAAAATAAAAACTAAATAAAAATCTGTGTAATCACGCTCTGTAGGATTTGAACCTACGACAATAAAGCCAAAAAATATTAGTTTTAATCAAAATGAGTATATCTTGTGTGCAGTGGACCTTAGATTTTCATTTCGCTTTTGTAAGATTGTCAATGTGGATGGAGTGGTAATTAATATGAGAAATAAAAGAAAGAATTATGCATTTTCAGAGCTTGGTAAACATCTAACACAGACATACAAAGAACTCGAGGCCTAGTACTTGGAGGTGCAAATAGAATTGTTCAGAACGACCCAAATTTTGATATATGTTCTATAGAAAGAAGGTTTTGAATCATTCAAATTCAAAATAAATGGGGAATTGGCGGGATATTAAAGGAGACCTAGAGAATGAAGGTTTACTGCGACTGATGTAAACAACATAAACTTCGTGCTCGAGGGACATTTTCAATGGAGCAGCTGCATTATAGGAATGAATATATAAAACTATTTTTGAATGGTTAATTATTTTTTAGTTCTTTTAAGGTTAGTAAAATATATAAAATATGCTTTAACAGAAAGTATTGATATGCTTCCCGGGTAAACTAGATTGGAGGCATTTGCTGACTTAACCCTGAAAACCTCTTCCACAAAGTTCTATAGAAAAGGAAAACAGGAAGAGACTAATTACTGCTGCGGGTATGCTCAACCTATAAATCGCTACTAAATATACCATCCCGGCTCAAGCATGCAGTGAGCACTTCCTTATCTGAAATAAGTTTTAATTGTGTCCACTCAAGTAAATCAACTAACAATACCATCCAGGCTGAAGCATGCAGTGAGCACATCTGTATGTGGAAGTGTGTTACATGTCATTCAAAGGACCAAGAGAAGCTAAATCTTTTTCAACTTGAGAGCCATATACTAAACCCAGGCACCACATGTTTTAGGGTGCTTCAAGAGTAATTTTCCCAGAAACTGTGCAAGACCTATTCCTCCCCCCCCCCCACCCCCTAAAAAAAACCACAAAACAAAAAAAAAACAATTTTACTTCATTTTGCAGTGGCAATCTGCAAACCAACATAAGACATAAGGATGATGTTCTGGTTTTAAAGCAGGGAACACAATAAGGGTTTGTTTCACTTTGCCAAGATCAACTGACCTGGCAATGAAACAATAGTTTGAAGTTTATAATATGATTTTACTCAAACAACAAGTTGTCCTGATGTTTCTTCCTTAATTTTTTTTTTAAAGCATTTGAGTATTTTGAGTGGTAATGAACCAGAGATGCAGATACTACTAACATTTTGATCACTAATATAGAAGCAAACTCATTTCCAATTGCATGTTCGAAGAAGAAATAGGTATTGTAATATCATCAACAAATAGATACCAGGGCGAAATAACAATATCCACAACTACACTATCAAACTTCACAACTTTATCTCTGTCCAAGTACACAGAGTTCAACTAGGAAACCATTACTTCCAGTTAGACAATCATCCCATATTATAAAGGCTAATCTAGAAACTGAAATTTTAATCATAAGACCAGAACATCTAAAATTTATTGTATAGTCCGACATTATATGACATACACAGACAGAGGACAAGCATTTGTTTAAACACGAGGATAAACATCTTCCATAGGATAACGACTGCTTGAGATAAAATAAAGATACTTTCAGAATATGCTAGAGAAAGGACTTTGCAAAAATAGAGATGCTTCCATGTTTGGATTGATGGTTGTGGAAAGAGGCCTACCCCAGGATAGTTATGATGCATTAGCCACGTAGAGAGCTTCATGACTAAGCTGTCACCAGGAAAACTATGTGAAACAGACTTTGAACCAACTGTATCACTTCGGAAATTACTCTCTTCATTTCTAACTTCTTTGAACCACAAATAATGTCTAAGAAATGAAACTGCCCATGCTGCATACTGTTGCAGTTGATGGTCATCAGGATTTTGTGAAACAAGAAACATGTCTTGAATCAATGACATCAAATTTGGCTCCATTACAGGACTTGAGAGCAGAGGACCCGTGATAATAGAAGATTCCTAAAACCAAATAAATACATTCAAAAAAACAAGTTCAACAATAGCTAACAGAAATAAAAACTAGTAGACAGAAGCAAAACAGAATCACCTTGGAATCATAAGCATGGTGCAAAGAGGTCAAAGAGTAATGTCGAAACAGAATACCAGCACCAGCTCCTAATATATTTACAACTCCAAGCATCCCACCCAAATGAATAAGAGGAGGATAAGAGCTCGAATAACTTTTTTTAAACAACATCAGCAAATCTTTAACATGCTCTATGTGAACCGAGTGCACCCCTTCATTCAATATGCATGCAATAAGATTTGCTACTCCAGTACAGGATGCGATCAATAAGCTTTGATGGAAGGCGCCGGATTTATTAACGGATAATAGTTCAGAAATAAGCTCTCTAGAGCCACTTATTAGATAATCCAGTTCAGAATCGTCAAGCATTTCTACCCTCTGGAAGAAATCCACTATTATGGGCAGCGCAAGAAAAGATCCCAGTGACAATGCTATTTCAAGTTTCTCACCGGTAGCAGAATTTTGAACTAAGGGATTCACATGTGGAATCCATGATGTTATCAAGGTTTTTATTTTAAGCACAGAATCAAGATTCCCTGTTCGGTACACTGCACTAACAGAACTTCCCAAACCCAAGACAAGTCCTGCAACACCCCATATATCTTCCTCTAAGTCATCATAGTTATTGTATAGGAGATCTGAATCAATCGCATCTGTTTTCTGAAAAAAGTATGAAGATAGGCTTTGTAATTCTAATACATCAGACGATAAACGCGTAAATTGACATAACATTCGAGATAAGGATGTGACAATCCTTCCTAGAAGATCTATTTCCTGCATCTTGGAATTATCTTCCACTTCGACCCTGGTCAGAAGATCTTGTGATGAAAAGCCCAACCCAAGTCCACAAGCTCCTTTTACCAAGGTACTTTTGCTAATAGATGCAACCTGAAAGCTGACAGCATCAGTAAATAACCAAATACCATCTTTCATACATCAAGTCATCTTTTGTTTTTAAACTACCAAAAATTAACTTGTATGCTTATTACTTAATAATCTCTAATAACATTTTATTTAATTTATTATACATAGAAAAAAACACAGCAAAAGGCTCTATTAAGAATATAATAAGAGATAGATTAACAGGCGCACGTAGTTGGCTAGACCTGAAATTCTCATTAAAATAAATAAGTTTTAATCCTCTAAATTATGCAGAAAACTACAAAGGACTTATAGAACAATCTTTCATTGAGGTCCTAAAGCTTTGTTTCATAAAAATCCAAAAACTCGTTAATAAACTGTAAAGTCCATTTTATATCAAATCATGGAAACATATGTCAACGATAATAACACCTGGACAGTGCATAACAGATCAAGTTCTGTTTGCTGTTCAAATTAAAGAACATCGGTTAGAATTGATTGAAGAATAGTATCCCATCTTAAGAAAATCATAATAGAAATCCAATCCAACAGTGGAATCTACTCAATGATACAACAGTTTTATGACAAGAAGCAGCTCGTTGCAAAGTGAAGAAAAAGCTAGTTGCAAAGTGCCTGAAAGATGGTAAAAACCAGTTTATAGGCAACACAAAAAGAAGAGCATCCAAGAGACAAACTCTTGAGGGGACGAAAGGCGAAACCAGTCTTAAGAAATATACTCATGCAAAGACAAACATGTGGTTGCACAGGCGTGAATAATTAGTTTAGATGCAGAATTGTGTGGGTTCAGAGTGCAACTTCCCATCTTAAACCCAAATTCAACAACCTATTTTAAATATTTAATAGGGGAGAGGGAAAGTGTTGGGTGGAGCAGTTGCTAAAGTTTTTGGTACAGTACATTCCCAAACTAGCCACAATCATTCAAAATTCCAAAATGGAGTCATTGCTGCAAATTTAGCAGGTTGCAAAAGACAAAAATAATGGGGAACATCTTGAAATAACCCATATTCATAGCATGGCATGTAGCAGAGGAGTTATGAAAACACACAAAATGAGCAACAAATGGTTCGTGGGAGGTTGGTGATTGGTAGAGGAAAAGAGAGAAACAAAGCACATGCTATGTCGAAGTTGAAATCATTATCCAGTCATGTATGGTTATCTTTTATATAGGTCCAGCAGCATGAGGAATTCAAATCCACCTAGTAGACGAAGTAATCTAATTAGCTACAATACATAGTCTTATGTACATACTATCTTTCTCTAAAATTCCTGCAAGCGTACACGGGGATTTAGAAAACACTGGCCACATTTTACCCTTTGGGCATCCGAAAAGTAACAAACTTCAAAGTTCTACGAGTATTGGAAAACGATTGAGATTATCAATAAAGTTTCCCCAAAAAATTCCTGAAAGAAACAGTTATAGTAACTACCGGGAAAACAACACATCAGGTTATTATATTACTAAGTTATTATAAAGTCAAAATTTATCATTCAAAAGACCTTTTTCAAGGGTAGGAGTCGTCTTAAATTTATCTTGCACTAGTGGGAAGGTTACTGCAGAATCAAGCAGCAAGTCATAACAGGTGACATACAAGTTTAAACTTGCTAAAGGAAGGACCACCGGGAAAAGCTTCTCTCTGCTCCCCCTCCCCTCTTTTGACATCATTGTCACTCATTTCAGGATCTACATACCTATTAGACAGTGTCCAGTTGATGTTTTTATTTCAGTCCTGTGAGTCTTATTCATGGCATTACTTGTTTTCATTTTGAAAACATATCAGGAAACATATATTCATCACGGATTCCAATCTTTCGAGAATTTCATTGAAAATAAAATTGCACAAGATTAACTATAATTTGCAAGGTGTTATAGACCAAATCTGCATACCTCAAGGAGTGCATTGATGTTTTGAAATTTCTGCTTGTGATCAGTCACGTGCAGGCAACTAGAGATAGCTCCAAGAGATATTGCAGCAGACCACTGGCGGTATTCATGTTCATACTGGAACAGCCAGTTCAGCAGGAACTTTGAAGCAGTTGATTTGACAGCATGAGCAGATGGGGGCAGAACCTGAAAAGCAAATAGAGCCTTAACTAGTGAAAGGGTGATTGGGATTGCTTATAAGAAGTAAAACCTGCTTAAAAGCACTTCTTCAAAAAAGCAGTTTAACAAAAACGTTTTCTATATAAAACTGCTTATATGCATTTTCAATGGAAATAAGAACAAATGCCATTTTGATGCTTTTGCTTATAAGTAGAAACCCAATAAGCAGGTTTGACAAAGTATATTACTATTTTATCCCTACTCTATTACTATTTACTATTATATCCTTTTAGGTCATTTATGGAAATAAGTGAGAAACAATTTCTTTAATACCAAACACTTTCTTCTTTTTTACTATTTTAAGCACTTTTTCATCACCAAACAACAAATTTCTTTTTTAAAATTGCTTATAAGCAAAAGCACTAAACACTTTCTTTAAATAATCCCAACACTCTCAGAGTAAAGAACGTCACGTGATATCAGTATCTAGAAAAAATTGTGTTGTCACTCAAATGTTTACATGTCAAATAGTAGTAGTCATTCATATGACACAACTGAGGGACAAAATTCCAAAAGTTTGACTAACACAATTGGTCAAATGTCCAACATGATGTGATAGCATCTGCACCCAAAACAACAATTTGCAAAGAAAACAAAATGTATTTTGGCTCTAAAGACATTAATTTACGTCTGTGTTTTTAATAAGTATTTATTTACCAAAAAAGGTCAAATGGGGTGAAAACATGAGTAAACAAAAGCACAGCAGTCAAACACCCTATTAGACAGGGTAGTTTAATTTGTTTTCTGCATATATATTTTCCGTCACTTAAAGCATCCAAACAACAGGGAATGAAGCGCACTAAGTACAAGCATCCACATATATTATTTATATTATTTTATGATGGAGGAACTCACCAGCCACTATCCTTTTGGTCCTAGATGCAATAAACTGCAAACCATTTACACCGCCCATAGTAAATTATGTTTGGATGGCCAAAAGAGATCGTTGACCCATGACCTATGCCTTCAAAGGCACTTATCGCAAGGCTCACTACCACTACCACTTGAGCTAACTCCTAGATGTTTACCACTCCCATATATACAGTTCCATTTAAGTATATAAATAAATAGAAACACTAGACCCGTTTTCTCATAAACAAAACAATACGCTAGACTTAAGCAATTGTACTACATGCTGACCCTGGGAATTCTATTCTAGTCAAGGACTTCCAAATATTTGCTCGATTATGTTATGACCTAGGAATCACGGACACGTCCTGGAAGCCCAGAAATTTGAGTCGGACACGAACTCGCTCCGACATGCCTCTGACACGTGTCCGTGAGCTTCCCTTTTTTCTAAAAAAAACTCTGACATGCCTGGGACACGTCCCGACTCACTTTGGACACGTCTTACACGCAAGGGACACATCTGGGATAAAAAATAATTAAAAAAAAGTTAATTAATGGTACCCATATGCAAATTGGTATCTTTTAAACCTAATTTCTTCAAATCAGTACCTTTGAATGGCCTAAAATGGGTATGTTATAAATTTATTTAAGTTTTTATCATGCTCTATTAATAATTAAATTTATTTATCGTAAAAAATACATTTATATTATTAAAAATATTAAAAAAATAAATAAAAATTGAAAGTGTCCCCGATGTCAGTGTTCTAAAAATCCCCGCCTAGAACCTATTAATCCCCGCCTACGCAGAATCAGATTCTAATTGAAACTCTACAATACTTAAATGAATTTGTATTAAAAGATTGTTTTTTGGTAATATTTCATGTAAAATTTAAACAAATTACATATAAACATGTTTTATAGAGTATAACAAGTATATATAATAGAAAAATAAATAAATGAGATTGCCTAAGAAAACGCCTAGTCCGCCAAGAAAATCGTCTAGGCACCGCCTAGGTCTGCCTAATAATTTTTAAAACATTGCCCGACGTATCGTGTCTTGTTTTTTGGAAAATGTCGTATCTCATGTCGCGTATCATGTCATGTTTGTATTCGAGTCGGTGCTTCATAGATTTTTATCAGTCTATCACTATGCATAGATTTTGGTTGACATGAATATATACCCCCTCCGTCCCAAATTAAATGCCCAATTTTGACCTTTTCAAGTCAAACTAACTACTTTAGAATTAATAATTGAGCATATATAAATATATTTTTAAATTATAAAAAATGGGATTAATAGTAAATAGTATAAACTTTCTTTTGGTTTTAATCTCTCCACTTATATTTTGAAAAAAATGGTACAAAAATTCGTTTTAAAAATGATCAATTTGACTTTAAACAGTCAAAACTAGGCATTTAATTTAGGTCGGAGGGGGTAGTTTCTTAAAATTTGGGTATCTGTGTTATTCCTTGCTTTTTAAGCCCTGCACATACAGCTCATTACGACTACTTATTGGCAGCAAAAGATGCAAAACAATGAAACGGTTGAAAAAAGCAGGTCTTTCAAAGGAGCTGAGCTTCCAGTTTTAAATAGGTGGTGCACTTAATCTTGATAAAAGAGAGAGAGAGAGAGAGATGAAGCGCTGCACAATGAATCGGAAGAAGAATGTTCGAAGAGGGAGTAAAGTGTGAAAGCTAAACAGATGCCCTTTCTGTGTCAATATTTTGAATAAGAACCACCATATACCACAAGGAGAGCTACTCCTTTTGAGGATTATAGCAAGAAAGCTACAGCAGGATGAGCTAAGAAGGATTAAACAAACATATCACAATCATCAAATACCATTTGGAAAGTGTTCTAATCTGATAAACCAAATGGACAATACAAATTCAGCACATTTATCCTGTGTCAGATTAAGCAAGGGTAGCCTCACATAGGCTGTTGCATCAATAAATTTAGGAGTGTTTACCATACAAAATGCCCCCATAGCTAGTGCAATATTTTCAGCAGAACTAGGAATGGATTCCTCCGCAATCTGCATCACCCTCTGCATGATAATTAGGATTGAAACGAATGTCATATGCAAGATCTTGGAAATTGCAACAATTATGACTACAGTGCAATATCGTATGAAAGTAGAATAATTACTAAACCTTCAGAATATCATTAGCAGCTTTAGAAGTATTATCTAACGCGGTGGATGTTCCCTTGGCATCAAGTAGCACAATGTGCGCCCTAATCCAACGTTGCATGAAGGCTTTCCATGATTGCAAGGAGAGAATCGCAATCAGAATATTTCTTGATAGATGAAGGGATGCGGCTATATCCAATAGTGCAATCTTATATCTAGCATGTAGATCTTGTAACCCCTGAGCACTAACTTATGCAGTTAAAAGAGTGATAAAATCCTTAACACAATTGCAGGTGCAGTATTGCTATATTTATCTTACTTTTGTTGCCCCATGGATATTCACATCTTTAGGAGTCAAGGTAAGGCAAAAAAGAGCTGCACCAGGTAATTCTCTAGCTTTGCTATTATCTCCTGCAAACAAAACGATATTAGTACAAAATTGTATAGGTCAAATATATACAAATCTCACAGTACATTTAAATTCCTCCTCCTTTAAAGTCAACTCTAACATGCTATAAAGTCATTATCCCTTCTTTTTTTTATTTTCGCCATATGGAAGTGTAAAACATTAATGTAACATGAACTGCTGCAACAGGCCAATAGATTATTCTCAAGAAAACACATTGACATCTTAAAATTGTTTTATCCAACTTATAAATGAATTTCAGTTCAACAAACCAGAGACCGGTTACAAACATTACATAGGAAACACAGGTGTGTGTGTGTGTGTGCCTCTATACTTGTCTTCTTATTTTTTGAGAAGTACAGAGCTAAATAATTTAGCAGGAACAATTATTGATACCTCGTTTGAAAATCAGCTGAGGGAAAACATCTACCAACTTCTCAATTTTATTTCCATGCACTCTTTTTTCCTTTACCAATCTTTGCCTTGTGCTGGAAATGAAAACACAAAAAAGGTTATTAGCTCACCAACTTCAGTTATTGTGGTAAACATGCTAAAGATATGAGTTAAATGTTTCTTAACTGGTGCTCATATGTTATAATCTTAACTTCAAATTCTTCCATAGCCCTAAGCACTTCAGGATTGGTTTCAGCAATAAGCAACTCCATGTTTCTTCCCTTAAAATCTGGAATACTTTTTTGAATGTGAAGCACCTAACAATACATCATATTCTTCGCAACGTAAAATAAAAGATTAAAAGACAACCACTCAAGCAAAAAAAATGCAGAGTAATCAACAAAGCTACAGGAAGATGGTTAAGAGGCAGCAAAAAATCTACTTGAAGATCAAAAGGGCAGCAAAAGATAGTAAAATGTACAATCAGAGTTTACCTCATAATGAGTTAGCGCCTCAAAGGCAGACGCCCGAGCCTTTGACCACATAGATTCATGACTTTGTCTGGTGGTTCCAATTTCCCACAATATTTGCACTACATTAATTGCTTCTTCTGGGTATGCTTCGGCATCCATTGCACCCCATCTTAAGAGAAGAGAGATGCTGTATAGAGTAAACACCAAGATGAAGAAACTTAAAAACAGTTTAATTTACTTTATTAAAAATATACATAAAATTCAATGTATCCCCCAACGTATATTTATTAAAAATATACATAAAATTCTATCCCCCAACATATTGTATCTAGGTTTTTTGGAAAATGTCGCGTCCCGTGTCATGAATCGTGCCTAATCCGTATCTCGTGTCTGTTTGCGTGCTTCCTAGGTCTCACCAATATGATTAATGTGTCTATGCAGATTTCCCACCCCCTAAAAGAACTTTGTGTTCCCATCCCCTCCCAAAGTCATAACGCCCTCAATTTTACGTTAACAAGTCAATTGTACAGCAGGAAGAATTATTATGTGGGACTCTCTATTTTCTAGTACTAGAGGTGGAAGATTCGCTTGTCACTTTCTCAATTTTGTGTTTGTTCCAACTTATTATGGGGGAGTTAGTGAGTTTCTTTTAGAGTGGTACATTCCTTTTGAAGAAGCCAATAGGTGGGAAGGTTTTGCAGGAGCTCACACGTGTTTTACGGCTTCTGTGACGATGTTGGCTTGATCAATTTTCCATTGGAAGTGAGAACTTTTACTTGAGCGAGAGGAACTGGGTGAAAAAACCTCTCTATGTCTCGGATTGACAGATTTCTTATCTCAACGAAGTGGAAGGAGTTATTTCCAGGTGTTACTCAAGCTTGCTTTGTTATGGCGTCATCCAGTCATTTGTCATTGATTACTGACAATGGTGATCTGAGTAGGGGTCATTATTTGTTCGGGTTTGAAGTCTGTTCAGGCGTGAAAACACGTGGCTAAAAGAGGAGGGCACTTCAGTGATTTACAAGAAGTGGTAACAAAGTTGGGTTGCTGATCTAGTTTTGTTTTTGCTTCTAATTCAAAAAGGTTATTGAGAAGATTTGAAAAAGTGAAACAAAGTGATGTTTGGAGCTACAAAGTTTCGCATTGGAGAGCTCTAGACGATCTTTGGCAAAAATGTTAAATATCCACATCAAGGGGTCAACCACCATAAAAGTTGGAGCAATCAAACTTCCAAGGAATTCAGAAGGCTGGTTTTTAAAATATCCAACCTCAGGCAACTAAAATTGTGACAAAGAAACATTGAACCATAGCTCAACTTGTATTCCTCATACGTTAGAGGTTTAGTGAAGTAAATTCAAATCAATGTATTTAAACAGCTATTTTTTTAAAGCATATTCGATAACATGAATGAAAAACAGCAGTGCCTACAATACAAATGAACATGTCTTTTCTAAAAGAAGAATCAAATATTAATTTGTTTACTTTTGAGAGCATCAATCTTTTTAAATGCAAGGGTTAATAGAAGTCTTGAAAGCGAGTACATCTAGTAGACATGAATACATACCCGTGACAAACAACTGGATTTTCTGAGTAGTTGAGCAAATGCTTTGCTATAACACCCCAAGCACTGTAGAAATCTGTATTAAAAAAACATACAAATACATCTAGACATAAATTATAAGCACATAGGACAAAGTTCAAATATACAACAGACTGAACAGAGTAAATCCTACAGTACAATACATAATGGCCAGATAACTAAAAAGCCATTTTTTAAAACCAACTTTAGTTTTTCAATCTAAAAGAATCACTTGCCAATAAGCTGAAACTGTAAAGCTCAGGCTACACAGTGGGCAAACAAGTTTCATAGAATTTTTTTCTTTTTTTTAAGATAAAATAAGAAGATTTTATTGATGAAGGGCGAAAAAATTACAACACGTGGAGCACACAAGTTTATAGAATTTAACTTAGATCAGCTTATGATTGTAGAACACTATCCATAACAATGGCAAATAATGCAATTGTACTATTCCATAGCAACATCAAGCACGGGATGTTATCAGAAAGCAAGTTAAAACTATTCCGCATATTTCATACTTTTCTCATGTAATTCAAGCACAACAAATTATTAGAAACTAAGTTGAAAAGTGGCGATTTAAAATCATTTCAAGGAATTGATTTAAACTTTTGTCCATATTTCGTATTTTTCTCTCGTCATTCAAGCACCAACAAAGTATTAGAAAGTAATTTGAAAAGGGGAAATTTAAAACTATTTAACAGTTTAAAACTTGTCCATATGTCATAAATTTAGTCATTCATGCACAGCAACTTACTACAACATAACTTGAAACATTGTGAAAGACCAATGTATTCAAATTAAGCAGCTAGTGCAAAAA
The DNA here is from genome assembly GCA_034770075.1 of Aralia elata. Classification (NCBI taxonomy): domain Eukaryota; kingdom Viridiplantae; phylum Streptophyta; class Magnoliopsida; order Apiales; family Araliaceae; genus Aralia; species Aralia elata. Next base: position 14,302,666 of record CM068378.1, read on the forward strand.
CAAAAGGGAAGAATAATAAATCTTCACATTGAGCACAGGTAGCATTACCAACTACATCGGCTTCACAAAGATGGGCAAGGCTTAGAAGACCAAGAGTGTGAATTGAAGGATCATCATTCTCAATGCAAGCCTGTTAGTGATGTAGAAACCATAGGCATCAGAATGGCAACAGTGGACAAAGTAGAGCCAAAGAAGAAAAAAAGTAAGGAAATCCCTACCGAAACAGACAGGATAAGGTCGACACCCCTATCAGGATCTCTCTTGCAGACATCACGAATGGAAACAGCCAAGCTTATACAAATACTTCTCTCAGACGCAAACTGGACAAATCCTTTTGGGAGTAATACTCTCTAACCAACAGTGAAAGAACAACTAAGTGAATGATTATGAAAATATTACACAAAAAGAAAATCAGGAAAGCAATGCCATTGGGATTGGCAGTCTTGCAGTGAGGTTACAAGGTAGATGTTTTGTATCAGCCTCGAGTTAACAATATACATCATCGGAACGAATACCAAGGACATCATTTCTTTTCTTATTTACAAGTAACCAAATACATCGTTTGTATTCAATATAGATTCAACATTTTCCATCATAAAAGAATACCAAGGGCAATGCTTTTACTTTATTAGTAACCTGATCTATGCCGTATAATGCAATTGAATCTGCAATTTTTTTCTGTACTTGATTGAGACCAATCTGATTGTAAATTTTCAAGACAATTAATAGATTATATTCGCACATTGCATCTCAAAGTTTAAACTATACAATTGCAAAAATTGTGGTTACTGTTGTGCATAGCTATAAATGTAGGGTCTCTGGAGGAGGGCTGAGACTTTCCAGTCAAATTAGATGCTTTGATAAATATCATAAAAGGAAAGGAACTCAAAGAGCCCATGATGATCTATCCATCATCTTAAGTGTCTCTTCCAACTAAAACACAAATTGGACTGCTCGCACTGAGGAGGAATTTATCCCAGAGTCTCTTGAACTGAAGGGGGGGAACTCAACCTAAAGGCTGTATTTGTCAAAACATAAATTGTATTTTCTAGAAAAGAAATAGTGACGTGCACGATAACATTGATTCATTAGCATTTAACACCACACACCCAACGCCGGGAGTGTACACATTTTGCTTTGCTGATTCAAATATTGTATAGGTCTGTAACTATCAAATGTAATGATTCGATAAAGTATAGGTCTGTAACTATTAGATAAAAAAAATAAAAAAATAAAAAAAAAAAAAACACCATTGGTTTGCATTTATCAGAAACTAATGTATTGGTTCAAATTTAATTACATACAGATAACAAAAACTTATATTAGGGGTATATAATTGTATATTTGTATATATTTTCTTTCACTTCTAAAAGCCTAAAAGGAGTCGTACATTGACGACAGATTTATATCCTAGTTGAAAAAAGGTTAAAGAAAATAATACTATAACCCCTAATTTTGAGATAAAAACTCTTCAAAAGACGGGCCCTTAAGTTTACAGTCCAATTCTTGCGTTTGTGAGCTTTTTAAACATATATAAAAGAAAAGAAATGGAAAGAAAACTAGAGCAATTTTATTTCCTTACTTTTCTCAACAATATTAAAAGGATTCAAAGGAAAGAAAACTATTTAAATGAAACTTTCAGATTCCCCAAATTACCGTTTTTGATAACACAACAAAACAACTATTACACATCTTATACTCCTAATAAGCTTTATCCAAAATCTAATAAATTTTGCTCCTTTACTTTCTTTTCTTTGAAATTCAAAAACAGAAAATAACAAACCTATTCAAGTTTTCTCTCATACATTCACAAACAACATAATGAAACTGACAACTTCTCAATTATTTTCCTCTCTCAACATTAAAATTTTCCATTCATTTCTTCTCCTTCAAAACTCACAAACACGGGGAAGGACGGACATTTTATGTGCTATTTGTGTATTTTGTCCAATTATTAGTTATTAAAATATGTGACATTATTAGGACGTGGTGGTATGTGCAATTTGTTTATGTTGTTCCATTATTAGTTATTATCCTGTGACAGTATGAGCACAGCTACATCACACTCACATATGGAGAACATAAAAGCAATATGGAAGATTTAAACAATCTATCCGAAACTTTTGTCTATTGCATTCTTTTGAAACTTTTATAGTAATTATATATAAAAATATTCCAGTAATTATTACCAAACAGAATTGGACCATAATGAAATTTTTGACAGGCAGGCATCATAAGATCAGGCAACGAAAATCAGAACAAAAATCTGACCTGCAAACTCCCAAATACACGGTCATTGATCTCCCAGGTCTTGCAAAGTAAACGTGTAGCAGTGGCGTACAACATACTACATACAAAATAAACATCCATAAAAACTGATTTATAGCACCTCAATTTATAATGTTGTAATGCTGTCATAAGAATGATGCAACTCAACAAGTATATAAATAGACAAGCTGTGGAATGAGTTCATAAAAGTCTTTGGACGTTAAAACGCCTGTTGCGATATTATGCATTTTGGTAAGCACAAAAAAAACTGTGAGGTAATTCAACATCCCCCTTCAGTAAGTATGTTATCTGTAAATAACTGAATAAATAAGTCATAAGTTAAAAACAGTGTGCTTTTCCACCCAATAAAGAGCGCTAGGATCAAAAGGCAAGGCATCCAAACACATGAAAGGCTCCTAGTTAACAAAACTATTGTTTTCACCTATCAACCACAGATACGCTAAAATGGCCAAAATCCACTCTGGATATCCTGTGAATACACCTCAGGATGTGCATCCTAGGATATCCCTTAATTTAAAATTATATAAAATAAAGTTGATGCATGAAGGCTACAGCCAGATACATCCATGGGTACGTGTATGGATGTGGGAGGGGTCAATTTTTAATTTTTGAAACGTTTACTTGGGAATCTTTTATACTTAAAAAACTTAATAGGTTAATTAAAAGAATATAAATATTTCAAAAACTAAATAGGTTAAACTCCGGACTCTCTCCCCCCCCCTCTCTCTCCCTCTCTCAGCGAAGACACTTTTTAGACGACTTCTCGCACCACCGACTTTCCTGGCATGGATATGGAATTATGGATGTTAATTATTTATTAGATTGATGGTTGCTTGTTAAGTGAAACAAAATTAATGTTTAAAAGTATTTTTGTAAATAACATGTATAAACTTTAGGGAGGCCTAGAGCAAAATCGTTGAAATTTGAAGGGCTTAAGTATAAATTTTGAAAAAACTCCGAGTAACCTGGGCCACCCCAGGCATCTACTACCCTCCGTCCCTCATACATAAAACTAGCATAGTTCTGGACATAATTCTTTTGCTTGTTTTGCTCCTCTTTTTTTTGGACATATTTTAGTAGAAAACAATATCAGCCTCCACGTTGCATATTGGTACTCCCAAGGCGGATGGAAAATATACGAGGTACTTCATTGCTTAGTCTAGCTTTAATGAAAACTTTTAACAATTTATGGTTTTAGCATATCAGCAGGGATCAGCAGATCTTCCAAACGTAGAGCGCAAGGCATTTGAATTAGATTTCATATAAACAATGAGTCTTTCTTACAAATATTGTACATATATAGAATGTCTATTCAACAAAAAAAAAAAATTTAAGATACTCCCGTAACAAATCAAGTGGAGATGGGAGTAGTTGGATCTCTAAGTTCTTGGAATGCTTTCGGTCTTGGGTTAAGCTAGTAGTCCATTGGGCATCTACTTTGGATCAATACTAGATAAAAGATAGATTCAGCAAACCAAAAGAAAGATCGAATAGATATCTTTTGTTTCCTAATCACACAAGCACATATCCATGACAATATGCAGTGAGTTTGTTTCTATTTATAGCTCATAGAGGAGTCAACACACCCAAGAAGTAGAATAATAGATTTCTACACACATACAACAGAATAGTTGAGACGCTAAACAATATGTAAGGACTTTGTTCATATAAGCATAGTTGTCACGACGCCATGATGAGTCATGACGGTAGCCAATTGTCAGGACGCCTAGGCGACCGCGACAAGTCGTTTACAATGTGCAATTTATATATTATTTCTTTTACTTAACAAGTATATTGACAATAAAATTTGATATACATTAAAACCCAAAACATAACACTATGAAATAACATTAAAAGCATAATTATGTAAATACTTAGCAATAAAAATCCAAAAAAAAAACACTTGATATTAAAAACTAATAGAAGAAATGAAGAATTCAACAAACACCACATAGAAAATAAAGTTGCAACCAACCATCATGTATTACTAGTTAACTAATAAAATACCACATAGCAAGCCAAAATAATGTCTAGACTCTCTACACTAGTCTCTAAACATCGTTCAAGCAAACTCATCAAGAACAAGGTCATCTCCATTTCCACCACGGGAACTACTCTCATTCAAAGGCGTAGGTGGTCTTTCTCCAAAATCATCTCCACATCTTCATCATCATCTGGAATTCTCTCTTCTTCGTCCTTGAAGTTGAACCACCACCACGTCGAGTATGTAATGACATTATCACTAGTATTAGCACGAACTCTCTTTGAAGGATTGCGACCCTAAAACGTGTTGGATGCACCGGTTACTCGATCTGCATCATTCCATGTAAGATCCTCCCCAGGATGAACGACATCGACCTCATTATTGATCCATTCATTACCCCATTCAAAGTCATCAATGGCTAATGGATCAAAAAAATACCCAAGTTCATGCCTCTTTTGGAACCTTGAAACGATCTTTCGATTTTATTGCACATACACCAAGTCACTCAGTCGTTTGTGTTCCAATCTATTCCTCTTCTTCGGATGAATCTAAAATAAATAAAACAAATAATAATAATATTAATGATAAAATTTTAATTATATTAAAAATAGTTAGTATTAGTAATGACCTTGTTAGAAGCTAAGTGTATGTGTGTGTTGTGTATGTTACTTGAGTGCTGTTAGCACTGAGGAAAACATGATCCATGTTTTCCTCCTCCACTAGCTCAACTTCTGTATATAAATGTAGCTACCATCAATGAATTAAAGAGTAATATTAGATAATGGAATTATTCCTATTCCTTATACTTATTTGTTCTATTACATGAACACTCTTAAACTCTCACTTTCTTACATGGTATCAGAGCCATAAAGCAGTTTTTAAGAAGCTTTGTTCCTTCCTTTTTCCTTCCGTTGCGCTGCTGCTATAATTTTCAAACAAAAAACTAGCCAAACAGTTGGATATAGCAAAATTGAGATTGCAATTGGGTCACTTAGTGTTAGGCGACCAACACAGGAGTTTCAGTTTTGGAACCCACAACCTCACGCGCCTGCACGCGCCACCTCACGCGCCTGACGCCGACGCCACGCGCCGACGCCGACCGGCGCGTGAGCCCTGCTCCGGCGAGATTTTCCGGCGCGGCTTTCTTGCAGTGTGATCGATTTTCTCTCCTCTTATTATCTACAGTGGTTTCAGAGAGAAAAATTCAGGTTTGTTTGTGTTTGGCTTATTGTCAGCTCGTCCAGTTCATGTTTGGCTTACTGTTGGTATTCCTGTGTCTGCTGGGTTTAATTGTCAGCTTGTTCAGTTCTTTTTTTTGGCTTACTGTTGGTATTACTATATCTGCTGGGTTTATTACTTCCTGCTTCCTTCAAGACCATCACTGATAGGCTTGTTATAGCTGCTTGGATTAGTGTTTTTCCCGCTGGTACTTATTGTTAAAGCTGTAAACTATCGTTGTTGTTATTTCTTGGATAAATTCTTGCTGCTTCTATTATATTACCATGGCAGAATCTGGCCCTATTACTGAAATCAATAAGGGACAGTTGATTAGAAATCATCATCTCAATTCTGCTTTGGTTCTTAGCCCATTTAAGTTGGACGGAAATAATTATCTCGCTTGGTCCCAAGCATGTCGTATGTCCATTGAAGCTAACCGAATGCAGCACTTTATCACCGGTACAACAACCATGCCTATACAAGCAGGTGTAGCCCAAGAAGAGTGGAAATCTGATAACTCCATGGTAAAAACATGGATTTTTAACTCAATGGAACCCAGTATGAGAAGCAGTTATATGTTCTTAGACACTGCATATGCACTTTGGGAGGCTATCTCTCAAACCTTCTCTGTTAGTGGTGATATGTCTAAAGCATATGATATCCGCAAAAGAATCCGTGAGCTAGGTCAAGGTGAGAAATCTGTGGCACAATATTTTGCAGAAATCAATGCACTGTGGCAAGAGCTCGATCATTATCGGGTATTTTCAGCTAAATGTCTGGAAGATACAGCTGCTTATCAAAAATTTGTTAATGAAGATAGAGTTGTGGATTTCTTGGCCGGATTGAATATAGAATTTGATCAAGTTCGAGCACAACTACTTGGTCAGACTCCCTTCCCATCACTACGAGAGGTTCATGCTAGAGTCCAACAAGAGGAAAGTAGACGTCGGGTAATGGTCCTGAATATAAATCATGTTGACCGCTCAGCCATGATTGCCTCATATCCTAAACCTAGACCATATCATATATTAATATATGATATGGTCTAGGTTGCATGAGAGGTTAAACTGGAGTCAGAAGTAGAGTGAAGAGCCTGAGTAGAGAGCATATTAGATGAGGGAACATCTAAATAATAGAGACCATCAACTGCACTACCACTGCCAATCTTCTGCCCCGTCACCAAGTCCTGAAAAACACAATGATTAGGAAAAAAGGTTACTGAGCAGTGCATAGATTCAGAAAGACGCTGGACAGATAATAAGTTTGCAGTAAATGAAGGAATATGAAGAACAGATGATAATGTCACTGTAGGGGTACAAACGACAGAACCACTCCCAGAGATAGAAGACAGGGAGCCATCAGCTACTCGAACTTTGTCTTTGCCAGAGCGGGGCGTGTATGAGGTAAAGAGGTTTGAGGATCCAGTCATATGCTCAGAGGCACCTGTGTCTATAATCCAACTAGGGCAAGTAGAGGAAACATGAAAGGCACAAGGAAGTATACCTGTCTGGGCATAATGAGATGAAGTGGATTTGGAACAGAATTTTCGAAAGGCTGAGATTTCCTTTCTTTTCTTCCTCCGCTCGTTACTGCTAGGTACTTTCAACTGTAAACTAGCTTGAACTATTACATACCCTGAAATTGATGTCATAATCGGATTACCCAGAGCCCGGCGACCAAGGCTGAACTTTCCGGCTGTCCACCCACCACCACACGCGCCTCCACGCGCCGCCGACGCGCCTGGCCGCCAACGCCACGCGCCGGCGCGTGAGGGTCTTTCCGGCCACTTTTTGCCGGCGCGATTTCTTCAGTGGTGGTCGCCTCTCTCTCCTCTACCCATCCACAGTGGTCTTATAGAGAGAAAATCAGGTTTGCTTGGATTTGGCCTATTATTGGTTCGGTCAGTGTTAAGATAGCACCTGAAGCTTGTTTTTTTTTGGATATTGCTTCTCCTGCTGTGTTGCTGTCTTGGGTTGCTCTTGTGGGTCCCTCGATTTTGTTTCATAATTGTTGATGCCCATTTTGTTGCTCCCCATGTGTTTCTGGTGGATTATTTTGCAGCATCACGTGGGCTGGGGCAGTGTGTTTGTGTGGTCTGATGCTTGGCTGCTTTCTTGTGAGCTGCCCTTCATTCGGGTCCCTCTTTTGTTGCTATTGTTGGATTTGCTTGCTGCTCCTCCAGTGGATTCCAGCTAGTTTCATGTGCATTAGCTGGTCTTCATTTCAATTTGCAGCCTCACGTGGGCTTTATGTTTGATGCACTTTGATGGTATTGCAGCCTCTTGTGGGCCCGCTTTTGCTGCTGTTTTATGGACTGCAAGTGGTTTGTGTTTCCCATAATCTGGTTCCCTAGTCTAGGTTGCATGTGCTGCTCGTGGGTCCTCCTTGCAGCTGGTGTTTGCTGCTTTTGAGCAACTGATGTGCCCCCACGTGGGCTGGTCCAGGTTATTTGTTTTTGCAGATGGTGGGGCTGCCCTTGTTTCTAATTTTCTAGTATTATCGCTGGAATTTCTAGTGCTTTTTGCTACTGATTTGTGAGCATAGTGCTGTCATGTGGGACCTCTTTTATTCTTTTAGAGTTTCTCTTGCAATTGGTTATGTGAGTGGGCTGCTAGTGGGATTATTGCTCAGCATTTCCTTGCATATTTTTTAAGCTTTGGCTCTTGGTTTGTGAAGCATTTCAGCTGATTAGCATTATTAAGGGGATGGTCAGGGTTCATACCCCTACCTTTTGTTTCTTTTGGGATGTTTTTTCCCCATTAGACTTGGTGGGTTTGTGCCGTTGATTTCCAGCCGCTTCTCAAGTGTCCAGCAGCTCCCCATGTTGGTTTTCTTGCTGGTCTTTGGCTGTTTTTCAGCTTTCTTCTTTGATGCACCATATTTGCTATGCTTTCTTCCCATATGTTACCCATTGTTGATGTGTACTCCAACAAGGTATCCATTGTTGATGTCTTTTCCAACATGGTCCCGGGTCTGAATTGGTTAGAATCTGCAACTATGTTGTTTGCATCTTTCTGATTTTTTTTTTCCTTTCTTCTTTTTGTCCTCCTTTTTTTGTCAAATGCACTTTATTTTGCCCTTTTTATATAAAGCTGCATTTGAGGGGGAGATATATGATATGGTCTAAGTTGCATGAGAGGTTGTTCATGCTACGTCATGCTCATTTGTAGCCCTTATGGTTTTTCGCTTCGGTTTGTTCTTTGTTGGCTTGTGCAACTTGGGTCTCACATGGGTGCAACATTGGTTCTCGGCGTTGGCTGCTTCTTGGTGATTCCAGCTCACTTTCCATGGAGCTTTCCTCATGTTCTTCAGCTGCTTGCTAGTCATGATGGCTCCTTTATGTTGTAATTTTTTCTTCATATTTTTGTCAAATGCACTTTAGTTTGTCCCTTCAATGTAAAGTTGCATTTGAGGGGGAGTGTTAAAAGCTAAGTGTATGTGTGTGTTGTGTATGTTACTTGAGTGTTGTTAGCACTGAGGAAAACATGATCCATGTTTTCCTCCTCCACTAGCTCAACTTCTGTATATAAATGTAGCTACCATCAATGAATTAAAGAGTAATATTAGATAATGGAATTATTCCTATTCCTTATACTTATTTGTTCTATTACATGAACACTCTTAAACTCTCACTTTCTTACAGACCTATTACTTTCGAACCAACAATAGAAAGTACTTACAAACTCAAATGTACTCTAATTGCGCTCACACCTGAACCATCCAGCTCGGGAGCCTCCTAACTAAGGAAGCTCCATATACTATTGTTGCAAACTTTGTAAGCTCAATAGTCTGCCCTCCAAAAGCGCTCCACCAATCAACTATCAAACATTTAAAAGAAATATAAATATTTTTAAAAGGAGGAAAAAGGAGAATGTATATAATTATAATTTATATTTTATATCTTTATATATATTTCAATATACTTACGAGGATTCTTTAATTTTTGTTGCCTAATCACCATTTCTCTTGCAAAAGTATCTCGAGAAGTATCATAGTTATCGGCTAAATTGCTTATCTTGTCTAGCAAATCTAGCTCGGACACCACCTTTGCAAGAATGTCATTGAAGTCTTCTCGTAGAGAGCAAGATAACTCCAAAACGTTCCTCTTTGATATCAAAGTACTTGCCCGGATTGAGAAACAACGCAGCCCTATTAATTTTTGCTCCATTTGGTTTTCCCATCGCCGCTCAACAATGTCAATCACCTTCTTGTGTAGTCTTTGTTTGTTATCAAATAAATCTTTGATTTTTTTTCTTCGCACACTCCATCGCAGCGAAAGCTTCTGGCATAGCAAGCTTCTCATTACCATCAACAATCCTCAAGGCTACAAGAAAGTGGTTGTGATGCCCTAATGCAATCCTCAACATGATACCAAAATGTAGTTGAAATTACAGTATCACATACTTTCTTCCCCGCTTTGGTTACCGACAACTTAGATTTTGTCCAATCCTTGCTTATAAACAAATGTCTCAATGCATCTTTATGCCTGTACAAACTCTGCAAGGTGAGGGAAGTTGTAGCAAATCTAATAACTTCGGGTCTCACAAGATCCCTCCCATTTATTTTTTCCCCCATCGCATCAAGAAGATGACCATGCCTGTAAATGAATGTTGTTATTCTTCTTACATTTGTGATTGTTGGCTGGAATATCTCCAGCTTGCCTATGTCCTCTAGCATAAGGTGTAGGTAGTGAGCGGCGCAAGGTGTCCAAAACAATGTAGGTCTCCTCTCCATTAGTATATGCCCTACTGCCTTGTAATTAGAGGCATTGTCCATGACCACCTGAACAAAATACTCGGGGCCAATTTCCTCAATCTTACTATCAAGGAGATTTGCCAACATTGTGGCATCTTACGACTGACTGGAGGCATCAACAGAACCCATGAATTAAGTCCCCTCTAGACTATTAACAAGGAAATTCAACAAGTGTCTTCCCTTCTATTTGTCCAACCATCCAACATGAGTGTGCCATATTGCTACCAAGAAACTTCATGTTTCGCCTTTAACTCATCAATTTGCTTCTTTGCCTTCTCAAGTAAAGAAACCCTCAACTCATGATACGTTGGAGGCTTTAAATTCGGCCCATATTGCCCTATGGACTCGATCATTACCTCGAAGCTCCTTGCATTTGTAGCATTGAATGGTATGACACACTCGTAGAAAAAGTTGGCAATGTGCATATGGACTTTCTCCTTTTCCTCCGGTGTCCTCAAACGATTTTCAATAGTCGTTTGGCTCAAACGCTTGTTATGCCTCTTCTCTACAACTTCTTCGGGAGTCTTCTTTAGAATTGCTTCAACTATCTTTGTCAGAGCTTTTGGTTGTGACTTTTGGAATTGAAAAGCAACTTTCTTTCTTTTGGAAGCAGTCCCAGAACTTGGGATAGTGTTAGAGGAAGCATTGGAAGCCATGCTTGGAGGAGCAGATGATTGTTCTTCTTGTACTTCTACTACATCATCATCTAGCTCAACGAGCTTTTTCCTCTATTTACTATTCAAAGACGCTTGCATCTCCTCATAATTTTTGTTGATGTTTTAGGACACTTAACTACATCTCCAAAATTTCCAACTAGATGTTGCGTGAGCCTCTTGATGCCCAAATGACATTTCTCCATGCAAAGTATACATTGCACGACATCCTTATTACTTATATCCGGCCAATATCCATATTTCCAACCCGGATCGTTCGATTTAACTTTTCTTGTAGGGTCCATAGTTATATCATAACTATCGGGCCCCGAACTTTCCGCCATTTTGTTTTCTAGTTTTTACACAATACAATCAAACAAAAAATATATGAGACAATTGACATATTTTTATTTTTACTTGTGAGTATTAGTATATTACTAGTTTAGTAAGTAGTAACCATTCACACTCAACACTTAAATTAATAGATAGTTTTTACATTTTGTAAATTGTACCCAAAAAAAAAGTAAATAATAAATATAACTTATTAAAGTCGAATCACCTCTCACATAATTTTGTACTGTCTAAACTTTAGAGTATAATCACAATTCACATAACATATTTAAAGTACCATCACAATTCAGTATTCACAAAACATATTTAAAGTATAATCACAATTCACAAAGCTTTAAAATATAATCACAGTTCACAAAACATATTTTAAGTATAATCAGTAATCACAATTCACAAATTTTTTCAAGTATAATCACAATTTACATAATTTAGTGTACTAGCCTAACTTATTTAATCAAGCTTCATGTATTGGCAAGCTAGCAAGGATATAATATATTCTCAAGTCTAAAGTCTTACTTTTAACATGCATAGTTAGAACATAAACATTAGGATAATGTGTTTAAAGCTTAGGAAGCTTCCTGACTTACAATAAACATTAGGATAATGTGTTTTAAGCTTAGGAAGCTTCCTGACTCACAAGTCACATAGTTGGAACACTAGGATAAAAAAGAGAAACAGAGAAACAAGAGAAAAAAGACACAAAAGAATGAAACAGAGAAATAAGGAAAGAAAAAAAACATGTCAGAAGTTCAGTTGCGATGGAGTCGCGTTGAGCTGCGATGGGGCCTGCGATGAAGTCGCGGTCAAAGAAGGAGCAGTGATGGAGTCGATGGAGCACAAAGCAATCGCGATGGAGTTGATGGAGTCCAAAAAAGTCGTGAAGAAGCAGATAATTGATGGGTACGTCGCGATGGAGTCGATTGATTTTTAGGGCTTTATTCTCTGCCTCTTGTTTTAATTGATGGGGTATGCCCATGGGTCATTATGGCTAATGGGTCAAAAGATGGGTTAAGTTTTTAAGTTAATTTGGGCCAGAGTTGCTAAGGCGTGCGCCTTGGTAGCTTTGGCCCAAGTCGACAAGCGCCATGCCATCCTCTTTATCGTCGGGACGCCATGGTAACGCCATGACAACTATGCATATAAGGGATTTAAATAAGTGAAAAAGCCTCAATACCGATGACATAACAAATACAGCCAATGAGATCACCAACATACAGTCATATGTCATTAACTATAATAACCAGTTTGATGTTGGTTACATCCATCGAGAGTTCTAACAACATATAGTCATAGGTCATTAACCAGTTTGGTGTTGGTTACGTCCATCAGAGTTCTACTAGTTGTGGATTGGGTGCAGACCTATTAAAAGGCATGAGGATGCAGTAAAGAGATCATATAAAATTCTTACAAATACAAAGATAATTGTATAGAGAACATACGGTTTCGTATCATTTTGAAGCATTGGCAAAATAGTCTGAACAATGAGTGGAATCATCGCATGATGTGAAGCAAGCGATGGGAGTATTCCCAGAAGCTTTAGCTGCAGCAGTAAATGATAGAAATCTCACTAAGATAGCAGTAAAATTGACAACCAAAAGGAAAACTGGTTGCTAATCACTTGGCATATGAGCTAGAAAGAAACTATGACTCACCAGCATGTCATGGAAGTTTGTAGCTTTATCTTTACCAGAGAACATGTTACTGTAAAATAAAATGACTAATAACAGCGGAACACCAAGTTTAGGGTCCAAGTGGCCAGTAACAGCCAAGAGATCTGCAGCAGAGCTCCCCAACATATGGTGCATGACAAGAACACTCGCAATTGCACTAAGAAACGAAGCCATCTCTGAAAGGAACAAAAAAAGGATACAGTGCTACAGCGCAAAATGAAATCACCAAAGCGAACCAATCCAATTTAATGTAAATTTGAAATGGAGATGGTTTGGAAAGAACTTAATATGTATCTACCGTTAAGAAAGATTTCCTGAGACTGAGAGATAGGTAGGTACGACTGCCGTCTTTCAACAGCCCGTACCGAATACTCGTTTATTAGAAAAGTCCATGTCTTTTGCAAGTTGTGAATTTCTTTCAAATTGGTTTCTCCATTAGAATTTGACTTTAGATAGAATGAACCATATACCAAAGATTGATCCTGAAAATTACAATACAATGGAACATGTTAATCATAAGGTAATACGATTTCTAACTTTCAAGTATAAGATAATGACACTAAACCTGAAACCACAGATGTTGCAGAAGCCTGAAAAATATGTGCCCGGGTCTGCTAATAGATAGTATTTTCCTTTGCGTGATTCGACCTTCTTTTCGTGTGGTCAACAAATTTATTGAGAGCTTTCCGAACATTGAAAGCAAATCACTTGCTGCTTGTTTAACAGATACAGAAGGAGAGGACATAAGACTGATGACAGGATAAATGAATAAAAGTTCTTCATCCAATTCCTCTGCAGCTTGTCTAACAACATAATCTGTAAAAGCAAGCACATAATCACTGATAGTTTGTCCTGGAGGAAGGAAGTAATAGGTATTGAAGGAAATTATTCAGTAATCAATTCTATTTGATAGTAACACCAATGCCATAACAAATTTAAGCCAATAAGAACTCTAAGGTCATTGCCATTAGACGTTGAAAATTATACATACTTTGTTTGGCTAAGTTTTTTCATAAGCACCGTGATATACAATTCTTTTGTATCATGCACAAGGATGCTGCGGAAGAAGATCTGCCTGTTTGCAGCGTTTAAGCTTAATTTCCATTGCAGGAACAGGAAAACAAAATGTATATACATGCACAAAAAAGTCATTGTTAAGAAATTTTTAAGCAAATTGAAACGTCCAGAAAAGAAGAAAAATAGACTGGACCAAGTTTCTTCCATAGTGCAATAAATACTACCTCTCTCCAAAAATAAGAGTATACATACGAAAGTTAATCTTTTATTTTTTAGGGGGGTGGGGATGTGGATAAAATGTTTTTAACAAAAACTATTGAATTCTAAATAACAATGGTAAATCAAAAACTCTTTCAATATAATGAGAGTTGGAACATTATCGAAAGTGGACTTTTATACTTTGGGACATTGAAAAAAGTAAAATAATTTTGGGATAAAGAGAGTATAACAATGAAAGGCCACTATCAACTTTTAGAAGTAAACCTAACAAATCTGTACAGGAGAGATGCACATTAATCAATTCAAGGACAACTTTTTAAGTAAGAAACTGACACTTCTACAGTTCATAAGTATATTTAGACTGGATGACACGAAATTAAACTCGTGAAGAGATTTCGATATACCATTTTCAGTTTTCCACTTCAAGAGCAGGAAAACAATTTTCAGAATAGATAGTTGTTCGTGCTCAAGCTCTGACTGAACAAGAGTAACAAACAATGACAATACCACTGACGACAGTTCAGGTATATAACTCAAGCCAAGCTCTTTCTGGACCAATACTAAGGATCTTGATATTTCAATAACAGCCTCACTCCCACCAGAACACTTATTAAGATAAGTCTGCAGTGAAAACAAAGTTTCAAGCAGTTCCACACAACACAACTGAACCTCGTGAACCAGCTGCAAACATTGATAACAATTTACCAAAGTAAATAAGTCCAACAAGTAAATGAAACGTCGATAAAATAAAATCTCAAATTAGGATAGAAAAGCAACATAAATGAACGAATGAATACATGAGATTGATAGGCATACCAGTCCTTTTCCCACCAAATGCCGCAAAACCACAATAAACATATCCACCATGTATTTCATAAAATCAGAAATATTAGAAATTTCCTACAAAATTAACAAAAGACATCAATAAGGCATGAAGTTGCATAAAGTATATATATCTCAAACATAAACAGTTTTAATCAATTAAAAATGTTTTGACATTATACTGTAATTTATTTATTATTTTTCTTGCTTTGTAATACCGTAAAACACTTGTAAAAACAAATATAAACAACACGTAAAATACTTTGCCCAGGAAGTGTACTTACTTCAGAATTCTTGCAAGGAAAATATCTTAGACATCTCAGTAATAGCTTGATAACAGGCATTGCCTCCACAGGATATAAACAACAAACAGATGCCATCGATGAAAATAAAGTCCTAAAGAACGAAGTGGAATAGGACATTCTTATAATCATAAAATTCAAAAAGGGTCTTAAGAATTCACAAACTTCCACCATTCCCAGTTTCTTATTCTGCACCATAAATAAAACCACTTGTTGCACAAGTTCTGACTGAACTTCTGTTCTGCAAGAAAGTATCTGCCACCCACCCAAAATTCAAATTTTCAATAACAATACTATTGATAATTGACTTAAAAAGAGATGTATAGTTTGTCACCTTAACAAACGGATGAACTTCTGAAGAATGAAATCGGAATGAAGAGGGGCTGTTTTGGAACCCTAATCTAACAAGAAACCCTAGCCCTTTAACGAACACGTTAACAAAGCGCGTATCGGAGCCTTCGAGGGCGGACTGGAGCTCCAGTAAACCGCGGGAGACATCCAATTTAGAGTCTTTCACGAGGCGGCAAAGCTCCCGAACGGACTGGTCGACGATGGCGGGAGAGGTGGAGCGGAGACATTGGGTTATGGCGTCTCTTCCGGGGTCGGAGTCGGGGCCGAGGTGGGCTGGGGCTGATCGGAGCTTCTCGAAAATCGATATTACGGCGTAACTCTGAAGCGATGGTTGAGGGACTCGAGTTCGCTCGAGTAACGGAGTATAAGAATCCATGCTGAAAGGAGAGAGTTGAACTCTGTGTTGTGTTATATACGAAGAGTGAGAGAGGAAGAGAAATCCGACAGTCGGAGAAGAAAGAGAGACCCGACTGGGACTAAAAGACCCGCTTAGAAGTGCGGAGACTTGGTAATGGGCTAGCCCCGTCGGAGGCCCATGCACGAAAAATCACTTTTGTCAAATCTTTTCACTTTTGATAAACAAATTTTGACCAAAAAAATTACATTAAATTTCTCTCCGGTTATTTCTTTCCTTCCATAATAAAAAATGAAAGTTACAAGACAAAAATTATATTTTCACAAACTCTCACTCACATAAAAATAGAGTCAAATTATTATTCGTGTGAATAGAACCTTACGGAAATATCAATTTTTTAAAATTTTACATGAAGGAATTTATAACTCTCATCCTAATAGATCAAATGTGATAATCTAGTGCTAAAATGATTCTCTCTTTACAGTATAATGTCACAAGTTTAAGTCTATCAATTAGCAACAAATTTAAGTTTGCCCGTCAGCAGAAAATCAGATTCTTAAGTCTAAGTACTTATAATTAAAATATATCCCTAAATTTACTATATTTAGGGCAGTGTATGTTCTAAAATAAAAAAATAATAACAAGAAATCTTCCTAGTTTATATTCTTCTTTTTTTTATATACATTTCTCTCATTTTTCCAAACTCAAAACCAAGACTTAATATAATAAAATAATTTTATTGTTGAATACTCTCTCCGTTCTTGATCCTTAAAATGATAGCTTAAATAAATTATATAAAATAAAAAGCAACTAAATCATTTAAAAAGGTATATTAATATGAAAAATAATCATTACTTATAAATATAATATTGTGGGACTCTTTTTTTTTATTTTTTTTTCTTAATGTGCCCAAATTTTGCTCATCCTTTTTTAGGACTCAAGAGTATTTTTTACGTAACGGACCTCACTAAATCTCACTAAATGACTGCATTGACAATTAACTAATAGAAATAATTATACATTCATGCACTAATATACACTGCACTGACAATTAACATAGAAGTACTGAAGTAGTACTCTCACCACAATAATGCATTTCCATAGAAAGCATCAACTACATAAAACATTAAAGACAGGAGCAAGAGAGAGAAAAAAAAAAAACAGGGACGCGTCACATTATAACAATTGAACACAAATAACAAGAGACACCAAATTAAAGACACAATTACAAAAGCCAAAGGACTTAGAAATTTTAAACAACTAATTTGCAATCCACATAATTATTCCAAGCCATATATATTTCTCCTCCACATATATATGGCCTTCACCCGCCTACGGCTTTCAGGTTCTCCCACCTTCTTTTCCAGTTTCCTGGGCCTTGTTCTGAATGGTTTGGCCCACATCCTTCGTTTTCTGGCCCGCATAAACCAACAAATCCTGGGCCTTCTGCTTTGCATGTTCCAGCTGCTCCGGCATAGTGTCAGCGGCCTTCCTGAAATAATTCAACACCCATGACAGCGACGACAGTCCGCTGAGCCCCAAAGCGCCTGAGCTGAGGAATCCGGTGACGGCGAGGCCGATGGTAATGAAAGCGGGGACGAGAACCGGGCTGAAGATGATGAAAAGCGGGGTGGTGACGGCGAGTCCGATCAACGACAAGGCGAGTGTGATTCCGGCGAGGCAAAGTAGGGTTCCTCCGACCGGGAGGAGCATGATGACGGCGAGGACTTGGGATGCCGACGGACCGTTTTGGGGAAGGAGGCTTTTGACACCGGCGTCGTGGCGCACGTGTTGGGGGTGAACCTGAAGCTGGTGGGGACGATCGGCCATTGATGAATTCGGGTAGTGTTTTTAGAGAAATTGGAATTTTACAGAGAGAGAGAAAGGGGTGGAGGAGAGAGATGATGCGGTGGAATTATAAAGAGGAGGAGAGTGCATGGTGTGGCGACGCGTGGTGAGGTGACATGGCAGTGCAAGGCTTTGCATGAGTAACAGGTCAGCCGCACCACATTTCTATTTGTTTCTTTGTTTTTGTTGGTGTTATCTTTCCCTTCCCAAAATTGAAGAATGGCATTTATGCTGTTTTTGGGCTTCGGTCTCAATTTATTATAGTCTAAAAGGCCATGCTTGCCCAGCGTTTCTACTATAACCACAAGGGTAACATGAACACAAACTTGTACCAAAAGATATAGTAAATAGGCAAAGCACAAACATAAACTACTTGCCGAAAATATTATGTGATTTTTTTTTCAATCTTTTTTATTGAAAAATAGCCACGGGCCCATTAGTCAAACAGTTTTTGAATGGCCCAGGCATCAAGCCACCTCATTCGAGCTTCAAACAAGGTCTTGCTTCAATGGTAGCGTCTTATTGGGCCAATATTAAGTCAATTTGGTAGCGTATTTATGTGTTAGTCTCAGAACCTTTGTGTAAACTTGAACTTGCAATCAAACTCTTTGTATATAATTATTTCAATTTTAGTTTTAAAATCAAGAAACTTCTCATGATATACGTAGTTGTATTAGGTAAGCAATCCTAAGACTAAAAACATATTTAATTTTACAAGTTATTTTTTTTTCCTGGGGTTGAACCATTTGATTCCGAGTTCACTTATCCGTTTATTATTATTCTTTTTTTTAATATCATGGGCAGGCTCGTGTGTCTAATTTTGCTAATCTATTTGACACAATTATAAAGCAAAATATTATAAATAAAAATTTAATACACTGATCTTAACACATCATTAAAAAAAAGGTGCAATTTTGTTAAATATGGATGCTTTATTAATAATGTATTACAACGCACATCGATGGTATATGAAAAATTAAGACATTAAAAACTATTTTTTTTTTAAAAAAGGACTTTTTGTGAATATAATTATAGTATTTTTTTATAAAAAAATTATTTGAGAAACCGTACGGTAATACTTTTGGTTGTTTCTGTTAAAAAAAAAAATCAAACAAATAAATCCTAAAACACAAAAAATGGTGTCAACCGATTCTGAAGTAAGATTGTGACAATACGGAAGTAGATTATAACGAAATTGCAAAAATGCTTCCACTACACTGTTAAAACCTTCCAATGAAGGTTCAACCTTTAAGTGTTAGATTTGAATGTAAGTATAATTTCTTGTATTTGTTTCATGGAAAACATAGTTTTTGATCTGATTAGTTGTGTTTATATGATTAGTTTCCTGTTATTTGATCCATATTTAGGGTTCAATTTATTCGTAATTCAATTACTACTTGGGACTACACTTTCCTTCTTTCTCTAGTTACTTATAGTTATCAGTGTATTATATGGTTATTGAAAATTTGTTTTAGGTAGTGTGAGGAAGCAAATTACTCATGAATTGGGAATATTTGAGCCTTTCAAACTTCACAATTGGAAGGACTATAAAATTAAAGTATTAATGGGTATTTCTTTATAGGATTTCAGCTTAAAAGTGAGCTGTTGGCAACACCATCTTTAGAATTGGACTTATATCAATAGTATTAATCCATTTTAAGGATATGTTTGTTGCAAGGAAAATATTTTCAGCAAAACTTTTTTCAGATGTTTGTACCAGTTGATGCACATCTTACCTTAGTTTCTAGGTAATGAATTACACTTGTCTCAACTCGGTGAATCATTTTCCAGAAAACAGCGCAACCTGGCTTTCATAGAAGAGGTTTTGAAGCATAGTGTCGTAATTGAACACTATCACAGATTCTCTTTCTCTGTTTTGATTAATTGCCTCACTAGAGTTTCTTTGGGTAATAAAATAGCATAAATCTGCATACGGAATGAAAAAGGTAATGTTATCAATATTCAAAACACGTCTCTCTCCGTCTCTGGTGAAGATTTTGGTGAACTTTGTTTAAACAAATAATGACAAGCTCAATTATTCTCCAATAGGACAATTTTGATGGGGTTGATGTCTTCCTTTTGCTTCTTGTTAGGAAAAGTGAATTTCGAAGAACTTATCATTATTTTAAATATCATGGCTGGGTTAGAGGAGTTGAAAAAGAAGCTTGTACCATTGTTTGATGCTGAAAAGGGTTTCTGATCTGGGTCAACTTTGGACCCTTCTGATTCTTAAATGGTAACTTTCTTCCTTAGAGAAAGAGTTGACTGTACAAAAGAACTGTTTTATCAAAATATATTGGTTTTTGTGTAGCTATCAGATGGCGGGACTGTTAACTTATTAAGTCAATCTTATGGTGTATACAAACATTAATGAGCTTGGACTACAAAAATGCACTTCATGGTCAGTGGACGACACTGACCTTGGTGAAAAGACATATAGGTGTGCTTCCCATGAGATGAGGGTTTTTGGAGCCATAGGTAGTGGTGCAAGCAGTGTTGTTCAGAGAGCTATTCATATACCGACATATAGAATTATTGCCTTGAAGAAGATTAATATATTTGAGAAGGTATGCATATCTAATTGTCTTCCTTTTACAAATTTACTATGCAGTTTGAGTAGTGATTTGATCTGCTTAATTCTTGAAATTGATAAGTAGATTAATTGGCAAATACTATTATCTATTATAGTTACCTTATGGAACTTCTTTGTTTGTTTTTTGTTTTAGATAAGTTAAGTATATTCACAGAGGCACCATGGGGGTGCCTTTCACATGTACAAGTACCCCAAAAAACAAAAGAAAAGAAACAAAGGTAGAACCTACGCCACCAATACATATAACATTTACATCATGTCAAAGCTAAACTCTGATAATAAATCAACAAAGCTACAGGCGACACCAGATACATCTTAGTCTATCAAAAGAAAAGTAGGTTGATGAATAAGTATTTGATATGGTCAATAAACCACTTCTTAGCCTCAAAATATTAACAATTCCTTATCCTCCAAAGCACCCACCAACGGCAATCACGATTCATATACCATTTAGCATGTATCCTCTTGGGAACTCTAAAGCCTTTTCATGCTCCCTACAAATCCTTCACCAAAATAGGCATGACCTTCTTCATCCCAATCAAAGATAACATCATTGACCACAAAAAGCTGAAACCTCGCAATGAAGGAGCAAGTGATCAACTGACTCCCAGTGCTTTCTGTATATATAATACCCATTCAGAACAAACATCCTACTCTCAAAACGAGTCTTGAGTCTAGATGCCTACTGATGCTGTTGTCCGTAAAAAAAAGCCACCTACTTGACGCCCAATTTCCAAATGCTCCACTATGGGTACGTCCCATTTCCTTGACAGAAAGGCTGCTATACATAACATAAAACTTTCTGCTGTTATGTCTGTCCCACCTCAAAGAATCTTCCCCTCCATTAAGATGTCCAAAACTAACAAAAACTGATCCACCTCATCTAATTCTCACTCCTTAAGGGAGGGGGGAGGGGTGTTGCCAAGACCACTGGCCATTCACTATCAAAGTATAATCTGCAACCATTGCATCCCTGTCCGCCCTCAAGGAACTTATTTTTTAAAATTATTTCTAAGGAAAGTTATTTATTGTTATTTTCCTCCAAATTTGATAAAATGTCAAATATTAACATATCTGTTACTTCTGGGGAACCTAACTTTTATAGCGTTTAGAAAGTAAGTCAGTAAACTTTGGATTTTGGTATATGGAAAAGTGATCTAATTGCATATATGGTATTTTTGTGGTTTCTTCTGCTTCTTTCAGCTAATGCATAGTTGCACACCCTAATTTTACCCTAGGCATTGTTTACAATACGAAAACAATTCGATACGTATCGCAATGTGAATCGAAAATGACACCGTATCTTACGATTTAGTTACAATTCAATACGATTCTTACGATACAATACACGATACTTGTTAAAGTTAGCAACCGACTTGAAAAAGGTTTTATGTAGATCCAAAAGAGTAAACACAAAACTTGTAGGCTTTCTACCATTTCAATTGAAGAGATTTTTTAGCACAAATATATTCTATATTACTTGATGAGCCTTTAATCACTTTTTAGAGTTTTATATATTCTTCAAAACGTCGCTCTATTTTACTCATGTCACTTTCCATAAACTGATACATAAATCCTCACTTGTTAATTTGAATTATTCTCTTTTGTTTTATAGATTAAAGGTGAATCTGAATTTTTGTTTTCTATTGTTACTCTATAAAGATTACTAAAATAATATCTAATAAATCAATTTAGAGTATTTTGGCTACTATTTAACTTTAAAATTTATTTTTAGTCTATGATAATATGTACTTGACTACTTTTATATATAGTCAAGCTAATATGCTTGATTGTCCAATAAATTGTGTGCTTTATATGTTTAAAATATATTATCACATTTTTTATTTTGTTTCCTTATTGTACGATACGATTCACGATACAGTATATGAAACACAATATGGGGGTCTTTGATACACGATACGATTCACGATTTGACAACTATGACCCCAGGCGTGAAAGAGAAACTGTCAAACTTAGTGATTATGGCAAGAACTCTCTTATGGATGGCAAAGTCTGAGTGTTCATTTTCCCATATATGAACAACTACTTACATTTACGTGATAAAATCCACATAACATAATTTATGCTGGTAGTAGACAGATGCTATTTACTTTTAGTAACTTGTACAAATATTTCCGTGTCAGGAGAAAAGACAACAACTTCTCACTGAGATAAGAACATTATGTGAGACACCATGTTATCAGGGTCTTGTTGAATTCTATGGAGCATTTTACACTCCTGACTCTGGGCAAATAAGCATAGCTTTACAGTACATGGATGGAGGGTCCCTCGCAGATATCATTCGAGTGTGTAAACATATACTGGAAGCAGTCCTTTCTTTGATGGTGCAATAGCTCTTGCATGTAAGGATACTTCCTTTAGTTTCACTCAAGTTCTTCTCTTTACGAATATGCTGTATTTTCTTCGTCTATTATGTTTACATTTTCTTTTTTATTCCTTGAGGGGCTGAGTTACTTGCATGGAGTTAGACACCCAGTTCACAAAGACATAAAGCCAGAAAATTTGCTTGTAAATCTTAAGGGAGAGCCAAAGATAACAGATTTTGGTATAAGTGCTGGCTTAGAGAAGTCAATGGCTATGGTTAGTAACAGATGCTACATCAGACAGTGTTATGTGTAGCTGTTTCCCACAACTTTTATACTTTTTTTATATTCAAATTGCATTTCAATTAATATCTTCATAAATTTTGGAACTTACCTATTTCTGATTTGTGTTTTTCAGTGTGCTAGTTTTGTTGGAACGGTGACATACATGTCACCTGAGAGAATTCGAAATGAGAATTACTCTTATCCGACTGATATTTGGAGCTTTGGGCTTGCACTTTTTGAGTGTGGTACTGGAGAATTTCCTTACACAGCTAATGAATGACCTGTTAATCTTATGTTGCAGGTCCGCTTGGATTTTCTACTTAAATTGTTTATTTCCTTGTTTTATGCTGCCTTCCATATTTGCTCTGTAATTATGCATGGTATAACCCAACTCAAAGCGATGTCGTCTTGTTCCAACTACTAGTGTTTTAGCTACATGAACCATCTGTCTCTGTTCTTCATCATTTATGTTAATAGCCTAATATCTCTTCTGTTGGAGCACTAGCTATCATGTCTATTATGATATCTCCATCCATCATGTCCAAAAATAAGTATGTTTGTTTGTAAAATGTAAATATCTACTGTAGACCATAATTGAAGTACTACTGTATAGTAGTAATCGAGTTTCAACAAAAACAAAACAAAAACAAAAAAAACAGTATTACTGCAGATCGACATCATATTGGTCACTTCTCAGCAAGGGAGAAAAAGTGAAAAGGTCTATATTTTTTTATAGGTGAAAAAGTAATTGGTCTACATATTTTGTAGGTGAAAAGGTTAAAAGGCCTATATTTTTCACTGACTGGAAATTTTTATGATAAACTAAAGTTGTCTCTAATGTGTATTGTGAATATTTATCATAAAATTTGGTAGTCCCATGCATTGAATGTTTTTTAATTTTGGCTTGACTTGTTTCTACATCCTGCTATCTATTTATAGTGTAATCAATTCATGGTTCATCATTGCAGATTCTGGATGATCCATCGCTATCGCCCCCAAAGAACATCTTTTTGCC
The DNA here is from genome assembly GCA_034770075.1 of Aralia elata. Lineage (NCBI taxonomy): Eukaryota > Viridiplantae > Streptophyta > Magnoliopsida > Apiales > Araliaceae > Aralia > Aralia elata. The sequence goes on from CM068378.1 coordinate 14,326,717, forward strand.
AGAGTTTTGTTCATTTATTGATATTTGCCTGCAGAAAGATGCAGAAGCAAGGACAACAGCAGAGAAGGTGAGCAAAAAGGAAGATACGTGGTGCAAGGTTTATTCAAGGTGAAATTTTTTTAGGCGTTGGGACCAATGTTACCTAGATCGTGATTTGATGCGGTATGTGGAACGAAAAAAGCTTTTTGTGGTACGGAGTACGGTAGGGGTAGGTTTCTTCAAATCGCTTTGCTGATACAAAATAAATTTAGCCAGAACGTGATACACTCTGATAACTCTCTAAAAATATATAGTTCAAACTGGTTAAGTTGTTTTTAAGTGTAGTGTCATTTTCAACAACATTACGTAATGACATCGCTTACATGACACACACATGGTGCTCAGTTAACTACATTACGTGACATTCCTAAAATCTTCTTCAAAATACGATGGTCACATGTGCTAACTTAAGCTGAAGTACTTAATACGATGTATGAAAATAAATCTTGGTAAATGTTTTTTTTATATAAATAATGTTGGGATGGTGACAGTGTTTGGGGAAGGGGGGAGAGACTTTGTTTCCAGCCTTCTTGGTGGCAGTGTTGGGATGGTGAGACTTGAGAGTGGAACATATGGATTTTCATTTTATATATGTTTCTCTTTTTTGTGTCAAATCATACTTTTATCTGATTTTTGCTCTACTTTATCAATTAAGGCATAATCGTTTGAATTTGACGTTCTCTTTGTCTTCCTTCTTTTTTTTATGACACAGCTCCTTTCACATAACAGCCAAGATCCGTCTGCACAGAAACGAAATCACACTAAAAAAGTTGACGGTCTGGGCCACCAGACCACCGGGGGATAACTCTGGTGTGAAAATAAATATATGCTGGAGAATAAGGTTAACAATGAAGGCTTAATGTACCTGTGAATTAAGGTATAGCCTTGTATTTATAGCTGAGCACACTACCTTAACGCCCTGTCCCCGAATTGGAATAGGAGTCCTTATCATGATAGTTACCGTATCAAAATAGAAGTCAATCTCCTTAAGAAAAGGAAGTCGAAATTAATCTGGACTGTTTCCTTAGGAGTTATAAGTGAAATAAAATCAGGATTAAAGATTTCACAACAGTCAAGTCTCCTGACGAGAATATACCTCCACGTGGGAAGGAATTCTCCACGTGGGATAAGTCCCACCAAATCATCCGGACCCACGAAATCTGACCTCATCAACACCCATTTATTAGAAAGCATGATGGTGTCAGCGCAGATTTAGCAGTATTTGTTTGTAGCATTTTTGATCCAACACAGAGGTTGAAGGATTTGGCAGATGTAAGTTATTGTTTTAAGATTGCATACCTGTTTTATTGGGTTGCTTATAACAATTACGTTTTTTTAAAACTTGATCATTCTGTATTTGGCTAGACACTATTTACGCGATTATTTGCTTTTTCAGATGTTGACAATACATTATTATTTACTTTTCGATGGACCTGATGATCTTTGGCAACATTCAAAGACCCTTAATATAATGAAAGTTCAATTTTCAGGTACTAAATTAATTACCAAATTGTGTTTTCCTATTGTTTTGTGAAGTAAAATCTGGTTATTGGAGTTTGTAAGGAGAAAGAGAGATTGTAGCTGATTCTATAAGTGGGGGTAATACCTTGTGACTTGAGAAGATAAAAATGTTGATTAGATGAATTAAAGTACTCTCATATAGGATATATTCCAGTGCATTTGATCAAAGTTAAGAAATTAGTTTGTTTTGCATGCATTTCATATGAAGGTGGGAAGGCCAGATCAAATTCAAAGAATTTAGATGAGTTTATATGTAAACTTGGACAACATAGGGAGTTTATATGTAAACTAAAGAGCTTAGTTAAGATGGTTCATTTGGGTTGTTCACTACTATTATCTTTTGCCGTTACTAATACAATATCAGTTTTTCTGGGAAAGAATCTATCGGCCCAAATGATATGTTCAAGGCCTTGTCCAACATTCAGAATACATTAGTTGGGGAATGGACTCATGAAAAACTTGTTCACATTGTCGAGAAGCTTCAGTGTCGTGCTCATTGTAACACCCGTCCCACATCGAAAGATAAGGGAAAAGTTTGTTTGTATATAAGGAATTGAGTTACTATCAATAGTACCTTTAGTCATGACCTTTTGGGTGAGCCTGTGGTGGGCTAAGATGACCCAAGAAGATACTATTGGGCCAGTAATTTAAAGTCTTGTTTAAATGAATTTGATTCGATTTGGACTTAGGATTTGACCCAAGATTTGTTCCGGACTCAGGATTTGACCCGGGTTGTTACATATGGTATCAGAGCCAGACTCTCGAAAGCTCGGGTCGGGTCATCCGATCGAGTTGCCGGAGGTGGGGGACACGAAGGCTGGTGGTATTATCCCACAATGGAGAGAGGGAGATCCGGAAGTGGGGACACGAAGTCAACCGGTATTATCCCACAATGGCCGAAGCCAACCGGTATTATCCCACAATGGCTAGAGAGGCAAAGATCTGTGGACCGTGTGTGTGATCGGTTATGACGGGGACATTAGAAATTTAAGTGGGGGAGATTGTAACACCCTGTCCCACATCGAAAGATAAGGGAAAAGTTTGTCTGTATATAAGGAATTGAGTTACTATCAATAGTACCTTCAGTCATGACCTTTTAGGTGAGTCTGTGGTGGGCTAAGATGACCCAAGAAGATACTATTGGGCCAGTAATTTAAAGCCTTGTTTGGATGAATTTGATTCGATTCGGATTTGGGGTTTGACCCAAGATTTGTTCTGGACTCGGGATTTGACCCGAGTTGTTACACTCATGGTGAAGATGGAGTTGCAATTCGCGTGTCAGGATCTTTCATTGTCGGGAACCAAATCCTGATATGTGGAGATGGTATACAAGTAGAAGGCGTGCCACATTTTAAAGATCTCTCTATCGATATACCTAGCAAGCGAATGGGAACGTTTCAGGAACAGTTTATCATGGAAGTAGGGAATGTAATTGGCCGCTTCTTCAAAGCCAAACGAGAGATTTATATTATTCAGTAGAATTTCTGAAAGGATCTTCTCCTCCAAGGTCAGTTGATTTCAGTCCTTGTTGTCAACACCCTTTATAAATGCATATTCACCAGACGTCAGGAACCGAAACAAACAGTTCTTGTGTAGCTACATTAACATATATAATATGTTGTTTAAAGGGCAAAGGTGCAAAAATGCCCCTGTGGTTTACCCCGAAGTCCCACTTCCACCCTAAACTTTATTTTTTTCCAAAAGTACGCTTAACGTTTCAAATTTGTTGTCAAATGTGCCCCTGGCCCTAACGGGCATGCCACTTAGTCTAACTCCGCTTACACGTGGACATTTTTTTGCTGAGTAGGCTTGAAGACACAACAAAAGCTTTTCCAGACTTCAAAAGGGGCAAAAAAGCCCTAATCAGTGTTCTTCAAAGAAAAGGGACGAACGAAAGCGAGGAGAAGAAGATCAAGGGACGAACGAAGGCGCATGGCTTACTGTTCGTCGTCATCTTCATCCTCTGCTCGAAAACGCGCCATTGATGTTGATTACGAAGCTATGCCGTTGTGTTATTGTGGGTTAAGAGCTCCTATGTGGACCTCATGGAGCGAAAAAAATCCTGGCAGGAGGTTTTTCTCATGCTCGAAATTCAGAGTAAGTTCTTATAATTTAGTTTGATTTAGTATTTTGAAATGGTTTTTACCTACAGCAATTGAATAATTTTTAATTTTTTGGATTCAGGAAAGGGGATGTGGGTTCTTTGTATGGCATGACCCACAGATGTGTGAGAGGGCAAAGGTTGTCATAAATGATCTGAAGAGGGAGAACAAGATTTTGCTGAATAAGGAGCTGAATAAAATTTTCTCAGGTTGAAGGGGCATCTGAATTAAAAGAAATTAGTTCATGAGTTAAAGAAGTTGAAGTCAAATGGAGATGAAGTATCTGTGAAACAAATTAAAGAAGTAGATTATTTGAATAGGAAGTGCATTGTTGTGTTATTTTTAGTTATATTCATCTGCATTTCTTTTATGCTACTTAGGTAGAAAAATGGTTAGATGAATTGGTAGTGTTATGAATTGTAAAGTACTGCTGTTTGAAATATGCAGTTAACTCATTGTATGTTACTACTGGTTAATGAAAGTCCTTGTTTGGTTGTGCAATTTTAATGTGTTGTGAGGTTGCTTTGTGACTTGTAATGTTTCTTTTAACTCAATGTCAAAGAATTGTTGAATCAACTTGGTTTATGGAAGTCATTATCATTGTGAATGAGTTAAGTGCATGTGACATATGTGTAAATGTACATAACAAGCAAAGACAACAATTGAACACCTTTTCTGAGGCTGCTTTGTGACCTGTAATGTTTTTGTTAACTCAATTTGGTTGTCAATGTGTTGAGCAAGTTTAATATATTGAACAAAATATATAGCCAAAAGATAGTGCCAAATTATATTGCCAAAATATAGGCTGTAGAAGTATGTTCATTACATTTCTTTTAACTGAGCATAAACACTTCAACATTGTCCAAAATATATTCCCAAAATATATTGCTCAGTACCAAAAACATAACTGGAAGAAGTTTAAACAAAGTAGGCTGTAATTACAAAATAAATCTAATGGTCAATTTCCCAAACATCCACAACAGTTAGAAGTTCAGTTATCCCCACTACCATTAGGAGGAATTCCTTGTGACTTGTTTGCATTGCTGCTCCTACCAATCCTTTCATCCCTCTCCATCATAAGTTGTGTGGTAGTGATGCAGCTTCTACCTCTCCATTGCATTCCCAGAGGTTTGAAAGGCATATTGGACATGTTTACAGGGCCACCATCACCTCTGTGGTTTATTCTTCTACTGCCAGCTGAAGATGATGCTTTGTTTGTAGCCTTGTCTCCTCTAAGTTGAGCTTCATTAGGGATTGAAAATCTGGTGTTAGGGTCAACTATAGGTGTATGTGTCTGACTTCCTTCATTGAGAATTGATGATGATGTGCCACTCTGCATGTACATCATGCTTTGCAATTAAAAGCTTACACGTCATATTATATCAATCATAATGAAATATCAATCAATTACCTTGTATGTTACTGAACCAGTGTTGTCATCATATAACAGCCCAAAACCTTCACCATGAATGGATTGCTTCCTGGAATGAGCTCTTGCAGCAGATCGAACTTGTAATTTTGAAGGCCTTGGCCTTGAAGTACGAGGTGCACTCCTGGCTGATAAGAAGAAGGATATTTAATATTGTCACTAATGTATTGATATCAAGTAAATGTTTTACAACTAATGTAATTGAAAATGTAATTACCTGAACTTCCTGTTTGTGATTGGCTTACATTGTTAGGTTTAGATTGCCTTGTCCCTGTTTGAGATTGAGCTGGGACTGAACTTCCTCCTTCTGATTGGCTTTGTTTCTGATATAGTCCAAATGTCACATAATTACACAACATAATTAACTCACATGATTACACATAATTAACTCAAATGTAGTTGTTAACTATAATTAACCTAGACACATAATTAACTCATTACATTACCTTCGAGCAGCTAGCTTTGTTGTGTCCTTGCTGTTTACACAGACTGCATGTGACTGTTTTGCCTTTCTTGGATAGCTTTGTAACTTTATTTATAGGCATGGCCTCAGTTTCCTCTCTTCTTCTCTTAATCTTAGGCCTTCCCCTGTTCTTTTCAACCTTTGGTGGCTCAATAGGTTGATACTTGTCTAGTTCATAGAATCTCTTCCCTCTCACTGGCATAATCTTGTACTTATAAGCAGCTTGGTATACATCTTTGTGATACCACTTTGAAATATGGTTCATTGGGTCCTGCTTGTTGCGAACTAGTGCACATATAGCATGTTGGCAAGGGATTCCAGTGAGATCCCATGCCCTACATGTGCAAGAGTTTTTGTCCAAGAACACAGTGTGGGTATCCTCACCCTCCCTGATTTCATAACCTGTGTCTCCATTATAGAGCACAGTACAACCAACTGCTATGCTCTTATTTGTCTGAAAAATCTCATTGCAGTAAGGACTAAAACAATTGATCCACTGCTCACATGCTGACCCAAGAGTTCCCAACCTATCCATGGTTTTTTGCCTAATGTATTCCATCATAGTCCTAATTGGCTTGTGCCTACCTTCAAGAATCCAGGAATTGAAACTTTCTAACATGTTGTTATCTACTGTCCATGATTTGCTTCTACTACTAAAGTAGGCTCTGCACCATGTATGAGGTGGATAGTTGATGAGATCCTCTGCTCCCTTTGAACTCATGTTACCAAGCAACTTCATATTGTCCTTAAACTCTTCCTCAAAGGTAGACCAAGCTGCATTCCAAAAACACTTCTTCAACTCTCCACCCCTGTGTTTCTTACACCAATTTGCATATATATGGCGAGCACACCATCTGTGCTCAGCCTCAGGCAGTACATCAATAACAGCTTGTATTAAACCCTACAAGTAAAACATTAAAAGTTACACAAAGCTATGAAGGTGTATTGATTACAAAAAGTTACATTCAAAGTTACACAAAACATTAAAGTCAAAAACATTAAAATTCAAAAACATTAAAATTCATGAAACATTAAAACATTCATACCTTTTGCATATCAGATATGAAGGTGTACTGACTACCATCTCCCAAATCAAGTTGTTCTTGCAACAAAGTCAGAAACCAAGTCCAGTTGACCTTAGTTTCACTCTTCACACATGCCCAAGCTATGGGAAAATTGTGTTCATCCCCATCTCTTCCTAGAGCTACAAGCAATTCCCCCTTATACTGTGTCTTCAAAAAACACCCATCAAGACCAATAATAGGCCTACATCCTTCCTTCCAACCTCTTTTGCAAGCATCTAAACAAACAAACATTCTTTTAAATACTCTTCTCCCTTCCCTTAATTCATCTGTGGACAACTCCACTTGCACTTTAGACCCTGGATTACTCCTCAATAGTTCTGCTGCATAAGCCTCTAACTCAGAATACTCAGTAGTAAAGCTACCTGCGAATTCATCCATAACCATCCTTCTGGCTCTCTTGCACTTGGAAAATCCAACATTCACTCTCCATTCTGTCTCCACATCTTTTTTGAGGTCTTTGATCTTGTAGTCATGCTGCTCAAGAATTTTTTGTTTGTAAAGCTTGGCCAAGAACTTTGCTGAAACCCTAGGGTTACTAAAAATCCTATAACACTTGTGGTCTTCATTTAATGTCTTGACTGCCAACCCAGGGTTACAACCGTCCTTTGACACATACAAGGAAAAAGGACACCCAGCCTCCTCACACTGGACCCTTATTCTATATGGTTCACTTTTCACATATCTCAATGACACTCCCCTAGATATAGCATACTTTGATATGGATTCCCTAACTTCAGCTGCACTAGCAAATGTCATTCCCAAGCTAAAATAGGGTGTCTGATCATTTACATTAAAACGGACAGGATGTCTTCTCTCACATGGCACCTGACCCTCATCAGTCCTCTCACTATCATCATTATCATCATCTTCCTCACTATCATCACTGTCATCACTATCATCACCATCATCACCTACCTCACCTTCCTCACCCTCCTCACTCTCCTCCTCACTACTATCTTCCTCACCAACCCTGCTACCCTGTACTTCAACATTTTCCATAAAAGTGCCATCACTATCCCCACTCTCCTCTTCAAGTGAATTTATTAGGGGCTCAGGTGGAACAGAAGGAGGTGAATTAATTATGGGCTCAGGTGGAACAACTGGAGGTGATTTATCATTAAGTATAGGTTCATCTATGTCATGTTTTGCAAAGAACTCTAGCACATCTGTGTCTGAATTTATTTTACCCAGAATTCTCCTAATCCCATGGTCATCCTCAAGTACAAAAAGTCCTTCTTCAATACTCAGTCCAGGTTCCAAGTAATAGACTTGGTCTACATTGGCATATTTCAATTCCTCTTTATATGTATTCTTAATGCACATAATAGACAGGTAATCTGCATCAAATTTCTTACATATATATACATCACCCCCCACATATCTCCACACAGGATCCTTCACCCATGTGCCCCCATGATGTAAATGAATATCTACACGACCAGTCATTCTGCCAGTCAACAAAAAACTCAGTACACAATAATTTTCCACAAGACAAATGCCAACTCTAAAGTATTAAAATCAATTATAAGACAAATGCCAACTCCAAAGTATTAAAAACTCAAAAGACCAATAATATGGGGGACCACATGTCTCCTACCAGTGAACACCCAACCTAAACATGGACCACATGCAATGACCATCTTTTACTTATTAAACCATATAACATGATGCACTTTATTAATCAAAAGCAGAGATGAAAGTACCTGTGAAAAGCTGAGAGATTCCTTTTCTTCTTCTTAAAAGCTTCCTTCGACTTTATGCCTTCGATTAGACTCAAGTTCGTTCGACGAACTGATTGCAGAGCAATGGCTTCCTCAATACAGAGCAATGGCTTCCTCGACGAACTAATTGCAGAACAATGGCCTTCGTTCGTCCCTTGATCTTCTTCTCCTCGCTTTCGTTCGTCCCTTTTCTTTGAAGAACACTGATTAGGGCTTTTTTGCCCCTTTTGAAGTCTGGAAAAGCTTTTGTTGTGTCTTCAAGCCTACTCAGCAAAAAAATGTCCATGTGTAAGCGGAGTTAGACTAAGTGGCATGCCCGTTAGGGCCAGGGGCACATTTGACAACAAATTTGAAACGTTAAGCGTACTTTTGGAAAAAAATAAAGTTTAGGGTGGAAGTGGGACTTCGGGGTAAACCACAGGGGCATTTTTGCACCTTTGCCCGTTGTTTAAATGTTATAGTTGTTACATTATTATCATTGCGTCATGATGTTAGACTAACACTCCAAACTTAATCACAATTTTAGTTGGCAGCTTGTTTGTAATTTATTGGGCCTCTGTGAACCAGGTACGTAATTGCATTTCCTATTCCACACCTGGTTATTTCACAAGGGACCTAGTTTTATGCCATGATTCATATTTGATAAAAATAAATATTAGTCCTGACCTTATTAGTTGGGGTTATGTGTACAACCCAGGTTGTAAAGTTTTGATTATTAAGATAGAAAACATACTAACTACAATACTAGAAGTGATAGCCTCAAAAATCCTTAGGTACTGCCTTGCTCAAAACACACAAAGGGTGGGGGAAATGCAAAGAAGAATATTTTAGAATTTTCTCCGGCCAAAGTAATACTAACCAAGATGCAACATTTCTTGTGAACAGATCCTCAAACTCTACAAGAGCTTGTATTGGTAGATGCTTTTGCTTCGTTCCGGACTCTGGAGTTGCAGAGTTGCACTTGTTTGTTACATATTTATATGTCACATTGAATTAAATTTCTGTGATTAAAAATTATGGTATGTTAACCGTTGTAGAAAAGTCCTACTTATGATAGGAATTCAGTCGATGTCAAATTTTCATCTTATATATGATATAATGAAGTGTGTGAAATGCCGAGTTTTGGGGTGGATTTGCCTATTCACATGCAACTAGACATACTATAAAAGCTTGAATCGTCGGAAAAAAAAATGGAGTAACCATCAAAGGATTGGCAGGGCAAGTTTAAACACACATGGCTGCTGCAAAATTTATGGTGACCACTATGGAACTCGTCATTGATTGCCTGGATTACTCCTAGAAATCACCTCCTTGACAATATTTATCAGGCTATAATTCTTAAGATACGAACAACTTATGTGAACCAAACAATTTAAAAGCTTGCTCATTGAAAAGGTGTATAATTTTCAAATTCTATTAATCACATTGAAGAAGGGAGAAATGTAGGGAAACATCCCCAAAAATTAAGTCAAAAGCAGATGTAATGTTCTGCCATTAACTTCTTGCAAGTAGAAACCTGCAAAATCATAAATTCAATGTAGTTAGTTCACCTGCCATAGGCCCATAAACTCTTATCAACTAATGAATCAATAATAGAAAACCGGGCTTACTTTAAATTATCTGAGGAAGGGATTTTTCAATGTCTAAAAGGAGTAGTCTTCAAACGTCAAGCTCTTGAAGCAAAAACCAGGCAACTGCTATGAAGCTGCCAAAAAGTAATCCCGAATTGTTTTTCTTTTCAAAGAGGAAGGAGGGTTCAGTACAGAAGAAGGGCTTTCGAAAGAAGCTTCAGGGGTTTTCTCAAAGCTTTCATTAGCTTTTAAAGGGGATGAAATTCTTCGCTTTTGGGATTTTGGGGTACTGATTTCAGGCATTGCTATAGGATTGGTCGAATTGATTTGGTGGGAGATTTCATCCGAAGGACTGTCAGAACTCAATTTGAAAAGTGTTGGCTCTTCATCCATAAAAAGTTTTCGACATTCCATACTTGGAAGTGCCATGACTCTCCTTCTAATGGAAGATGGAGATCTTGTCTTTGAGTAGCAACTGCTTCGGACATCCCAAAAACGAACCTAAAATACAAGAATAAAGAAAATTCGGTCAGTAGGAACATATACAAATGTAGAAGAAGCATAATAGCCCGGCACAAAAACAGAACCCTTGCTAACAATCCTGTATTGAAATGATACTATTGATCATCAAAGGTCCTTTTTAAGAATGGTCATATAATATGATGAAGCATATGCTTCTGATGTGCTTAATTGATCATTGTAGCTTACCGTGAAATCATCTGACGATGTAGCTATCTTTCCCATCTCAGATGAGCACCTGCAGGAGGAGTTATGAGATTTTTGGGTACATTGGTTAAGTGGAATATATGTTCTGTATGGTTATAAATATACCAGTCAACTGCTGTAGCTTCTCCATCATGGCTTTTCAGTATAATGGGATCTGCTTGAGGTTTGTTCACCTGTTTTTAGACATTGCTAATGAAGTCAAAACCCGGGACAAGAACAAATGCTGGCAAAAAGATAAACTTTGGGATAGAAACTAACCTGCCATATGTAGGCATTTCCATCACTAGAACCACTAAGTATATGGGCTGCATCAGGGCTCATTGCCGACTGCAATCAGTTGGTAAAAAATATGTAAAAATGAGCACCAAATGTAGCACTATAATGATTAATACTTTGGGATGAAAAACAGAGGTTACCTTTACAAAAAATGATTCAATTCGGCATCCAGAGAAAGATTTCACAGGCCCCGTTTCAAGCTGAAGTATATTATAGAGATATATTCTGTAGAACAAGTTACCAAAATATACCGTCATATGTCTATTTAATGTAAGCTTAACCCTTGTGGTTCACAGTATGTCCTTTTCTGGATGAGGATTGACAATTCCAAACAGAAACCAGTGCCACTCAAAGAACTAAACATACCTATTGTCCATGCATGAAGCTGAAAGAAACACTCCATTTAAATCTTGGGACAAGCTAGTTATGCCATGTAATCTTCTTTCCTGAACAAAAGAGGGGAAAAGAAAAAGGATAAATTATGTTTGGCATGTCATTCCTTGAATAAATTCGTATTGCAATTAAATTTAGTTGGTGTAACAAGCTTATTATTCCATGGTACTACTCGACATTATAAAGTTTAGCACAATGAGACCTCCACAATTCTTATCCTAATCTCTCTATTTCTGGTCATTCAGATATTGACATTGCCAAAATTAGGCATTATTCATGGAATTCATATTAGGATAATTTTGAGTTAGCAGAAAACAGAGTCAGACTGAGATACTTGAGATTCATGTTCTCATATTTATATTTAATCACGAGAATATATCCATTTAGACTCTAGAGTGTGAATTAATTCTGAACTTCCAATTATTGGTACTTCCAGACTTACCCTTTGAGTTGACGATTCAGCATCAGAGCTTGCCTGGGCAACTGAAGTTTTTAGGTTTCTTCTGTCCCAGAACTTTACAACACTGAAATACATCAACAACAAAAACAAGGGGTGAGGTGAAGGATAATTCCAGATCACCAACATAAAGTCTCAACCTAAAGGACTTGTTGGTTGGTATCAGTAAACATTCCAAAGTTTCCTACGCACCTATCCACTGCCCCAGCAGTCGCAATGGATATCTCATCCTTTAGATAGAGAACTGAAGTAATGCTCTTGGAAGCAGCCTGGAATTATAAAAACTTCAGCAAAAGGAATAAAGGGATGGATTGCATACTGGGCAAGAGAAATATAATCAGAAAGACAGAAATAAACCTTGCCACGCCTAACCCGCCTTCCGTGAGTTAAAGTATGAGCCCCTTGGATGACCTCAGTTGGCCTGCAAAAAGGTTTAATTAGAAAATTACTACTAGATGTATGCATGATCAAATTTTATTTTATTTTTTAATAATTAGAACAATGCATAACCCCTACACATTATAATAAAACATAATTGAATTTTCCGAACTTACGATCTGCAAAACTTCTGCTGCCTATTTCCAGAGCATCTCAAGTCCCATAGAGCAAAGGACCCATCTCTTGAACCAGATACAATGAGATCTAAAAGAATACGACAAATACCAATATATTGAGAATGTAAATATTGTCCTCTTTGTATGAAGAAAGGAGTTTCAAAGAGTATAAAATAAATCATACACCTACCATGATTAGTTGGGTGAGAACATACAGATTTTACGCTTCCTGTGTGACCTATCAGTGCTCCAACACACTTCTTTTCTTGTGCATCCCATACCTTTACCTGTTTAGACCAGATGAATGTATTATCAGCAAAGCTTGTTAAGTGAATTTAATATGAGGAATACCATTCTAGAATAGTGACTTACACTTTGATCACCAGAAGCTGTTAATATGTTAGTATCTTCCTGCAAAAAGGAAATAATTGTTAAACTGTTTATTTAAGCATCTCTCATTCATTAATCAGAAGGAAAATTAATTTATACCCAACTATCAAAATTGAAAGTCTAAAAGAATAGTTATCACATCACTGGCTAGTTGAATAGTTCAACAAATAATGATAAAGGATAACAAAATAAAGCCTATGAAAATTCATAAGAAATCTATATATGACATAGCCGCATATGCCAGTGAATACCAGGAAAATCTAAAGCATTGAAAAAACTATAAGAATGGGTACCTTGATCCAACATATGTCAAATATAGCATTATCATGAGCAACCCACTCCCATAGTTTGGCTTTTTCTGCAAAAAAATGGTATCAAAAATCATTACTTGAAATAAGTATTTCAAATAGTGCCAACTTATAACTATCAATGTCAAAACCTAGGTTAAAATTTATGGGTTTTACCTGCATTTTGTTGGTAAGTTGTTGAAGATGGAAATTTCAATCGAGAATTGTATAAGCTGACATAGCCACGCTCATCGGTCACAGCAATAATATGGGAATTTTTAGTCGTCTGTAAAATTAGGATTCCCAAATTTATTACTAAAAAAATTATTATACAAAATACTAGTGGCTGAACTAGATAAACTTATTTGCGTATTATATGGAAAAAGATTGTACCTTGCAGAAAGAGAGGGCCATCGGAGGTGTGGTTTCACCGTTATGTTCAACAGCCACAGCTCCGATGTGATTGTATTCAGATACATCATTTGCTATATATGGTCGTTTTCTTACTGAATCAAGTGAAAAGGAAAAAGAAAAATTACGTAAGATATATATATATATATACATATACATATACATATATGTATAGATTGATATATATGCATATAGATCGACTAAAGGAAAAAAAAATTAAAAATAAACACGATTAAATTGAAAAGGGTACCTCGGAATCCATTGAGCTCTCTTGATTTGATGTCTTGAAAAAAGGATTTGGGTTTGGAGCTCTCCATGTCCAGTGGTTGCTTCAAACAGGGGTAGAGTATAGAATATAAGGGAGAAGGGGAAGAAATCGGCGGTCAGTATTAAGTATAATTTGACTTGGCGCGAGGATAATATAGGTTAACAGGCGGGAAACTTCGAAAATTTTATACAAGGCGGGAAACCTTTTGCTTCCTCGCGACTAATGGCTATTTCTACACCCAACAATTCCTCATTATAATAGTATATGACAAAACTATCCCTCAATATTTGGACCGGCCTCTTATATAACAAAAGTTTCATTCAACCTTAATGGAGTTTAACACATAAATTTCATAGTTATCAATTTAAAGTAGCGAGCTTTGCAATTAATACTTGAAGAAATTTAAACTTTCAATCACACTTATAAATCCCATGTCAGTTTCCATTAGTGGTTTAATTATAAAGGGTCCTCTTAACATGTGGCCTAAGGGCACATGTTAAGAAATTCCAATTATAAATGATGCAAGAGATTATGAAATTGACTTTATCTAAAAATTGGTATCCTGTAACATTATTAGAGTGGAACTTTGGGTTTTAAGAGAAAATTTGCACTTGGCTTAGAGTAAATGAATTTCTCGTTTGTGCGTTAAAACTAACTCTCAAGTTATTGTTAAGTTGATTGAATGGGAAATCAATCATTTTTTATCTGGATGATAGTTTGATCTCAGAGTGTCGATTGTTACTTAATTTCGTTGGACTACCAAGCTCAAATTTATAAACAGAAAAACCAACACTTGTACAAATAAAGTAGTTAATATGAGGCATTTTAATGACTTTTTTGTTTCTATTTATGAGGATCTAATGATTGTAATTTGTAATGACTTTAGTTAATTTATTTTAGCCTTTTGGCATCATTTATGCCAAAAAAAAAAAAAACTAACAAGTGACAGCTTAATCCAATTTCCATAACTCAATTAACACGCGAAAGCTTGAATATGAGATAATATCTAACCGTCGAAATTCGATCATTTATTATATGTATCGAATTTGAAAAATATAATGTTTATTTAGTATATTTAGTTATTTAAAGCCATTACGAAATGTAATTTGTCACTTCACACCTTATTTCACTTTCTTTGATATATATATATATATATAAAGCATATGACGTTAGATGAGTATGTTTGGAACAGTTTACTTACTACATGGTGAATATATAGGGGTAACAACTCTACAAGCACGAGGATGGGGATGGGTCTCCAGATTACTCCCGTTGATAGGTCTATTTGTGTGAATAATAAAAGGAACACATAAAATATAATTAATAAACATTATTTGGGTTTCATAAACTAATTCAAAATTTTCTATATTTTTTAAATAAATAATCTTATTCTGATTTTTTTTTCTTCATAAAATGTGAGATTTAATATTTTGAGAGATTGTTGACGTTGTTGATTGTAAAATTCACGCTTAATTATACTGATATCCCTTTAGACCAAAAAAAAAAAAATCATAAAATTTCATTGCAGCAATGGAGAATATTTTTAGTGATAAACATAAAATAACAAGGATCATACTGCAACTTTCTGAAAACTTTATAGGCCATATTGCATGTCCATAAAAATGTCTTATTCCAAAAAACTGCTAAAAAGGCAAAAGTATAAAACCCTAGAAAAAATTACGCCCTGCCTCTGTTGCATAAACCCAAACCACCCTTCCCTCCATTCTTTCTGGTCTCGCTCTGCCTGTCGACCTGACGATCAGCAGCCATGCCGAAGCATTACAGTAAGTTCAGACAAATGATGTTTTTCCGTGTGTATATACATATATCTACATATAAATTCTCAATTTGTTTCATATAAAAATCTATTTGTACATAACAGGGAAAGAAGAAGGTAATGCGGCAAGATATAGAACGCACGCTGTAAAGTACCCTCGAGTCAGTCTATCACTCTTCAGGCATCTATATCGCTATCCTCTCTATTAGTTTTACTCATTTTTTGCTAATTATGTTGATTTTTTCTAATTGGGTTTTGTGATTACAATTTGTTTCGTCAATAGTATAGATTAATTGGGATAAAAATTGTGTTACTTGGCTTCTTTTAAGGTTTATAATCTCTCAGGGACATGTAATATATGGTTTAATGTGTATTGGAAATTATGTATTCTCAAACGCATATTTCCCCGGGAACCAAAAAAGAAGGTGAAGGCAAATCATCACACTTATTTTCACATGAAAGATATTGTGTTCCTTAAACACGAGCCACTACTACAGAAGTTTAGAGATATGGGTGCCTATGATAGGAAGATAAAAGAAAGCGGTGTCAAAAAGAACAGAGGATGCTGAAAAAATAACATATGTGATTCATTTTCACCCTCACCAACTAAAAAGCATTGAGATTTAGAGTCATGAAGATACTGAAAAAGTAGTCCACCGGTGTGTTTCATGGCAGACCTGGTTGATCCTACTGGGAAGTTGACCTGACTTCCTGGAACTGGAGAGATAATAATATAGATGTATTATCTGTTCATAACATATTTTGTGCAGAAGCTCTTGTTCTTTTTTATTTCCTACCTTTTCCTGGCAGTAATTTGCCTTTGGTAGTTGTACACTAACATTTAGTGTCACAAAGATATTGAAGAGGTGGGTGCCCCCCATCATGTTCTTGCTGTGCACCTAAAAATCTTTAGGCTTTGGTATTTGGAATGTTTGTAATTGTCGGTTCTTCAGGAGCAATATCACGACGAACTCAATCAGGAAGGTATAGGTGAGCTGTTTTCTTCCATCTCAAATGTGAGGAAGGAGAAATCTGCTGAGGATACAGGGGTTGCAGAAGAAATTCTCCTTGATCTGCAACAAGTTGCTGAGGATGCTCAAATATGTCTGAGGTTTTGATGTCACGTAAAAAGTGGGGGGTGTATAATGCCATTCAGGTAATGTTGATCCTTTTATGCTGTCTTAATAACTCTTATTCTTGGTGCTTAATTTTTTTTTTGCTAGATCACATAACAAATTCCTTTTTGTTATCCCTTGTAAATTTTTTCTTTCTGTTTCATTATTTACATGTCCCATGAGTTAAAAGAATATTTTTCTAATAATGGGCATGGAAGTTTCATCATTTTGCTAGTTGGAATTTACTCATGTATTTTACAGCTTTTCTATACTTTGATGTATGTGGAAGCTCCATGTTTTCAATTGTCTAGATAAGCTGTGTTGCACAGGAGTTTTGACGTGTTCTTTATTGGTATTATAGTGATTAGTAGTGCCTGCATGTGTTGGGAACTGGTACATAGGGTTTATCTCAGAAAAATCTGTCCTTAATTATGGTTTTGGGTTTTGTCAACTCAAATCTATTTATAGATTTTACTCAAATCCTCTGCTCCTCCCAGATATACCCTTTGAGGGTACAAATGGAATTGATGGTTTACTTGTTTTTTGAATAGAATAAATGTCAACAAGTTAAAATAACTGACGAAAGACCAGGAAATGGGCCTCTCCTTCATCATTATGGCTTTTGAATGGTTGTTTTAATTTTATCAGAAAAAGAAAATAAAAAAAAGCCGTGTGCTTCAATGATGATTTCAACATTACTTGCTTAAACCTTGAAGAATTTTAAGAAGGAACCCTTTTGATTTTAAGTCCCTATATTAGTATATATTTTATTCTTGGTGTACACTAATACTTAACTGTTTTATTGGTGTCCTGATGTGTTTATACATAGAGACTATAATGTTTTATGTTTCTGTTCTTGAATAAGTTAGCTGTATTTGGTTATGGATTGCTTTTCTACTTGTTGACTACAAGCCTTAGTGTAGATGTGGTGTGCCATTTTCCTGTAAAATAATCAAATATCAACCCATCAAACTATTGTTTTTCATTAATTTATTCTTTTTTTTTTTGTAGTTTTCATTAGGTGACTTACCTATGTACCTCTTTTTCGTTATTGTACTAGTCTTACATTACATATGAAAGTTGCATACCTTGCAATATCATTCGATGGCTCTATGCTTTTACTGATGTGAGAGCCAATAAAAAAAGCCTGAATATTTTCTTGTATGAGAGCCTGGGAATAAATCTGATATCCTTGTAATGAACTAAAAACTGAACATGAGCTAGCATAAATTTTATGTGGTTCACATAAAAAGATGAAATTACAGGAATAAAGAAAACACCTGAATACAAATAATTTTATTAGCATGCATAAGCACCAGACTAGACTATCAGAAGTAGAGTTATCAGATACTCTCATTAACCTGGCGAACCGCGTATTGGTACTTGCGTACTCAAACAGGGTACTCTTACGTACCAATACTTTATATTTAGCGTACCAAAATTTTTTTTTGTTATTTAACTTATAATTGCACAAATATCAATATTATAACTTAGTATTAGATGCTCAAATATTTCATTTGTACTAAATTATTTATAAAACAATCAACTTGTTGATTCGACTAAAAATCTTCTATAAAACTTAGGTTATTACATTTAGATTCTAAGAGAATTCTTAACTATAAGAACTTATATAAAGATACCTTAGCGTATCGCGTTTTAGCTATCTAGCGTACCGTGTACCGAAACGAACCACGTTTCAAGTAACACTGATCAGAAGTTCAGAACCAAGCAATGGAAACATCAAACATGCTTGTCCTCCGTGCACAAGGCTCCCGTAAATAGTGGGTCCGTGGTCAAGCATTTAACTAGTAAGCACTTGACCAAACGCCAACCATGACGAAACATAAAATACACTTGAATACAAATAGTTTTATTTAGCTTGCTTAAGCAAGCAGATTAGACAATTGTAACCTCAAACATGACTCTTAATGGAAGAACTGTAGCCAGTGAGATCGTCGTAGTATTTGGACCATAGCATTACACCTCCATAATTCTTGGTACTCTTAATCAAAGGCAGGATCTTTGATATTAGAACATCTGCAGGGACAAATCCACTAGTTGCTCCACTAGGTGCAGCTGGAAGGCCAAGGAAAAAATTCATAGCAGTAATATTAGTGGTCCATTGGTCCCAAGTTGCTTTCAATGCAGAAGGATCACCATTGTATTGGCAGTAATTGTTGTAGAATTGCATCCACACGTAGTCGAAGAGTCCACTTGACAGAGCCTTGCCCATGTATGCGTCTGGGAAGGGACACTGCGGTGCTGCTGTCAGGTAAACCTTCTTGGCCGAGCTAAAGCCTTTCAGATACCTGTGGCAAACATATTGAAATGATCATTTGGCAAATGTATTAGAGAAATTAATTGGGCGGTGGGTATTGAATCATGCTATAAATGTATTTAAAAAAAAAAAAGGTGCCCAATTAGAAGGCACATAAATAAAATATTGTACTGATTAAGTGTATTGTTTATGTTTAAAATGGGCATTCCAAAAGGGTGATGATATTTCCATTGCGCTAATTGAGCAGTGCTACAGTGCCTAGGACATTTATGTGCGCAGCACCTGGGAGTCGGACCACTCACAAGTGAACCCCACTGGGTCCATTGCTGTGAGTGGTCTGGACATTGGCCACCATAACCTTTTTGGTTCTAACTACTATCTAGTGTAAAGTTACAACACATGGTTGTACCATTTGTATTAAAAATTGTACATTGGTTTTTGAATGGTAATTGCAACGCTTGAAATATTATTTCTCATTCAAAAGCATAATATTGAGTTATAAGCATTATGCATGTCAATTATGATGCAAATGTGAATTACTTAGCAAGTTCATCCCAATGGTCTACGCTTCCGCCTTCAATATCAAAGTCAATGCCATCTAAAACAGCATCACCAAATGGCCTAGAGTGGGATGTGCCACCCAAATAGTTGTCCCAAAGGTATTGAGCCACATTCTTCGCATCTTGTGAAGAAGAAAGGAAGTAGAAGCCATCACCACCTCCAATAGACAGCAACACCTTCACACCTTTGCTCTGGCACGACCGTATATCGTCAGCTAAACCGGTGCACCCATTGGTGGATGGGTCACAATGGTTATCTAAGTTCAAGGCTGGTACTAGGTTATTCCCAAATACAGCAAGGAATGCTATGTTAACATAAGCAAACCTTCCAGTGGAACATGTATCGGCTAGGGTTCCTTCCTTTGCGTTTTGGCCCCAGTATATGGAAATGCTGCCACTGTAAGAGCTGCCACTCATTGCGGTAAATATGATGAACAAGAGGAATATTTTTTTGGCCATTTTTCTCTCTTCAAGGTATGAACTTGAGAACTAATTATGTAAATACTCCACCGGCCTACTTATATATATTGCTGGAAGAGATTCTATTGGAATTAGGAAGACAATAGGAGACAAACAATTGTGTAGCAACTTTGTACTTGTGGATGAAGATAATCAAAATTTTACAATAATATTGAGACAAATAACTTCTTAGTTTGAATATGAGTTGGTGACTATACCAATGTAATTAAATAATTATCTGATGCTTATGTGCTTTCAAACAGAATTGAAAAGGCCTGTAATTTATTTTAATTCCCAACTCTCATTTTAAATTTTAATGTTTTGAACATTCCAAGCCTTGGGTATTTTATACATCCATCCATCTCAAAGAGGAAAAAAGGATAATGAGAAGAAAAACCTAGGAGATGTTCTTCAGTTGCATGGGATTTTTCCTTTTAGAGTTTTAATCATGCCAATTCACTAGTACAGTACTTCTTTTTTTTTAGTTCTAAATTATAAGATTACTGTTGACTTTTGAAAGTCAATTTGAGACATTTTCAAACTCAAAATTGAAATGATTTATTAAAATTATAAAACAATAAATCTTATAGCGAGCAGTATTTTTTTAGATAATTTACAATATTCATCATTGTATTATTAAAATTAAAGAAGTCTTGCCAATTTTGAGTTTAAAAATGTTTGAAGTTGACTTCAAAAAATTAATGATGGATCTTAAATTTTGGAATGGAAGAGTGATATATGTAATTTGGGATTCAAACCTAAAACCTTTTTAAGTCGCATGTTTTACAATTTTTTATTTTTTTTAGATTTCTTTTTACAAATGGAGTTCAATAGACATGTAAACAGGAACTAAATGTCATACTATTAACTAATATACTCTCTCCGTTCCAAATTAATTGCTCAGTTTTGACTTTTTAAAGTCAAATTGACCATTTTTAAAACTAATTTTTTTTACTATTTTTGCTAAAATATAGGTGAAGAGATTATAACCAAAAGAAAAGTATATACAATTTATTACTAACCCCATTTTTTATAATTTTAGAAATATATTTATATATGCTTAATTATTAATTCTAAAAATAGTCAATTTGACTTAAAAAGTCAAAACTGAACAATTAATTTGAGACAGATGAAGTATCATCCTTCAATTTTTCCAACATTGTTCCTTTGGATGGCAGGGGTCCAGAGTTTTATTTCCTCCATTTTTACCTGGCAAATATCTTTTTATCTATGCTATAAATGTATTAATTTTAGCACAAATTAATAACCCCAAGTAGTCTGAACTGAAGTCTTTGATCCTTCAAAAACATATATATGGAGGGAATTCACCTATTTTTTTATAATTTTAGTGCGGAATATTACAGCTTTTTCTTGTTGAAATTTCTTGTTTCCTTGGGTTCTAATCCCTTGTTACTTCTTTGATAATCAATTAATTATCATGGATTTTATTTTATACTATATCTCCACTGATAAAATGTGAAGATTCGTATTGTCTCTTGTATATTTACGTTAATAAAATTTGAAGATGACGTAGGTCTTATGTGTTTAATGTCGGTTAGTTGTGGCTTCGGTTTGTTTACTACAAAAAAAACATAATAGATTCAAACAAACTTAATAATACGTGTAAAATACGGATAAATTTAAAAACTGCTAATCAAATAAATTTTATATACAATATTTTTAAATAATATTTTAATTAATCTTAAGTCAATTTAGTAATCCAAATTTGGTAACTTAATAGCTTAATTTTTATTTTTTTTAATTTTTTTTATCTTTATTCAACTCTTAATGACAAATGATACATTTTATTTTTAATAATAAATGTGTACTAAACTTTTGTAAAAAAAACATAAATTTTGAGCTAACTTTCGAGAATATCAAAATTTATGACCAATTAGAAAACATGAAAATCAAAAAAATAAAATAAAAAATTGAGCTACCGAGTCACCAAAGTTGAACTATTGAGTAACTCATGACCAACTAAAATGACTCGGTACTTGTCTTGTTATATATTGTTATAGATTTGTCTTATAGTTATATACTATCTTCATTCCAAAATTAGATGAGATAAAATTTGACTTTTGAGGTCAAACGATGGAATATTAAATTTCAAATTGATGTTAATTTATTTGATTTTAGTTGATACAATTATTATAATTGTATAATACATAACAAAAATTATTTATCATAAAATTTATTTTACTCTAAACTTTTATGAGTCATATTATTAATATACCGTTATTTAATCTTAAAAGACAAATTTTATCTCTAATTTTAAAACGAATATAATAGTATAATTAATAGTCATCCATTTTATAATTAAAAGTGTCGCTTTCGTTAAAAATAATTAATCTGTTAATGAGGCATTTTGTCAATAAAGAAGATCCATGACATTGCTTTTTGATTAATAAAATAGACAATTTGGTGGGTTTGATTTCGTCAAAGTTGACGGTTCTTTCTTTTCGCGATTGCTGGCCAAGAGGATCAAGCATGTCTTTCCTGTATACTTACAAAATCCAGGCATGATTGAGGCTTAATTAGTAAAATTAAACAAGAGCTAGGAATGGTTTATCATAAAGTTAAAAGATAAAATATTACAAATGCTCCATTTATCTGTTACTAGTATTTTGTGGAGTGTGCAATTAAAGAAAAAAATATACTTTAACTAAAAATTATATAATGTGGGAGAGATTAATTTCGTTAACTCTTAAATTATTCTTAATTAATCATACATCATGCCCTGCTGCAGACCCACTAACTAGTTAAAGAAGTGGAAACTTATTTCCTTGCGTTGGAGATGTTACCATTGATCAATGTTAAGGGTAAGGAATTTGAGATTGTTACCAACTAATGTGAAAATGTTACGTCATTTATTACCATTTGAGATCCAATTTTGTTGCTCTTAACGTTACATGTTATATTTGTATCACATAATGTTATTTTATACTCTTTTCTGTTTTAAAATAAAAGTTTACATATATATATATATATATATATATATATTGATGTTTACATAGAACATTTTATATATATCTTTTTTGAACAACTTTTATTATTATTATTATAATATTAAATTTTGTTTTTAAATTTTTGAATATTGATAAAAGGGTCCTCTTAACATGTGACGTCACATGTTAAGCACACAATTCAAGAGAATATTCTCTTGAACTGTGTGCATATTTTCTTGATTTTTGCACTTGCGCCAAGTTCAAGGAAATATGCACACAGCTCAAAAAAATATTTTCTTAAACCGTGTGCTTAATATTTCAAAGAAGTCAAATTGGCAAATTTGGAAAGTAAAACTCTCTTTTCCTTGACAGAGGGAGTATCATGACTTTCGTTTTGTTCGCAAATAATTATTTGAGAAGATGTTAGAAATTTCAAATTTTTAATTTTAAAAAACGTGTCATAACATTGACTAGATAGATCACATGTGACTAACTATATCATAAATAATTACTCCCTCCGTCCCAAATTAATTGCTCAGTTTTGACTTTTTAAGGTCAAATTGACCATTTTTAAAACTAATCTTTTTACTATTTCTGCTAAAATATATGTGAAGAGATTATAACCAAAAGAAAATATATACAATTTATTACTAACCCCAATTTTTTAATTTTAGAAATATATTTATATATGCTTAATTATTAATTCTAAAAATAGTCAATTTGACTTTAAAAAGTCAAAATTGAGCAATTAATTTGGGACGAAGTGATATTAAAATATTTAATATTATGTCATTTGAGACCCTTAACATTAATCTTTTATTTGAAATTTGAGTGACTTGAAGATACCACATGTTATCTATATTATTGAGGGAGAAAAAGATTTGTCATAATTTTCCCCCCCTTTAGCCCTAAAACTTTACAAATTCCTCCTTTCATTTATTTTTATAATTTTTTGATTCTATGCTCAAATTTTAATAAATTTTCTATTTTATCTTTACGATAATTACGCACTTAACGCGTGACGTTATCGAAATTAATTATTATATAATAAATACAGGGATATGCGTGAAAAGTGAAAACGTTATATACCAAAACTGGTATAGAAAAGTAAGACATGAAAATTGTGAGTGTGTTTAGATTTGATATTTTCCTCAAATTTCCAATTCAATAATGTTTTCCTCATTCTTCTTTTTCTAGATAAGTATTTTCCTCATTGTTTAACTTATGTTAAACACGAAAATAGCAAATAGCGTCCCCATGCGGCCATGCCAAACCCTTTACTTTCTTGTCTTACGTGCTAAAATGTGAAATCAAACATGTTTTTCGAGATTGGAAGGTTCGGAGATCTTAAACTGTGAGATCAATCACATACTACATTTCATTGTAAGTGCCTTTTTTATTTAAAATATTTTGACACAGAATTTTAGACGAGAATTTTAAGGAAAGAAAAAAAAAATATCTTTTCAAATATATATTTTGCTGAAAATGTAGAGCTGGCATGTTCATACTAATCTACCTATAATATAAGTATGGCATCTTAAAATTTTCGTTTTAAATCTCTAATTTCATAATAAATTAAAAATAAAAATATATTTCAAATTTTAAAACAGAAAAAAATCTATTTCTAATGCTTAATATATTCATTATCATATTAACTAAAACTAAATAAAAATTATGTCAGTTTTGTGTTTGAAAATATGTTAAATTAAAATTTAAAATATCAATAATCTTATATCTTAAAAAATAGGAAGTATTTTTTTTGCTAGAAGTTGTCGAGTCCCGTTTTTCTTCTCTTATCATATTTGATATTTCTATATTTCAGCAAGATCACTTTTATATAAATTTTAGTGAGTACCACATTCATATGAGAGAAGTTTTTATGAAAATATTTAATTTTAATCAATTCTAAATGTTTAGGAAAAACAATTATAAAAGTAAAAAACAAAATAATAGTTTGTTTGGTTACAACATTGGAATAGGAATGAGAATGGAATGGAATGGACATTCCTATTCTTATGTTTGGTCAGAATGAGAAACTATATGATTTTGATCTATTGAATTTTTTTTTTTAAATTTTGTCGATTAAAATAAAATAGTAAATTTTTATCTATCTTTAAAAATATGATAAGGCATTTAATTAAAATACTCACTCACTTTTCTTTTAAGTAACCAAATATAAGAATAAGCATATTCTTTTTAGAATGCTAAAGCAGGCCACAAGAGATTGATAAATTTCTACCATTCTTTGCTCAAGATAACGACTGCAGGCCCCCTAAGTACAACTTTTCCAAACTGGCCCGGCCCAGAAAAGCTAGCGCCAGAATCGAGACAGCTGTTTAATATTTTTTGAGGAGGCTAAAACGACGTAGGAACAATATCCTACAAAGTGGTGATTAGCTTGCAAATATCAAAATTGAGTGGGGGTACAGCTGGAAATCCAAATTGATGGCGGGAAAGAGAGCCGTTGCCAACCAAAAACCAAAAACTTGGCGCCAAAATCTCAATTTCACTCGGTTTCAGCTGCCCGACATTCCACGGGCAGCACAATCCCTCTCTCTAAAATTGTCCGTGTTCATATAATTGGTCAATTTGGCCTTTAATATATACTCATATAGTTAGGTCACAAATTTCCTTGGCCCCTTGCACTCTCCTACCCAAATATAATCTCTCTTTATTTCTCTCTCTTCTCTCTATCCAAATCACAAACTTTCCTTTTGCCGCCATACTTTTTTCTTCATTCAAAGTCTTCATCCCCATTTTCTCTTTCCGATTTTCTTTCCTCCCTGGAATTATAGGAAAATAGCTTCAAAAGTCTCCTCCCAAAAACCCTTTTGGTTTATTCTCATTCCCACAAATTCTCTTGATTCCTAGTTTTTAATTTTTTTTCTCTCTTCAACTTATTCCTCTGTTTTATCTTCTTTTGCCAAATTCACACAGAAATCAGTGGTTTATTACTTGAGCTTGGATTTTGGCCTGATTTTCTCACATGGGGTTGTCAAAGAAACATCAAATTGATGAAGGCGGCCTAGAATCAGAAGGCAAAAAATGGGTAATTGCAGGAATTGCGGTTCGGGCTCCATTGAGGTCCATATCTACAAAGCCAAGAGAGGACTATGAAGATGATGATGATAAGCGGTCTACAACTCCGACGGCGAAAGAAGCAAGGATACCGGAGAGATTACACTGCCCGCCGGCTCCGAGGAAGCGACCGCCAACGGCTTCGTGTCACTTTAATGGAGTTAGGGAGTTCTTTACTCCTCCGGACTTGGAATCAGTATTTATTCGCCATGTTGAGAGGGCAAATTGAGTTCAAATTGGGGGGGTTAATATGCCATGCCCCATATTTTTATTTATTGTTCTCTTTTCTTTTTCTTTTTTTGGTTAGTTATATCATATATTTGGTCAGTTAGTAGCTTTGTTTTAGATTAGAGTTTGAGGATGTATAAATATATGATAGTTATGAAATAGGTAGTGTACTTTTAGTTCAGTGTTTGCTTAATGAGAAGAAGTTGAATCTTTTGCAAGATGTGTGTTTATTTTTTGGGTAATTTTTTTCATTTTTATTTGGAAAATTTTTGGCTTATTTTTTCATTTATGTGCTTTTGTTGTTGGTTTGAGATGGGTTTGTTTTGCTAAATTTATCAGGAAAAGAAAAACTTGGGACATGGCTGGCAGTAGCCTGGCATGAAGAAGGAAAATTTTGTTTTTGCTTCTTTACCTGTCCATAGGTACAGAATAAACTCAATAAAGTTTGATGACATAACTCACAAGAACAGAGTCCCTTGAGATATTCTTTCCTTCATCAAGTTCCTATGCTTACCTCTTCCTTTTCGCTCTCTCTCCCCTTGGAAAGTTAGCAACAGGATTTTGATAAGTTTGATGATATAAATGTACAAAATTCCTTAACAAGTGCTTCTTTCATCAACTTCCTACATTCTCTCTCTCAATGGGAATAGTTTGTCAAGTTTGGTAACAAATTTATGTATAGAACATGAAGACAGATTAACCACACCTGGACACAAATCAACCAATAATATGTCTATTTGGTTGTTATACAACGTTTAATGCGTTTGAAAGTTCAAACGCATTTAAAAATTATGCTTGTTTGGAAGTCTAAATACGATAAAAACAAGTCTAAATACGATAAAAACTGTTTTGCAGAAGAAACGTTTTATGTTTTATAAGTTTTATAATAAAGATTATTACTAAGAATTCCAAATTTAAAGTCACAAATAGTGTTCCAAGTACCGTGCCAAAACACAAACAAAAGTATAACCTTTTCATGCTAAGATGCTAATACTACTTAACAAAATTTTCATTAAGAAATGACCATCACAAATCCCAAATCTCTAAATTACCTTATTCCTTAAGACTCTAAATCTCAAAGTACTACCACAAATTTTTTTCTTTATGGCTCTGCCGTACCATCTTAGTCTACCTATGTCCCACCTATACCTGAAGTTCTCTCCATTGGCAACCCCAAGTTCCTCGTAATGCTTCTTTGGTAATAAAAGGACAAACACATATGGGAGTGTGATAGATTAGAATCCTATGTGGGGTTTTTATGGCTTGTTTGGTGCCCATCCAAATTAAATGTTTCAGGGCACTTATTGACAAAGACATTTGGTAAAATTTGGAAGCTGAATGTGCTTTTGACCAAGATGAAGGCCATGTTTATCGTTTACCAAACACGCATTTGATATTAATCCTTTACAAATGAAAGCAGACATCATATAAATAACTATATGTGCATGATCAAGCAAAGTGAGTTTGTTCAAAAGGTGATAAGGGTAACTTTAAGTAAAGAAAGTTTCCTAGGGATCAGTATTGTTTAAGAAAATCTATTTAGTAGTATTAATGTAATTAAAAGTTTAGGTCTTACTTTGTCAGATTAAGGCCATTTTGGATTGGGTCACCAAACCCTGTATATATTTAAAGGTGCAGTTGGATACATATGATATGGCATAGGTTGTTTTCATTGGATCCTTTTCATGGATAAGTTTTTATTTCTTTCCCATTGCTACCTTCTGGGGAGCACCATATATTTTTTTTTAATTTTTTAATTTTTAATTTTTGATTCTTTTGAAATGAATATTTAAACTTGATAGCTATCAGTATCCATACATAATCTTTCTTGTGGTCATTACCTATATTAAATTTAATGTTTGGGTCCAATAATTTGGGCTAAACAACAAAGATAGCCTTCACCTACAACTTAAAAGAATTGACCGACACCTTAGATTATAAGATTTTAACTAAATTTCACATTTTTAAGGTACAAAAGGAATTGACCGACACCCTTAGTTCATATAGTTTTGATTTAATTTTCACATTTTAAGAATGGACCGACACAGTCAAAGTGAACGTTTAAAACCATTCAATGCAGGTAGTTTTTCTTTGCTAGAAGACAACATTATTATTCAAGTGCTTTATTCTAGGATATTCATTTCATGGTTAGTACAAAAGAAAGAAGTTTAGCTAATACAGATCCTAACAAAAATTAAGCTAGTTAGATAATGAAGTACATTATACATCCTCCATTTCTCAAAACTACCACATTTACATTTATGTTTATATCATAATTATGAAAAAGAGATTCCCAAAATGATTGCAAGCAGCGTTACCGTCTCGATTTGGTTGAGCACTCAAGTACCCTTCAAGACCGAATTAATTCTCTATCTATAGATTTAGTGAAGAGTTTACAACTTTATAATGCTTGAAATGAGTTTATTGTGTTTACAAGATTATTTTTTGGTGAATTTTCATGTAAAATTTTGAAGACGTGCATCTATAATATGTTTTATATAAAGATAAATAATTAATACCACTTAAAAAAATGTCTATGTTGGCTTAAGCACCCTTTTCGCTAGCTTGGTGCGCCAAACATTTTTTAGAATACTAGTTGCAAGTGCTCATTATGTGTGAGATTTATATCCATCATATACTGAAAGGTAAGAGCCTAATGTGATGTCTGATTGGGTCAGTTCCTGACTGAAAAGAAAAAGAAACACTTTGTGCAAAATGGTAGTATCAACTTATCATATAATGCATGCATATTCTTTTCATCTGAAGAGAATATATAAAAGAACAATACTTTCATTATCAATGCCCCATCTGATTAGGAATTTTTTTTCAATTCCTTGTCATGAGGGGATATAATTAATTTACTGAATATTCAAATTTAGTACTAAAGCGTGCCACTTATGAAATACATATATATCCACAAAACTGGCTAGTCAAACATCATAAAAGATATTCTGGATTTTCAAATATGGATTATATGAAACATCTTAGAATTGATTCAACAAAAAGCACTAAAATTCAACAAGTAAATGACAAGTCTTACCCAATAGTTGTTTCTGAAATTTGTCCACCGATTGATCAAGTTGAGTCACTGATGTTTGCCATTTTCCGGTAGCTCTAAGCATGTCCTAACAACTACTCCCTCCATTCCACAGACAAGAGTTTCATTTGTATATTTTTATTCTATGTTTCTCTCAAAAACTGTAAGTTATTATTTTAGCAGTAGTAACATGATATGACAGAATAATAGCAAACTTGAGAACGTTGTGTCATTTTATATTTATTAGTTTATTATCGGTAAAAAGATGACTTTATTTATGGAACAAAAAAAAAATTTGCTAGCAAAACTCTGTTTGTGGAAAGGAGGGATGGAGTATTAAACTTGTGTTTTTGCACAGAGGGAAAATAGACATGCATTATGGCTATCTGCATGATGAAAAGAAAGAATGTGCATGGCAGGCGCCACAGAGTCGCCCCTCATCTGTTTTCTCAAAAACCCAACTTCATTTGGTTGAGTTTGTGAATTTAACAGTAACTATCTTATTTTATTTCTGAAAAAAAAAATCTAAAAAAACTTGGATTTTGTAAAGTACACTGTCATATTAACAGTCACTATTAGTGAATTTAACAGTCACTATTAGTAGTCTGGATTGAAAAAAGATCCCTCCCTGCCATATTCTTGTATTCTTGTACTTAAACCATATATGTTATGTTTGGATGGAGCGAAAGTGATATAAAAATAGCGTATTTGATAATTAGTTTAAAAAATAAATCATTCTAATAGAATGAAAATTTATTACATTCCTTTATTTTTTTTATTCCATGTAGAGAAGGTGGAATAAAATTCATTCTAATAGAATGGATATATGTGATAATTTTACCGTTATATAACAACATTCACCACCACCAACAACCAAACATATACTTAAAATATTTTAAAATCATTCCATTCCATCTTCCATTCTATTCCTTCAATCCGAACGTAGTAATAATGTTTTGTGTTTGGTTGCTTGAAGTTTAAACATCAAAATAAATAATGATCCAAAACAACTGGAAATGTGTTAGGCATTTGTTTTCACTTGGAAATTTCACTCAGAAAATACTAACATTGTCCCACAAACTGATATATTCCTCCATGGCAGTGTTCTAAATTCAGCCATAGGACAATTGTACATGGGAGAATTTCGATTCCCTCCCAATCCCGGATATTATCATCATAGTGTCTTAGGGTTTTTTCTTTTAGTTCTTGTGGTTAAGAACTTGGAGCAGGGAAGTTCCAACCCTAGACCTAATAGTATTGAGGGTGGCTATACTTGTGTTAAGGTCCTCTTCACTCCGGCTTTGCGTTTGCCGCCACCAAACTGTAAGGTTTCATCATTCATTTGTTCCACTAAATTTGGACGATGTGGTATTCAAAGTTGACGGCAATACCTTATTAGAAGATTTTGGTTTGTTTAATTAATGGTGTCTGTCGTTGTCAGGATGTCAGATTTGTGCATTTAAATCAAATAAATTACGTTCGTAAGTTAAATAAATTGTATCTGAAACGAATAAAATTATTAAATGCATTTAACTTCTCACACCCCAAAAACTGTGACCCAAAATACACTACAACCAGTGCTAATAAGCTATAGATTATGTCATCTGACTTCATATCCTATCATTATTGTTCCCTTTGGACCACAAGACTAGTGATGAACAAGTACTACTTTGACTCCTTAATTTTATAGTCCTTATGAGTATCGATTAAAAGTAATATTTCAAGATCGAGCATTAATAATTACCCTATGACAAGGGTCACAAGTCATAACCATTTGATGCTAAAGTACTATCCAACTATAGTAACATAATATATTTCAAATCTTCAAGTACTTACTACAAGATACTACTTCATATGTGACTTCATATGTATCTCATATCTCATTTTTTATGTGTTTGTTTGGTTATTAAGTATTTAGAATGTTAAGTGCGTTAAATTTTTAAACGTAATTAAAAATTTTATTCGTCGAAAAACAGTTTATTTTAAATATAACTTAATTAATTCGTAAATACAATTTTTGAGACTTAAATGTAATACACAAAAGCTTAACTCGGTGTTTTCGGTGGTACAAATATTATAAACCTACTGCCGCAATCGATAATATCCAAACAAAATTGACATGGTATAACATTTATATTTAATATTTTTCTCATTATTACAATATCTAAAAAATTTGTGTCAACCGAAGAATAAGATGGGTATTAATTGATGGGGATGGGTGAGAGAGATGAGGATAATGGAGAATCCAATGTATGAAAGAAAGAACATGCACACATGGGCTCTGTTTGGGAGGAATCCTATGAAGGAGGAGATTCTATTCTCACAATAATAATCTTATTCATACTTATTATTAAGACTTTAGCTTATAAAACATTACCTTTTCAAACTTCCTTTTTCATCCATCCATTTATTGCCATAAAGCCAAAGCCAAACTCAACGGCCTAATTAGGTTTAACGCGTTTTAATCATTCATTCGTTCCCAAACACTCCCCTCCCCTCTGCCCGCAGCCTGCCTGTATCTCTCCTACCCGGACTGCCCGGATGATGTTTTCAGTTTTGGCGGGAATCGAAGCGAATATTATTTTGGATTTTAATGGGATTTGGCGCCAAAAGGGTAGAGCCCGGGATAAACGGGATATTCCCAATACGGACCGTCCCTTTCCCCTCCCATACGTCACAATTTGAAAATGACCGAAATGCACTTGATCAGCTACCGGGCCCTATACAACAGAGATTCTTATACACGAAATCCTGACCGTTCCTTTGGAATACTATGATGGACCCTTGGATTTTTCCTACTAACTTTCCACTTCCTGTACTGTCCTGTCCCATCGGGTGATGAACCGGGAATCCGAACTTAACCTCACACCCCTCAAACTGAATTACTACAACAATCATTATTCTTGAGAAATTTTATGTTTCGATAAAATAATACAGTAACACTAGTATGATACTACATATTATTATATTGTAATAAAAATGATGACAAACTTAAAATAATATATTATTTTATAGTCTTAAAATATAATATATATCTATAATTTTAGAAGGAACTAAGATAATAATAATAAATAAATAAAGTATATTTAATCTCAAAATATAAATAGATTGGGTCGAACTAAATGGATTTAACCTATATTGTCAATATATAGGAGAGTATATAAAAGAAAATGATATATATTGTGAATGTTTACGTCGACTTTTTAGTTGTCAGTTACGTGAATAAGTATTAGTGATATTTTTTTTTTTAGAGATGTATAATAAGTAAAATCTTCCTATAATTTTTATCAATCTCATATATTAATAAATTTTATAATTATAATTTGACCTAAATTTATCACAATATATAATTGTACTCTTACATAAATGACATTAATAATTACTTCATTGACTGGTTGATTGTGGCCGGGTTAGCAATATACACAACCCAGCCCAAAAATCAAGGAATTGAATTTGGATATTTCCACTACTTTTGTTTCTTCTATTTTGACTTTTCTTCTTCGTAAAGGATTATGAAGGTGGTTACTGGACTTGGGGGCTTGCGAGGTTCCAATCTCAGAACCTCTGTTTGGGACTGGATCACGCCACCACAATAGTCCATTAGAGAGAAGATATAGTAAAGTAAACTGGGCCTGTTTATTTGGACCGAGGAAAAACGACTGGGCCTGTTACACACAGCTGAAATGATTTGAGCATCTTTCAGAAAAATCGTGGACTGAGTAGATAATACAGGCTACTAGGCTCTAACTCAAACTTAAACAAAAGAAAAATTGACAAGTGACAAAAACACACAAAATTTTCTTTCCTGGTTTTGACTTTTGATGGTGGGCAAATCTGTGTTCCCAACCGGATGGTGGGCTGATATAATTTTGGCTCATATGGATTCACAAAAAATGATACACACTCTCTGTTCCGAGATTAAAGATGCATTTTCCTTTTTACTCAATTTCAAAAACCAGAAAAAGAAAGAAGATACATTTTTATTTTAAGATTATAAAGTAGTCTGATATTCTTAATTTATCATTAATATCTTACTATCATTTCTAAGCAATACACCATCACGGCTAGTTCTTAACTAATATTAAGGGCATATATAAAAACGTAAAGTTATTCTTAAAAGTCATCGTTTTAGAAGTAGATCCCTAAATTATGGAACGGAACGGAGGGAGTATATCTTCAAGTATGTCAATCCCAACTTCTAATGCTATCATTCAGCATGCTAAAATACTTCATGAATGTAAATATTACCAATGCTTTATTACCCTCTCTTTGTTGCTAACCTTCCACTCAACTTTAGAGACATAATCAACATTCAGCTGGATGGAATATGGAAGGAAGAGGAGGATTATAGTGCAACAGTAGGGTTTGGTTAGTTCACATACAAGAGGGATCATCACATTTTGGCATTGGCATTCCAACAAAGGGTCCGTCACTCTGCATTACATATTGAACCTCAAGCCCTCTTATGAACTCTTTTGAGGGCATTTCCCTAAGGCTGGGAATTTCTTAAATGTTCGTCTTCTCTTATTAGTTTATGCAGTAAAGTAGGAGCAAGCACATACATTGTTGATTTGTTTCACGGCCCAGAAATCAGACAGTGTTTCATGTTTAATGAAGTGTGATAGAAGTACCAAGAAGGGGAAAAAAAATCTCACAATACATTTAATGAAAGCTACAACAAAGAAACTTAATACTATCAAATAAAAGCATTCAGTAAATCACATCTAATATCAAAAGATTGTCCTAAAGATGAAATAAAAAATAAACAGTCCAGTAGGCAAATCATTGTTCTTTATGATTAGAGAAATATGCTGTGCTGAGGAACCTACATAATGTTCTATTGTTTGGTAAAAAGAAAAAAGCATAAGAATCCAAGGTAAAGCACCTTCTTAATTCTCTTTCAATGTCCAGAAGTGTTTTTTTTTCCGGATGATAGACTGTTATCTCCAGTATGAAATTCATTTTACCCAATAAAGTCCCCTAAAAGACTAATAGTAGTCAGAATCATCTAAATAAATATACTACTAAATTATACGGAGCATATAAAACCTAAATTACTCAAGCCACTTTTGCAGAGCATTTATTTCTCCTCTCTTTAGTTTGCCCTTGCTCAGTTCTGTTTACGCTTTATAGTAGTCTGTTGATTCAGCAACTAGAAGGACCATATATAGAAGGTTCAATGCTGAGCATACAAACTAATCGGGTTGACTCGACTGATATGATAGATGGAATGGTAGCTTGTGCTATGATTTAGTTAGGAATGTTCTGTGATCATCAGCACTAAAAATAAGAACTTCCATCAAATCCAGGTGAATCATATCATAGTCTCGCCTTGACTATGTTTAAAGCTTCAGTTATATGAAGGTGAAGAGAAGCTCACATCTTCCAACTTTTCTGCACCTGCTACTTAACTAAGACCTAAATCACCTAAAGCGTCGACACTGCACCATCATCTTCCCCAGGTTTAACATCACACACTTGAGAGTTGAGACGACTCTTTGCCTCTAAATCAACAAAGTCTGTTCTAATAACTCCAGGTGAACCATATCCTGAGAAAAAATGCGTAAAACTAATGGATAATCATAGCAGTTGCAAGGATCTATCAGTGCATATTTATCTTAATTCTTAAAGCATCAAGTAAACTGATCTTTTGTTTTCTTTTTCCAGCTACAAGCAGGGGCGGATCCAGGAATTTTTCCCAGCAGGGGCGGATTTTAACTAATTTTTTTGTTGAAACTAAATAAAGAAAACTTGAACTAATTATAATATTAACTAATCATAATAATGTTTACAAATTACAATAAATATTCATAATCCAAACTAAAAAAGGAATTTCAAAATAAAAAACATTTAGATACAATTTAGAAACTTATTTCGGTTACTTGTCATAGTTCAATTTGAATGATTCCCCACATGCTCAAAGCCTCAAACCAAATTTGCTTTCTATATCCAAACAAAATTATGAATTAATTTCAAAGCATAAACCAATTTTGGTATCTTTTTATAAGTTTCAAATAAGCTTCAAGGTATCTTTTTTTTATTATTCCATTTTGTGGGGTTTGTTTATGATAATTATTTTATTTGTCCTAAAAAAAGGTAAAAATGAGAGTAGTAGTAAATCAGTACTATAATGATTTACTGCTGCTTCTTTTGGGGCTTATTGTTGTGCAGCTTGTGCGTTTAAGAAAAATGATTGATTTCTCGTTTAACCACCTAGTTCTAATACTAGCAGTCAAATTTGGAAAATCATAAAACTACAAGTATTGGAAGAAATCTTGAAAAAATAGCACTGATCCAACTTTTTCCTGTATGACTGTAGGCAAAAAAATGCATACAGTTCTGATTTTTTATTTCAATGCCCTGTCTTTATCTTTTTAGAGAACACAACTCTCATTGAAACTCAGATAAAGGGGCAGAACTGTAGATAAAAACAATTTGACATAGATCCACTTCTCGACACAGTTGCATCATTTCATTTGAACACTAAAACTACCTGCTCATCCAATATTAACAAGAACAACAGTTGTACTCACCGGAAGTTCCCAACCCAGAAGGCCACAACAAATTCAAGTAAACTATCAAACCTATAAAAATAAAAAATAAAAAAAAATCCAGCAGGGGCAGCTGCCTATGCTGCCCCCTGAATAGATCCGCCACTGGCTACAAGTTTGCAAGATTTTCAATACATTGAGCTTGGATGAGGAAATTATTAATCATGTGGTTATAGTATCCACGAAGATGAGAAAATTTCAACTACATATTCGCAAGATTTTCAATCAATTGAGCTAATCATAGACTTCTGATTCCCTTCACTATGAAAAGTACTAGGTTTGTTATGGGATGATGTTTATAGACAAATTTGACCTTCATGCCTTATCTTACACTTCAAACCATCCAAAGTGCATTGTTAGTTTCCAAAACACCACACAAATAAATATGTTTGAATAGAAAAATATTTCAGCGGCCAAATCATAACTGCACCATCAACAATTTTACCAACAAGAATCATCTCCATCTCATAGAGAGCAGAATGTGCTTTCATAAATCATGTACCAAAAATGGAAATACAATTTTCAGTATGTATTCTTGCAATATCATACATAAATATAGACATTTTTTATTCAATAAGCAAACGAAAGCAGATGCTCATTCTAAATCACAACAAATATTTACAATTAATCCATGAAACAGTAATGGGATGTTTACCTGTTTCACTTGAAACAATGAATAACCATGAACAGCATTTCATCAGGGCTTGCTTTGCCATGTTTTCAATCAATAACCTCTATAACTTTATTCAATGCCAGCATCCTGACAACACCAGAAAGCTTGCATTCTTCAATCTGCAACCGTCTCAACCGCGGAGAATTCAGAACAAGTAACTCAACTGCCTCTTCTTCAATCCCACAACAATTCATTATATCAACACTCTCCAAGAACTTACAGTTCTTCGACATTGAAACCCCAGCTGCATTAGTCAACCTACCACAACCTCTCAACTTCAGTTCCCGCAAATAATTACACGAAACCAGCATCGATACAAGTTCTTTATCAAGTAACACATCATTATAAGACAAGTCTAGTTTCCTCAATTGTCTCAAATTCTGTCCTAATGTTGAAAGCAACCCACTTTCTTTCTCAATCACATCACAATTTATCAAAGCCAGCTCTTCAAGATCATTACTAAAAGCCACCCCAAGACTCTTCAGTCCTTCACCAGTAACAAGACAACAACTTTCAAGCCGAAAACATAACAATCCCTTGAAATTCTCAGCAATTGCCAATAAATGACTGTTGTTAAGGTCAAGAGGCAATCTGAAATCGAGTTTTTGCAAATTACACCGGCATTGCATAATGAATTGAAGCAAGCCCTCTGTTGACCCACCATCATAAATCAACAGGGAATTCAAGGAAGTACAATTTTCAGCTAAATTGAACAAAACCCCATCAACTATACTTCTACAAGTCCTCAATTCAACTTCTTGAAGACCCATTAAGCACTTGATAAAACTCGAAAAGGAAGCGTTATCGCCGAGGGTTTCGCAGCTCCTAAATTGCAATTTCTTGAGGTTTTTACAGTTTCTCCATAGCCAATTAAGACCATAATCACCTGCTCGAATTCCAGTCAAGCAGAGACTCTCTAATTCAAAATCAGCATCGGGACTAAATTGAATAGGGTCGAATTCTACTGGGTCTACGCCGGTGCAAATTATGGAGAGGTTCCGAAGAGAGAGAAAGTGAATTAGCCAGTAGAAAGAGAGGGGTCTGGAGAGGGAAATAGTGAGAGAACAGAGGTGACGACAAGAAGTAGAGAGAGAAAATAGAGAGAGCGGAGAAAGTGGGCCGGCTAGAAAACGAAGGTGTTGAAGATTGGGGCAAGAAGATGAGACAGAGAGAAGGAGCTGATCGGAGAAGGTGGAGGTAGCGGCGGCCGTGGAGAGAGAGAGGGAAGAGAGGAAAGGGTGGTGGGAGAGGAAGGAGGAGAGAGAGGAAATAAAAGTGGGATTGTTGAAACGGAGAGAGAGGGAGGATTTAGAGGAGCGGAGGAGGCGGAGCCACCGCTTGGAGACGAGAGAGACGGCGGAGGAAGAAGGTGGTGGAAGACGGTGGAAGATTTCTTGAAGGAGCTCATCACAGAGGATTGTATCCATCTGTAATCTTGGAAGAGGTTAGCTTTGTCTCACCTACCTAACCCACGTATATATGGAAATGAAAGACAAGCACCGGGGGTTAGAAGAATGTATGGACTGGAGTGAGAAGTCGGCTGCCATTGCTTTTCCTTCTTTCTTCTTTTCACCCACTTATTAATTTTGTTTCTTTTTTACAAAACATATTTATTTAAGTCTTTAATTAATTTACACTTATTTTGGTTCACAAATTGCTTGGTTCAGTTTTGAAGTGAAAACTACATTTACCTTCCACTACCCATCTCGGACAGACATTTGCATATAACCCATCACATGCC
The DNA here is from genome assembly GCA_034770075.1 of Aralia elata. Classification (NCBI taxonomy): domain Eukaryota; kingdom Viridiplantae; phylum Streptophyta; class Magnoliopsida; order Apiales; family Araliaceae; genus Aralia; species Aralia elata. The sequence continues at coordinate 14,364,855 of CM068378.1, forward strand.
AACGCACCTTCAAGTTTAGGCTTTTTCTTTTTCAAATTATTAGTTTAATTTCTAACAACCTACAACAAAAAAAAATGTTTTTTTCTTTTCTTCCACTTCTTTAAATGTGCTTCTTAATATAATATACTCGAGGTATATATAGGGAGATTAACGTAATTCCACATAACTTTTCTTAATTAAACAAAATTCAAAGTTAGCTAAAATTATTCCACTGATGAACCAATAATAAGAAAATTATATATATATATATATATATATATTGTGAATGTTTATGTCGATTATTTAATTACTTATTATTAGTATTTTTTTTGAAGATATATGTAATAAGTGAACCTCTCTTATAATTTTTATAAATTTTATGTATTAATAAGTTTCGCAATTATAATTTCACGTTGTTGTGCATAGCAAAGACTCCCAAGAATATAGACTAAGAGACCAAGTGAAATTAATGGAACAAAATTGACGAACAAAAATAAATATAGTGTCATAATGGAACTTTCCATCCTTAAATCTTCCTTTCAGAATAATACTTCACTTTACCATCAGTAGCAAATTAAAAGATTATCATTAAACATTGGAAGTACCATATAATAATCTTATACTCAATAAATACGCAACACGAGATTTGGAAGAAAAAAAAAACAATCAAAATATGTCTTAAAAAACAGAACAAATAAATTAACTTTTTATAGTCAAATTGATTATATTTAAAATTAAATTTATTTTTAAATTTATTAAATATAAGCACAAAATTATTATCATAAGAAAGTACATCGAATATAGTATTAACGTTAACTCATTTGATTTCAAAATTTTTAATACACTTATTTAATTATTTATCTTGAAATTGATTAATTTAAGTCAATTAAGATAAGTAAAGTTAAATATATACGTTAACTCATTTGATTTCAAAATTTTTAATACACTTATTTAATTATTTATCTTGAAATTGATTAATTTAAGTCAATTAAGATAAGTAAAGTTAAATATATACGTTAACTCATTTGATTTCAAAATTTCTAATACATTTGTTTAATTATTTATCTTGGAATTGATCAATTTAACCATTAAAAGTCGATTAAGATAACTAAAGTTGAATAGAGGAAGTATATAGATAGTTATCATTTGTTTAAGTTGTATTATACGTACATATGGGCTCGTAACAATATTAAAAAGAAGCAAGTAAATAAAACCCAAACAATTGAGTTGCACTAGTCTGGCTCCATACTAATACACAGCAATACCAATGATAGGCACATACCAAAACCATCTATTTGCAATGAGAAAACAATTCCCAATGAGTGAAAGGAGAATATGACATTTTAAAAATTACACACTTTTTGTGAGTGAAAATAAAAATTATTTTGGATGAAAATATGAGTAAATGTTTGTACAACCATATATAGCTGTAGTTTGCCAACAAGAACAGGATGGATGAAAGGGACATTAGAAAACGAAGCAAACATCAAAATAATTATAATGCCAATCATTGGTACTGTGAATTCGTGAATTGTGATAAATAAATAAAAATTAACCCAACAATACTCTGTTGGTAGCATAATTTACATCAGCAAGACAACTAGTCATCATCAAGCATCTTCCATTTTTTTTTTACTGAAATCCAATATAAAAGCAGGCAGCTTCAAGCAAGTGCCTGTCTCTATCACTGATTCCATAACAAGGGTATTTGATTCCCTTTAATCCAAAGAAACATAACCAACCCCGCATATTAACCAAGAAAAAGGTTTACCTTCTTGATAGGGATGGAGAATGAAGATATGCAATTAACTTCATGTTGGCATCATGATCCTGCGTAATGAAAGACTCCCATATTACAGTAGGCTAGCCAAGATGGGCAGCAGCAATCTTGATTGAACCAACAAACATTTTAGATAGGAGGAATTAGGTATCGAGATCAAATTGATCTTCAGTTAGTGGTGATACAACAATGCCAGGGACCAAGTAAATGTTAACAAGGATGTAATAAAATGTGAATACATAATACCCAGCACGGAACGTAAGCCATACACATGTAGATGTATGTGGCACTGTTCCACGCCCAAAGGGACTCGACCCAATACCAGAAATCACCTACATTAATGCTGTCAAAACCTTCAAATGAACCTTTCAACAGAAAAAATGCAGCTGCAGGAAACCCAAATAGTACCAACACCAGATTACAAGCACCCCGAGCAAAAGCCTTCAGAGAGTGGACTTTAAAATCTTGTATCAACGGTCCAGCCATCAAACACATTGGGACCATCAGAAGGGCTCCAATTTCTGCGGTGGCGAAGTTTATGACTGACATTAAACAAAGTCCAATAAACGCAGCTGTCACTGTTACTGATTTTAAGAGAAGCCATTCTTTTCCTAGAGGTTGAGGCACACTGACAAGTGAGAAAGGGGAACCCATGATCAAATGCAAGAGAACTAAACTAAAACCAGAAATTAGAACCCAGACAAGAAAGCTGGTTGATGGCGAGCATTCAGGGATCTGACAGATGAAATAAGGAAGTACTGTAACAATAAAACCCCATAAGTGGACGACAAAGACTGTTTTTGCTGCATAAAGCCATCTCCATGATCTAGACTTAATGGCAGCGTCATCAGCAGAGGCTGGGGAAGAAATAACTTTGTCTTTCCCTAAATGAGAGGTACACTTATTGGCATCACAATAAAGAGAAGCTGCAACCACCGGAAGGGGAGCGATGAGCAGCACAAAAGCAATCATGTAGACTCCAACTGACACAAACTTATTAGGAGATGTTAAAAGGTACAAGAAAAAAGACTGGTGAAACTTCTCAAGGAGGTTATTCACAGACCGTGTGACTCCTTCAACCAACCTGCATTTAAAAAAGAAAAATTAAAATGAATAAAGAAGGAGAATCCTCATAAAAACTTAAAACATTGCTGACAATACATTTTTAAGAACAACATTTCTCCCAAGAGCTACCCATCTAAATTTTCAGAAGCATTTGTAGTGTTCCTTGAAAGAAACTAAGATATCTTAAACCATCTATTAAAAAATAATACGATGGAAATGCTTGAAAAAGACCAGACCACAACTTAAAGAAGGTATAAAAGTAACAAAGTAATCACGAAATGTGAATTAAAAAATATTACGCCCATCAAGTTATATATTTAACTAATACAGGCATTTACTATCATTCGTTTTCCTTATTGGTAAGTAATTCAATCATGCAATCATGTATGAAAAAGGATCAAACGCATATGTCATCCCAGTACATGCGAAGTATACAAAAAACATGGACAACAGCCAGCAAACCTTTCCAGCAGAGTTCATTGCTTAAATAATGAAAAAACCATCTCCAGCTACAAGGCTAAACTTCGTCACAAAATCAACAAAGGACTCGAGCGAACAAGGACATAACTCATTTGTCAAAGATAAAGGAGGCTCGAGAGTAAATATCTAATACACTCCTTCCCATCAAAATATCTACAGGTATTTACTATCATATGCAACCCTGTTTCTGAAGAATAATTCACCAGCTAATTTGTTGATTGAACATAGTGAAAGCTAGGGTGTCCGACAATGAGGTTGTTAATTGGAAGCCATTGTTTCAAATCCAATATCACAAAGGAAGATATCCTGATTGAGTACTGACCTGGCACAGTGCAAAAGAAACTCATCCCGCCTGGCTTTGTTGTAGGAAGAAATTTTGGGTGAAATCTCCAACGTAACTGCATCAACTTGATAATCGCGAAAAGCACCATGAGGACCAGTTGGAACACCCAAAGCCTAACAGTTAAAATAAACAGTGAAATACAAAAGATTATATCAGCTCCAATACTCTGAAAATTATCACCCTCTCATTCTGTTGTACATTTAATTTCAATAATGCTATGAAACTTCACACACACCCACTGCAGTCCAATACTCCAATCAATAACAGAGAGGGGGGAAGCGAAGGAGGGAGAGAGAGAGAGAATGAGAGAAAAAAGAGCAGATAACCTGGTTATACAGCGAACTGGCTAGAGTAGCAGTGCCTTCAATATACTCTGCGACGGGGATACCAAACTTCCAGTCAGGATTTATGTCTCTAGCCATTTTTCCTAGTGATTCAACAGTTTCACCAAGAATCTTGAGCCACTTAGAGTCCAGCAAAGACAGCAGTTTGTGCACCTTTACCCGAAAACCTTGCCCGTGTACTGCCAAATAGTTCACAATATTGATAAGGTCAAGGTTTGGCATTTGCCCATTGGATGCCTCAGCATAGATGCTAACAGAATCCATGTCAAATTCTTCACTTTTATCAGCAACCTTAATGACAAGGGCAGCTGCCATTGTCCCAGCACGCTTAAAACTATCAGATACTTCACTCCCTGTAACCAGACTTCCACGGCAGGCTTTGGCATTTAGTTTCTCCAAACCACCAAATGAAGGAGTATGATAGTCTCTTAGCCATGAAACAACTGAGGCATATTCACCATGCCGTGAATCTGCAGCAAGCCATATAATATCCTTGGCCAGCCAACTTACATGGGTAAGTAATGAAAATACCGAGTATGCAATGCCTAATGATAAAGCCTCACCCAGACTAATGTTCGAAGAATTGTAAGGTGTTACCAAGACAATAGCTTCCTTTCCATCACCGCGTGGAGCTCTAACTATTCCAATAGTATTGACACCATAAGATGAACAGCTATAGTTCACTTTGACTATTCCAGGATCAGGGCTAGAAAAGAAATGCGGGGGGTGAAACTTATTTAATTCAGGGTAGAAATTGTGATAACTAACATCACCACCCAAGTCTGCCATATGCCGTGCAATCAGTGTTGGAATTTCTCTGCATCAATATATGAACAAGGTGAAAATGTCAATTTATTGACCATAAAATAATAACATAGCCAATATGTTGTAAACGTGTGAATTTTATTCATCTATACTTTAGTTCATAGGATTCCATGAGGAGAAAGCAATATGTTGTGATCTCCTATTTGGGCAGAAGTAAATGAAGGGCAATAGCCAAGAGGGGACTATGAAAACAATTGTGAGCACAAGCACAGACTTAGAAGCAAAAGGCAACTACATAACTTTTTCTTTTTTGTTTTGGATAAGTTAATATATAACTTTCTTTTTCCATGACAAGAATAAATGGAAGGCAACTACAGAACAGTGCATTAAAAATCCAAAGAAAACATGGAGGCACATACATGCCTGTTCTTGAAGGTTTTAGATCCAAGCTAGTTAGCTCTTTAACAAATCTATCTGCCTCCGAAACACTCTTGCTAGATAGCATGGAGATGGCAGAACCTGCAAAACGGTATGTTGACAATATGTAAGGAATCAACATATCTATACTAGAACAGAGCTGATATAGGACAACATTTGGAACAAAGATAATCGAAAGAAACAACAGAAAATAAGTCAGGTAAATGATGGGGATCACAAGTCAAGAGCCACGAAGATATTCTTGACTTGTGATCCCCACCAAGAGCCCTCCACAAGCTGCCATGTGGCGCTCTCTCCATTTATCTTCTTATATTTCATTTTTTATTCTTAATTTTGTTTTACTTATTTTTGATTTTTTTAATGGGTTTACGAAAAATAGTCTTTATCAACATGTCACATTTCAAGTGAAACAATTCCATTCCCCATGAAACTTTGATATTTGATGTTGGACAAAGGAAAAGTAACTAGGGTTTAGTCTCTACACCTAAACACTAGGATCTTGTGATTTTGATGTTTATCTCCTCAATAGTCTAAGAAAATAACAAATAAGCTTGGCCTTATATAGGGACCAGGGGAACATAAGTAAAAGCTTCCTACCCGATGGGCGACTCTAGAAATTACAAACTCTAAACATAACAAAAGACTGAGAGAATATAACATATAAACTAACTATATATTCAAATACCTACTCAATACAAAATTACCTTAAATTCTCAGTTATTTAATCAAATGCATAATTACATCAATTTCTACCTAATCAAAAATTCTAAAGAACAATTAACTAAATCTAAGGTTGAGTTCCTCATCATATATTACATTTAATCAGTATAAAATGGCAAAAAAAAAAGATAAATTTTATTTATTGCTTTCACGCCCCTTCTTCTCCATAATAGTCTATACTAATTTTTGGGCTCAGTTTAAGTTGTGAAGAACGGATTCACACCACCAAACAATCATGGAATAAAATTCGAGATGGGTGAAATGGTAGTGGCTTGAGTTGTTCACAAAGATATTCTCATAGTTGTCATGGCGTCGCCTAGGCGTCCTGGCGCTGGAGAAGGGCAAGACGACGCCTTGGACGCCGAGCCACCAAGGCTCACGCTTTGATAGCCGGCTCAAGTTACGTGATTAAGTCATTTTTTATCTATGCCTCATCATAACCCATGGATTTACTATGTCGTGTAATTTTATTACTTATTATACTTGTAATGGTGATGCGCAAGTCATCATTATTTATTTTCTACGTGATGTTTGTTGACTTGTTCTACTAATTTTTAATGTCAAAAGTATATTTTTTGAATTTTGATCATGAAGTATTCATATAATTGTGTTTATAATTGTATTTCATAGTGTTAGTTATTATGTTTTGGGTATCAATGTATATAAAATTTTATTGTTCAATATACTTTTGAAGTAAAATAATAATGTATAAATTGCACATTGTTAACTACTTATCGCCATACGAAAGTCATGGCGGGGCCTTATCGCCTAGGCGTCTTGGCGGTCAACTACCGCTACATCTCGTCGTGGCACCGTGACAATTATGGATATTCCTATTCCAAGTAATTAAGCACAATTGACATATTCATGCTTCAAAATTTAGTGCATGTTCATTGAATTTTAGCCCATGCCAGCTTGTATTTTTCATTAACTTCGGCTCAGCATGATGTGTATAAAGTATAGTATATCTTAAAAGTTTTTTTTTTTTTGTAAACTCATTTATTCATGAATATAATGTTTATAAATGGTTTTTACCCGTTCCTTGCACGGGCTGAAGACTAGTTAAGAATAAAGGCACAAAGTCAATAGATACAAAATGAGATAACCTATGAGCCAGGTATTAACAAGAATTCATCAAAGGAACTACAAATAAGGACCTAATTTGAAATCTGCTTTAACATCAAATTGGCAGCTAAGAACTATCAGAAAAGGCAACAACTTAAGGAATACTAATCCTTAATATTCACTTTGTGAACTACAAAATAAGGACCTAAAGATCTCCTTTAACATCAAATTGGCAACTAAGAAATATAAGAAAAAGTCGTCAGCAATTGAGACTACTACTACAAAAGTAGCAAAAGAGCGAAGGGAATCCTAAATGGACAACCGAGCGAAGGTCTTCATTGAGTTCTTTTTCTAATGGGAATGAGGAGTGGGCTCTGAGTAGCCCTCCCGTTAGCCCAAAGCATTAGGGAGGGTGTACGTCTGAGGCAACAAGTTAAGGGATATAATGTATATTTCACAATATGGTTACATGGATATTGGATAATACTCCATACACCAATTTCTTCAAAACTAAACTATTAGTAGAGTTTTCTTTACAACTTAAAGCATATACATTGGTATTAGTTTACAAAACCAGTGCTATTTATGGTCTTGGAAAAGCATAATTGCCTAAGTGCAGCCTAGTAACAATGCTGCAGAATCAAATTTAATGTGATCTCTAACTTTTAGAAGATTAAAGAAACATGGAAGGATAAACTTTCAACTCTAAGGGAGCCTTAAGTTTCAACAACTTCAAAAAAACATTGTTCTTTTACTTTCAATCAAACAATGGAGAACAACAAATAGAAAAGTTACTGGTGGGAACACTAGCAGCAATCCAATGTAACTTCTGAAAGTGAGGGAAATTAACTAACCAGGCATGAGGGCATTTTCGGAAATGTAGGTGCTTTTTGCAAGAACAGGTAACAGCAAAAGCGCCAAAACCCCTGCTATACAGCAAACAATACTGAAAACCCAGAAGAGAGCAATGTTACCCATCGTGAATTTGTGAGCCAAAGTTCAAAATCAAACAAAAAAGCGCCACTTATTAATCAATAATACATGATATATCAATGAAATTCTCTGTATATAAAATATTGATGGAGAGTGAATACCTAACTAGGCGGCTATGAGAGATAATTAAGAGGCCAATACGGATGATTGGCCGAGGTTTCTTTGTAGGTGCCTCAGTTTCCGCCATGATCGATCTCAAATGCGAGCTTTTCGGCTCTTCTTCCCACTGTTCTGATCTACTCTTTTCACTTCTTCCCACCGTTCTGATCTTACCCAGTAAACGTCGTTAAGTTAACTACTATTATCTTATTTTAAATTATACTCGAAATAACTATATTTTAATAATATAAAATATTTACTAATTAACTGTATTTGTAGTTAGAATCAGGCTATATGAGTAAAATAAATATATATAAAAAACTAACAAAATAAAAAAGAGTGGAAAATATACTATATATAGAGATATTGATATTATACAATATTTTGCCAAGCACAATGTAGTTTTTTTTTTCTCTTTTGATTAGAAATACAAATACTTGATTCTTTCTCCATGATTCCAATGATACAAAAAATTAAAACAATTGCTTCTAATCTTTTGGTTTGTAATATTATTAAGGTCTTATGCTGCGTTTGGATTGAATGAATTTAATAGATGAATGAATTAAATAAAAATAATGTATTTGATGATCATTTTGGAGGATAAATTATTTCAATAGAATGAAAATTTATTTCATCCATTTGTTTATTTATTTCACTTGGAGAATCTGAAATAAATTTATTCCAACATAATGGATATATGTGATAATTTTGTCATTATATGACAACACCTACCACCACCAACAATCAAGCATACACCGAAAATATATAAAAATCATTCTATTTGGTCCTCCATTTCATTCATTCAATCCAAACGCAACATTAAATGATGAACTAAATCAAGCTCATAAACTTGCTGACCTGGAATGTAAGTTATGCGTTTTTATTTATATTCCACAAGTTTTTTTCTCACGTGAATGTGGAGTTTATTTATTATTTATGTGACAGAGACCTTTTGGAACTAACATTTTTACTTGTAAAAATATTAATTCCTTAAATATATAATAGTTGGTTTACATTTTCCAAAGAAAAAGAAAAATGACCCGAGTTGATTTATTAAACATCTTGTTCCCAAGTTGATTTTATTAAACATCTTGTTTCATGCTCCTAAAAATATAGATAATTTACAAGTGTATGATCTAAAATAAGTGACACAACTAACTAATTATTGAAAGGAATATTTTAATAGTTTTCTTAAAGTCGTATAATATTTAACTTTATTACCATCAAAATTATATATAAAAATATAAATAGGATAACAACTGATTAAAAACTTGTCTATCTTATTCATACTTTTACTCCATATTTTGCTAAACATTTTTTTGTCAATTTTTTCTCTCACAATCTCACTCTCAGTTTATATTGTACTTAAAATTGGTTGCTACATTTTTATTTTTTATCTTATTCTTAAATTTTCTTTCCTATCACCCCACTTATTATTAACTCCCAACATTTTTTCCCAAAATATTATTTTAGCACTTCTTATTCTCTCAAAAATTATTTATGAACTTTTTTTAGTTGTACAAACATAATACTCCCTCTATTCTTTTTTAATTGACGTTTTAATGTTATGTACATAAACTAAAAAATATAATTAATAATTGCTTAATTGACTAAATTAAATATAAAATTTCAATATTAACCTTCTAAAAGTCATTGAAAATATAAGAGATAACTAGTGTTTATTTATAATGGATAATATGAAAAATTAAGTATTTAATTGTTTTTTAAAGTGTACAAATGATAAGTAAAAATGAACAAAATTCATTTCCTAAATCAACATACGGATAGGAACAGAGGGAGTAGGCAGTAGGGAGACTAGTTTAAATCACTAAACCAAACACTTTAATAAAATAGTCGCTTGATAATATTTTAATATATTTATATTGCCGAAATAAATATGTATTTATTGATATATTTACTTTCAACACACACTAAATTTTTAGCGACAAACATTGTCAATAGCCATTGGTCCATTGTTTGTCAATATTGTTATACTTGATACATACTCTGATTTGGGACATTTAGAGCTTTTGGAATTTTTGGAGTCTACGACTCTTTCGTCTAAATGAGTTTATTTTAAATACAGTTTTTGTTTTAACTTACAAATGCAATTTTTAAACCCTAAATCCATTATACTCTTTTGGATATGGCGTGTTTGGAATTTAAAAATCATTCAAACGAAATTTTTTAATGCTCTAAAACAAACAAGCCCTTAATTTTAGAACATCTTAAATTTTTAGTGACAATGTGATAAAATTGTGTAATGTGAGTTTGTTGTTTCTCAAAGACACATTCATCTAGAAAGGGGGTTTGAATAGATTTTAAAACCTTTTGTTTTAAATAAAGTATTAGCAAATAATTAATTAAGCAAATTTAATTACTTAGGCACAACACAATATTAGTTTAAAAATCCCTTTAATGATTTAAGAAAAATCTCAGCTCTAAATTTAGTATTTATGGAATTAAGTCACACACAACAATTAAAATTAATTGCAGAAAAGTAAAGGCTGAAAAGTAAATGATACGTGAGATTTTTAAGTGATTCGGAATATAAATGACTCAAAGTTCACTCTTCTACTTTACGAGTATGAAATCCACTAAGGATGTAGGGGATCACTTAGATCAGATCACTGAGATCTATTACAACAATGAATCGATTATATTACTTAAAGTCACTCAGACTTGGCAAACGCCACTCATACCTCTTCAAGTCACTTAGATTTGGTAACGAGTAGGTCACTAAGACCAGCGAATCACTAGAAAAATGGTAATTTATGAGTTGTTATTAAATTGCGTTTAACATAGCTTATGAATAACTTAGTAGTAGAACAAGTTGTTTTTGACTTCGTATAATTTTCTTGGAGATTGGGCAACAATTCAGCTTGATGTTCGTGATTCGTGCTATTTAATTGAATCTTCATGCCTTTTTTATAAAAGTCCTCAAGACTTTTTCGTTGTAAAGTTATCGTTGTGCATTTAATGTTTTGATCATAAAAAATCTTTGATGTTGACTTTCAAAGTAGATGTGTCAGCTTACGTTCGGCTCTGTTAGGTCACTTCTGACTTGTGCAGTACCTACCACGCGGGTGATGTCACATCAGCAAACTAATTGTTAGACACATCTTGATCTGATTTTCAATTTGAAGATATTTTGTGATTTTCGGGTTATTGGATTGATTATGCATGTATCAAGATTTCAAGTGGTCAAATATGAAAAAATGTTGTTTAGAGCCACCACATGGTTAGGTCCCTAGGACTTCACATAGGAAATCAAAATGTAAGGATGTCTTGTTGAAAATAATTTTAAAGAGTTTTCATGAGCTTAAAATTCAAATCCTTTAAGAAGCTATTCTTGGTAACCAAATCAACTGAGAAAATATTCAGTCATATTAAAGATCCTATCCCTTGTTTCATGTGCTGAAAATTCAAATTCAAAAACTGAAAATATTTATTTGGAAACCACATAAATTGGGCATCTATTCAGCCATATTTTCCAAAGTCATATCAAAGGCAATATCTTTTTCATAAAGTTAATTGAGCTGATCCCTCATTTTTAACTGTTGAGTTTGTTAAGATATTATCCTTTTATTCAAGTTGCCTTGGTTCCAGCAATTTCAACTTCAGATTCCCTTCCTTTCTGGTTAATATATTCAGTTGGGATTATGAAATTAAGGAAGTTGGTTCATGCCATTGCATCTTTATTCTATATAATCATTATCGGTAAAAATATTCAAGTGAATGAATTAAAAATCATAACAGTGCTCTAAATGAACAACCTCTAGCAATCTGATTTTGCATTGCTATTAATTATTGTTGTTGAAAATTCATAGAGATTATAATTATATTCGTTCATGTTAAAAAGTTGTATACAAGCCTAGTTTAGCTTGTGTGATCTAGTGGTGGATAGTCCTGTACAAAAGAATTTCTAAGGTTGCTGTGGTACAAGAAGTTGCAGAGGTGCAAGAGGTTGCAGTGGTGTCCATCAAATTCAGAACTATTTGTACATGGAGTTATTTTGTAAGTGATTGAATATTAATTTTAATAAAAAGAGTCTTCAATACCAATTGATATTTGACGTGGATTAGACCATTAATTTAGAGGTTAAGGGTCGAACCACATAAAAATATTGGTGTCCATGGTTTACTAATTTGTGTGGTTTGATTAATCCTGTTATTTAAGTTTATACTCTATAGTCGATAATACTGTTTTGCTGATACTAAGTATACTAATCCAGACAGCTAAATGAAAGGTTATACCCGTCTAATTTATATCTAAAGTAGAACTTATTCCATTATAGACACCTTAGAAGATTGGTCATACCTGTTTAATTTATAACTAAAGTTGAACTTAGTCTAAAGCAGACATCAAATCACACTGATCTTACCTGTCTGAATTCAACCTGTAACAGAAAATTTTAAAACTGTTATTGATAATCGTTTTGAACATAAACACTTATTCAACCCTCCCTTTTAAGTGTGTACACTCAAAATTACAATAAAAAGAGGTAATCACATAAAAGCAAAGTGATAAAAGAGTAATCACACACAAGTGTATGCCTTATCAATAGCCATTGACCTATTGTTTAACATAATTCAATAAAAAAACACGACCATGAACAAAAGCTCTTCTATGCAGATATAATAATTTGACATGAGCTCTTTAAAATTTTATCTATTTATATTTTAACTTCTTATTTTTTATAATAAATATCAAAATATAAATAAATGAAATTGTGACGAATTTTTGCCATGGACAATGCCCATTCCTGCACGTATTTTAATGTGTTTTTAATTACAGTAGTTTATTTATTTAATTTCACTTCCCGAACAAATATAAGGGCTAGACCAATTAATTACATTTGGAAAGTCGGCAAACACAAAAAATTGTCCGTTCGACCCACTTGCTCCCCATAAACCCTTTGCAAAACCCTCAGTTTTAGGGTTCGCTACGAAATCAACTGAACCTCAAGTCCACTCAATCATCTATTCCTCTACTGAATGTGTATGAATTGGAAGATACGGTAGTTTATGGTCATCCGAAGAAGAAGATGACACGCTTAACTTCGTTACTAGCACTGGTGGCGGTTCTCCTGGCGGTGGTGAGCAATGGGGCGTCGTATTCGGGGTCTGGACCGCACATAGCCGATGTGAACATTTTGTTGCCTCCTAAAATGACCCATCCCGTGGAGTACAGGCTTCAGGGAAGTGATGGTTGCTTCAAATGGTATTATTCTACCTGGTTTTATCAAATAGTATTTTTTGAGCTTTGAGCCTTTTGATAGATCTTCATAATTGCTACCAAGGCCATTTTAAACTTGGGCATTTTTCATTTTTGAAATTGGAATTAATACACAATATAGGGCTTCCCGTAGTGTATGTATCTGCTGTTTTGTGTATACCATATGTATTAATACGTGGGGCAATTTCATTTTGTCTTTTTGGTGTTAATTACCTTATCAAGTAAATTAACAAACCTTGTAAATTGTAAATGACTGGATAATGCTTGGCTTCAAGGGTGTTCGTATTGCAAAGATATTTTTTGATTCCAAACAATCAGCAACATATTTTGTCTGAGTCTACTTTATTGATTATAACGTTGGGTTTAGAATAGCTTGACAACTTATGCACTACAAATCCAGACCTGATAAATCCAAAATGTGGATATTATATGATTTACTTGTAATCTAGAATATCAGGACTAGTTTACTGCCCGGCTGCCTGTATTTTCTTCATTTGAAGCTCTAAATTGTCAGTATATCCAGTGGCCCTTAAGTTGAATTACTTTAAAATGCTGCTTTTCTAAACATTGTTATCTTCGTTACCTTGTAGTTATTTCAGTTAGTTTTGTTTTTATTGCACTGTTAAAGTGATATTGAAACTTAATGTTTTTTGTGCAGGTCATGGGATCATCATGATATTTTGTCTGTTCTACCCGAGTACAATTTAAGCAGTCATTGCTCTACGAGTGCCCACTTGCAATCAATCGCCCCTTATACTGGGCGAAAGGAGACCGCTGTTTATGCTACTGATGTAAACACTGGTATGATAATTCGTTGCAAAGTATATATCGATAACTTCTCCAGGATCCAGATATTTCATAGCTCTATCAAACTTGACCTAGACGGCCTTGCCACTCTCCGTGTTCGTGCCTTTGATAGTGAAGGTATTTCTTTAGTGCTGATGTTGGTTATTTCAAGAATGTTGAATCTTTTCTGTCATATTGTTGCTGCGCACTTATATTTTGTTTCATGTCAAAGTCTCTTATAACTGTTAATTTCTGACCCATTTACACTGAACTGCTTCAAGTACTTGCAATGCCTAATCTTATAAACTCAGTTTGAGCTTTTCAATTCATATAGATTTTACTCTACGGCAAGTATCCGAACTTTATGGTTTGTATAATACACTCATGTTTGTTCTTGACACTACGCATTGCTAAACATGACATGCCAACTGATTATGCTATGATAAACTTGACATGCCAACTGATTTCCTATAACATGTTTACAGTATATACTTATATTTACTTTCTGTGATTACAACCTGATTTGTAGTCTATAATAACACATTAATTGGTAGCTTTCTGCTGAGGATCTACAAGATCTCCCACGTCTACTCCTCTAATATAGGCTGAAGTTATCAATTTGTAATGAGAAACATTTGATGATCTATTGCATAATTAGTCTTGATAATATATATTTTGGTAAGTAAAAAATCGGCAAAACTAGCAGTTACCTTACTGTAGTTGACCACTTTTGTTAATAACTCACTCAAATTTTAATTTATGCAATTGTCTTATTAAACTAATTAATATTTTGTAATTGGGTCATTCCGTCAAATTAATAAGACAAATGTTAAATTATTGCCTATATGGCAGTTTAAACAAAATAAAAAATAAATAAAAGAAATGACTTGACTGCCATTTGAGATTAATGAAAGAATAAAGAAATTACAAGTCACAAATTAATATTCATCTTCAACCTCTTGATGGGTAAAACCCGATCCGCTTACATGTAAAACGGATCAAACTTTGGGTCTTGAAAATTGGTAATTTGGTACTCCCAAATTCACAAAACCACCGGATCTGAAAAAGAAAAGAGAGAGAATTCCAAAATCTATCTTTTATGAGAAGGATTTATATGGTACTTGGTAAATTAAAAATTTTACACTGAGCAATAAAAGATTTTGAACAACAACGGACTCCATTGTTTCATATTCTCATTGTTACTAATCAGACTTACTGTTTCTTTGTTTAGTTTATCATGCTTGTTGAGTGGAGGAGGAAGGAGGTAGAGGGGAAAGGGAGGCCCATAAACCAAACAACTCACATGTGATTCCATCTCTCCCTTCACATGTTTAGTGTTAATTTGGTAGGAGGAAGAGAAGAAGGAGATGAGACCCAATAAATCAAAAGAACAGAAAAAAAAAGTTAAAAAATAAAATGAGGTTTTTTGTTTTAATTATATTATGTGACAACTAATTGTTATTTTTCTTTTATTTTGTCTTATGTATCTTTATTTATTTGTCCAAGTCATTTATTTTAATTTTTTATTTTGTTTAAACGGCCACATAAACAATAAATTAACTTTCATCCAATTAATTTGACGGAATGACCCAATTAAATTTTTATAATTAGTTTAATGGGACAATTGCATAAATTAAAAATTGAGTGAGCTATTGCACAAAAGTGGTCAACTACAGTGGGGTAACTGTTAATTTTGTCCTAAAAAATCTATTACTTTTAAGTTTTATGAAAACATATAATTTTTTTAATCTTCTCCACGAGTAAACATGCGATAGATCAATGGATCCATTTAGGAGACCAATTACATGAATTACACTGATGTTTAAGATTTATATACTTTTTCCACGTTACTGTTAAACATGTTGAATGTGCTAGACCTATAGTTGTTAAATCGTGAATTGTATTGTGTATCAAAAATCCTTGAATCTTGAATTGTGTATCGTATCATAAGATACATAAAAATATATTCAAAAACACAATAATTTTATTTTTAAACATATAGAGAACTCATTTTATTGTACAATAAGTATGTTAAGTGTACTGTTAAAGTAATCAAATAACCTTATCAACAAATTTTAAATATTAAAATTACATTTTGAAGAGTTTAAACTAGAGGTTTAATGGATAATCAGTGTTGTTTAAGTAAAATTTATTAAGAAACAGTATAAAAAGTAGCTTATATAACTTATTACTTATTAGTATAAACTCAATATGAAATTAAGCCCCAATTTAGAAATTAAGAGCAAAAGACAACTCCAATACTATTTTTTATGTCTCCATATAAGTATGAGACATGAAAAAAAGAAAATGAAAAAAAGAAAGTGGAAAAGTCCTTTAAAATAGATAAGAAATCCTAGAAAATATTTTAAGAATTATTGAAAATATTTTAAGAATTATTGTATAGATCGAGTGAACACCTCTTGTAAATGGAAAAAAAAGGCTTTAATGTATTTCAACTCTTATTAGGTTCACCTCTGAGTTAAAAATGTATCGAGTCTATCGCTTGTAGTGAATATTGTATCGTAAGATACGTGCGATGTATCGTAAGATACTGTTAACCTTTTGATGCACTAGTGATTCTGTATCAAAATGCTCTTGTATCGTAGTGTATTACAATATTTATCGTGTATCATAGGATTTTAACAACTATGGCTAGACCGACATTATTGAATTTAAATCGGAAAGGGTCAGACGATCATAAATCATCGCGGACTGGTCTAGGAATCTACTTAACATTTACTTTTTTCACAATATATGCATTTTTTTTGTAAGTATCTCTGTTATATATCTATTAACTAGTTCTAAAATATGTATTTATCCCTTTTTTAGACTTTATTTTTTTTGGGGGATAATAATTCAATTTCCTTTTTTCTTCCTAAATTTTATTTTTGTATATAAAAGCACAAAAAGAATCTGTTTCGGCCTTTGAACTCAAATTTCTATGAAAAGATTCTCCCACGTTTTTAATTTAACCTGATTCTCCCTGTATTTTAATATATCTTTATACCCTCACGTTTACGTCTATTCTAGTTCTAGTATATGGAATAATTAAATGCACAATGTTAACGGTGAATATTATTGGGTCTTGATCACAGACTGACACAACAGAAGACGGTAAGGAATCACATGAATTGAATTTATGTAACTTTGTAATCACAGGAATTCACAAAGTTGGATAAATTGACTATAAGCAGCCACAATATTTTATAAATCTGATAATAAGAGTTCTTCCATAATAATAACCCTAAGAAACTATTTATACTATCTAAACCCTAAAAATAAATAAAATTCAATAAACTTAAAAATTAAGCCCAAAACATAAACGAACCCAAAAATAATTATACCTACTAGGTTATCCTAATTAATAAATAAAAATACATCAAATATTTAAATTGTCCATAAATATCAAAACATAAATTATATTGAATCTTGACAGATAACTCTTTTCGTGTCATTCCCCTTTTCTTGGAGAAAATTTGACCTCGAATTTTAAAATGAAGTAGTATCAAGCACCAACAGTTAGACATTCACCATCTTCTTTGTACCATGTATTCACGATGTTGTTTCTCAAAGAATTTTTTTGTAAATAATTTTGAAATAATCAAAGCCTTCATATTAACCTGCACTTTCAACAAATAATTAGGCATGATGAAATCAAAATTTTCCAAGGTGGCGAACGCAGGATTACGAACAATCTCATGATCAATCTCAATTTTTATGATATCCGTATTCTTATGTCGCGTTGACTCCTAATCATGATCCTCTTCAACCACTTAGCTTGGTTCGTCTTTAACTATAACTCCTTCTTCAACCTCCTCCTTCGTGTCCTCCACATTCTCTAGTAGAAGGATCGACTCACATGATTAAGAAGTAGGATTAATGGCATTATAATTTTTTTGAATTTTTTTTGTGCATGCTACGAAATTCTTACAACACCTTCAAACTTCGTCAATTAGAAAAATAATCTCCTTTTGTTGCTCTTCTCTAGCTTTTCTTTTCTCAACTTGATATCGATGTTTCAACTTGTCAAGTCTATGATGTGCTTCCTCAAATTTCTCCAAAAGATCATCATATTCAGGCAACAAGTGTTTACGATGACGTACATAAATTTCATACTCCAACAAATCACATCTATCTTTAAGGTAACAAATTTTTATCCTTAATATAGGCAATCTTTACCTTTGTAGCAATAGACATTTTAATGCCAAAATTTGGATTGATTCTTTTGTCCACTCGTTCCGTATGCAGCAAAAAAAAGAAGGAAATGCAATAACCCGAGATAACAATTTGTGACTTGGTGAACTAGTTGATAATTAGTGCGACAAATTATGTGACGGGCAACGACTATGGTGATGTAATTCGGCAGCAACAATTTTATTTTATTTTATTTTTTTTGAACAGAAAATTAAAGATAAAATTCGAGTAGCTTTAACTAGTACCCACGATGAACGAACGGTTGCGTGCAATCTTTGGCTAAGCAGCTTCGATCAATATCGTTCTCTTTCACGCTGACATCGGAGTGGGTCGTCTCTTGCTTAATCAGTAGAATCGTTCTTGTCGTGGGTTTACTCCTAGGCTCTAATGCCAACTGACACAACAAAGACAGTAAGGAATAGAAACAATTACATGAATTGAATCTATGTAACTTTGCAATCACAGAAATTCACAAAGTTGGATAAATTGACTATAAGCAGCCACAATATTTCATAAATATGATAATAAGAGTTCTTCCATAATAATAACCCTAAGAGACTATTTATACTATCTAAACCCTAAAAATAAATAAAATCCAACAAACTTAAAAATTAAGCCCAAAACATAAACGCCCAAAAATAATTATACCTACTAGGTTATCCTAATTAATAAATAAAAATACATCAAATATTTAAATTGTCCATAAATATCAAAACATAAATTATATCGAATCTTGACAGATGACTCTTCCCGTGTCACGGACTGAGATTAGATAGATCTGACCTGCAAGAGGGAGAAGTCACAAATATCCTTGACGGTCGGACCAGAATATCTTCGGTGTGAGAGTAAGTATCTAAATGAAGAAGATAACGGAAATATACAATGGAGGGCTTGAGAGGTTTCAAAGAGAGAAAATAGAGAATTAGAGCTTAAACTTACCTCTGGAGGCGTCTCAATATTTGTAGGTACCTAATAGGCTATTCACATGTTCTAGGCCTGCCCCCGGCGATGATGTGTTGCCTTCTTAATGGTCTCACAGTGACTCATATGTAAGGAATGTCCTTGGCTTGGGGAGGAGGTAACTCTTCTTCTATCTGTCTTCTAGAAGACTGATAGAGACGTGAGCATACTTTCAACATTGCTCTTGAAGGACCGCTGCCAGGTGTCATCATCTAAGGCTTCGCCCTTAGTCCTGAAGAGGTGACAATGATTTGGAAAGTGGGATCGCCATGATTCCTGATGGCTCCTCCTTGAGTCTTAGCTAGCCTTATGTGGCAAGGGACTTCTTTTGGAGGCCCGAAAGGTTTATCCGGACTCGAAGACCTGAGGGAATTTCTCCGATACTAGTATATCCAAACACATAATAAGATTCTATTTTGGTCATTAAATCCCAAAAATTTGGATAAAGAATCACTGAATATTTTTTTATCTTTAGATCTTTCTAACTCTTTACATCTACATTCTTATTATCATAATTATCTCCTTATCATAACTTTTTATTTTAGTTTGATCATATTCTTGCTACCAATAATATCTAATTAGTAATTTACTATTGTTAAATTATATCATTATAGTTATTCAAATTTAAGTAGAATTATATTATTACATGAATATTATAGTTTTAAACTAAAACAATTCACTTATGAAAATTATCTTACATATTATTAATTAAAATATAAATGACTTTAACAATATAGAATTTAATATAATTCATAATCTATATCTATTAACAGTTAATATTAAGTAACACAAATTCATAAAAATCGTTTTAATGTAGTGAATTACTATTAGAAATTTTGAATTTTTTAAAAATTTCTTATTAATAAAATATAAATATATTTAATAGTATAAAATTTAATGTATTTCGTAATATAAATCTATTATAATATTAAGTTACACGAATTTATAACAATTTTATTAGTATTATTATAACATATAAATGTAAGTATAATACATTCATCACCAACCATATAATTCAATTATTATCTTCAAAAATAAAAATTAATCACTTTATTCAATAATATATCTTTACAATAAAAAAGTATCAACAATATAATAATTCTTTAAGAAGATCCCATGCTTTGCACGGGGTAATGAGCTCATTTCTTGGTAAATTACCTAAGTTTGGTTACTTTGGTAAACAGACAGCCCGGTAAAGTAACCTTCTAATCCCTGAATTTTGGGGGTGTTTTTGTCCAAATAGGCCAGCTTATCTTAAAGTTTGAGTTGGAGTTTTCTTCAAATATGTGATATCTTTATCTTAAACCTCTCCAAGCATTTGGTTGCAATCAAGTAAAAGGGACAGCGGTATAAAAGTCGATGGCTTAAAACTGTGGAAGGGGCAAGGTGTAGAATTGAGGTTCATACCTAACAAGTGTTAGCGAACAATCAAAGTATCAAACAGATGTGAATGAAGAACATAGAACTTTGAGGAGCTGATGCCCTTTTGATTTAGATATGTAATGGTAATAGTGATCAAATGAAGTAAAATGGTTCATGAAAACATCTATGTAACCAGGGAATGGAAGTTAGAAGGCCCTTCATGTGAGATGGTGAGAGAGAGAGGAACAGGGGACTGGTGGGATTTAGAAGACATTAGCAGGATGAGGAAATAGGTGTATCTAGCAGGGACAGCTGGACAGAGAAGAGGAAGAAGTATTATGTTACATTTCCTGAGCCAGGAAGAGTAGATGAGTGATAATGGAGAAAATAGAAAAATTAAATTTTCGAATCAAAAACAAGGAAAAGGAAAAAGTATTTGAAAGAAAGACACGCCCTTGTGGTCTTAGCTGGCTTTTCCTACATTAGTATGCGAGGGTAGCTTTTCTTGCGTAGCAATATATTTAAAGTTTTTTTTTGCTCATATAGTCATATTTGAGTTTCTATTCTCGGAACTATTCTTTTTTTTACTTCTGAAAAGTATTTCCTTGCACTTTCCATATCTAAAGTTGCTACTTGTTGAAATCTCTGTTCATTGTCTTTTCCTTGTGGATGTATTTGACTGATTACAAAGCTTTGTCTACTTGTCTTGTACTGCAGAAAATGTGTTTTCGTCCCTGGTGGGCTTACGGTTCATGTGGCAACTAATGCCTGAAACTGATGGATTGCCTCATCACCTTGTCCATGTACCTTTGAAGTTGTCCCCCCTAAGTGACTGTGGAGGCTTGTGTGGTGACCTAGATGTGCAAATAAGGCTTGAGGATAGTGGTGTATTTTCAGACCTGTATGTAGTAAAAGGAACTGAAATTGGGCATGAGCATGTTTCCGTTCATTTGCTTGAGCCACTATATGATCACATGGCAGATAAGATCGTTTTAACTGTCGCAGAAGCTATGTCTCTTGATCCGCCTTCTCCTGTTTATGTCCTCGTTGGCGCTGTTGTGCAATATATTCTCAAAGTTGTACGCGAGAATATTCCTCAAGTGGTAACTTTACCATCTCCTTACCACCGATGGTCTGTCTTGAATTCTTCAGTTTCTCAGGTGGACACAATGATGGGTAAAGCTTATGCAATGAGATTAGGTGTAACAACTATCACTGTTGAAGACACGAGGGTCATGGGTCACATCCAAATGTCATCTCTCCATGTTGTACTGCCGGATACTTTAGCTTTATACATATTACCTCTGTCACTTTCTGGTGATCTTTTGGAGGGAGTATCACCGAATCCATCTGTTTTACGTTGGTATGTTGTATCTGGCAGACAATATCTCGTTGAGACGAAGGTTTTCTCACAAGGCCCTGGGGCACAAGAAATCTATATAACAGAGAATGATGATGTTAAGCTGCATGATGACCATTCCGAGTACTGGAATATGTTTCCAGTTTCAGATAGTATTGCCTTCAAACATGAGTGGTGGAATTCTAGAATCCTTAAAGCAACTTCATATGGACTTGGAAAACTGACAGCAACTATGACATACAGTACTGGGCATTATGAGACGAAAGAGGTTCTCAAGGTTGTGCAAGAAGTCATGGTCTGTGATCAAGTGAAGTTTAGCATGGACAGAAGAAGTGCATCTGAAAGTATTCTCCTTCCCTGGGCCCCTGCTGTCTACCAGGAGATGGAGCTAAAGGCAACAGGAGGTTGTGCCATCACGTTCAGTGATTACAAATGGTTTTCTTCAGACACAGCTATTGTGTCTATATCTGCTTATGGGATTGTCCAGTCAAAAAAGCCTGGGAAAGCTATTGTTAAAGTAGTTTCCATTTTTGACTCATTCAATTATGATGAGGTGGTAGTTGAAGTTTCCATCCCTTCCTCTATGGTCATGCAGCAAAACCATCCTGTAGAGACGGTTGTGGGATCAAGTCTTCCAGCTTCTGTGACACTGAAAACATCTACCGGTGCCTATTATGACAGATGTGATGCTTTTAGTTCTTCCATAAGGTGGAAAACTGGAAGCGAATTGTTCACAATTGTCAATACAGAAAGGGAATCTTTTGTCTTGGATGAGCAAGAAGTACCTGAACTCTATACATCATTAAATGGCCCTTCATGTGCCTGGACCCATGTATATGCTTCTGGTACTGGTCACACTATACTACATGCATCACTGACAAAAGAACATCAATCTTTTGATCATTCCATCAGTGGACCTATTGATTTAAAAGCATCATCTGTTATTTCAGCATATCTACCGCTCATTGTGCATCAGGTAGGTGATGGAAACCAGTATGGTGGTTATTGGTTCAATTTGTCTCATGCTGAAGCTCATAATCAGTTGGAAAACTTGAATATATTAAATCTTGTCCCTGGCACACATATGGATGTCAGGCTTTATGGAGGACCAGAGCGATGGAACCAAGGTGTCAAATTCATTGAAAATGTGGAAACTTTACCCGAAGAGCATACTAATCCTAAAGGAGTTTTAGTCAGTGATGTCACTACCAGCTATGGTACATACAGAATTTTATGCCAAAAATGGGGAACCTTTAAACTTCTTTTTAAACGTGGAAACCTGGTAGGGGATGACCATCTTCTGCCTGTTGTAGCTGAAGTCGAACTGTTGCTTACATGTAGCTTACCTTCATCAATTTCACTAATAGTCGATGAAGCTTTTAATTCACCTGATGTAATTCAGACTGCAACTCATGCTGACCGCGATTCAGGGCGGATTCGTGCCGTTCCAATCACTGTGGCAAATGGGCGCACTATTCGAGTATCTGCAGTTGGCATTAGTGATTCTGGAAAAGCTTTTGGAAACTCGTCTTCCCTTAGTTTAAGGTGGGAAATGAGAAATTGTGATGGGTTGGCCTTGTGGGATGATGTTGATGATTTTGCTACAGCCAAATCAAGGTGGGAAAGGTTTTTGGTCTTGCTAAACTCATCAGGACTGTGCATTGTTCATGCTACTGTTGTTGGGTTCATTGATACCTTTAGCGGACATCATTCTACTAAACCCTCTGATAGTTCAGAAAGTGTTCTTACTGATGCTGTCCGATTACAGCTTGTATCTACTTTAAGAATCTGTCCGGAGTTTAGTTTGTTATTTTTCAGTCCTGTTGCAAAATTAAATCTCTCCATTAGTGGAGGGAGTTGCTCGTTGGATGCTGTGGTGAACGACACTTTAATTGTAGAAGTAATTGAAAGTCCACCAGATTTACAGTGCTTACAACTGCTGCTAGCTCCTAAAAGGTTGGGAACTGCACTTGTTACGGTTTATGATACTGGGCTTGCTCCTCCAATTGCTGCTGCTTCTGTGGTACAAGTTGCAGATTTAGAATGGCTTAAGATTACTTCTGGAGAACAGATAAGCCTTATGGAAGGAAGTTCCCAATTTGTTGATTTTCTGGCTGGGGTTAACGATGGACACACTTTCGACTCTTCTCAATACATCTACATGAATATTAGTGTGCATATTGAAGATCACATAGTTGATGTTATAGACAATTTTGAAATTGCAAGTGCCATTGATGGATATGTGAAGGCTCCAAATTTCATCATCCAGGCCAGACATCTTGGGGTTACAACTCTTTACCTCAGCGCAAGACAACAATCTGGACTTGAAATACTGAGCCAACCTATTAAGATAGAAGTCTATGCCCCACCTAGCATACATCCTAGTGATATATTCCTCGTACCGGGGGCATCTTATGTGCTTTCTGTGAAAGGAGGCCCGACTGTTGGCTCATATGTTGAGTATGCCAGTATGGATGATGAGACTGCAATAATTCACAAGTCTTTGGGGCGACTGAATGCAATTGCACCAGGGAACACTACTCTTGTTGCTACAGTTCATGGGAATGGAGATAAAGTGATTTGTCAGGCATATGGCAGAGTTATAGTTGGGGTCCCTTCTTCAGTTATGTTGAATGTACAGAGTGAACAACTTGCTATTGGCCATGATATGCCAATATATCCTTCTTTGTCCAAGGGAAATTTGTTTTCCTTTTATGAGCTCTGCAAGAATTATGAGTGGACTGTTGAAGATGAAGAGGTATTGAGTTTCAAAGCAGCAGAACCCTTGCATGGAGTCAAGCATGGTGTGCCTTTTGCTCTTCTGGGAAACGTTAAATCTACTGATGAGCATGACTTTGAATTCGTACAGGTGTTGTATGGAAGGTCTTCCGGCAGGACAGGTGTTACGGTTTCCTTCTCTTGTGATTTTATATCTGGTTCATTTTTGCAGTCGAGGTTTTACAGTGCATCACTATCTCTTTATGTGGTGCCTGATCTTCCTCTTGCTCTTGGAATACCAGTGACCTGGGTCCTTCCTCCTCATTATACCACAACAAATCTTTTGCCTTCATCTTCCGATTCATACAGCCAAGGGAATGCTCCGAGCCGTAAAGGAACTATTACTTACTCTTTATTGACGGAATTTGGTGGGAAGAGTAATGTAGAGTTGCAAAAAAGTGCTATATCTACCGACGGTGTTAGGATAAAAACAACAGAGAGTAATAATCTTGGGTGCATTCAGGCAAGAGATAGGTTAACCGGAAGAACTGAGATTGCATCTTGTGTAAGGGTTGCTGAGGTGGCTCAAATCAGAACAAGCACAAAATCGTTTCCGTTTCGAACAATCAATGTTGCTGTTGGTGCTGAACTTTATGTGCCCATAACCTATTATGACACTCTCGGATACCCTTTCCTTGAAGCTTATAACGTTGTTTTGTTTGAAGCGGAAACTAACTATCGTGATGTTGTCTTCATCAACGACACTCGTGATAGCAAAGGGAATATCTATTTGAAGGCATTGCATCATGGCAAAGCTCTTGTGCAAATATCATTCAGCAGTAACCCGCGCAAGTCGGACTATCTGTTGATATCAGTTGGTGCTCGTTTATATCCTCAGAATCCAGTACTTAAACTAGGCAATCGTCTTAATTTCAGTATAGAAGGCCTAACAGATCATATATCTGGCTGTTGGTTGAGTGACAATGCAAGTGTTATCTCCATAGATAAGCTATCTGGAAAAGCTGAAGCCATTGGGGAAGGAAGTACTAAAGTCACCTTTGAAGGTTCAAGTTTAGAATTGCAGACAGTGGTTACTGTGTCAAAGGGGGCAATTGTCTCTGTTGATGGTCCAAAAGAAATGCTAACAAACGCTCCTTTCCCAGCAAAGGGATATGACTTCTATGTGAAATTTAGTGATACTTTTAACCACAACAATGAAGCAGCTGGCAATGCTAATGCAATCCTGTATGACTGTTGGGTGGACCCACCTTTTGTTGGTTATGCAAAGCCGTGGAGGGATATTGACACTGGAAACTCGTATTGCCTCTTCTTTCCTTACTCTCCAGAGCATTTAGTCCGTTCAATTGGAAAGTCAAAAGAGAGGAGCCAGGATATATCCGTTTCCATTAATGCATTGTTGAGAGGAGCCAACCATGTATCTGGTTCTGCTTCTGCCCTTTTCATTGGGGGATTTTCCATTTTGGAAATGGACCAGAACTCATTGCATTTGAATCTAACCCCAGAATCCGACAAGAGTGTCATAACTATAGTTGGGAATACAGACGTTGAAATTCACTGGCAAGATCGGGATCGACTACTGATGACACCCATCCATAGAGAAGATCACAGGATAGCAGGACGTGCACAATACGAGGTCAAGGTTCTCAGAGCTGAGAGATTCAAAGATAAAGTGATCATTACTCTTGCAGCAAATGGTCAGAGAGTCGAAATCGATGTAAACTACGAACCTGGAAAGAGAACTGAACTGACTGTAGACACAGATGTCAATTGGGCTATTATATTTTGGGTTTTGGCCTTTCTATTTCTTACAGTTGGCCTCTTCGTATGGTACCTTGACAGACCTAGTAGATCTCAGTCAACCGGAGCTCCTGCCACCCCAATTGCCGCAGCACAATCAGCACCGGTTACACCTCTCCGTAGAAGTCCTGCTGTTGTGAATGATCAGTCTCCAAAAACACCTCAGCCTTTCATAGATTATGTGAGGAGGACAATTGATGAAACTCCGTACTACAGGCAAGACACGAGGCGGAGGTTTAATCCACAACATACTTTCTAGACTCCTAGAGCGGCTTTTATTTCTGTATGTACTCTGTATAAGTGCATCTGAATCGTTTGTATCATTTAACAGATTAATCTTCTCGAAGTAGGAAAGTTGTAACATGTAAAGGCAAATGCTTTCAACTTTGACGTATGCCTGCCAATTTTTTTGCGGTATTTTGTGTTGTAAATTTTGCCATTAAATTTCAGTGATATAAGCACATCTTTTTTAGGGCTCTATGTGTGTGTATTGCATCATTTGCAGCCGTCATGGTGTATTTTGTACAACATTTGACATGTGGCACTGGGTTTTTGTTGCAAACTGCAATGGTGGTTATTTTATATATACGCAGGAGTCTATTGTGGATGTGTTAAACATACTTGGGAGTCATTTGTATATATAAAGATCTTGGAGGTTATAATTGTAAAATAAACTTGGATATGGTATGCAGATTTTTTATTCTCTCTTTGGTAGTAAATTAGATTTCTCACACGTTTTTCTGGCTTTCCTTTGGCTTCATCGAACGGGAGAGGTAGAGAGAAGGAATATGGAAATGGTGTCAAAAATTTCCACATTTAGAAAGGTGAGAGCTATGATCTCTTCTGAATTTTGTCTTTCTAACTTTAATCACTGAATTTACATCGTCTCGTTTTCTTTCCTCTCTTAGCAGTCACAGGTGCCCCAAGTTTTCTGCAGAAAGAGTGGGAGAGACAGAGGTCAAAACCACCCATACAAAGTTATCGAAATTACACCTCCACCCAGGAACCTTGGCATCCGCTGCTTTCCCCCTGTAAGCAAACTTGGTCTTCTTCAAAATTGATAACTGAAACATTAATAAATTGAGCTTTGGTCCTTTGAATTTTTATCATGTTAGGCCCCTGCAGAATAGTAATGTGTGAATAAAATTAGTTATTGTTAATAGTTCACTATTGTAGAGTTAGTATTTGTGGTTGCTATTGCTCCAAGGTCTATCTATCTCATCAAACTTACTTTCATGGCCACAGGAATGTGGATTTCTTTTTCTTCTTTTTTTTTTTTCCTTTTCTTTTTCCTCTCTTCAATAAAGTGATTATAAGAAAAAAATTAAACTTATACTTCAAGTAAGAATTTATTTATTTTTACCGGAAATAATTTTGGGCTAGTGTTTTGGAAGACGGATATTTTCGTGCTGTTAAGGGTTTTCATAAGCAGAGTAGAAGAGGCTAACTTTTCATTTAAATTAAGTTAAGTCTGTGCTTTTCTTTTGTATTTAACCTTGAAAAAGTCCCATAAACTAATATCCAAGTGACTATTAAGAATTATATATCCTGATACCAAAGATTAGTGCCTCGAAGATTAGTGCCCTCAGATATTAAAATTGAAAGCTCTTCTGTTGCTTATATCTATCTATGATTATGAATATTCATCCCTTCTGTTTTAGTTATATGAACCATCTGATGAGAGATTTTAGGCCCTTTCTTTGACATTTGTAGCAAGTCAGATGTCATTTCTCATGAATTTGTACATACTGCCCTCATTCAGTGTAACATGCCATCAAATACTTAAATTCTTATCTGTCATGTTGTCAAACATAGTTGCATTCATGCATTTTGATATCTAGGCCTTGTGACCCGACATTTTTTTTTTTGAATAATTATAAACAGAAAAAAACACAATATTTTGCAGCTGGGTGGGGGGGGGGGGGGGGTAGGGCATGTCTATGTTGTCTGATCTTATTGTAAGTATGTCCTGTGGCAGAACTTGCAATGCGGGGAGAATGTGACAATTGAAGGCCAAACTTATACTATTTCAGCTGTCACTCACCGTTACCAACTCCGGAAAGGCAAGTATGAACCTAGCGAGAAGAGGCTTGATGTTCTGTCTACTGGAAGATACATTTTGAACTTATATTTGGAAAATTTATTAGAACAGTCTTGAGATTGAAATTTAATTATGTGTTATTTTCACCTAGATTAAGGGCGAGGTTTAGATTTAGATTTAGTTGTAATTACATTATGTGATTACTACTGGTTGTATGTTATGTTATGTTAGTTGATGATGGATTTATCTGGCCGGCCAAATCTACCTACTAATCCTGTTCGATCAATATACATTGGATCTCATTTCCATTTTGCTCAGTTACTTCCAACTTTTATTTTAGTATAAACTATAAACGACATTTTTCATTATAAAATTAGAGATGCATCTAAATATGATGATTTTTAGAATAAATTATATTTTTTTTTCCAAATATATTTGTGATAACGGTGGCGTATTAGTACTCCATCAATCTACAATCTAAAATATAAATAATGAAAAAAATTTATGAAGGAACTTTATGTCATTATTTTATTTTATTTTTGTCTAAAACATAAAATGTATATTTAATTTAGAAATAGAGATAATAGAAAAGAATTGCTTTTTATAAAGATACCTTCCTCCTCCATAATCAATGTCTTCACCTTTTGTGCACTAGCAAAGCATTAGAACATATAGGAAAGTGTTAAGACACCTATACTCTATCCAAAATTTATTCACCCGTTCATATGTAGGAAAATATTATCAGAATTAATTAAAATTTCCAAATTGTATATATTTAGCTTAATTTATTTTTTATTTTTTTTTGTTCGAAAAGTCCATATAAATAAATGAGTAGCTGAGTGTTACCAAAGGAACGAGAACAATGTCTTGCAATAAAATTACATTAATTCTAATCGTGAGTAAAAATAATTATATAATATGTAAAAAAAAATTGATTTTTAAATACATAACTAATTAATTGACCTATCTAATCACCAAAAAAAAAAGATTAATGAGTACATATTATGGCAAGATAAATAATTTTCCATAATTTATAGTACTACTTAATAGGAAAGGGTTAAAGGTGGGGAAGTCCATTAGAGATGAGAGGTGAGGTGTGTGTTAGGAATGATACCCTATGATTATGGCACCCTCAATATGCTTGTTAAAGCATGTTTAGGTTTTGATACTGCCAACAGTAGGTCCCATGGGATAAGACCCTGTCTCTTTCTTGTCACGTGTGCCCTTCGTCAAAATTACAGCTGCTCTAAGCTATTATTAGAAACCAACTAATGGAGTATTTGACTATTTGTTATCCCCTCCTTCCCAAATACTATCATTTACAAAATTTATAAATTTTAAGAATATTATTTTGTTTTATGTGCATTCTTAAATTTATCAAGTGTTTATTTTAATAGTAACGAGATAATAATAAAGTTACGATGATAAATTTAAAAATATTATTTATATTATTAATAGACACTTACAAATATGAACGAATGTTATATAACATGCACTTGTGTAATTTTTATCTTTAAAACATAAGATAGAGCGTAATTGGAGAATTTTAAAACACAAATACTTTTTAATTTTAAAACGTGTTGAATAATGTCAGAAATATAGTAGTGGATGATTAAGAAAATTTTGTTAATTAGATATTTTATCTTCAATTTTTTTAAATTTAAATAAATTTAGGGCCACCTATAAATAAAGGGGAAAGATTTGTCATTAAATCAAAATGTGATAATTGAATACAAATATTCATAACAACTAAAAAACTATTTCATCCGTTCTAATATTAGAGATACAATTTGATTTTTAAAGTCAAACGACAACATATTAAATTTTAAAATTAGTACAATATATAAAAGTTTAAAATAAAATAAAATATTTAATTTTTATTATATATTATATAATTATAATAATTGTATCAACTAAAATTAAATACATTAAGGCTTAATGAATATTCTCATTTCTCAGTCAGGCTTAATGAATGGGATTGAAAAAGCTCTACAGATGGATTTGGGCCCTACTTTTTAATTTCTACTTATTCTGCCAAGGCATGTGGCAGCCCAATACCCGGACGCTAGCCCACTTATCATTCTGATTAGCACCCCCTTGGGCCCCACCTAGAGCCCCAGGCTGCCGGCCTTTGGGTCCCACCCAGCTTAGAAGTTAGAAGCCTGCCCTAGGCCTCTATGTTTCAGTAGATAATTACTACATAATTAGGTACGCATGCTAATTATTACTCCCTCGTACCAAAATAAATACCCAATTTTAATTATTTTTCTAAATAAATTGATTAATTATTAAATTAACAATTTGGTTTATGTAGATATACTCGAGAGATTATAATATTTGAGATTAATATTAAATTCTCTCTTATGGTCTCCTCCACAAGTTTTAAAAAGGAAAGGGAGCATTCAATTTATAAATGAAACTATTTTTTTTTTATTTTTTTGTAAATTAGAGATATTATTATTGTAACACCCATGTCTCATATTGAAAGATAAAGAAAAAGTTTGTCTGTGTATAAGAAATTGAGTTATTAACAATAATATCTTCAGTCATGACTTTTTGGGTGAGCTTGTAGTTTAAGACCTTATTTAGATATATTTGATTTATTCCGAACTCAAAATTTAACCCAAATTATTACAATTATTATTATTATTATTATTATTATTATTATTATTATTTGTGAGTGACTGAGTTCCACATTTTATGAATAATACTGTTATTGATGGTGAGTTCTACATTTTATTAGTTTGTATTTGTACTTCTTTTTGGCGGATTGTTATTTCATAGTTGCGAAATTAATAATTTACTAGAAAACGCGGAGCAGTAGCTTTTGATGGATGATTGGATGTCATCTGGTTGACCCTATGATTTGTTGCACTATCATATATAATTATATTTTAAAGCTTGTCCTTGTTGTCGCTTTGATACCATATGGCATATGCTACCGATATGATTCAACTTGGGTTGATATATATTATTGATACATCTTTTTAATAATTTAAATTTTTAGATAAATTAATTATTTAACAAAGTATTAAAATTTTGAGTGTATAATATCTTGAATTTAAATCTTCTCAATTATTTATATGGGTGTATATGTTGTGCAATATCTTATACTCCCTCCGTCCTAAATTAATTGCTCAGTTTTGACTTTTTTAAGTCAAATTGACTATTTTTAGAATTAATAATTAAACACATATAAATATATTTCTAAAATTATAAAAATTGGGGCTAGTAATAAATTGTATATACTTTCTTTTGGTTATAATCTCTTCACCTATATTTTAGCAAAAATAGTAAAAAAATTAGTTTTAAAAATGGTCAATTTAACTTTAAAAAATCAAAACTGAGCAATTAATTTGGGACAGAAGGAGTAATTAATTTTTCTTGCTATACGCTACTTTTAATATTGATATTAATGTATATGTCATATAATTTGCCTCTTCATGTATGCACGGGAGGAAAATGACGCGTTGAATTGACATATATTATTAATATTTTTTTTAATAATTTTAATTTTTAAATGAATCGGTTACTTAACAATACATAAATTAAAATTGTACCATTTTTATGGCATTCTAGTTTAATTTTGTGAAAACTATTGCAATAGAAATAATGAATTGACACACATGAATTACAGTGTGATTATTTGACATTATTCGTGGAATATTGTGTACACCTTTTGGAGTGCAAATCTTGATGATAATAGTTATGAATTATATTGTCATTAAAATAAATTATTTTCTCTAAAATTTGAGTTTGTGTAGACTAAAATTAGGGTGTTTGAAGTTACAACAATGACAATTAATGACCCAAACTGTAATGGGATAAAATTGTGTCCGACATGATTGAAGCAAATAATTATTTCAATTATAATTTAGGCGCGAAGTAGATTTCATAATTTTAGCATATGCATTCTCTGCCTCTAGTGTTACTAATGAAATTAGGGTTCTATTAATTTGTAAATTTATTGTTTATAATAATAGTAGGGAATTGGTAACTGTTACAGTATTTCTTCCATTTTAATCTATCTAGGATAAAATTTACCTTTTTGAAATACTTTTAAATTTAATATTTGTACATTATTTAATTTTAAATAATACATTTCTTAAAATTATACTCCCTCCGTCCCAAATTAATTGTTCAATTTTGACTTTTTTAAGTCAAATTGACTATTTTTAGAATTAATAATTAAGCATATATAAATATATTTATAAAATTATAAAAATTGGGGTTAGTAATAAATTGTACTTTCTTTTAGTTATAATCTCTTCACCTATATTTTAGCAAAAATAGTAAAAAGATTAGTTTTAAAAATAGTCAAAAAGTTAAAACTGAACAATTAATTCAGGACGAAGGGAGTATTTTTTTTGAAAAAAATTATTAATTATAACATTTTTATTTCTAAACATTAAATACACCACATTGATTTAGAAATCAAAGTTAATTTAAATTATCTTAAAAACATCGCAATTACTCCTATATTTGGAAAATAGAGTATATTTTACGAGAAACACCTATTTATTTCATGGGTATAGACTATAGATATAAATTAAAATTCTTATATAGCTTGACTTGACAGGCGAGCCGCGGTCCACATGGTAAAGGCCAAGGGGGTCTGGGTTCACGTGCGTGCATGTGACACATTTACATTCCCCTAGTTAATATATAGTAGTTGTTGTAGTTAATAGGTGCGGTTACTTAGCCCTATGTGATTACTTTTATTATTGCCGCTGAAAACAATTTTTTCAAAGATTATATATATATATATATGTGTGTGTGTGTGTGTGTGTGTGTGTGGGTGCCAATCTTCACGGCTTAATTCGCCCGTGCTTATACAAAAGAGCGTGCAATTATTCTAGCGCTTACCAATAAAATAAAATAAAATAAAACAATTGAAACAAGTTATAAAGATGAACATTTATATTCTATCTTTATAGTGCATTAGGTTTTCTGATGATTTAATTGATTAGTTTCTCAGCTATATTTTTTGTAACCAATTTTTTTCTAATTAGCTAGAGTTTGAGGGATTTGAGTTGGTTTTATTTTGGGGTAAATAAATAAAATTTTACAGGAACATAAAGTGTAGAATTTAGGCTTTAAATCAAAAATTAAGTAGATCGATTGAAATAATTACTTAATGACACTTGAAAATTTGTTTCTGCAGCCTTGTGAACAATTAAAATAAATATATCTACGTACGCATTCAGTGTCACATTCAAAAACACATAAAAATTAAATAGTAGTAAAAAGAGTAGATAGAAAATGGTATAGAAAAAGAATAAAGAAATATTCTTATTATTATTTTAGTATTGTGTGTGTTTTTAGATGTGACACTGGATATGTACACAAATATACTTAATCAAAATTTCAAGCACTTTTGCATTTTTCAAACTAAACATTAACTAATAAAACTAACTTAGCTCAAGAAGCTGAGTTAACTTAGACGCGAGCCTGAATTAACATAACTTTAGCTAATAGAATGATAAAATTGTTACTAATAAATGATAAAATAAAATAATTATTGCTGATAAAACAAATTAAAATAAATAGTGGGACTGAATGACACATATAACCCTCTAAGTTATCACTCACTTTCAATGTCGTTCTTAAAGTACATTTTTCGTCAATTAGGTCCTTAAAGTGACATTTTGTGTCGATTTCGTTACTTTTACCCGATTTGATCCCAATCCGACCCATTTTTACCAAATTTTGACCCAACCCAACCCAGTTTGACCCGAACCCAATTTCACCAATTAATTTAAAATAAAAACTAAACTTTTTTAAAATAATTATTATTTTAAAATTATTTTAAAAATAATTTTTTATTTTAAAATATTAAAATAATTATTATTTTAAATATTTTTAAAAATTATTATTATTTTCAATAAAAAATATTAGAAACTTTTAGTTTTTTCATAAAATGAGTAAAGTATATAGATTGAAAAAAAATAAATAAGAAAATAAAACTTTATTTTTTTTATAAAAAAAGTAGATTTTTTTCATTTTTATGTAAAGCTTTATTTTTAGAAATTTTTTTTTATGCCTTTGCCATTATTATATGTATTCTAAATATTAAAAATTTTAAAAATAAAACTAGAAATAGAAATTAAAATACAAAAAATAGTAAAAGATAAATAAAAAAACTTATTCATTTTTTTAAAGAAAATTAATTAAAAAGTTTTAAAAATAATTATTATTTCCAAGGAAAAAATGAAAATTTACACATCTTTTAAAATTTAATCCTTAATTATTTTTATGAAAATTTTCTCATCTTTTAAAAATGAAAAAAAATTCTAATTTTGCTTTATGAAAATAAAGTTTTTTTTATTTACTTTTTTTGAATCTATATTTTATGAAACTTTATTCATGTTTTAAAAAAAATATTATATTTTTTCTAAAAATAAGTTTTATTTTTTTGAATCTATATTTTCTAAAACTTTACTCATTTTTTAAAAAAATAAAAAAATTTCTAATTTTTTCCCTTGAAAATAATAATTATTTTTAAAAAAATTTAATTACTTTTTTTAAAAAAAATTGAATCAGTTTATTTATTTATTTATCTTTCATTATTTTTTGTATTTTAATTTCTATTTTAGTTTGTATTTTTAAATTTTTAATATTTAGAATACATATAATAATGGTAAAGACATAAACCTTTTTTTTTCTAAAATAATGTTTTACGTAAAAAATGAAAAAAAATCTACTTTTTTTTTTAAAATAAAGTTTTATTTTCTTATTTAATTTTTTTGAATCTATATACTTTACTCATTTTATGAAAAAAAATAAAAGTTTCTAATATTTTTTCTGAAAATAATAATATTTTTTAAAAATATTTAAAATAATAATTATTTTTAATATTTTAAAATAAAATATTTTTTTAAAAAAAAATAATTGGTGAAATTGGGTCAAGTCAAAATGGGTCGAGTTGGGTCAAAATTTGATAAAAATGGGTCGGGTTGGGATCAAATCGGGTAAAAGGAACGGAATCGACACAAAATGCCATTTTAAGTACCCAATTGACGAAAAATATAATTTAGGGACGATATTGAAAGTGGATGACAACTTGAAGGGTAATATGTGTCATTCAGCCAAATAGTGGCGTTACACATATTTGCCATCCCTTTTATTGAATTATTTTTTTATGTTGTGTGGCACCAAGTTTAATCATACAAAGTAATCAAAATGTTCCGATGAAAATCAAAATAAAATATTTTAACTATTGCTTAAAGAAATTGAGACTTCTTAACATAAAAAGAGCTATAGTACCATATACCTTACTCTATCTAATTGATGCTTTATTGCTCACCTTTGCCAACATAAAATTAGAAAACCCAAAAACTAATAGGCCTTGAGTAAATACTAGAAAACTCCATGTTTCAAATCAAACATGCTTTAATTAGTACATTAAATTTCTCACAACTTATTTGAATTCAAAAATTCTAGTCGTTTATTAGAATTAACTAAAATCTTGTACTAGTAATTATAAACGATTGCATTAACCACAAATATACAAGTTTCGTATGTTCCCAAAATGGAAAGTCAAGTGAAATTAAAAGGGTCACTGGTACATTTCTGACGTGGCAAACAAATATTGGGTTGTCAGGTAAAGAAATATGCAATCTCTCGAACTTTAAGATTTTTACTGCAAAGTTATAGGTGTCCCCTCTTAAAAAATAAAATAAAATGAATACCCCCACCTTTCTTCCTTGAAAAAACCAAAATTTTGCTGATGTACATTCACTTTCAAAATTAAAAATATATTGTTTTATTTTAATATTAAAAAATATTTTTATTTTTAACATATACAAAGTGATTAAAATAAAATAACATGTACTCCCTCCGTCCCAAATTAATTGCTTTTCTAGGACTTTTTTAAGTCAAATTGACTATTTTTTAAATTAATAATTAAGCATATATAAATATATTTTTAAAATTATAAAAATTAAAATTAGTAATAAATTGTATGTACTTTCTTTTGGTTATAATATCTTCACCTATATGTTAGCAAAAATAGTAAAAAGATTAGTTTTAAAAATAGTCAATTTGACTTTTAAAAGTTCTAAAAATACAATTAATTTGGGACGGAGGGAATAATTACATTTCATATTGTTAATATATTTGGGCTTATAAAGTTTAATCGTATTAAAGAATCTCGTTCATGTAAATATAATCTATTTCAAATATAATATATATGATAGTTTATAAGTCTGTTAAAATTACCTTTTTAACTCATCAAATCGAATAAGTTATTGATTGAATAGTACTATATTGCCATTATTCATATATTTTTAGTCAATAACACATACTATAAGTTTTAAAACATAAATTTTTTCTTAATTTTTTTTATAAAAATAAATTTATAATTTTAGTAGAAAACAGGAAAAGGTGTAAAGAAAACAAGAAAGCAGAGAGGTGAAGAGAGCGAGGTTTAAGAGTGGAGGAAAACCCAATGATAAAGACGGATTTTTATAATTAAGCTTTTCTTTGTATGTTTTGCTTTGCTTGTGCAGAGAGAGAGAGAGTACAAGTAAAATATAAAGAAAAGCAGTCTCATCTCTTCGTTCCTTTGGTTCCTACTCCCTCCACAATTATTTTACTAGCATTTCCACCCATTAAACGACGAAATTCCAACAGAAAAATCAATCAAGGCGAATTATTGCTAATTTTTTCCCCTCTCCAGTCTCAAAGCTCCCTCTTGGTTCGATCGGATCTGAAATAGACTCCGAATACTAGAGAGGGAAAAAAAATAAATTAAAGTTGGTCTAAAACCAAACTTCTTTCACTTTCTTCGAGTGAGTCTTGGAGTCACAATTTCTTACTTTCGGTTCCCCTGTGTAGTCATGAAGCATTGCTTCATCATCTGCATTCTGTAATCAGGTAATCTAAACGAAATAGTAGTAGTACTTTTCTTTTGGTTTGTTTAGCTTCTTCTTTACTCTCTGCTTGGTTTATGCGAAAATATGGGAAAAGGAAAAGAAATCTTGGGAATCATTTATCACCCAATTTAGTTATACTTTTTGTTACGGGAATAATCAATACCCTCTTCCTTTTCTCTTGGGAAACTTCTTGCTTTCTCAGAAACCATGCTGCATTTTAGTTCTTCTTTCTTTTCCTGAGTCATCTATTACTTGGTTTAGTAATTTGTTTTTTTGGGTCTTTATTCTGATAACGATTTCATTTTCTGGGGATTTATGTAACTACTGTTTTATTTTATTTCTTTAACCGTAGTGTTTGCAAAATGCTTAGTTTGTGGTGGGTTCATTTGATTGTGAAGCAAATTGTGGTTTTTCTTTTAAATGCTATCTTTTGGGAGTTTCTTGACTTGCATGAGCTGTTGTGAGTTCTATCGGTAATGGGTATATGTTGATTCGGTGAATTTTAGCAGATTTGGAAAAGAAATAATTGAAGTGTATGCATTTTCCTCAATTACTTGTTTATTGGGGTTCAATTATGATGTTGATTTTATCAATATTAAAAATGTTGTGTGTTGGATATTTATTGTGTTAGTTATCATTTTGGATTAGGATTCATTTTGCTCCGTTGGATTTTGGAGGGTGGAGTGCTTCTTTTGACTTGATCGATGGAATCACTTGTTGAGGGAGTTAATTCTCTGCCCTCATTGGGCTACAATCCTTCCTCTGTCTCTGGGAATCGACCCCCTCATCCTTTATCTGCAAAACATTCTCGATACGAAGGAGCTTCATCTGCAGCTTACACAACTGCTATTGATCTTGGAATGGAGACAACCCAAACTCCATCAAAGTCTTTGACTAATTCAAAGCATTCCCATAAAACAACCCATGATCATATGCGAAAGGAAGTGCTACCTGACTCAACAAAGCACCATATCAAATCAAATAAGGGGAACTTGGAATTTGTGCATTCTAATGAAGAACTTGATCAAACAGGGACAGCTTGTTCTCCGATGCAGGCTTCTACATTAGAAAAAAAGTCTAGCATCACGCATTCTATTCCTGATTCTGAAAATTCTAATTCAAGCATCTTCGTGGAAGCTGCAGATCCTGTTTTGGCAGCTAAAGGAGCCATTGGGCATTCAAATGGCCAAGTACCCTCTTCATCAGGAATCAGTTTTTTTCCAAGTCCTCAAAACAGTTTTTATTCTGCCACACAATTTACGGAAGCCAAGCAGAGCTTCACCAATACAGAAGTTAGTGAATGTGCAAGCAGTGTCGAGAAATCCTTTGAAAGTGGTGAAGTTAGCAACTCTTGTGATTTTGCTGAGAGCAGGAAGACGAGTATCTACAGAGCCAGCACTGGCAGTGATCTAAGCGATGAGAGTAGCTCCAGTAGTTTAAGTAGCGCTATATACAAGCCCCACAAGGCAAACGATTCAAGATGGGAAGCAATTCAAGCCATCAGATCTCGTGATGGAAACTTGGGGTTGAATCACTTCAGGCTTCTGAAGAGATTGGGCTGTGGAGATATAGGGAGTGTTCATCTGGCAGAGTTGGCTGGCACAAAAAGTCATTTTGCCATTAAAGTCATGGACAAAGGAGCTCTAGCAAGTCGGAAGAAGCTTTTGAGAGCTCAGACGGAAAGAGAGATATTGCAGTCTCTGGATCATCCATTTCTGCCCACTTTATATACACACTTTGAGACAGAAAACTTCTCTTTCTTGGTGATGGAATTCTGTCCTGGGGGAGATTTGCATGCACTCCGGCAAAAACAACCTGGAAAATATTTCTCAGAGCATGCTGCCAGGTTAGAAATATATTCTTCGGGCTATTGGGTTTATCTGACTTTAGTAACCTACGAGGACTGATCGACATTTAGTTGTTCTTGCATATAACTAATAACATTACTCATATCTTACTGCCTTTAATTGTGACTACTTAGCTTCTGATCAATATCTCATCCCAATGCTTCAATAACATTAATCATGACTTAGTCCTATTCATTCTTCATTCCCCTTGATTGGTTTTTAACAGTGTGTTTGTGCACTTCTCTCCTCTCAAGTCCTTTCCACTTGTGAAAAACTCATCCACTTTTTCTTTGGCAGCTTCAATATAGGTCTGTTTAGTTATACACATTTAACATATGTAGCTCATCTCTTAGTGTTGTCTTGATTGTTAATTTCTATGTTGGTTTTACATATTTTAATGATCTGTACCAATCAATGGTGTGTTTGACTATGACTACCAAATCGTTTCTTTTGAACTTTTTTGTTCCATTGCTTTTTTAATTAGATTTAAAGCAAAGTTTAGTGAACTCTGATGAATCCATTCTCTTGCTTGGAAAATTTGTGGTTTGTTAATACACTCAAGATAACTGATAAGAAATTAAGTTGAACACAAGTTCAATTATTATATGAAACATAAACTTGATTATTATAGAACCTTGATAAAACATTAAAAATTGGTTATATGTAGATTTTTGAGCAATTCATATATTCTATAAGTGCACTATTAAAACATATTAATATTAGTTCATAGTTCATACAACTGTGTATTGCATTATGTGCACCGAAAATGCTTTCAGCATAATAACTTCTACGACATTTACAGGTTCTATGTGGCAGAAGTTCTCCTTGCTATGGAGTACTTGCACATGCTTGGGATCATTTACAGAGACCTTAAACCAGAAAATGTTTTAGTGAGGGAAGATGGGCACATAATGCTTTCGGATTTTGACCTCTCACTTAGATGCGCTGTGAGCCCAACACTGGTCAGATCCTCAAATTCTAACTTAGAATCCAAGAACTCAGCATATTGCATTCAGCCTGCTTGTATTGAGCCATCTTGTGTGATCCAACCATCTTGCATCCAACCTACATGTTTTGGACCTCGCTTCTTAGGCAAGCCCAAGAAAGAAAAGAAACACAAACCTAAGACTGAAATATATAATCAAGTGAGCCCCCTACCAGAGCTCATTGCTGAACCTACAAGTGCTCGGTCAATGTCCTTCGTGGGTACCCACGAGTACTTGGCACCTGAAATTATCAAAGGTGAAGGCCACGGAAGTGCTGTGGATTGGTGGACATTTGGGATCTTTTTGTATGAGCTCTTGTTCGGGAAAACTCCTTTCAAAGGGGCAGGTAACCGAGCCACCTTGTTTAATGTGGTAGGACAGCCCCTCAGGTTTCCCGAATCACCAAGTGTGAGTTTTGCTGCAAGGGACTTGATCAGGGGCTTACTTGTGAAAGAACCACAGCATCGCCTTGCATATAGACGTGGGGCTACTGAAATTAAGCAGCATCCATTTTTTCAAAGTGTAAATTGGGCGCTTATCCGTTGCGCCAGTCCACCAGATGTGCCAAGACCATTCTTGATTAATGAGGTACCAAAAGCACCTAAAGTGGAGAAGGTACCGGGTGTTGATGTGAAGCCTTCTGGTAACTATTTAGAGATCGATTTCTTTTAAGTTTTTGTTAACTTGAATGGAATTGGTTTCATCCTCTTATTTGGATTGTATTTCAATAGTTCTTTTCCTTGTGAAGGAACACAAAATTATTGTTCCTTCAGTAAGAAAATGCAAGTGATCCTTTTTTACTAATAGGAGTGGAAAATTGCTGGTGGAATCCAAATGCACAGGAATGATTAATGTCATTGATGAACTTTCTTTGTTCTCGGATCTATTCAAATTTAGTTTAGTTTATAATTTGTGATATTTGTTTCTGGTAGTAAAAGTTCCAGAAATTGAATTTCTTTGTCAACATATCCCTATTGTGAAGTGTTAAGTGAAATCTCACTATCGATTCTGAGCACTAAATTACCCTCATTTGATATTGAAGCTGAAGGAAGCGGCTCGAATAGAGTAGCAGATCGAACAACAGATGTACTTTTCTATTCGATACACTTTTATAATATATAATAAAGTTCGGCTTTTAACAACTTGATCGGGAAGCCAAAGGTATTTGCAGCATACAATCACACTGTTCAAACTCTTAATTGTTTGTTCTATAGGCGCATGTGGAAGAGAATAGACCCCCAAAAAAGAATTGGGCATCGATTTCGCGCATCAACATGCTTCTATCCTTTTCCTTTTGCCCTCAAATGATAGCATGAAATTTGATCAACTATATCTAAATGAAAAAGTCAGTCTTTTATGAGCTGAAACAACTAGAAAGAATACATCATTAAAGAAACTAACTCGACGACATGGCATCACTAAATTTTTGATCAAGAAGTGACATATATGCGGATATGGGTGACTATGGCAGTATGGCTTATGTAGGTGCAAGTCATATAAGAAATCCTATAAATAAAGGTCTTTGTTCAGCTTTCTATTCTGGTTCTATTCCCATGCCCAAGACCATAACAAGTCGCGGTCGAGACATGTAGTACTAGTGTTTCTAGTAATCCCTGGTCCACTTGTAAACTTTTTAGCCTTAAGAAGGCGGTTAAATATATGGTTATAAGTTGAGTACGAAGGTGATCAACACCTTGTTGTGGAGTGTGCTAAACAATCGTAGTCATCGACCTATTTAAGACTGGTAAACCTAATAAGTAGGAGAATAAGGTCGATGAAGAAGGGTCATGAACCCATTCTTTATAGCTAAAGAAATCCCTATTTATGATCGTGAAAGCCCATAAATGAGAGCATAGGGTCATTTTCTATTGGTACTCTAGTCGATAGAGTTCATGCGTAGGGAGTCATGTCATCTCTGGTCAGTAAGAAATTGGCGACCAAGTAAGCTCTATAAGAGAAGCGAGTAGGTTGAATACATATCAATAGGTCTATCTTCTTAGCCTATGATATAAGACTCGCAAGGACTAGACTAAGGCTTGGAGTATCTAAAGCCACTAGGCGAACTATTGGAGTATATATAGGGCTCTAGTTCTATTGGTTGAATGCATAGCGTTTGGGGTCTTTCCTCATCCTTACTACTCCGACTCTATCCTCGTGTCCAATCTCTGACACTTAACCTACTAGCCAACAATGAAAATGACTAGTGAAAACCCGGACTTCCATCGAACAATCATAATTCGCGCAACTGGCTTTTATAGCCTTGGCACTCGGTCTCTTGGAATTCTTAAAAGATGAACTTAAGACGAACAAGTCGCACAAGCTCTTGAAATAGATCAAGCTAATCTCATCTTTTGAATTAAAAAAGAAGTGGATCAAATTGCATCTCCTATCCTGTAACCTAGTAGAAGAAGTAGATTTTAAGAACTCTTCATTACTGATATTGCTTAACCAGATTACATTTTGCATGTTGCCTTTTTATAGTCTCAAGTCCTCTAATCCTTATTATCCAGCCTTAGGTGAAAAAAATACTTACTATGTTCTTAAAAAAGAGTTTCATCTACAAAATTAAAAGATGGTATTTTATGTTGAACAAAAAAAGTTAACGAATGAGATTTTTTATTATTAACGAATGAGACTTTTTTTGTGTGACGAGAGAGTAAATATTAGCCAAACATCAAAACTACCCCTAACAAACAAATAATTCTCATTTAAATATTCTCTATTGCCTTTTGAATTTCTTGTACTCAAGGATTGAAATAGAACCATTTTGGAAAAGTAAGACCGTTAGCTAAGGGTATCATCCTCCTGTATGGAAAACCACTTTTTACCAAGTGGTTTGATGCCCACTTAATATATTACTGTCTTCTGTCCAAAATAATCCCAAACAGGCGACCAACTTTCAAGTTTTATTCTATTCAAATTTCAATTTATGTTTGACAACTTAATTCCAATCATTAGAATTGAAATTGAGAGCCACATTTCAACTAAATTTCAATTAGATGGAATTGTACTTTGCTTGGAATTGAGTTGCCAAAATAAAGTTAGAAAAAAATGTGTTACAAACGACTAACTTCATAAATCTCCTTGATTATCTAATGTTTCATAATTAAGGGCGTAAACGAGTTGAACTGAATCGAACAGAGAACTACTCGAATTTGACTCGAAAAGTTAAATTCATACTCGAATTCGACTCGGATTCGAATTATATTTAATTTTTTTTACTAAGATTCGACTCGGCTCGAATATTCATTACTCGAATTCGATCCGACTAGGATCGAATTACATTCAAACTACTCGCAAGTTTTGAATTCAAGCTCGAATTCGAGTCTTTACATAGTGACTAACTTTATAATACATATTGAACTTATTATTTTACTTAGAAATGAGAAAATATATTTACAATTACACTTTATAAATATAAAATCACAATTAAAATTAAAAACAAAATAAAAA
This sequence comes from Aralia elata, assembly GCA_034770075.1. Taxonomy (NCBI): domain Eukaryota; kingdom Viridiplantae; phylum Streptophyta; class Magnoliopsida; order Apiales; family Araliaceae; genus Aralia; species Aralia elata. The sequence continues at coordinate 14,408,565 of CM068378.1, forward strand.
AATAATAACTAACTATCCTTATTTTATTTAATTTTGTATATATTATAAGATAATGTATCGAGTATATACTCGAATATATATCAACCGAGTATGAATCGAATCATAATCAAGAATTCGAGTAGTTTAAATACTAAACGAGTCGAGTATAACTTTGTTCAAATTCTACTTGTATTTTTATTCAAACTATTTTTTTGTGCTTATATTTAGATCATAATATTAACGAATTAGAGTCTTGCTCGCATTTTTTCGAGTCAAGTCCGAATCGAACCCGAACTGTTTGGTTGGATTTACAACCTTATTCCTAATCACACACTCCAAGCTTATAGGAATTTCTCAAATTCAAAACTTTCATTCCTTCACTATTACTCCTAATTAGTCCAATCTTCAAAATAATGAGGTCTCTATAATTTTTCAGATGGAAAAGTCAATTCCTGAGCTTCATGATGTTTGACTTCCACAACGACACATTTTAGTGCTTTTGATTGCTTTAAAAATATTATACTCCTTTCGTTTCAAAATTAGAGATATAATTTGATTTTTAAGGTCAAACGACAACATATTAAACTTCAAAATTAGTATGACTCATAAAAATTTAAAATAAAATAAATTTTGTGATTAATAATTTTTGTTATATATTATACAATTATAATAATTGTATCAACTAAAATTAAATAAATTCATATAAATTTTAAAGTTTAATATGTCGTCGTTTGATCTCAAAAATTAAATTGTATTTCTAATTTTGGAAGGGAGCGAATATAAAATATGTTCAATTCCCTGATCACAAAAATCTCTATTTTGATCGCCTTTGCGGAGTATTTTATCTTCACGCACCATAGCTGCATCTAATACTATTTCTGATCACAAAATTCCACTACCTCCAGATGCCCTGCACCACTGAACTTGAATTTAAATGGCCCAGTTATATTCTGTCCATTTGCTTCATTGATTCCAATTTGAATTGAATACCTCTCCGCTTCCAAAAAAAAAAAAGAAAAAAAAAAGAATAGTCATCATGTATGTTAAAAAAAATGTTCTACAAAAAATATCCACTTTTTAGGGATAGTAATATATAATAAAACCACGTCTTTAAATTTGTACTTATTATTTTATTACACTATTAAATTAATAACTTATTATTTTTAGATGCATATATGAGAGTCACGTTGATTCAACATATATTTAGTGAATATCATGGTCAACTCTCAAAATCTTATGCCCTCCTTCATAATTATTATAATGTTATGTTTGACAATGCAATTTTAAATTTTTAATAAAAATTGAACACCGTATATATTAATTAAATTTCAATTTTAGTTTGATGAAATTCTAAATGTAATTTCGAGTTTCAACTACAATTTGAAAATTTAATATCAAATCGGCTAACATAACATATAGAGTATATGTTATATAAAGGCAACTATCAATATGATTATGGGAGAAGGGGAAAAAAAATAACCACTAATTTTGAGGTTGTATCGCAAATTTTTTTTCTTTATTATTCCTATAGGTTTTATTTTATTATAGTTTTGTCCTTCTTTATTTAATTTTATTCATTATTCATTAAATTTAATAAAATTATTATTATATTTTTACAATAATAATCGAACAAGCGACGTGTGTGGCGGGAACTAGTTTTGTTATTTGTATAAATAGACCAATGAATAGGGGGAAGGTTAACTTGGGAAATTGATCATGTGGTTACGGCACTCTTGAGTCTTGGCTTGAGTAAAGCTATCAAAACCCCAAGGTCAATTCCAAAATGTAGGGCCCACAATGAATCTGTTCGTAAGAGCTCGCGTCATCAACCCAATCCCGTCAAGTTTGCAATGGAAGTTTTTAACCTGAATGCAGTTGAGTCGCACATAATTTATTTTTATTTTTATTTTTTTAGAGTTTTGATAGCCACAAGACATATTGGATGTTTAAATATTAACCTATTTTTTTTTATTCTGTGCATATATCTACACTTTTTTTGTTATTATAATTTTATTTTAGAAAATTGTACCTTGTAAAATTAGTAAATAACTTACCAAAAAAAAAAAAAACTTATTTCAAAGGCGTCATCTATAATTTTAATATTGATTTTTTTTAATTATATCCTTGTGTTGGGAAATATAAATCATCCTACTGGGTTTACTTTGCTTTGAGAAAAAAAACAATAAACATTCCATCATCTTTGCGTGCTTGACTATTTATTCTACTAATCAATTTGATTTATCTGTATTTATTATATTAGATAAAACCAAAAAAAAAAAAAAACGAAAACAAAAACTCTCTACATGTATGTAATCATGCAAGCTCTTTTTTACTTTATTTCTTACTTTGATATTATTTTCTTTATTAATTAAGATTTTGTTTTGTCTCCAGTCATATATAACATGTTAGATACTTGTACGTGGATATATCATATAAGGACTCTGGTTATATCATTAATATTTTTCGGTTATGTCATTTTTTGTAAATTTGTGATGAGTTAAAATTATTTAAAAAAATATTATTGAGACAAGCGTATTTGACCTTATTATGCTACCCACTGGCCACTCATGTGGACTTAAGTATTTTACTAATTTCTTTAAACTATACTCCCTCGGTTCCATATTAAGTGTCGTTTTAACTTCATGCACATGAATTAAGAAAGTCATTTAATACTATCATTTAATAATTAAAATTTGTATGAAATTCCATCACTACCCCTTTATGGGAAGTTGAAAACTATTAATACAAGGGAGAAAATTTCTTGGGACAATGAGAGAAGCTAGGAGTGATATGAGAAAGTAAACAATTTATTCTCCTAGAAAGTTGTAAACGATAAATAAATTGGAACAAATTTTTTCTTTTAAAAAGTCACTTATTATGGAATGGAGGTAGTAACATTTAAAGGAGGATGAAAAGAACATTTAAAATAAAATATTTAATTAAAAACGAAACAAAAATACAAATTTTCCAATTTTAACAATTATCGAATTTTAAAACTAGGGAGAGAAGAGAAAGAAAGAGTTGCAGGCTTTAAAAGCAACCAAACAAACAGGTCACAAATACACACATGTTTGGCGCGTGCCATATATCTTCTTTCTTCCTGCACAAGCAGGATCAAATCATCACTCCCTCATCACAATTACTACAATTTACAACAACCCATAAAACATGAAATGAAAGGCAAATGCATTTTGCGCTTTCCAATTATTCCCTGATCTCTCTCTCCTCCTTATCCTTTAAACCTCTACTCTCTCGCTCCTCTCTGCGATTCCTAGTTTCCGCCATGGCCGACACTGCAGAAAATTTCTCTTCCGACGCCTCCGCCGCGGCTGTCGTCGACGACGACGCCGTGAAGTTTGGATTCCAGCGTCCGGAGATGTACGAGGCAAATCTCTCCGGCACTGTCGATCCGTACGACAGGCACGTGTTCCTCTGCTACAAGACTCACGAGGTTTGGCCTCCTCGTGTCGAAGCCTCCGACTCCGATCCACTTCCCAAGCTTCTGTCCGAAGCTCTTAAGGCTCGTAAGAACGATATTAGTGTCAAGGTTAGTTTCCATGATCCATCTATATATACTCGCATAGAGTTAATGCAATCAATCCACTAGGATTTTGTAATTCTGATGCGTGTGTATTTATATATTGTTTGCTGTTTTTGTTTGGAGTCAATTTGATTATGATGAGTTTTGACTCGGTGATTTGAATATGTAGACTCGTTTGACGATATGTGAGGGCCGCGATGAGACAGAGTTATCGGATGGAGATGTTTTGATTTTCCCTGATATGATTAAATACCGGTAATTGATTGATGAGGATTATTTACTTGTGCTCTTACTTGAATCTTTGTAGTTCGTGTTTCACATCCACAATATCTAGTACAAATTGGATAAGGGTGATGAAGTTTGACTTTCATTATTGAGTCCTATTATAAATTGATGGATGAATTTGGATAGTTAGTTAAGGTTTCAATTATTGAAGCTTAGTTTGTTTTGATTTGTGATAAGTAAATTGATCAAATACCAGTAATTATTGTAGCTAAATTAATGTATGTAAGTTTGTTTTCTTTTGATTTTGATTTGTGCACCTAAACTTCACAATCTATGAAGTACAATCTGAACAATTGTGATGATTTGGACTTTAAATTGCTGAGTCTGACACTGCTGTTTGTTTAAATCAATCTCATACAAATAGAGTTTTACTTATTGAAGTTAAGTTTGCTATGAGTGTAGTTTTCTTCTGATGAGTAAATATTCAGGCTCTCTTGGTTGAGTCGTACATTTGTATTTTTTTTTTTTTGTGATTGAAGGGGATTGAAGGACTCAGACATAGATACTTTTGTTGAGGATGTGCTTGTGAATGGCAAACCATGGGCTTCTGGAATTCAGGAGGTGTTGACAGGTTCTCACGTATTCGTGTGCGCTCATAATACTAGAGATCGAAGGTGCGGAGTTTGTGGACCAGCTTTGATTGAGAAGTTTAAAGAGGAGATTGGACTGAAAGGGTTGGAGGATCAGGTGTTTGTGAGTGCTTGCTCACATGTTGGGGGACACAAGTATGCTGGGAACTTGATAATCTTTAGTCCAGATTCAGATGGAAAAGTCTGTGGTCATTGGTAGGATCTAGATTCAATCATCTTTCCCTTCTTGTTGGTTTGTAATGACTTAGAAAAAATTGAGGTTTTAGCTGGCTGTGCCTGATAGTGTTAACGTCTCATTCTTGTTTTTCAGGTATGGTTATGTTGCCCCAGCTGATGTGTCTGAATTACTAGATCAACATATTGGGAATGGCGAGATCATTGAACGGATTTGGAGGTTTGTTTGCTTCATTTTCTTCATGCATCTTTGTAGTCTAATTTTCTTGTCATGGTTGTGCTTTTGTTATTGGTTTATTAGAACCAAAATGAGACAATTTCTATTACTTTTCATCTAACAAATGACTAAAATTATTGGTGAGTGCATGTTTGCTCTATTTCAATATTTTGACCACAGTGTTACGCAAACATATAGTGATAAATGTTCAGAGATTCATAATTTGAGATGACAATTTACTTGCGGTGATAGAATGGAATATAACTATATGGGGTTTTTCTCTTTCAATTATGAGGTCTTTGATGGAAATACCTTTATTCTTGTCTGTTTGATGTACACATGTACTACCAGCCGAATGTAAATAATGCAAATACTTTTTCTTGCTTAGCAATTGTGAAAATGTGTAATGCATTTATTTTACTGAGTTATCTGAGTAACAGACTGATATTTTTCCTAAATGTGTGAATTGTGATTCCAAATAGCATAACTAAGGATTTTGAATAGCTTCTATGAACCCTTGTTTCCTTTTTGCATGATAAAAATGTCGTCAATTTTTTCTTTCTTTTTCTTTTCCTGCTTTTAATCTTAGCAACCTGCAATTTAACTTAGTTTTTATTTTTTATTTTATGCAATAACTCTGTCTCTCTCGCTCTCTCACACGCACCTATGGCAGTTTTTCAAAATAAATTCTACCTCCGAAAAGTTATACTCCTACTAAATGTGGTGTGCCGAGTTCCAAGAACTGCCTTGTTGAAATTTCTGTGTGCAGTAATGATCTGCATTCATTTGCCTTTCATATCTAATTATTTGATCTGCTTTAGGGAAGGCATCAAATGTGTACCTACGAGTCATGTATTTGTTTGATCATGTTTTGTAAGGGTATATACTGAACTGAAGTCTCTCAACTCCAAACTTAGATATTTGTTTAGTTTTGGAAATGATTTCTTAAAAAACCTTGATTTATTCATGCATCTCAAAGTTTATGTAGTTGAATATATATAGTTGTTTTTGTTATGAACCTAACATCCTGTACACCCTCTCATTGATCTAGTATGATAGTATAGTTAAATAGCTTCCATATCAATTACAGTTGAGACAAAATCAGTGTTGTACTTCTGTTGTTTTTTCTTCTGGTTATATGATTTGTGCCTTTCGTTTGCACAGTTGAACCTCAATTAGTGCCATTGTAATCTGCTTATATTTATATCCACTGTAACATCCAATGCAATTTAACATGTTTAGATTGAACTATTGATCTCACTATTTTCTTTCAATGTCATGCCCATGCTTGGGAATGGTGGATTACATTTGTTTTGGAACATTAATCTTTTATTCTATATTTGGTCTATTGAAGACACAAAATTTTCTGCTGCAATTAATAATATTAATGTGTTTTCTTTTTATCTGACATTGTTAACTATTTAAGAACATTTAATTATGTATCACCAATTGCAGGGGCCAAACGGGTGCACAAGTCAAGGATGCCGAAAAAGTGGATGAACAGAAGCTTCCAAATGGAAATGGTTTGAAGAATGATAATGAGAAGGAGCACGTGCCTCAAGAAAGCAGCAAGGTGGAGAAGGCTACTGTGGAAAGCTGTTGCCAAGGAGCTAATGGAATCTCATGCTGCAAAGATGGAAGTTTGGAGGAGAAGCTGGATTTGAAGGAAACTGTGACAAACTGTTGCCAAGATGCTAATGGGATCTCATGTTGCAGTGATGGAATTTTGGAGGAGAAACAGGGCAAGAAGGCTCTGAAAAGACTCACGAGCTGGGTGGGGAACTGGGAGCAACATGAAATTCTTGCAACTGCTGGTGTCATAGGAGCAGTGGCAACTGTGGCTGTCGCTTATAGCTTATATAAAAGGTCAAGGTGAAATGAGATCGACTTTCTGTTTGGTCGTAGTTGATATATTCCTCCGTTTTTTGTAGAGGTAAAATAATATCAAAATAATCCTCTTAACCACGTCTTTTGTGAGAGATTGGCAGTAAAGATGTTTATCATAGCAGTATGAGGATGAAGGTCTTAAATCCTCGCATCGCATACGGAAAATTCATATAGTTTCGATTTGTTTTTATGCATATTTAAAAAAATGTTTCCCGCAATTAGATAAATGCAGTTTGAAACATATGAGCAATTTTATACAGCAGGGATGGCCTTTTAGTTTGATTACATCGTTGAGGTATCTGCTCGAATGGGCTGCTATGCTATGGTGGACACTTGAAAAGGGCAACTTTAATTTAGGAGACTTCAAAGCGACTTTAATTTAGGAGACTTCAAATTTTCCTTGATTTTCCTACCTGTAGTAAATTACAGTAGACTAGTTCTTGCCGAGGTAATTACAGCATAGGATTATGTCAATTTCTAGGGTCCCCGCAGAATGTTCTCTGACTACTTACCTTGTTTTACACTATTTATTGCTAGTTCATTAACTTTGTTGTCTCGTCTTACATCCTATTCATGTGGAGATCAAATTTGCATTGTTGGTTTTCTATTTAATTCTAGTGCCAAAATTAGGAAATGTTTGGATTGAATGATTAATTGTGTTCAAAGGGTTGATCCTTAGCATTGTGTGCAGATGGAAATGTTTGTGAGAAGTATTAAAAATGTCCCAAAAAACTCGACTGAAACAGCAAATTTCGAAGCACCACCATGTCCTTGTACGATGAAGCCATGATTGGTAGTATTTTGTACAAACGAAAAAAATAATAAAAGACAAAGATCTCAAGATTTTCAACAATATATAGATTAAAAATTTGTACCAGTTTGCAATGCAAAAATTAGTATGTGCAACTAAAGAAATTAGAAATTTGCAATGAAAAATTAGAGTTTTGAAATCTGAAACAAGTGAAGAAAGAACGATCAAGAACAATTTTTGACACTAATAATGTAAATTGTTAAAACAGTGGCTACAATTATGTTCAGATGTTTTAAACTATCTAAATGTAATTGTAAAATTTATTATTTTATAATTTTAAAAAAATTAGAGTTTCAAAATGTTAACTATCAAAAATCACTGATAGAACGGGGGAGGAGTATTATAGATAAGTGCAATTTCTTCCATTAGCTTTCCTGTCATTTTTGTCTTGGACCTAATTTTCTCTCACTTTTTTCTTTAGCGTTCTCCACTTAAAAAGCCTCACATCCTTAACTCTTCTGAGCTTTTCTTTGACTTTCGCCCTACTTAATCACAATCATGGATTTCTGAGGAAAGTTAGCTTACTTTTTCCCATCTTTATCTTAATTTAAAAACTCAAGGTGTGTTTTTAAACATTTATTCAACTCCAAGTTGGTGGCCTATTAATTTAAAAACTCGAAGCCGATAACGTTACTAATATAAATATCAAAATAATAGTAGTAGTATGTATAATCACAAACAACGCGTAAGATTACTCCCACCAATTCTTTTTCAATATTTTCCGTTCCTGTTCGATTACCTGCAAGGTTTTCTGGCTTAAAATCTAGGGTTTCATGAACTGCTTTTTGAATCATACGATATCAATTGCGTGCTCTTGTTGTGATAGTTACTGTTTCGACTTTTAATCGTCTCTTTTTATTTCCGTTTATTTTATTTTATTTCTGTTGTTGTTTTTAGCTTGATTGGAGATAGCAAATTCGTACCAATTTGTTAGTGAGATTGATAGCATCCGGCTGCCTGCGGTTGAAAATGATTAACGATGGTGCTGATGGATCGTCCAAAATTATATTGTCTGAGCCAACCGGATCAACAGCTGAGGTTTTACATTTATACTATTTGTTAATTCGTTTTATTGATCTAAAATGTTCAGTTCATATTTATGTTGTGGCTTATTTACTTTGTTTTAGATAGTTTTTTAGTAATCAAAAAGTGTTGTTGCGTTATAAAATAAAAGAAAGACAGAATTTTAGTTGTTGTTATGGAATTTTATGGACGAGATTACTAAAGGAGTTAGTGAACAAATTGATTCCAAAATTCAGAAACTCAGAATGCTTTAAGCTCTAAGGAGTATGAAGAATTGATGCTGCATGTCTGAGTTAAAATTTTTCAATAATTATTATCGGAGTTATAGAATTTGGATTTGTTCATCTTTAGATAAAACTACTGCAACATGCCACACAGTTTGGAACCTTGGACTGTACATTTTATAAGTTCCATTGCAGCAATATACACCCTCTGGGAAAAGAAAAAATATAGACAAAAAATGTTAGTTCCTGTGGCGTTTACCTTTTGGAGTTGTCATATATTTCAAGTTCAATGAAGGGCCTTAGTTGCTAACAGCTTCATTCAGTTTCTTGCTTTCATTTGTCAAATGGATTTAGAGTTTCAGCAGGAATGTGTAAATTCCACTATGTTTGAAAAAATTTAAATTTTTGCAGGTACTTCTGTATGGTGGGCAGGTTGTTTCTTGGAAGAATGGACGAAGAGAAGAATTGCTTTATATGAGCAACAAGGTTAATCGATTTTTGTTCTACATGTTTTAGGAATTTAGATATAATCAAATACGTTCATGCACCATTTTCATTTTTGACACTCAGATGGATTGATTTATTTACTAGATGCTGATATATGCTCTTGGATTAATCACTTTTTACATGTTAGAAACTGAAATGTGCGTGTCAGACATCGTTCTTTCTGGCAAATACAGCTTATTCTTGTGATTTACCTTAGGTCATTGAATTTAGTTGACCTTTATTTTTTGTTATGTTTTAACCTTTTGCTGGGGAGTTGATCCAAAGAAGGCAAGTCCGCAAATATTGTTGTATAGGAATTGAAAATCAGTTCTCTCCCATACATTAGGTTTATTTCTTTACATACATAGTTCAACTATACCCTGGAAACATCATGTTGCAATCTTGTCAAATGATGTAAAGCTGAGTTGCGAAATTTAATTGTAAACTTTTGTCAGCCAATATGAAAGAAGACAGATCGCTTAGATTTTTAAGCCATGTGAATTAGTTTAAGCCTTTCGTTTCCAATTCCGTTGGATCCTTTTTCACAATCAATTTCTATTTAATATTAACTGTTGCTGCATTTGGCACTTTGCATTTCTTAGTCATGTGTTAGTATTCTACTGAATGACAAGTTAGCCTGAGCACGGCTGTTCTTTTTTGAGTTTCTGATGCTTAAGAAGAATAATTCTGAAACTATTTCCATCATGTTTAATGAATATGAGACTTTCTCTGTGCCACAGACGGTTTGGAAACCACCTAAAGCCATCAGAGGGGGTATACCCATGTGCTTCCCACAGGTTAGCTGCTAAAGGACCCAGAAAATATCTTTAGCTTCTATGTTTGATGGAATTACCAATTTTTGACTGTTATAGGCATATTGTAGTTTGGAAATTTTGGCTCACTGGAGCGACATGGATTTGCAAGGAACAGATTGTGGTCAGTGGATAAAGATCCTTCGCCTTTGCCTCAAGCTACCAACCAATCAACTATAGATCTTATATTGAAATCCACTGAAGAGGATCTAAAAACTTGGCCGCATAGGTATGTTTATATATATAATGTGCTACCTTTTTTGCCTCAAGCTACCAATCAACCAATTGCCTTTGTTTTTTATTTTTGAAATTATGTCTGGTGGTTGTGGTTTGCTGTAGATTTGAGTTGCGGCTTCGTATTTCTGTTGCTGCTGGCAAACTCACTTTGATCCCTCGTGTGAGAAACATAGATAACAAGGCCTTCTCATTTATGTTTGCTCTGCGCAATTACTTTTCTGTATCAGATATCAGGTTTGTCTTGTAATTCAACTCATTTATTGTTCTTGTCTACTTGAAATGGGTGAATATTGCATTTGTTTTTCCTTGTGTTCATTTATTAGTTTGCACGACTTTAGATTGCAGTGAAATATTCATGCTCGTCTTGATAAAGAATTATGTTGGTTTTAGTTTTAATAGTTAAGCATGGAACATGCTTTATGTTATCCTTTTCAGATAATTTGCATGACGCAGTTTAACTTGCAGTGAAGTACGTGTTGAGGGATTGGAGACACTTGACTACTTTGATAACTTGTTGCAGAGAGAAAGGTACACAGAGCAGGCAGATGCTATTAGCTTTGATGGAGAGGTACTATTTGCGGTCTACTTTTGTTCTTAATCTTTCAGTGTCAAAACCAAACTGGAATCAGAACCCTAATTACATGTGATCTACATTTACAACTATTATAGTTTCGAGGTTTATTTGGTTTTTCTTGGAACTGTTATTATTGTGTTATTCACTTTTTTTTCCCCCATTTACCATCTATAAGCTTATATTGTCTTTCCCATTCAGATTGACCGAGTTTATTTGAGCACACCAACAAAGATTGCCATAATAGACCATGAGAAGAAGAGGACTCTTGTACTGCGTAAAGAAGGCATGGCAGATGCAGGTTTCTGTTGCTATCTTGTTTTCTAGTTCATTTGTTGTCGTGATCTTTGATTTTTTTCTCGTCACTCATGCTTGGGTATCATGTGGTGTGATTTGCAGTAGTGTGGAATCCTTGGGACAAAAAGGCTAAGGCTCTCCCAGATCTGGGAGATGATGACTATAAAACAATGTTGTGTGTGGATTCTGCTGCTATTGAAACTCCAATAATCTTGAAGCCATTTGAAGAGTGGAAAGGCCGTCAAGAGCTCTCTACAGTTTCCTCAAGTTATTGCAGTGGACAGTTGGATCCTAGGAAGGTTCTTTATGGCTTGAGCTGATCTCATCCATGGTGTAAATTGAGGTTCGCGTTATCACCATTTCCTTGGTATTTAGGATTCCTTAAACTAAAGAGACTACATTTGAGAAACAAGTAGTATGTAGTATATAACAATATAATTCCAAATGAAATGATTAGCGAGAGCATCCTCATCTTGCCTTTTGTAAAATTTGAGGATGCCCCTTTTGTGACATGTGTGACTTTGTATGAAATGATATAAATTTGACCTTCCTCCCACTTTATAAATGTGAGGAATGCCTTTCTGGACCAAAATAGAATGGAAAATTGTCATGGATAACAATTGATTGAATATGGATAGTTAGTTACGTACGTAAATGTTTTAGGGCATTTGATAGGTATAAAAATATAGTTACTAATCTGCAAATGCAAGTTTTACAAAAAACATGTAGCAATAGTACCGCATTGGATTAGAATAGAAACTAACAACTTCCTCCTCATCCCTTCTTATTGAGCAATTTTGCAGCCAATACAAGTAGTCTTTGGCTTTATTTCTTGTAAACCGAGAATACTATAGAAGTGCTTCTAGAAGAGAGAAAGGAGGGATATCCCAAAATTTTCCTTAGCTTCCTTGTCAAATGGATCATCTCCCAAATACAGGTAGGCATAGGCCCTGCAGAGAAGTTCACTTTCAGCCTTGCTCACCACCTTGCCCATCACTGCACCCCAAAGAACCATTTTCAGATTGCCTATTGGCCATATAAAATTATACAGAATTTCTGTTTTCTATAGTTCTTCATTACCTGTTGTCTGGAGAATGTTTCCAGGAAGGCGAGAGATTTCAATTTCAGAATCTTTTGGCAGCTTTATGTCATCTGATGCTTCACCCATGATCCTTTATCAAGAAACATAGAGTAAAACTTTGAGCTAATTCTAATATTACCTACTCAGAATATTTGGAAGTGATATAAAAGAGGACTGTAAGTTACTTCTTTGTTAACTCATCATTCTTTCCACCAGTGAGTTTCTTAATTGCTGCTCCCAGACCTTCATCAAAGCTTTTGCTTACCATGCTCATTGTAAGGTGAGAATACACAATCGCCATCTTCACTGTCATGCCAACATCATTGTCAATTACCATCTGATACATTTCCTTTGTAGGTTTTGCCGGGGATTTCCCAATCTTTGACCTCAGAAGATCTTTAAGTTTCTGATTATCAGTATATATCCCTGCAATTCACAAATATTTTAGTATTCATTTTTACAATGCAGTGTAATAACATTGAGTAATTTGTACCAAACTTAGCTTTTGAAATTTAATTAAACCACGAGAAAAGTTCTAAGATATGTTCAGTGCCCAAGTTGTTAACATGTTGTCTTCCTGTTTTTTGGTCTTTGATAGAACAACTCTTTGTTTGTATCATGGAATTTATTGGTTTAATTAGATCATTTACTAGTTCTTCAACGTGTTAGATATTCTTGTGTTTTGCATTTCACATGTTGCTATTGCAGATGTGTTGATTATATGTAGCCTATCTTCATATTACGTGTCTCTGTGTGTATGGAAAGTGTATGGAATCTCATGAACTACAGTATGTACACATATATATAAAGTATGCAAGTGATTTTTGATGGGATCATACCAAAACCATAGACTTTGATGCCCATGCCAAACATGCCTTTCTTCCTCAAACCAGCAGCATGTAACTGCTTCCCATCATCCAACTTAACTGGGAAGGAAACCCCACTCTTGGGTTCAAAATGAAGTGGCACCTCCTCTTTCTTACTCTCACCGCTGGGTAGATTCCCATCCATTATCTTCTCTTCTGTTTTCTCGTTCTTTGGCTCTGCTGTTGCTTTTGTTCCGTTCTCGTGATTCCCCTGCTTTTCATTAGCACCATTGGCAGTCAATGGTTCAGTGCCATTCAACTTCTCCTTCAACATCTCTGGCTTTGAGGCAACACCACCCTTGGGATCAATCTCAAGCATCTTGGTCGACATTCTTCAGTAGCTGTGGAGTCAAATTGAAAGGAAAATTAGTACCGTGTGTTAGTGGTGCTGTTTTGAGTTGGTATTCTAGAGAAGTTGGCTTTATATAGAGGTCTCTCAGGTGGAGGAAGTTCAAAATCATTAAATTGGCATCACTTTGGCCTACCTTGGTATTAGGATTTTAGATAGAGGCAAATTAAAAGGTATGCATCACTCTTCTGTTGAAGCATTAAAGTCTACATTGGAGTAACTAACATTTATGGTTGGTCTGCTTTCATAGTGTAAATGTGGAATTCTCATATCCCTAGGCTTGTTGGCTAGGACTTATCTTGATGCATGGGTCATTTGTTGAAGGTTTGAGGATACTGTAACTTGCGAGAGTTAATATTGTTCTTTACCAGAACAAGCACTCTTATCACCATAGGATACTTTGTGCCTGAAAATTTCAATTTCATTTTAGTTATTATAAATATTGCTTTTGAATTATAAAATAGCTTTGCAAGCATTCATTGGATTATGAAACTTGTGTGGCATTTTCAAGATTGGTTCTTATTATCCTAGAATTGTGAGATATATTCATGGCTAAGGGAAGGATGTGACATTTGTAAATTGTACCTTTCTTCATTTTGGGTTTGGAATTTGTCTTTTTCCCCCTTTGTTTTGGACATCGGATTGCAATTAGACTCTAATGCTACAGAAGTCAAGAAGCTCCCATTTACAACGCAGATGGTAGTGGATTATTTTTCTCTGTAGCAGTGAGTTGAAATGCTTTTTTTTCTCAGGCCAATTTACCAAATCTATTGACAAAGAGGAGAGTGGATTATTATATTTTATCTGTATAAAGGGTCGAATTCCCAATGTTTGCTTTTGCAGGAGACGTTGAAAAGCCAGAATCTGATGCATTTGGGAAGCACTCTCGTTCATATTTATTGAAAGAGAGATGTTGGAAAAACAAAGGATAAGGGTTTTAGAAAGGTGTGCTATCTATCCGTCCTACAGTTATTTCAGTTATACCGAGGAAAACAATAGTTATCTGAGGAGGAGAACTGGAGAAGTATTCCGATCCACGAGTAGAAATAAGAATAAAAGTAGTAGCTAATACAATTTCTTGCAACAAATAAGCAGAAGGTTAAAGTTGAATCATTTAGCTTAGATGTTGAGTGTAGCAGTTTAGATAGTCCTGCTAGACTCCAGAAAATGAGAGAGAGGAAGAGAAGAATTTAGAGAGAGATTGGAAATTGATTTTTCATATTCGATAGATTTCATCAGATACAAAGATGGTCTTTTATACTTGGACTCTACTACTGAGTATGAATATTACATCTAAGCCCTTTATTTTTTTGTTAATGATCTGATCCCCACCGTTGGATTACCAAATATCATTCTACTGAAATAATTCATAACAATACTCCCCCCTTTAAAATCCACCTTGACCTCAAGGTGGAAGTATTTGTAACTATAGCAAAACTTAAAATTTCTTTGCACCCATATTACTGTCTGACTGCAATTTATCACGTCGGGGAAACTCAGGCTTGTTTCTATCATTGTTGTCATTATGTAGGAGGTCAAGCTCTCCATCACCCATGAGTAGTTCGCAAGAATTGCCTGCTCTGGATTATTGCTAGCTTGGATTTTGTTCATGTCCAATGTAATGTCAGTTATGACTTTAGTCCCTCCATGGTTATGGGCATTACTCTGACTACGCAATCCAAAAGCCTTCGCTAACTCCACAACAAGAACTCCAAGCTCTATTAGTTCAACTATATTCAAATGCTTGTCCACAAAATTGAAATGAACACAACAAAAATAAGTCATGATCCCCATTAGACTAGTGAGAAGCCCTAAATCTTTCTTGTCATCAATCAAAATCTCCAGCCCACTTATAAGAAAGAAATAATTCACAGCTATGGCATAGTATTTAAGCTCATGCTCGTTGTCCCAAGGTTTATCCTTCCCACATGCATCATAAGTATCAGTAACTAGGTTACTATAGACGTCAATTGTATCATGATGATGTGGAGCATATTCTGCCTCCAAAATAGTCGTTGCTTCTTCAAACAACTCAGCAGCCTTATTACACACGTACAGTTGCACACAGGCAAGTCCCATTTGGCTAAGACTAGCAACAACAACAAATGCAGCACCCCATGCATGAATAGCAATCAATGAAGACTTAAGACTTGAAATGAGAAATCTTTCTATTTTCCCATATCGCCCAACATTGATGCAAGGAACCAAATGCACTTGATACAATATACCCATTTCCACCATGCCTGTTATTGCTACCTCATTCTCCAAAACTGCAGCTATACCTTGAGGGTGTATCCCTGCTTTGTTTAAGCACAACTTCCAGATCATTGTACCAATATCAAATTGTCTGTTGTTGTAAGTGGATCTTGGAGAGATTGCTACTCCAATTACAAAAACAATTTCATGCTGATGCATAGGATTTTCCTTATAATTTGTAACAAGTGTTGCTTGCAATTCATGGTAGGTGTACTTCGTTGGAGATACAATACCATCAAATCTGAACACATAGTGAGTGTACTTCTTTCCTTTCTCCACAGGCACACCCAAGATTGCTTTCCAACAAATGTTATTGAGCCAATTTGAATCATCACCTTCCACTCCATGTGCTCCACAAATTTTTACCTCATATACTTCAATCATGATACCCATTTCGTGGTAAGAAGCATAGCTGAATCTGACCCATCTCATAGCAATATCTTCTGCCCCTTCAATCCCGTATGTTACACCAGCAAGAAGCTTTCCAATTGTTGTGCTAACACCATTGTCAATGATATAAACAGGGAAGAGCTCATCTCCTTGAGCATCTTCTGTATATGCTACTACCATATGATTCGTACAAACTCTCACGATATCAATTTCATAGACAGTGTGCATTTGAACCTTTGCATTTTCATCAGACCCAACACCACCATAAAAATCAATGAGCAAATTCAGAATATAGAAATTATACCCAAAACTCATAGTAACAAACACCTGTTTCCTACTAACAGAAAAATTAGGAGGACCTTTCCCCCCAAATTGCAACCCAAGCAGTAAAATAGCAATCTTAAGTTGAGGGTCAAACATAGTCATTGTTGTTACTTGTTCACCAAATTTTACCATACCCAACTTTTCACAGCAAGTATCAGTAATCAATTTAAAGTCATACAATAAATGCATATGTGGAACCAAATACAGTGAATAGAAGATAGTCCCACCTGGTATGCACTCAATCACCATGAAGTCATATCCATCTTTAATGTAGTAGCCTGCCATTTCATAGTAACCAGCACCAAGCATCAATGTGTTCTTTAAGCTAACATTGGAATTTGTCCAAAATCGGATGCCAATAACATTGTGCTCAATGAAGCAGTCAGTTAAGAAACTACCGTGTGATACAACTGAATCTACAATCTTTTTGTTGCCGAAATCATTTGCACTTGGGAAACGCTCAGCTGTCAAGTCCAGCTTCTTCCTTGAGAACTCAGCAATGGAAAGTCCTTCAAAACCCAATTTGTCCACAAGGAGGAATTTTGGAGCATTGTTGTATTTTGCAGCACTAGTTGAGTAAAATATTCCTCCTGGATCAAAACTAAATCCTAAAGATTTAGACATTGTCGCACCGCCATGAAAAACTGCATGATACCCCAGCTCTTTTATAATACAACCACTTCCCATATGTACATTATAGCCCAGATCATAAAGGAACGCACCAGCTAGGACAAAAAGTACTCCTTTTGTTTTAGAGTATTCCTCGTTATCCTTCACTTTATGATAGGAATGGTTCGTAACCTCACTTGGGATAATATGGGGCTGAAGTTTGTACTCGAACTTTGTTGTAGAATCGCCAATTGAACCCTCATTAGCGGCTATCACGAATCCCCAATTACTAGCCTTCTCTTTTTTAGAAACTAAAGTTCCCAAAGCATTGTCTGCTAAATGAAATTTAGACAACTGAGATGAAGTTATAGCATTCCTTTCAAGAATTTCTTCAAACACTTTAGCCTCATCCCTTTTTGTAGACTCCGTACCAGAAATTGTGAGTGACTGAACATTTTCAACTTGCAATGAGTCTAAGAAATCTTCTGGTGGCACCAAATATGAAGTTTTCCAGTTTTTTTCTTTAAAGTCAGATTTTGTGCTAGATGTTTTGCCTACAACTGTGCTTTGAATCATTTCAATACCCATTGAAAGCTCTTGATTATTTTGACCATTATTTATCTTATCATCAGCACTCCAAGCCATAATCTGCATATCCATGGTTTCACTTCTACCATCACTGTACATCAACTGATTTTGATTTATCACAAAACATAAACAATCCTCATCCTCACTAAACCCAGAAACTAGAACATTCCTGGACAGTTTATCTCTTATAGGCATTTTATCAAACACACGAGAAGCAACATCTAGAGGTTTTGTTGGTGTAGCTTGAGTGGGAGTATGAATGGGTTTAGGGTCACGAACTGAGACGGAATGGTGTTGTTTGGGACTGAGTTGAGTTGTTTCTGCCACTAATAACTTTTCCTCATAAAGCTTAGCTAAACCAATTGCATGATGTAAATTATAGGGTTGGGCAGTAAGAACTTCACACTGAATTTCATCTTTTAGACCATTAATGAAGCGACTCATCAGAAAATTTTCATTTAACCCATATATCCTTGTAGCTAACAGTTGGAATTGTACCTCATAATCAGCTACCGATGTAGTTTGTACGAGCTTAGAGAATTGTGTGCCTGGATCCGCATATGATGAAGAGCTAAATTGGGTTTGCAACGTCGTTAGGGCACTACCAGCATAGTGAGGAGCATTAGTTTTAGTCTTCTGCCATCGGTCATCAGCTACGCGGATCTGCAATTCATGCTGCCCTGTATCAAGTTTGGGTTGAACTTGATTCTTCACCTGATTATCAGTATGCTCTGTAGGAGTGTGACGAGCTTGTTGCATAACCTCTTGTACGACCGTGGCCATGGTAGCACAAAACTGCTCTGCAAATTGGGTAAAAATTGCTTCGATAGAATTGGGATAAGCCATTGGAGCACTCTCAATGAAAGCACCAATGTAGCAGTTTAGATAGTCCTGCTAGACTCCAGAAAATGGAGAGAGGAAGAGAAGAATTTAGAGAGAGATTGGAAATTGATTTTTCATATTCGATAGATTTCATCAGATACAAAGATGGTCTTTTATACTTGGACTCTACTACTGAGTACGAATATTACATCTAAGCCCTTTATTTTTTTGTTAATGATCTGATCCCCACCGTTGGATTACCAAATATCATTCTACTGAAATAATTCATAACATTGAGGAGTTCTTCGCATTTTTCTGATAACATAAAGGTGTGGAAAAATTGCTTGAACTTGAGCTTGGGGAGGGAGAAAAAAATATGTCATACGGGAATGCATACCAAACCAGACCCTACATGGATTGGAATGGAGTGATATTACAATCTAGGCTTTAACTTTTGTGTAGATTAGTTTTTGCTTTTAAATGGAAAACTTTTGGTTGGAGCTGACACTTCGAGTAAGTTAGTCCAAAAGTGTTAAAAAAAGTTGTACATTTGAGACATGCAGTAAAAAAATGAATCAATAAAAAAACTTGTATAATCAAGGTATTATTGCATCCATTTTTATGGTTATTTTTCCACAAGTCCTCATAATATCAATTTGTTGGTTGAAAATTACGAGTAAAAGGGATATTTAAAAAAAATAAAATAAAAAGTCATTGGTACTTTGTTACAATTTTAATTGTAAATTGATTATTTTCTCGGTCTAACTTTGTCTTCCATTTTTTTCATTTTCGTGTGTCCGGATATTTTGTATTCCAAATTTTAAATTATAAGTTATTAAAACAAAGTCATTTTACCTTTATTATTTTAAATGAAGGAACTTTAGATTGGGAATCACTAAAAAGTTATGAACTTAATTTTTTATCAATGTTTTCTTAATCTTACGTATGTCGGCATATAAAGTACGGTAGACACGAACAAGCAACATCTCAAATCTCAATACCAATTTCCTGGGCTTTATAATACACAAACCCATAAAACCCGAATTAATAAAGAATACTGACCCAAAAGACGAAATTGGGCCATTGATATATCTTCCCCCTGTTGTTAGCAAATTAATTCGTTTGTGACCTACTCTTGTGTTGTTTATTCTTCTGCTCTTCTGAAACAACGCTGCAGAAATTTGGAAGAGAGCGAGAGAGAGAGGGTTGAAAATCTCAGCAGATTTGTCAAAATAAAAACTCCGTTAAACCCTAAGAGAGAGATTGATGAAAGAAGAAAACGGTACAAGCCGAAAACGGAAAAGAGGGAAGAGGCAGAAGAAGAAGAAGACTCCTCAAACTGAAAAATCATTCGAGCAAACATTTAGTAATCATAATGATACTAATACCATCAGAAATTCCTCAAAGTCTTCCACTTTTCTGGAGAAGGTTACCCCCCTCTCTGTTTCTGCATATATATATGTATAACATGTATATAGAGTAGAGATACATGAATGGCAAATTGAATGTATGCAGATGAAAGCAAGGTTATCAGGAGGCCATTTTAGAATGATTAATGAGAAGCTCTATACTTGCTCGTACGCCCCCTTTCCCCTCTTCACTTTACACCCTTTATCGTCTTCGTATATGCTAGAATAATGCACCCTTTATTACGATGAAGGCCATTATATAATGATTAATTAATATAGCCAACACTTTCTCATAATTCAATGATGGATTCTCTAAGATTGTCTTTTCAATTTCCCTTTTCCCAGTGGGGACGAAGCGCTTAATTATTTCAAAGAAGATCCTTCATTGTTTAGCATGGTAAACTTTTTGAGAATTATGATGTCTTTAGTTTTTGGAAATTTCTAGAATAATGTATTTTTGAATGTAGCTGATTTTGCCAAGTCTTTATGTTCTTTGTCACAACGCATAACTAATGTTTATGTACTTGGGCAGTATCATGCAGGATATCAAGAGCAAATGTCACATT
The DNA here is from genome assembly GCA_034770075.1 of Aralia elata. NCBI lineage: Eukaryota > Viridiplantae > Streptophyta > Magnoliopsida > Apiales > Araliaceae > Aralia > Aralia elata. Next base: position 14,428,959 of record CM068378.1, read on the forward strand.
GGCCTGAACAACCTATTAATATTATTATAAAATGGCTAAAGGATCACAGCCCTTCTTTAGTTGTGGCTGATTTTGGCTGTGGTGAGAACTTAGAAACATCTTTTTGGTAACTTATTTGATGTGTACTTTAGTTCTTTACTTCTTTTGGTTTCCTATTCACCATCATCTATTCCATTATTTATCAGGGGATGCTCGCCTTGCAAAAAATGTCAAGAATAAAGTCTTCTCTTTTGATCTTGTCTCAGACAATCCTTCAGTAGTTGCCTGTGATATGTCAAATGTATGTCCTCCTTTATAATGCTTTGATAAAAACTGTGATCTACCTGCTGTGGAATGATGGTTGCACTTTGTCATGCATTAATTATTGAAATTTCTGGTGATTGATCTATTCTTTCGCTACCCATTTTATTTAAGTTATGAGAGTAGAAGTGAATTGCTTCTATTGTATGTGCTGTTGTTGATCAGAATCTTGACCTGCATTCAAGACTTCTGTCAAGATAAGTAGATCTTTGTAAGTTTAAGGATCTAGGTGATCAGAGGTTTCAATTAGGTATCATGCAAGTCATCTTGTCACTATTACAGATGAAACTTTTGGTCAAGTTCAAGTTGATGGGCATATGTTGACTTCATTTTACACAGTGTTCTAAAAATCCCCATCTAGGTGCTAGGCGGTCCTCTACCGCCTTGATTTGGCTCCGCGCCTAGGGTCCCGCCTAAGCAGAACTAGACCTCTATTTTGAAGCTCTATAATAAAAAATTTAACCCTTAAAAGATTTTTTTTAGTAAATTTTCATGTAAAATTAAAAAAAAATACATCTGCTATATGTTTTGTATAGTGTAACAAGTATGTCTAGTAGAAAAATAAATAAATGACACCGCCTAAGAAAACTCCTAATCCGGGTGCCTAGGCACTATGCCCCCTCTGCCGCCTATGTCCGCCTAGCGACTTTTAAAACACTGATTTTACTATTTTTATATGCATTGGCTGGTTATGAGCTAATTGCAATATTCTCATTTTTATGTTGGAAAATTATTAGTGGAAAATTAGAGTGAAGTTTTAACCTTCTCATTTGGTGCACATGAACTTTCCAGAATATATTCCTAATAATCTGTAGATGAAAGTCATTTTGTTATCTTTTTCCATATTCTTTTCAAGCAAGAGTTTATGCAACTGCCAACTCTATGATTGACCCTCACAATCACAAGTGTGTGCTTCTGAATGCAGACGCCTCTAGATTCTTCATCAATCGATGTTGCAGTTTTCTGTCTTTCACTGATGGGGACGAACTTCCCAAGTTACCTTCAGGAAGCACAAAGAGTTCTAAAACCATGGTATCTACATTATTTTACTTAAGGCTAATAAACCAATTTATTCTTAGAGCTTTCTTTTGAGTAATGATGTACATACAGTGGCTGGCTGTTGATAGCAGAAGTGAAGAGCAGATTTGATCCCACTACCGGGGGAGCAGACCCAGATAGGTTTTCAAAAGCAATATGTGAACTAGGATTCACCTCTGTATCAAAGGTTTATTCTTCTTCTTTACTCATTAGTGTGGATTTTTCCTTGCATCTTTTTGTTCTAAGTTTTGCGTATTATGTGCAGGACTTCTCAAATAAAATGTTTATACTTTTCTATTTCAAGAAAAAGGTTAGTTAGCTTCTCTATTTTCAGATGCCAGATTTGCTACGGTCCTTTGCTTTCTATTGAATTATGTGTCCATTCATGAATGTTTTTGTAGTAATAAATGGTTCCTTCAATTTTTGCTCTGCAGGAGAAGCAAAATTTAAAGGAAATTGATTGGCCTGAGCTGAAGCCTTGCTTGTACAAGCGTCGATGAGCTCAGAAAACTGTTTGAAGTGAATGGGCTTACCTCATTTTGTTGGTCATGTATAAATTCAAAATTGGTGTCCATACCCCAGGACTCACAATATCTATATGGCTATGTAGTTTCCTGATGTATCTGATATCATTTGTGTGCATGTTTCAATATCAGTTTTGACTTTTGATTGTGGTATTTTCAGCTTACTGTTGTATATTTGCAAGTTCATTCTGCCTTAGAATTTCATCATAAACTTCCTTTCAATTTCCTGCGTATGGCAGTGTCTGTTTTCAGCCCTAGAGACCATAAGATTTTGTTATGGATAGCACATGATAGCAAAAGAATGGCCTCGTTGTTGTTTGGCTCTTACTACATTTGCTGGATTTTGCTTTATTCAAATTATTCTGATTGTATTGAAATAATGTGTTTGTTGAAATAATTTGGAATATTTGTTTGGATCTGCTTATTTACAATTTGCTGAATGAAGACAATTCAGTTGAAAGATTTGTCTGAATGCTCTTTTGGTACTCGATTTGGGTAAAGATGAACAGAATAATTTTAGTGTTGCTCTGAATTAGAAAGTTAAAATATTAATTTTATCTTGATCCATACTTGGTCCTTATTTTAAATTGAAGTTAATGTAGAACCAAAGTAGTCTGGATTTTACAATTTTGAAAAACCTCTCTCCCCAACTCTTTTAAAGTTCGAGGCTCCAATAAATAAAACAAGCAGGGCCTTGTGCTGCTTTTGCAAAATTACCATTATACATTTATTATTTCAGCTTCTAGCACGTACCTCAAATATATTCCAGTATATTTGTTAGTGTGGTGACTAGTCCAGGATATGAGCACAATGGTACATAGGTCTCCATTGTTGAGGACACAAGATTTTCAGTCAAGCTTCTATACCTGTCCAACTTCTACAGACTTTTTAAGTGCAGATATACGTGAACAAATTACCACTGTAAATTTTTTGTTCATTTTATAATATACACAGAAGAATACAAGATTATAAATTCCTAATTTAAATGACTGAATATATCCATCAGTCCATAATATTACAAGAAAATTCCATTTACACCATCTCTCTTGGCCTATGTTATGTAGAATTGTAGATGGCAGTACTATTTGCTAGAAAAAGAAAGGATTGGGTATTCAGTCATCCTTGTTCATGTTAAATATAGTTGCTTATCATCTGTATCAATACCCAACTTCAAGAGTGCAACAATCACATCGGCTAAAGGGGCTCGAGTCGAGAAAATCAACAACCATAGTCCCAAATTCAGTCATTAAATGAGTCTGATTTAGTTCCCACTGCATTCCTCCCCAGCTATCAGTATCATTCGAGTTGTTAAAGGCATAAAGATAAGACCAGATGAAGCGAACATTTATCACGGAGTTGAAGCCCAAGAATCACCATGTCTAATGGGGTAGCCCAAATTATCCATCACGAACGAGATAGCTATATAAATTAATTTGATATCACAATTCCAAGAGTATCCTAGAGAGATCTCTGACTAGTTGGAATCCCAAATAATGAAGCAAGATAAGTGGAGAGAAAAAGCCAGTCACCCCAAGCGCACTGGCCAACAAAACGGAGAGGAGCTCTTGTATTCTATCATTAAAAAAGGTGTTAACCACGAGTAATAAAAAGACCAGAGAGCATCAGAAAGCTAGATTAACAGGATAGTAGAAAGAACCTTGGGACAGATATGGAAGACAACACACTGCGGATCATCCTATAGGTAATAGATGATGTAAAGCCAGAGACAATGAAGCAAAATATCAGAAGCAAGAGAGGACAAATTGCAGCTGCATAATCAACTTCTCCTGTGAGCAATTGCAGCAAAATTATACCCAAGTGATAAAGATGTGGCTATGGATTGATAACTACAAGTCAAAAAATGTCCATGGATATTTACCAGCTAGCTTCTTTTGGAGTAGATGAAACAGAATTATGACTGTCAAAGCAGTTGTAAATGAAGTTGAAAGTGCCTTAATTGATGAAATAATACTGTTAGTACAGGTAGTCCAATATATAAGAAACAGTAACATCATTATATTATGATTCACTCTGCAGTTACATAAAAGTAGTAGTTCTGACGTACCAGTCCCTGTGCTCCGAGATAGTACCTGGAAACAAAAACCCAGTCCAAGATGGCATTCAAAGCAATAGCACCTACACTGACAAGGAAAGGTTGTCTGGCATCTCCAAGTGCATAAAACACCACAACTAACAATTCTCTAACAATGTAAAATGGTGAGCCAAGAGAATCTGTGGGAGAAAGAAAAAAAAGCTAAGTAAAATATGAAAGTATTACAACCAAATGAATCTTGAGTGTTAGAATACTGGTAAAGTGGAAATGCCTAATGGCTCGTTTAATACTTACAAGAAAGGAGCAAAGAAGAAACCAGAGTGCTTGCAGCAGAATCAAATGAATACCGTTCAAATATCACACGGATGATTGGCTCCGCCAAGGAGCAAATAGCCGACAAGATAGGCAAGAGTATCACCTGACGGGATGAGTGAATGGCAAAGCGGTCAGAAATCCTACACAAACCCTTTTCGTTTTAAATCTCAATGCTTGGTTAATACCCAAGCAAAAAATTATTGATTGTAAAGGGGAAAAGGAGGTCATTTCTCGAAGGTTGCATGCTATTTTTGTTCAAAGAGCGAGAATTTTTCCCGACTCTTATTTGGGACGGACTGCATTAACTACTCAATGAGAAGTCAACAAGAGGATTTTTGGCTCACACCAGCAGTTCAAGTAGCAGAGCCTTTAACCAGTGGATAATGAACTTAGAATAGGAAACTTCAGAAAGCAAATGCTTGCCAAATGTTCCTGCTCAAACTTCAGCCAAGGAAAATCAGAGCATAGATATTTTTGTTTTAAAAAATTCTCACTCTAGCACAGTTATATGATACTTTCATGCTACTGATCACGGACTGAAGTCCTTAACTATGTCCAAATATCAGTATCTAGATGAATATTTCCCTGGTGTTTGCTCACAACGCCAAAGCAAAAGTTGGATACACATGAGCTGGTACAAATAAGACTTGAAATTTTAATTTTTGGAAGGCTAAAAATGACAGTAACCCAGTTAACACACCATGCAAAGTAGTACCACCCTTTTCAGATTCTCCATCAAGTTTGGCCATGATTCAGCCTGCCAAAAACAAAATAAAAGATATTTAACAACAATGATCAAGGACGACAAAAGAGAATAGAGGAAAAAAAGTAGATGGGGATATGATTTTAAATACCTTTGTCAGTCTTGAGAAAGTAGGTAAAAGGGGAAGTATAACTATGCTTGAAAGTAAGCCCAGAGGTGCCATGACCAAAAGGTATGCATCTGAATGCAAACATGATTCAAGGCAAGTTTAAGCCATAGCTTTAAGAACTTAATGTAAATTACATTGGGGGGAGAAAGATGATGATACGCCTAGCAATAAGCTCATGCATCTTATAGAATCCTTATCACATTCTGATTATAGGCCATGCCACATTCCCTCCCCTCCAGCTGGAACATACATATAAACCCAATAACAGTAATTGAAATATGCATTAACCAAGTTGAAGTCATATACGTTTTGTTTTCTAGATCACTTATGCCTCTGCTTGATTTTCCAATTAGCTCTTAAAAGCCTTAATCGCATCAGGGAGCTGCAAAAGACAAGATGTGAGAGATGCACCTAGTCACTGTTTCTGTCGAATCTGCCTGCATCTTCTATGAAAATGGCATTGCATTATGCAACTACTTGAGGCTATACTTCGTCACAACCATAGTTGTCGTAATCGTACGCGTATACGATACGATATGGAGACCATTCAAATCAAAAATGACACTGTATCATACGATTCAATACGATTCTTACAATACAATACACGATACTTGTTAAAGCTAGCAACCGACTTGAAAAGGTGTTTATGTAGATCCAAAAGAGTAAAAACAAAACTTTTAGGCTTTCTACCATTTCAATTGAAGAGGTTTTTAGTACAAACAAGTTCTATATCGCTTGATGAGCCTTTAATCACTTTTTAGAGTGTTATATATTCTTCAGAATGTCGCTCTATTTTACTCACGTCATTTTCCATAAGCAGACACATAAATCTCCATTTGTTTACTTGAATTATTCTCTTTTGTTTTATAGATTAAAGGTGAATGTGAATTTTCGTTTTCTATTGTTATTCTATAAAAATTACTAAAATAATATCTAATAAATCAATTTAGATTATTTTGCCTGCTATTTAACTTTAAAATTTATTTTTAGTCTATAATAAATTAATAATATTTACTTGACTACTTTATATATAATCAAGCTAATATACTTGATTGTCCAATAAATTGAATGCTTTATATGTTTCAATATATATTATCACATTTTTCATTTTGTTTCCGTATTATATGATACGATTCACGATACGATACATGAAACACGATATGGGGGTCTTCGATACACGATACGATTCACGATTTGACAACTATGGTCACAACTTACTGGAAATTAACTTATAACAGTGGTTTTGCAAAGATATTACTATCAAAGATGGGGACAAAATGTTAGGAATTCAGATTTTTAAAAGTTGAGGATCTCCGTGGTGATGAAGCTATCTTTTGATCTTTTCTTTTATTCTTTATCTATATTATTGTAATATTTGTTTTTGTTTTTCCTCTTCCTTTGTCCCTGTTAACCATCTCTTTTCCATTGCCGAGTGATTAGGATTTCTCATCATCATTTTGTTGATTTGATGCATTAATGCATTGGTCCTATTAGACGTCGAGACCTTCTAGACTTGTGCTACACTCAAAGTGACAAAGCATGCATAAAGCTATAGTAAATCTATGAATATGAAGTTCAACATGACATTTGAACCACCAAAGCCAGGATGGAAGCATGGTTACTTACACGAAAGACCAGCAGCAGCACCAGGAATGAGAGATGCAAAGCAAAGGTCAGTAAAAGATGCAACTTGTGCCAAGCTTGAACTAATTGTTGCAGGAACCAGTAACGAGAAAAACTACACAAAAAACAAACCCCCACAAAAAGAAGGATCAAGACATGGAAGTTAGTGCCTCCTGAGTATGTTTTGGTTGGTATACTTGAATACAAAAAATCCAATGAAGTAGAGGAGAATAGAAATGACCTCATGAACATCTTTATTCTCTGAAATATTTATCCATGAAACTGGGACCATATCATATTGTCTACTCCTAAGCGCTACAACCTGAAATTCAAGATGGTATCTGGTTAAGGTACATCTATGATTTCACATAAATACTCTTAAACAAATATTAGAAAAAATTTCAGTGTTGCATCCAGATGAGGAACCTGTATAATCCACTGCAGACAAACACCAAGGGAAGCACCACAAGCTATTAGAATTCCACCTACATATAGCATTTATTACTAACATGAACATTATTGATAGATATAGAAGGTAAAATGAATAGCGTTTTCTTACACACCAGATACCTCATAACCAAGTAGCAAAGAATTTGATCGTTTCAGGAAGGCAAACATGACCACCTGCATTAACCAGAGTAGTTATTTCAAATTGTTTTAAGCATACAGTACAGTCCCAAGATAAAGATAATAATTTGAAAGGTATAATATTGAACTGTAATAGCGAAAACTTTAGAGGAAAACTCACGAGGGCAATCATGAGCATGCTAGACAAAGCAGGGCTAATAGAAGGAAGGGCAGTATTTTGCTCAGCACTGATGACAAGGGTTGAAATTGGTTATTAACTTTTCACATAACATTTTCATGAGAAACAAAACTACTAACAAAAGAAAACCAATTTGGGAATATTACTTGCCTCATGTACCCGAAACCAAGTCCCACAGGGCCAGCAAAAACTATGCAGGGAATCATGAATTTCAGCTAGGAGAGAGAGAATGAGAGAGGGAGGCATATCAATATGGTTGCTTGTAAAGAAGTAAGACTATCGTGTGTACAGTACTCTATCCTAAAAATCATCAAGTCATACTATATATCATATATGTAATATTGAATTATAAAATAAATAACGCAAACAGATAAATACATGAAAATTATTGGGAAGTTATGTATGAATTGAAAGTTGGTGGTTAACTGTTAACAATGCCAAATAATTTCCCTTGCAGTTTGTGAACCTAACCTATAAAGCAGTTCGCTTATGAAGTTATGACTCTCCTATTGGACAATTATCAGTTATACTATTATTGAAGTTATGTGTTTCTTTAATATGTGCAAAAGTTTCTTGAATCTTTAAATCTTTGTACTTTTTACCCTGTACAAAAAAAATTCTTGAGTTTAGTAACTTTAACTTTGTGCAAAGATGGATAAACACACCATCTTGCCCATGCTCTTGAATTTAACACCATAAATCTACAACTCACACTACAAAATATATATCTAGAAAGAGTTTCTCTGAATGGATGTTCAAAAGCATTTTCTCGCCAATAGAATTTCAAGTGGATAATGCATTTATCAAAACAAAAGTGGTACTCTCGCAATTAAACCAAGGTTCTCATGCAAGCCATATAGGAATTTATTAACAGATAATGAACAAAACATGGAGCTATATCAAATCCAAGTAATTATTGTGAACTACTTTAGATTCATATCTTCACTTGCCTTATAGCAACCTTTTTCTACATATGACAAAGTGTAGCCCTATCCAGCTGTGTATAAGTTGTAGACACCAAATGAATTCTACAACTATTAATATGACAGGCATAAAAGCACAAATTCACATGAAATTTAGAGAGAGGAATCTTGTCTCTTGAGAAAGTTTTCGAGTGATATAAAGTTACCTGTGCAATAGCTATTTCTCTTATTATTCGACCATCTGGCAAGATCCACAAACTGCAGATTATTAATGTGAGTTATGCAGAATATAATGCTTCTGCTTGTTTGGCATATGAAATGCAAAACATTATAATATGAAGCTTGACCACGTATATAAGTACTTCAAATGTCTTATATGATATTCCTATTAATACCTAAAAACCAAGTGGTTCTGAGGCAGAGGATACATAGGAAGGAACAAGGAACTAACAAAGGAATCAAAAAGAGTTATTGCAGAAATTGGTAAATCTGAGCACTGTAAGTATAGTGGGCAAGTACTACTTTTAGTGGTTATTGTAATTCTACTATGAAACTAAGGTCTCAACATCCTAGACTAAGATTTTTTGAAGCTCTATAATAGGGTTTAACCACTTTTGTGGCAAAACTTGAATTGATAACTAGTGAGCATGAAGAGTGGGGCTCCTAGAAAGTAAATAGAATGGAATTCCAGCAAACATATATACTGGAAAAGAAATTACGAAATTATCATCTGATCAAACTATTCCCTCAGATCTAAGAATGTTTCAACAAAAAACTTAATAATGGAAAAGGAAGTCGTAATGATTAATTACTGTATTTTCCAAACGTATAGAACATTACAAAACACAAACATTGCTATGTCACATAAGAGATAGCATGATATAAGAGGGCTTATTCTCTTACCGCCTAAGCTTTTAAAACAACTAATAACTTAACAATGTACCAAAACTTTGGTTCACCAAGGTCCTACTTTCAAGTTTCTCAACTTGCACACACACCCAGTGGAGGGCGGAGGGCGGGAGGGGGAGTGTATAATGGTAGCTCTTTACTTCCGATAAACTTGATATTGATTCTGCATTAGTATGTACCTAGTTTTGTTTTCGTACATGAAAGCAAGATTGCACGTGAATGGGAGTGTTAAAAGTATTATATACATAATTGGGCCTATTCTCCAATAACTTGAGCTGTTAAAGCACTGATAACTGAATAATGTATATTTATGTTAAAGAACAACTCATGTAAAAATGTACAGATTTAGATCAAAATTCAAATTTCTTGTAATTGGATTTCAAACAAAGTAATAGACAGGTCGTACCCAGGTTTTCAAATTTTTAAATGCAAGTACATATAAGCATGCATGCAAAGAACACAATGATAAAACATGATTTCTTATTGCATGTAACTCACTGTCTAAAGACTCTAATGAAGATATAAGCGGTATGTGCAAATGACTCTAATGAAGATATAAGAGCATTTAGTGCAAATAAGAAACTAACTCAATAGCAATAGTAACACTTGCTAATATATATTTGATCAATTATCAAGAATGCTTACCCAGGTGCATAAATGTGGATAATGAACTCTGCAGATACAAACACAAGAGCACCCAGAGCACCTCCCATCTGCATAAATTAATAGCTTTCTTACAATATAACAGTTAGAGTTACAAACTGGTCTAGATAAGATAACAGCGAAATGATCAGCATACCAGGAACATGACAGCATTTGTATGTTGAAATAGCTTCTTCCGACGCTCCTTCGAAAGCTTACTAATCAAGCATCATTTGATTGATATTAGAGGCATAAAGCAACTGTTTATTCAATTTTTTTGTGAATTTGACTTAAAAGTGGTTAACTTTCCTGATTACTTAACTTATAAGCCACTGGGCTAGATAGAGAAAATGAAACGAGAAAATAACTTCTTCCAGAATCTCTAATCGTGAATGAATTATGTACATGTATTGACTAAATAAAAGGCTGTGCTTACTAACTCGCTAAAAGAGATGGATGACCACTAGAGCTTAGATGCAACTAATTTGAGGGGCGGAGAAAAGTGGGTAGCAGTTACAAAATCATGTTACTGTACTTAGAATACACCTCTTGGTACTACATATACAAACTGGTTAACAAAAAAGATAGAAGTCAAACATACTACAGTGCCCAACCTTAGAGTGGTTGCCATGGTGACATGTATGGGACCATTTACACCTGCAATAAAAATGAGTGTATACTATGTAGTTATAAATTATAGTCACGAGTGCAGATGCAGTAGAAGAGGCATAATAAACAGGGCTATCTTTGTTTTAAAATTCATTTGGTAGAACATACGAGTTGGAGAAATGAAAAACACATGCGGATAGAGTTTCCTTAAAAACCATAATAAAATGATGCACCATAAGTAAATGACATATCAAGAACATTCGTAGTTTAAATATATCTGTAATCAATTGAGTTGAACGTAACTAAAAGTCTAGTAAATGCATACAGAAGTAAAGGCCTATTGGAAACAAGTATGCGTGATACATTGTCACAGCAGTTTGAAATCCTAGTTTGAATCTGACCATTTCAGTTTTAAGAAAACTAACCACCAAGAAGCGATGCAGCAAAACCAGGAAGCACATAAGCATATCTGAAATGTTTCCACAGTCAAGTGAAGCTGAAAACTAAATCCTTCATAAAAGATATATAAATTAAACATACATAATACAATTAAAACTAGTTATACTTGAAAGCAGTAGCCACTGGACCAACTCCGAACACTGCAGCCATTATAATCTCTCTAAGTAATCCCTACATCCACAAATAATCTAAAAATTAACCAAACAAATTGAAGTTTAAACTTGACAAATATTATTTCAGCTCAAAAAAATACCAGAATCTTGCTAGTGAGGGTAGCCAGACCGATCCATGCCGCATTCCGAACTAACTGATTGTCTGTGATTTAATTAAAAAAAAAACATATCATATATATACATATATAGAGAGAGATAACTGAGGAGTCTAGGGTTTGAAATTAGGTACCAGAAGGTAATAAAATGCTGGTATCTGAGATTACATCAATCTCATTAGTATCTTCTGAAGAAGGTGATGACTGTGAATGGAAAAGTCGGCCTCGACACGGGATTGTTTGGATTCGCTTGAACTGTTGAATAATTTGAATCGGTAATGGTGTTTTTGGGAAGTTATGAGGTGAAGTACTGTTCTTCAGAGGGTTAACTCGGGACGATAATCGGTGAGTTGGTGAGTTAGAGAAAGAAAGAGAATCGAAGTAGAAGCGAAGCTTGAGCGATTCCATCTTCGCATTTCACACTGTCGAGTAGAGTTCGTCTACAGAGTAAAGACCCACGCCAAGGTCGTGGCGCCAAAATACTCATTCGTCTTTTCTTCTTTTCTCTTCCTTTTATTAAATTTTTCAAATTTACAAATGCATTCTATATTTCACGTAAAGGATAAATACAAAATGGGTCCTCTTAATATGTGCCCTTAGGACACATGTTAAGCGCTAACATCGAGGCGTTATATTACTTATTTATGTATTGGTATCAGCAATGTACAAATACAAATGCATCGAAAATAACATTGTTGATCCCAATGCATTTGTATTTGTGCATTGCTGATACCAATACATAAACAAATAATATAACGCCTCGATGTTAGCGCTTAACATGTGCCCTAAGGGCACATGTTAAGAAAACCCATACAAAATAATGTACTCCCTACTTTCCATTATATATAACTTCTTAAAATATATTTTTTTTAATATAACACGTTTTATATGTGTATTAAGATAAAAAAAAACATAATACTTTTCTATTTTGTTCTTCAAAAATTTTATCAAAATAGAATAATTGAGTGATAATAAGATGAGTAATTAATTAGTGCATGGATAGTGATAGAATTCAAACCAATATTAATATTAATGAGACTTCTTAATATATATAATTATGTCTTTAACGTCGTATATAATATAAAAAAAAAGTAGTTGATTGTGGTCGATTATTATCACTAATCATCCATATTCGTCATTAAAGGGAAAAAATTGAGTAATTGAAGATTTAAAGATTTATACTTCTTTCAAAATTGATGAATTAAACACTTGAAAAATATTGGGTAAGAATTGAGTAATTGAAATTAATAAATTGAATATTCTAATTACAAAAAAATAAAATATTCCATAAAGGAGTTTTTTTTTATTGATATAACATTATAAAGTTTAACAACATAATTTTCTGTCATGCCATGATATAACAATCACCATTAAACTAAATATTCATTATATTTATTAATAAATATGAAATAAATATATTTTTAAAAAATATAAATATTTAAGAATGAAAATCTTTTAGTAAGGCGGATAAATATAATTTTAATATTTTCTCATATAAATAATAATTAAATCTCAAACTCATACAAATAACTAATTAAAATATCAAAATGCATACTACTGTATTCGTAAGAAATAAGAGTTCCTAGTTTCACTGCATTAATTTCAAACAAAGACTGATACTAGTACTACTGACAATCATGAAAAAAGTGCTGGCTGATGTGATAATTTATCATTGTGTAAATGAATCGAGTCGAGTATTGAATTACTCATATGTAATTCATAAAATTTAGCGAGTATAAAATAAGATTTGATTGAGGTTCGTTTAGTTATCGAGTCGAGCCCAATTTCGAAACGAGCCCGAACAGTTTGAACTTCTTGAACGAATATGATCCGAGTATCAATAAAAAATTACAATTTGAAAAGGTTCGATTAATTTATTGAATTTTAAAATTTGCTCATATTTGAATCATTTATATTTTGAGTCGAGCGAATGCAAATTGAATCTAAACTGTTTGTTCATTTTACGGCTTTACTTATCATGCAAGAGTAAAGTAAATTCCAAGTGGTTGGGGGAGAATCTAAGCGGAGGGTAAGGGTAGTAGAAATTGTTACAATTCAAACTTGTGATTATATACCTAAAATAAATTATTATTAATTTTGAATTATATAATTCTATAAATTAAATAGAAAAAAAAACAACAAAATAAACTTTGAATACCATTAATCCATCAACGATGATTACAAAGTCTACAATTATTGAAAGAAAATACATTAAATGAAAGATGTTCCCTTTAAATCTTTCCTGAAACTTGTTGAAATTACTAATTTGCTTGATGAGCGACCACGAATTTACTTGCATTTTTAATAGAAATACTATTTGAATTCTTAAAAGTTTTAAGCTCTCCCTAAATTTAAAAAGGTGAATAATTTACAACTATATAGGGTGCAATTTAGGTGGGTTGGGTAATTTCAGTCCCAAACTACGTAAAATTTATTGAATATGGGTTGGGTGAGCCCAAAGGTCGGGTGTGTCTTTCTTTGTCTAAATATCAATCCGTGATAAAGTTTATGGGTTCGAATTAGTTTAAGCGAGTTTGGACGGACAACATTTAAAATATATTTAAAATTAAAATAAACTTAGTTCGTTAAAAAATAATAGTTGATAATCATAAATTGTTGAAAGATGACAACTTATTGATTAATTAAATTAGTATTTTGAAAAAAATAGGAAGAGCACAATAATTGATGAGACAAGCTTTGAATTTCTCTTTTTTTATTTTTTTTAAACAAATAAAATATAAATAAGAGTTTTTACTATTTGTTTCTTATATAAGGTAACTCCTTTTTTATAATAGTAACAAATAAAAAACTCATTGAAAATATAAAAAATATTAAAAGTATACTGATAAATAATAATACACCTAATATATCTCTCCCTTTTACATACTTAATTAAATGGGTTGAGATTTGGGGCATTCCGGACCTCCGGTGGCATCTAACCCAATCTTATACGAACACAGATCGAGTTGAGGTGCACCCGACAAATTAACATAAGAAGCTGGTCATTTGTTTAAACAATTAATTAATCCTCCCATCCTACAAAACAAGTTCACTTAATTATTATTTTTTGAATTAATTTATAAGATCTTAGAATTTTAAAATATAAATACTCATTCACGTTATATATACGCATCTATGTTTTTTTTTAATAAAATACTTATTATCAATATGAGGTATCACTAGAGTTTGAGTTAAATTCATTACGAAATTATAAAAGAAAGCATTTAAAGTCTTCATGATTAAAAAATGAAAAGGATACTACTAGAATTAGAGCTTATTGATACACCATATATTTTAATTATATATATATATATATAATATTATTTATTAGAATTTTTGGATAAATATTCCCCTTTATTTCTATTTTAATGTGAAAAATATGGTTCTCAAATTTTTTTTTTTTTACATACATAGATTTAAGTGGTTTAAATGCCCCTAAATAAATGCAAAATTCATAACAACCCACCAAACTAAAAGAAAAAAGAGCCAAATCTAAAACCAAAAGCTACTCCTGTCATAATATCTTGGTGATGTTGTTTCATAGTCTAGGATCCATTTCCATGTCGTGGTGTTTGATAAAATTAAGTAATTAAAATTTAAATGATTAATATATTATAATAAATTAGATTATTTGAATTAAATAATATTTAAATTTAAAAAACTGTTTAATAACTAAAAAGTGTAAAATATCTGAATGACATTATTTTATTATTTTAACCTCTGAGTTATTTAAAATTTTTATTTGAATGATCTTAAAATTTAAAATTAAAGGAGTAAAATATTTATTAAAATCTATTTTTGTCCATAAATTTTAAATAAATTATTAAAAGGCAGCTCTTAATAGTTAAGATTTGAGTTTCTGCTTAACGACCAAACAAAATTTATCCCTGACAGAGTCAAAGACAGATAAATTAAGAGACATTCAGACACAAAAAAAAACACTACCTTCCTCTAACAATTGTTTACTACATATAATTACATATATAAAAATCAAATCTTCTTCAAAATGGCATCTTTTTTCTTCCATTTTTAACCTTCTTTCTTTGCCTCCCACCTCTCCCTCCCTCCCTCCCGCCCGCTTGCTTGTTTTTTCCTTAATGAACCTCACTGTTGTCTGACACAGACCCAATTCCTTTCGCGCCTTTCTTTATCTTTGCACACGAAGAACGGAATAGGCGCAGAAAAAACTTACAATAAACCCAGACCCTCAACAACCCAATACCCACCCGAACTATTTTCTTTTAATATCCTCACTTTGGGTCTTTGATTTTCTCAATATTATTTTGTCAAATAATAACTGAGGTTTGCCCTTGATTGTTTCGTACTCGTTTCCAATTCCAAGAACCATTAATATGCTATGTTTTGGAACAGAGCGTTTGTGGGTTTTATTACTCTCTCATTTTTTGTAAGGTTTTATTCGGAGATTTTTAGTGGGTGTTTTGGATGTGGGGTTTTGTCATCTGTTCTAGAATCCTTGATTTTAAATTTTTAAAGAGTGATTTGGGTGATGGGTCTTTAGAATGGAAGCAGAACAGTTTGTGACTTGTTTATGTAGTTCGATTTCTATTTGATATTTTTCAGGAGTGAATTGCAAGTTTTCTAATTTTGCTGGTAAGTTGAGCTATTGATTTTTTCTATTGATTTGGAGAGAGAAATAAAAAACGGGTTTTACTCAGAGGATGAGTTCAGTTTGGAGGGTTGATTCATCCGAAGCTTCTTTTTGTTGGGCCAATATTGGAGAGGGTGCTCACGCCAAAGTGTATGAGGGAAAGTAAGTCAACCTTGCGTCTTGTTTCGCCGTCCAAGATTTGATCTTTAAATTACAGATGATTTTCTTTAAACTAAAAACCAACATTTCAATAATTTAAAGAAAGAATAAGTTCAGGTGTATACTTATTGAACTTGTATTCACAGATTTTCTATTTGAAGTGTTGTTTATTGAACATTAACACAATTATATCATGCAAATGTCATCTTCCATACGCAAAATTTTAGGTTCTAATTTATCACAAACTTTTTTGCTCAGGTTTTACACAAAGATTAGTATAGATTTTCGTCAAAATGTGTAAGTTTTGCTAGATGTATTAAATCGGGTCATATGGTCTTTTGTGGTATGAACTTGATGATATCATTATCTGTAAATTGGGTATTTTTCAGATATAAAAACAAGAATGTTGCTATCAAAGTTGTTAATAAAGGAGAGACGCCTGAGGAGATTAAAAAGAGGGAAGGCCGGTTTGCACCAGAAGTTGCAATGTTATCAAGAGTTCAACGCAAGAACTTAGTGAAGGTTGTTTGATTTTAACAAAGCAGTAATCTTGTGATTTTCTGTTATAAATGATTTTGTTTCAATTAAAAAAAAATGTAAAGGATTATGAATTTATGATAACAAGGATTTTGGATGGCTAAGTTTATCTTTTGACAACGGCTTAATGAAGATACCATGATTCTACAGTTTATTGGAGCTTGCAAGGAACCTTGTCAGTGTCATAGTAACCGAGCTTCTTGTTGGTGGGACATTGCGAAAGTACGTGGTTAACATGTGGCCAAGATGCTTGGACATTCGTGTTGCAGTTGAATTTGCACTTGACATAGCTTGTGCAATGGAACGCTTGCACTCTCATGGAATCATACACCGTGACTTGAAACCTGGTACTAGTTACTAGTTAAGCTATAAATATTATAACTATTATCTTCATTAAATTGTCGGATTTGGTAGATTGGTTCTTCTATTGATGTTCAGTTACTTCAATGGACAGACTACATTTTTTTATTGTAGAGCTTCTGGGGTAATTGTAGTGGTCATAATTCTCAATCATAGGCAAAGATCAAAGTAGCGGAGGCATACTATCTAATGTATAACTGGCATTCTTTCAATCTCTAATCCTGCTTTCTTCAGGAACTGACACCTCTAAAGTATTTGACTACTTTGTTATAATTAACATTGACCTGGTTTCGTTATTCCTTTTGGTATGTGAATATTGTTTGCTTTGTAATTGTAAAGAAGTGTTTTGCTGCAGCCCTTTGAGATAGGAGTTTCACTATATCTTTCGTTAATATATATTTGCAGATGCTTGCTGTAAACTTCCACTCGGGAGATGTTCTTCTACATCCTTAAAATTTCAACATGTTTTCTCGATAATTTGTATAGGCCTTTGATTTTAAGAAAGTCTGAATGAGGTATACTCAGTTTCCTTTGCTTGAAACTAATTAAGAAACAGGGTCCCATTAGTCTGTGGAGTTAGTATATCCTTCAAGAGATTGGAAACTTTGTTGATGTTGTTAAGATAAAAAGATGCATTTGCTTGAATTTCATAGAAAGAACTCCAGTACTTTTAGTTTTAGAAAGAGAACCACTTTTGTTAAGCGAAGAACATCTGCTATAAGAGTGGATTGTTGACTGACCTAACTAATATATCAATCATGATGCAATTATTCAACAAGATCCGAATTTTGACGCTATTATAGATGCCATCAAATTTTCACCTTGTTGGAACACATTTATTCTAAAGAGGATGTATATACTTTCCTCTAGATTTGGTCTAGGGAACCTGGTAGAGAATTTTTTGGGACCATAAATAAATCCACCAAAGGTATGCATGTTATCAATTAACTTTATTTTTCAGAGAGGATGAAGGGCGTATATGTGTGGCATATGGAAGTATGAATACATTCTGTATGGCTTAGAAGGTAGCTGATAGTTATACATGTATCACAATGATAGTAAATTATACCTTTTCTTCCATCCCTATATCTTTCACTTTATTTTTCCCAGAAAACTTGCTCCTGACGGCAGACCACAAAACTGTTAAACTTGCGGATTTTGGTTTGGCAAGAGAACAGAAGATGATGACTGCTGAAACAGGAACCTATCGGTGGATGGCTCCAGAGGTAGTGTTTTAATGATACAGTCCATGTTTTTTCTTTTATCCCCACCACCTCCCCGTAAAACATCTCGTGCTCCGTTGTCCATTGCTGGGGCTGCCTAAAAATATTTAACCACTACATTTTCTTGACATGGTTCCAACTTTACAGAGTCACATTGAGGCATGGGGAGAAGAAACATTTTAACCACAAGGTAGATGCCTACAGCTTTGTGATTGTCTTGTGGGAGCTTGTACATAATAAATTACCATTTGAAGGCATGTCAAATCTGCAGGCTGCCTATGCTGCTGCTTTCAAGGTAATTCCTTTTCGTTTAATTTTATTTTTTTGGATACTTTTCAAGGTAATTGCTTTTCTTAAAGAGCAAAGAAAAGAGAGAATTGATGTTTCTAGTGCTAAATCAAGAGACATAACTTCTTTGGCACCACGACTAATATCTAATTGATGGACAGGATCCTGTGCCCTTTAAGTTTATGATATACATTGGACCTCAAAGTCAATGGTGCTTTGACCCATGGATCAATGAATTTTTCTGTAAGTTGAGGAAATATTGAAATTATATGTATAATGCATTCTTGCCAAGGTCGTGTTTATAGGGCCTCTTGTACTGCGGCTGTGCTTTCTTTATATATTTGACAAAGTTGGACAAGGACCTCATCTTATGGGTTCCACCTTCCAATTCTTAGGTCAGCCATGATTTGATTTTTATATTTCTGTTTCAGAATACTAGGCCTAGTGCTGAAGATCTTCCGGAGGATTTGGCTTTAATAGTGACATCTTGTTGGAAGGAGGATCCAAATGACCTTCCTGACTTCAGTCAGATACTTCAGATGCTTCTGCATTGTCTTTCTAAAATTTCACCGCTACAACCTGCCATACCACCTCGGATTTTCACTTCTGTGAATGCTGTCTTGCCACCGGAATCCCCAGGAACAAGCACGTTAATGGGAGTTGGGGATGACTTCGGCAAACACTCCAAAAACTCCAATGGAAGAGGTTTCTTCTTCTGCTTTAGCCACTGCTGTTGATCCTTCCAAGGAGCGCGTTTCTCCCCTACTATTAAAGGTATATTCATAAACTGAAATACCAAGAGGGGAAGATGAGAGCAAAAATAACCTCAAATTTTAGAAACATACATCTTAGTATTAAAAATAACATCAATTTGATCAGTTTCATCAGATTAGTCTCTCTAGCTATAGCATTAGATGTTGCTGCAAAAGTTGCAGAACTGAACGAACTTAACTCTTTAACCTGGTGCGACGAAGATGCCAAGGGCTCTTTCGGGTAATTGGAGTCGGGGTTGCTGTGATGTTTGGTAGTTGTAAAATAAGGTCCATCCAAAGGCCTGCTCCATTATAATGTAAAGAGTTTCCATGACAGATGCCATTCATCTACTCTAAAGCTTTTTTTAATTAATGGAGACATGAAACAAGTGACCTAGTTGTTTTTGTCTACCAATTCAAAAATGGTGCAAATTTTTTTTTTCTCTGGTTACTGAACATGCAATTTGTATTCATTAGATGATTGATACCTCTGTGGTTGATTTCTGGACAAATTAATTTATCAAAGAAAAGGGTGTGAAAGTCATTATTGTGGTTACATAGATGATATCTGGGATTTTACTAAATCAAATATGAGGGATAATGATAAAAATGCATATGAACAATCATCTCTTGCACCATTTTGAAGGCTTTTATGAGTGTGTGCGCTTTTATTTTTTATGTTGTTGCTTATTATGTTAAAATGATTTTATTTATAATTAAAAAATAAAATAAATGCACATGTAATGTGCACTTAAATTGCACACACACTACTATATTAAGAAAATCTTTCCAAATTAATTAAGCGATAAGAAACAATCATACTTTAACTAAAAAAAATGTACACTTATACAATTATTTTAATTGTAAACTTTAAATTTGTTAATATTTGCTACAAACTTAAATGAATTTTTATTTCAAGTCTTACAACAATTTTTTTATTAAAGATTTCATTTTTAATTTTTCTATTATTAAAAAGAGGTAATGCAATTCATTAAATAAAAAACATAAAAAATCGCCGTTGCCGGGGATCGAACCCGGGTCACCCGCGTGACAGGCGGGAATACTTACCACTATACTACAACGACCGGATGCTTTTGAGAAGTATAAAAATCATAGAGTAACTGTGGTCAGGTTAAAGTTTAAATCCATTTGCGTTATACCCGTATATTATCCTGCATTTATTTTTATTTTTATAATTCTTGAGTAATTATGTTGTACTTAAACACAATATATAGATACTTGTGTTAATAGTCAATTTTGTAGTCAATAACACCAGATTTATGACGTAAATGAATAGAGTCGAGCCGAGAATTAAGTTATTTAAACTTAATTTATAAAATTTATCAAGCATGAAATAAAATTTGATTGAAACTCGTTTAACTACTGAGTCAAGCACGATCAGTTTGGACTTTCTGAGCAAATATGATTCGAGTATCAATAGAAAATTATAATTTGAAGAGCTTCAAGTAATTTATCAAATTTTAAAATTTGCTCACATCTAAATCGTTTATATTTCGAATTGAGCGAGTAAAAATCAAGTTAAAATTGTTTGATTCAATTTATAGCCTTGGTTCACATCTGTTCTGAAAATTTATCTTTATGATATTTTTAACTAACTTATTTCAAATGGCTTAATATATGGAATAATACCTTGAAGTTTTAATATTTTTTCACTGTGGGGATTGTATTCTCAATTTTTTCAATTAGAGGATTAAACTTTTAATTTTTTTCACTTTGGGGATTGTCTTCTCAATTTTTTCAATTAGGGGATTAAACTTTTAATTTTTGTCCACTTTGGGGATTGTCTTCTTAATTTTTTCAATTAGAGGATTAAACTTTTAATTTTTTTCGACATGGCAGCGACACGTGACTACAAAAATACTTATGTGTAATATTAAGTCTCATTTTAACATTTATTCAATTAATTTTTTATACCAAAAAGGGTAAATATAATACCATTATTAATTTTAAAATAAATTATTATTATTATAATTTTAATATACAACCATTATTAATTTTTTAAGTAAATTTAATGATAATTTTACCCTTTTGGTAAATTATTAATTTTTAATTTTAATTTCTTGGCAAATTTAATGATAATTTTTTAAAATAAAATTAATAATGATCTTATATTTATCATTTTTGGTACAAAAAATTAATTAAATAAATATTAAAATGAGACTCAATATTACACAAGTATTTTTTATTCACGTGTCGATGTCATGTTATCAATTTTTTAATGTTACACTATCAATTTAGACGTAATCAGAAAATTTTAGAAGTTTAATTCTCTAATGAAAAAATTGAGAAGACAATTTCCAAAATGGAAAAAAAATAAAAGTTTAATCCCCTAATTGAAAAAATTGAGAAGACAATCCCCAACGTGAAAAAAAAATAAAAGTTTAATCCCCTAATTGAAAAAATTGAAAAGACAATCCCCAAAGTGAAAAAACATTAAAAGTTCAGGGTATTAATCTATATTTAAGCCATTTCAAATTGAATATATTTATTACAGTTTTAAATAGTATTAAAATTTGATGTAAAGCGAGTGGGCAAACTGGTCATTTGGTGGCTATTAGACGTTAACATCTTAGCTTCCACAGCAATTCAACTGGCAGCTTCGAGATAGTAAATTTAACATTTTAATTAATGCCCGACAAAACTTCGGTGCATGTCCTATCACTAGCCTCGGAACTAGATTCGGATGTTGTTTGAGCCTGAGATTTTACTGTCCGTCTCGTTAGCTTAATCTCTAACTAGTTACTACTCCTATAAGTATTACCTAACGGTTAAATTTGAGATCTTATAATTTTTAGATTTTTGGTTTAATTAGTGACTGACTTATTCTTTACTTATTTTATCTCATTGTTTTTGAATAATTTTTTTTATACTTTTAATCATTTTTTTTAGAACAAAAAGAGTACTTCATTCGTCCCAAATTAATTACTCAATTTTGACATTTTAAAATCAAATTGACTATTTTTAAAACTAATCTTTTTACTATTTTTGCTAACATATAGGTGAAGATATTATAACCAAAAGAAAATATATACAATTTATTACTAATTTTAATTTTTATAATTTTAGAAATATATTTATATATGCTTAATTATTAATTTTAAAAATAGTCAATTTGACTTAAAAAAGTCCTAAAAAAATAATTAATTTGGGACGGAGGAAATAATATTTTTTATATGCTTTCTCTCACATGAGCGTGAGAAATCTTAGAAGACTATTACTTTTACTTATAAAAATATTAATAATTTTTTATATTTACACAGATTTAACCCAAACCAAACGTTACTTAAAAGGACAGGTACAGTTGTCATATATATATATTTTTGAAAATCCCACTTTTTAAAAAATATAATATAATTTTATAATTAAATATATCATCACTATTACAATATCAACTAATTAAATCTCATAAAAAAAAATTTACCAACAAATTTCATATAAAAATAAATAAATTTTTTATAATAAAAAAATTAAGCTCATTTAAACGAGAATTGAACTTAAAAGAGATAATACTTTAATATTAACAATTAAGTTAAGATCATTAGCAAATTCGTAAATTCAGCTTTTTCCCAAAACTTGGGCACCAAGTAGCTACGGGTCCCACTTACCGTAACATGTTAAGTATAAGCTCGGTTTTCGAAACAACACCAACACAATATCGTTTCTAATGCGCGACAACATTTCCGTTCGGCTCCCAAGGCTTGGAACTAGGCTTTGTCAACGCTGGACCCATCCAAAAGTGTAAGTAAACGCGTTTGTGAAGAAAAATACTTTCCTGAGCTGAGGCTCGGACACCGAACCTCTTATAATGGAACCAAGCCGTTTTCCCGCTCATCTCTCTTCAGGTAGAGAAATAGAAGAGGATTTTTCTCTCAACTCGTCCATTATAACAGAGCAGCCTCTTCTCTTTCTCTCTCTCTGTGTGTGTGTCCAAGAGGACAGTCTGTCACTCGTTTGAGACATGCCAAGGTAAATTTTTTTTGGGTCTCAAAATCGGTTTGATATCTATATGGTTCCTTCATTTGGTCCATTTTTATTTTGTTTTTTGGGTATTTTTTTTTAACTCAGAGGATGCAAAGCGACTTCATTTGTAATTTTTTTGTTGTTTTTTTGGGTCTGCTATTGTGTTTAATGTTCTGGGTTAGATGAGAACATCTAAATGCATCTTCATTTTCTGGTTTATTTATCATGTGTTTTGGTAATTTTAGCTCCAAGAGTAAAAACCGATTGTTATTTTGTCAAAAAGCTGTTTTTCCGTGTTGGGGTTTTTTTTTGTTTAGTTTTTTTGGGCTCGATTGAGAAACTCAAATGGGTAATAATCAGTTGATTTATAAATAATTAGCGAGGAGGTACTGGATTTACCCAGATAAACTAAGCTCAATCAGTTGTTAAAGCTTATTGAGTGGCAAAACATTATTAGGGTAATTTTTCCTTGAGTTTATTTCATATACAGCGGGTATAATCAGCATTTTATTGATTAAACTATTTTTTTTGACTTTATAAAAATTTGTGGGAATGCCAACTAGTTTGGTATTAAATCATCATGATTTATAAGTTGAGTTGAGATACAAATTTGGGGAAATGGTGGGTTGAGGGAGTCCCCTATTTTAAATTGGTCGATGTAGTTACCAAATTGTTAATTTTTTCCTTTTCATAATGTTTAGGGACTTTGTGTGTTCTGACCATATCTTGTTGTTTTATTTTATATATATAATCATATTTATTTTTGGTAACTTGTCCTTTTTTCTTAAAGGAAATCTATGACCATATCTGTAACTTCTTCTCAGGCATTTTTCTTATTCTTTTCCTTTTAGGTCATGCCACTGAGAGATTGTGTTAATGCTGATATGGGTAGTTGAAAACCACTGCTGAAATCTTGCTAATTGTGGAGTATTAATGTTGGGGACAACTTAAATTACTCCAAAATATTATAATTGCGAGTTTTGCATCCCGCTTAAGGTTATAACTGATTAACTAGCATGATATTCCTGAATAAGATTTCGATCATGGATGCTGGACAATTAAGTAGTGATGTCTGGATGGAAATGTGAACTGTCAAGATGATTTTTAGTTTGTTGAATGTGACTTCATTAGGTCTCGCAATAATGTAGAAAAGCATGTGATATTGTGATCCAACATTAAGAGACATTTGAGAGGACTTTTTCTTGAATTTTTGAAGTGGTTAAAACCATGGTTACAAGTAATATTGATCAACTAAGTACGAGGAACGCTACTTAAGGTAGAATGCACAAGGTATCTAGTTCTTGTGCCACAGTTTTGAACAATCGTACCCAGTATGCAGAACGCAGGGAAATAAGAGTTCCCTAATAAGCCTAGTTAAAACTCTTGTATGTTGTTTTCTTGCTCAATTTTGAAGCTGTGGAATTATATGGTTGAAGATGGAAGGACTGTCTTTTCTTGTTTGAATTTGTGCATCATCTGTTTTCTTTATTTTCTTCTCCACATTGCTTTCTTATCTTAGAAGATATTGTTGTGAGTGCTAGAAGTTTGTGCTCCGACCAATTACCTCCTGGTTTAGTTGGTGCCTTTGAATGAGGGGACGGTTTAAGTACACTGTTAACATCTCTTATAGCTTAAACTTTTACAGAACTGTTGTTTAGTTGGTTTGCTTCTTGTCTTAGTTCCCAAATTTATCCTTTAAATTTGAAATTCCCTGTTATCTGGCAATTGCAAAAGATTTGTTTGATCATATCAGTTGTCTAACTAGGATGTTAAGTTGAGAATTGTTAAAGTAGCAATCTATGTAGCATGAGTATTTGTCAAGGTAAAAAAAAAAGAATCTATAAAGTATGAAAGTATTCATGCTACAATCTAATTTCTCTTCTTTTGTTGGCCTCTAATAGTATTAAAAATGTAAATCCTCTCAATGTTACCTGAATGTGGATCATTTCAGTTTGAGGAGCCGAGCACATGGCTAAAATGATGTATGCTAGGGGTAGCTTTATATGGATGTTTATAGCTAGGAATTGTCTTATAATCTAAATGTAACAATGCTAAATTTCGCAGATGATTTGTAGTTGAATCAACAAGTTGATTGTTTTAAGAAATAGTTTTGTACAAATGTGATTTTTGGGCATATCCTATACTAAATTAAAATGTGCAATTAGAGGTAGAAAACAAAGAAATATTTTGGTATGCTAAATTTAGAGTATCGGGATGTAATGATACCGTGTTTGGGAAGTGGGAACACAAGCATCAATATGTGGTTCGCTATGTGCCTATGCCAATAAAAGTATTTGGTACCTTAGTTGCTGGTTACCTGAGTCATTTAAGATGTTTATGTACTGGTCACCTGAATAATTTAAGAAAGTTTATCAATCTTAAAGGTTGACATACTGGTGCATTTTTGTAAGTAGGGTGGTTCCCTTGTTTGCTTACCCGTGCTTCTTATTCATATTCTTCTGCTTTGATTACTCTTGTGATGTTACCCTCTGTATCACTGATGCAGGAGTTGGCTTGTTGACGCAAGAGGGATTGCCAAAAAAGTGAAAAATGCGTCTCTTCCTTTTGCAAATCAAATCAAAGACTGTGGGGCACAACGTGAATGCCCCAAATGCCATCATCTAATTGATAACAGTGATGTAAGCTGCAGTCTTCTGTATGTATGTGCAGTGTTATTTACTTTTGTCCTTGTACTCTGATACCTTTTCAGAGGAAAAGCGTTTTTCCTGTGAAATTATTGATCATGTCAACTTGCTGAGCATGGTTGCCTGTACTAATCCGTCTGTGCACACATTGGTTGACATTATTGGTTGCAACACCTGGGATTAACTAGAGCATATTAACAGATAATTATATCCTGATTACAATTTACAGACCATGCTTATTGTCCCATCAATACTGCTTTGCTTACTTTCAGGCAGTTGAGTAACATACTGGTATTCTCCATTGATCTTGGTGCCAGTATTAAGTAATGCAGCACAGGATTAGTGGCATTGATATAACTAAAATATTATAGCTTTATAGGTGTATTGCAAGTAAGATCTATGAGTTATTGAGTTTTATATTTGGTTAAACTTCTCCTTCACAGGTGTCTCATTCATGGCCTGGACTACCTGCTGGCGTAAAATTTGATCCATCTGATGTTGAAATCTTGGAACATTTAGCAGCCAAATGCAGGGTAGGAAATTCTACGCCACACATGTTTATCGATGAGTTCATTCCAACACTTGATGGGGACAACGGGATTTGCTACACTCACCCCAAAAATCTTCCTGGTGAGAAATCTCCTAATACTTGCATGTATTATCCCTATTTCATGTGGTCATCAGTTCGTAATTAGGAAATTTTGATTTTTGAAATGCAGATGAAAAGTCAAATTAACATTGAGCACTAGGCAAATTTTGCATTGTATGTCTTCTGATGTTGGCCTATTAGAAGGATATTGATTCTAGCATGTGCCTTGTACGTTAAAACATAACCGAAATATGTAAACAAACTACCTTTTTTTTGCTAATTTAAGACGATTTAAACTCACACACTGCTTTGCCACTCCAAAGATTTGAACTCCCACCCTCTTGGTACACAAGGGGTGGGGATAACCATTGGGCCAAGGCCCTAGGTTAAAGGAAGAAATAAACTCACAAACAAGCAAATTCATTTAAGTGGGAATCGAACCTGAGACCTAAAGGTCTGAATATCTCAATCTTAACCACTAGTCTAAGACCTCATCGGCAATTGGCAATTGTTTATCATGTCACCTATTCATGGTGGTGGCAGTTGGCACTCTTTTATTGAGAGGCCTTGATTTGAGAGAAGATCATTGGCAAAGTGAAACTTTCTAAGAAATTTGCCTGCAGTTTGGTTGGTACTATTTCATTCATACAGACGTTTCTTGATTTGAGTGATGACTTTGGAAAAACAGAACTTTTAATAGAATCTAGAACTTGATATGGCCAGTCCATTTCAGTCATAGGTTTAAGCTCCTTGGTTGATCAATCCCTGTCAGTTTGTGATCCATGTTGGAAACTTGTTTATGGTTCACCTTCAAAGAACCTATTGTAGTTGGGATATTAACTTGGTTATTCAGATTTTTTCATTCATTTTGTGGTGCGAATCTAAATCTGGTATTCTGGTCAGTTAGATATGATTGTGAGTTATCTTCAATACCATATGTTTTAATTGAACCATCCATTGACTGTTCATCTGGATTTCTTTAGGTGCAAAAGAAGATGGAAGCATTGTATATTTCTTTCACATACCTACAAATGCTTATGCCACTGGTCAACGGAAGCGTCGTAAGATTCAGACTGAAGATAGTTTGACAAAGGAACATGTCCGCTGGCATAAGACAGGTAAGACCAAGCTTGTGATGGAGAAGGGAAATCTAAAGGGCTGTAAGAAGATCATGGTTCTGTATGGAAGTTCAGTAAAGGGTTCCAAGCCTGGCAAGTCTAATTGGGTTATGCATCAATACCACCTTGGGACTGAGGAAGATGAAAAAGATGGTCAATATGTTGTTTCGAAGATTTTCTATCAGCAGCTCAAGCAGCTTGTTGAGAAGGATAATCCTGTTGCCATAATGGAATCTGATAAGAATATGATTCGCACCAGTCCCAAGACACCAAAGACAAATACTCCTAATCCGCCTAGGCTAGGAAAGTCAGATTCCCGTGATGATGTCATAGACGATTATATACTCGAATCACCTATACAGGTTGGTAACAACTTACATGAATTTATTTGGAGAAAATTCAAATGCTTAACTTATTTACGTCTGTCAATCCATGTGCAGTTTAACAGGTCCGATGAACTGGTTTAACAGGTCTTTTTAATCGTTGCTTCTTTATTTTCCTAGTTTCTTCCACATACAGAAAAATCTTATACTTAATTTTCAAGGAGAACCTAAATAGCCATACCCCTGAACCTAGATTTTGGAGTAGATCTACTCCACTGACTCTGCTCAAACAGGAGGCTCCTGTTCACAGATCAGAGATTGTCAAGTTTGTTTGTTAAGCGTTTCATTAGTAGCCTAAGTATTTGGAACATTATTTTGTACCAAATATAAGCAAAAACAAACAATTAAAGAAAAGGAGACCGTCATCTTAAAATGATGCTACACCTTTGCTGAATTTCTAAAGGAAACTAGTGGAAATAATTTCAGATTTCAATTTCTGCCACACAGATTTTTAATTGCAGGAATGTCTCTTTATTTCAACTTTTTCTCCCACCGGTTTTATGGATGCTTTTAGCTATGTTAATCTTAACTGATGTTGCTAATGTTGATTAGGAAGCAGAGTTTATCAAGGAGATATCTTGCCCTTCTTCTCAACTTCAATTCAAGGATGAGATAGAGTATCCCTCTTTCTTGGCAGGTGAATCTCAAGATGTTGATTTGGATAGCATTGAGGACTCATTGTTATGCAATGAGATTTTGGATTCTTATCCTCTCCATAATTCAGGACTACATCATGGCCCTTCATCTGCCTTTGTTTGTAACACAAATAACGCCCCTGGTGCAGAAAAAATTGAAACTTGTGGAATCACGGAGCTTGAGAACTTAGAACTTGACACTCCACCAGATTTCCAGCTTGCGGTAAGCTTCTCCTACCTCTATTCTATTAGTTCATTTGCTTTCTAAACTTAACAATGTTAGTAATTCCAAACCTGCACGTGCAGAACTTGCAGTTTTGTTCTCAAGGCAGTATTTTTGACTTCTTGGACCGTATATAAAAGACAGAAATGTTGAGTGAAAGGTTCCCAGTATGGACAATGAAGTAACAATTTTGTGTTCTCCCTTGTGGAATATGCCCCTTCTGTTTGTATGAAGTTTCGCTTCAATGATAGAGGGGCGTGGCTTAAAGGAACATTCAGACTTTTCCCTTTTCCTACATGGCTACAAGCCTTAAAAGTAAAGAGAGGCCGTGGAGTTTTGGTGACACTGTAGCTGCCCGGTTGAGTCAATACCAAGACCTGGCATGGTAATCTGCTCCAGTTTTTGGTTTTTGTGTTAAAGCCTCGTGTTAATCTATGTCTATATGTATAAACACTATAACTATGTTTTGATGATGCGTTTGTAAGGTACTTTGACAATTTCAAGTGAATATTTTTTCTTAAATTTGGATGAAAAAGAAAGGGCTTCAAAGCTGGCCGATGGGGAATGTTGATATATAATCACCATCCAGGTGCCTAATCTTCATTGTTGCGTATGGTGGTGTTGTCTGTATGAGTGATGTAAACATAAAACCCAAGAAAGCTAATGTTTGTAAATGTAGCTACATGGCCCAAACCTAACCAAAATAAGGTTCAATCTACGTGTCAATAACATCAATTTGGATTATCTTGCTCAACCACTTTTTAAACCCGGGAATCTTTGTAATTTCAAATATACATTGGTGGGTGAAAAGTTCAGCAAAGAGATTAATTGCGTGTAACACACTAGTCTCACATCGGAACATGTGAGATAGTTTGATATGCATATAAAAATTCAAACTATTACCTTTGGCTCATGAGATAGCTTGATATACATATAAGAATCCAAGCTATTACTTTTGGGTGAGCCAAAAAAGATAATATTTAGACTGTGAATTGCAGGAGAAGAGAAGATATTTAGAGCTGTTGTCAACTTCCTATTGTTATAAAGGGACCTCTTGGCAGGAGAAGAGAAGATGTTTAGAGTGAAACAAAAAAAATACTTTCATCTATTTTTAAAATTAGAGATATAATTTTAAAATAATAATATTTAACTATGAATAAAAGTAACGATTAATTAAAAAATTTCTCTGAAGCTTCACTGTTCTCTGGGATTGGCTTTGGGCCTTTCCTGCGCAGCTTAGGTAGTTTAAAAATAAAAATATATATCTAACTTTTATAAATGACAAAAAAGAGAAATGTATATATGATTTTATAAAAGATGAAGTACGAAGCAAATCTACTAATTGTTTACAAATTCTTGTGATTTCCTCCCTACTCCGGTTCCTTAACACTTGTGACTTCATCATGCCATAACATAGCCTCATTTCACCATTATAAAAATTGAACATGGGTACAAATATAAAAAACCTACTCTTATATGATATCCCTTCGTACCCTGAAAAAAAAGGTCTTATTTGTAAAAATTATTTAAAGTTAAATTTTATTTATGTTTGATAAATTAACAAGTCATTAACTTGAATTGGTTATATAATAATAAAATTGACAATATTATGTTATTTTATAGTATTATAAAATAAATAAAATTTTATTGTATAAAAAATGAGACTTTTTTTTTTTATGAATTAGATGGAATAACTTTTTATGGATTTTTGTTTTTTTGTTTTTTTTTTGGCAAAGGAAAAAGGGGGAAAAAATCGAATAACCGAGAAAACCCGGTTAAACCTTAGAGAGAGAGAGAGAGAGAGAGCCGAAAACTAAAACCCTGAAAACACCAATCCCCCTTGAGAGGAACTCAAGACTACTCTGCTGAGGGGAACCAGCCCTGCACTTATGGAGCCAAAAAACTGATAATTACTTTCACAGGAAGATCATTTTGCCAAAAAAGTGGTCCTTCTTATTTGCGCATCCCTCATAATGTTTGCTTCGAGGAACCTCCAGAAGCATGGCTTGAAATCCCTCACCTCCTTCATTTTCCACAACCTCTCCAAGTATATTCTTATATTTATATTTCTATATATTTATGTATACAACATGTATCAAATTCTCATTTTTTTACTTCATTTTCTAGAATTTGATTTGGTGTCCTTTGATAATATTGCAGGAATGTGATGGTACTAAACGAAGTTTCCCCAAAATTAATATTGAACTATGAGATTCAGAGTCAATCCTCTTTTTCTTCGATTAGGTTGTTGAATTGGTTCGATGGGTGTAGAGCAATGTCCACTTCTAGGGGGAGGAGCATGAGAAGCAAGGTGGAATCTCGAATGCGGAAAGAGTCGGGAAAAACCCTAAGGGAAATTAGGCGGAGTAAGAAGCTTAGAAAGAAGATGATGACGGATGAGGAACGCCTTATTTATAATCTCAGAAGAGTATGTACCTCTTTCTCTGTATTCCAATTTATGCATTTGTATTTAAAATATCAATTTTATCTATTGTCAGTTGCCTTCAAGGCTGTAGTTTTTGTTCTGTGCTGAAATAATAACTATTATGCTTTGATTGTATATATGAGCATATCAGGTACTTGAACTCATTAATGTTGCTTAATATTAGAGTTGTTCACAGACTATTGTTTCTTTGGATTACTTGAAAATTCTATACGCGGCTAGGTTTCTTAATATACCTGCTAGAATGTTTTCATTTTAGCCAGGCAGGCTGCACAGTTTTAATGGAAAAACAGGAATGTTATTACATTGCACATGTTCTCCAAGTTATTTCTACCATCAGGTTATTACAGTTTAGAAGCATTTGCTTTTAACTTGAAATGAATGATAATACTGGAGGCGTGTTTACACACATGTATACAAAATTTGCAAATAATTTATACACACAAACACCAAACTGATTTATTGGTGTTAGGTTTGCTCCATATTTGGATTTGAGAGGTGTTCCACGATCAGAGCTGTATAGTCTTTTTGTTTTTGATGTATACGTCGTGCAAAAGGAGTTCAACCCCCTCCCCCCTTCCTAGTGGGCACATTAGTACAAATATGATTACTTGTAATCACACACACACATATAGATATATATTGATAGGTACATAACATCTGCCCCCACCCCTGTTGATGATATTACCTGTTCGAGTATATGATAATGTATATTTAAGTTCAAGGCTAAGAAAAATAAATAATTATTAAAAAAAAAACAAAAAAAAAACTCCACCAAATAGTTGAAGATATTATAGTGGATGTCACGTCCTCAGTCTGATAGATTAAGTTGCATGTATATCACAAACTGTACTGAGTTCCTTTTACACATCCAATTTCTAATTTTCTACCATGACAGAAGGGTTGGTATACGTCTACGTATGTACATGACCTGAGGCTTCTGAGCCTCTATATAATGAACCTTTGGTATGATACCATCCATTCCGGTGTGGTTGGTTTCTGTTCAACAGGCCAAGGACTTGGAGCACATCTTTTGTTGCAATTTGTTGAGAAGGAACCAAGTCCTTTCTAAATGTATCCACACGCTGCTGTGGTGGAGAAGTGGGGTGGCTTTATCTCTTAACGTTTCTGTGTAATATCAGATCTTTGATTTGTTATATTTTTCTACTTTGGTGGTCATGTCCATGATGCTCTTACATATCTCAGCGACATGCTGATGTATGCTGCTAACATGTGTTTTTGCAGCCTGATCACAAAATCGCTGGTAGATATGTGGTTTTCATGGTCATGTAAACCATCTGAATTGATTTCATCAGTAAATCACTTATCCTCTGGGTGATGAGTTGAGCATATTGTTTAACCCCATGACCTTGCTGGACTGAAAAATCTCAACACAATTGCCAGATGACATTTAGGTTGTTCTAATGTAATTGTCACATTGTCATAATATGGTTCGCAGTAAGAATATATAATGTAACATTAGATCCAATTAGGCAACAGGCATATCCAGATCTGCTATTTGGTTTTGTAAAGCTTTTTTGATTTATACCACTCATCGTAGACCTATGATTACTCCATGATTATATTTGGTATATCTACATGTAAATAGAAGCAAGCCTCAACATAGAAGAGCTTTCATTATCAAAGAAAAAGATTTTTTCAACATATTCTTCTTGGATAAATTTTACTCTCTTCAAATTTACGTAATTAGTTTATTCTAGTTTCCTTCTGTTATGGTGATATATGTATGTAATGCTTAGTCCATTGCATTATTTGTTATATCTTAAACAACTGCCATTGTCTTTTCTCCTTTTTGACTAGCACAGGCCAAGAAAAAAGTGGCATTGCTTCTTCAAAAACTGAAAAAATATGAGCTACCAGAGCTGCCACCACCACGGCATGATCCAGAGCTTTTGACTCCGGAGCAACTCCAGGCATATAGGAAAATTGGCTTCAGAAACAAAAATTATGTTCCTGTTGGTGTCCGAGGAGTATTTGGAGGAGTTGTCCAAAACATGCACCTCCACTGGAAGTTCCATGAAACTGTGCAAGTTTGTTGTGATAATTTCCCAAAGGAAAAGATCAAGGAGATGGCAACCATGCTTGCAAGATTGAGTGGTGGAATTGTGATTAATGTACACAATGTGAAAACCATTATCATGTTTCGTGGTAGAAACTATCGGCAGCCAAAGAATTTAATACCTATCAACACTCTTACAAAGAGGAAGGTTGGTAAAAATAATATTCTTCCCTCTCTGTTTATGCCTTTGCATTCTATTCACTACTGCTTCACAAGTTAGTGCATAAAATTTTAAGTTGATTGAGTAATGGACTCCCTAATTTAGTTTTGGAGTGGACCTCAAGCAAAAAAGACTTATCTAATGTATAACTGTAAAAATGTTCTTGGGGGTTGTTGGTGAGGGATGGACTAGAAGTCATCCCCCTAGTGGTGTTGCTAGATTTTAGTGTTCATTGCTGCAAGTGTTGTTAATATTATGGAAATGTAGTTTTAAGTTGGAAGTTAAGGTGAGGAGCATCAAGTAGCAAAACATATTACCTTTTATTTTGCATAAATCCTGCATCCTTTAAGATCTTGGTTTCACTGGTTTATGAAACATGTTACTTTTGGTGATGAAATACCATAACTGGAATGCTACTATTGGAGATAGTATGAATAGGCAGTGTCATTTTATTACATGCAGGCATTATTCAAAGCCAGATTTGAACAAGCACTTGAATCTCAAAAGCTAAACATAAAGAACATAGAGCAGCAGCTCCGAAGAATGGGGGTTAATCCTGATGATCCAGTTGCCATGGCCAGCATCCAGAGAGTAGCTTCTACATTCTTCAATGCAATCGACAAGAAAGAAGGAAGCCCCTACGTCTTCCATGGGGATAAACAGAGAGTGCCAGAGTCTACTAGTAATTTAAGGCAGACAGAACCTTACGATGACAGTGATCAGGAGGAGCTTGACAAATTTATAGCTGAGATAGAAGATGCTGCTGATAAGGAATGGGCTGCTGAGGAAGCAGCAGAGCAAGAAGAAGCCAGCAAAATTAGGTATTGGAATAAGGAAGAGCTCGGAGGGAGGTTTCGAAGATCTGAAATGGTTAGAAGTGAAGACTCAGATGATGAGATTAAAGGTGGGGCAAGGAGCTGGAAGGGTAAAAATGACAGACGGAGGATCAATGATATTGAGGATGAAGAGGATAACAATTCTGATGATGATGAAGAATGGGAATCCAATAACGTGAGAGGTGTGCATAATCATGACTGTGATAGTGGTGACTCGGATGAAGTTCATAATAAATTTACTGTACCTAAGGTAGAAAGGTGGAAGCAAGCTAAAATTGGCAAGCACAATGATAAAGGATTCAAGAGAAATGTTGAAGCTAAATTCAGGGGAGAGTTAGATGAAAAAGATTCTGGCTCAGATGACATGTTAACTGACTTGGATGATGTGATGTGGGAATCAGATGGCGAAAAGAAAACGGATGAGACGGGATCAAGAATATCGAGTTATGATTACGTGAGCAGCAGTGATGAAGAGGAGGATTTGCACTTCAAAACAGATGCAAAAAGTGGGGTGAAAAAGATGACAGAACTGGGGATCAATGTTGATGATTCTGATGCAGCATATAGTAATTTCAAGGAAATGGGAAAGCAAGATAAGGTTTCATTTGGAACTGACAGAAAAAATTATAAAAGATCTTCTGAAGATTTATCTAGTGATTCTGAAATTCTGACGTGGGAATCAGAGGCTGAGGAAGAAGCTGACCGTAGGACACCAGGAACATCAACTTATGGTAATAAAAGCAACAGAAAAAACGAGAATTCACACATCAATAATAATGATGGTGTAGACGGAAGAAAGATGAGAAGTGCTAAAGAGGCAGATGAAACTTGGGACAGAAGTGCTAAAGAGGCAGATGAAACTTGGGACAGTGACTAGTTTAGTCGAACGCAAGTTTTCACATTCATCTAATGTCAACAATGGTGAATTAGAAGACCTAGTGTCAAGGGAAGGGATGTAGTCACAAAAAGATATCAATGGTATGAAATCTATGCATTTATTCAGATTATACTCATGCTCTTCTGGAAAGAGAGAATGAGCAAATTGTTGTTAGATACCAGAGTCTAGGAACAGCACCGGATTGTATTCAATTATTCTGTTTGTGATGGAGATTTTGAAATGGAATAAAATAGTAATTCCCTGAAATTTAAAGTTCTTTACATTTTTATATGTTGAGGGCTTGAATTCTAACAAATACAAAGGTGCATGCAAACATAGCTATACAATTCCAGGCTATGCTGTGTTTGCGAGTTTATTTTTCAGAGCGGAGGGAAGGAAAGTTCTTTCTTCCAACTTTTTTGAAAAGAACTTTCTCTTTTCTTCCCTTCCCCACAAATAAAACTCACAAACAGGGTTACCCGAGAACTTGTTCAGGAATTGGGACTTGAGTAAAAGATTTTGTGTTGGCTTTCTTGATAAATATTGAAGTCTGTTTTCTTTTATAAGTAATTTTTTCTTGGTATATACTAACATTTAGTCTGGCACACCAGATATATAGACAGCACTTTTCACAATTATTAGGATATTCCAATATTACATCTATTTAAGGACGTATTTCAACTAGGATATGCTTAATTTGATCAACATTTTTATAATCACTGTATATATCTTGAGACCCTAAAAAACACTACTACTACTACACTTTTCATATTCTCAATTTCACGTAGCACCACAACAGCTCTCGTTTTACTTGTAGAAGAACAGTAGAATTATGAAAAAAATAAATTACTGAATTTTCTAAATTTTCATAATAAACTTAAAAAACAAGGAAAAGAAAGAGTAGTATGAGTAAACGCAAGGGAAAATAGATAATGCACGTCAAACCAAGGAGGTAAAGAATGAAATCAATTGATAGAAGAAAGGCGCAATTACATTGTACATAGAAGCAGGGTTTTAATGGACAACACAAGGTGTAAGGAATATACAAATAAATTAAAAGAAATTAAAAATAAAAAATAAAATTATCCCAGCAGCATAGAAAAAGCCCAAGAGATGTCACTTTGATCTAATTCAGTTATTGTCGCTCCATACAGAAACAATGGAGCCCAATTTTTCTAACCTCTGAACTCTGCAAAAAGAAATGTCTGAGTTTACCCAATACCCAGAACTTCAAGAACCACACCCAGTTCGAAGCATCTCTTCAAAAAAATGACTGTTGACTGACCTACATTTCGTTGGGTACAAGGTATACTAGTATGTTAGTGTCGCACCACAGATAATAAACGCGCGAATGATCCCTTAGCGGTGGTGAAATACAGAACCTACACCTCCAAATTAAGGAAAGCGCATCATTATAGAAAGTCAGCCACTCTCTCTTCTGCAGCTCCCGGGTAAAAGATATCTGTACTTATCTGCATTATTCAATACATAAGAAGGTAGGTGAACTGCAGAATAAGAATGAGGGATAGGCCCCATCCTCCCAATAATATCCTTAAATGTGTATTCCTCAGGAATCATGTCATAAAGATCAGCTCCATTGCAAATGACATCTTGAATTCTTTTGGGGTTCAGGTAATGAGAAAACCTTACTCGATCATTATGGCTGTAAGCTTTCATCTTAAATATAAAATCACTTATATGGCGGAAGCAAAAGCTACAATGCCAACCTGAATCTGCCAAGAGGAGGTCAGTCTGACGATAATGTGCATACCTAGTCTTACCCCTCTCGTACTTATGAACTGAAGCTCTCCAACTTATCTGCTCTAGTTGAAACTCGAAGGAGTACAAGTAGTTCTTCAGCTGAAGGTGAGTAACAGGAGGAATTTCATCACACCACCTCAAGAGATTAATTGTATGGCTGCTGGGGATCTCATCAACATCGGACATTATCAATAAATCGTCATCCTCTATACCTGCTATTTTGAGAAGCTGATCTAGTGCTACTCTCTGATATGCCTCTTCAACAAAAGGGTTTTCACCTTTCTTGAATCTTCCCCCAATCGTTGCATAAGTCAACCGTGGCTCAACAAATTTGAACTGATCCCGATGAATAGAAAAATAGTGGGGCTTGGGCAAACCCGTAAATGTTGAATTCGATTCAAGAAGAACAAATTGTGTAATATAAGGATACAATTCGTTCCATCTGATCATAAGCATGTCCACTTCATTACTGAATAGAACTACATCATATACTCGCCTAGGAAATTCACGTACACCCCAACCATGAAGGTTACAAAGAGTCTCCATAGAGACATTCTCATGATAATAGTGAGGTATTGATATGAAGGGTTTGGGAGGAGACTGCCAGAGCGGCCTCAGGAAGTAGGTAATCTTCTGGCCATGAACATATATAGTAAATATGCTTGATGGTAAAATCACAAACAACAATATAAAGATCTTTAAGTCCAACCCTTGCAGCATGCACCGAAATCTCGACATCAATGCAGCACGAGATGAGTCCTGCGAATTAAAACCAATAACATGGTAAATTTCTCAATTGAAAACATCAAGCAACTATCAAAATGGAGTTAAAACTTTTAACTTTGACATAGCAGCACTTCGAATACTCCATACATCATATACAAGCGAAACATCCCGTAAACATTTACAAACGAAAAATCAAATAAGACCAAAATAAAGGCCCTAAATACCTAAATACCTAAATACTAAATTCAAACACATTGTTCCTTACAGAATCAACCGAAGAGGCAGGAAGCATTCGGAAAGGCATAAAATCTGACCAAACAAAAACACAGAATAACCACAAATTTGCTGCCTCAGAAGAGGTCAACACTAATTTATAGAAATATGAGGAGCCTCCGCCCCGAACAAGCCCATCAATTCATGGTTATAGCTTATAGAGATTACGCAAAATCTATGTATATGCCTTATAAACAACAAATTTTAAACAGATGCAGATAAACCCAATTATTTCAATGCAATCAATCATATCCAATTTGCGCAGTTAACTTATCAAAAATAAAATCATTACCCAATTCCAATAACTTTATAAAAACATATTTTTTAAACCAACAAAAAAATGTCCACCACAAATGGTAATTTAAAAACATCAAACTTTAAGAAAAACAAAAAGCGGACATACCTGGCCACAAACATCTTCACAAAAATCATCAGTCTTTTTGGAACTGTAATAACCTTCAGGCATCATGAGGACCCAGATAATTCAGAGACCCCCAAAATGCCGAATTCAAATCCCCTTCAAAACCACGTCTTTATCTCTCTTGTTCCTTCTTTTTTTTGCTACAGGAAAAAAAAACCACGTCTTTATCTCTCCTGTTCCTTCTTTTTTTTTGCTACAGGAAAAATGCTATGAAGCTCTGTATGCAGATCTCCAATAACCAAGACATTAGAGTAATGCAAACAGCCTAAAAACAACCCAACCTGAGGGGGAATTTGGGTTTCTTTCTCGGTGACAATTTGGAAGACGTTAATAGTAGCCGTTTTGGTGGTTTCTCACTCTCTCTCCGTTTCCACAGGAAATTGTCTCTCCCCCCTAATGGCTAATGGGAATTGCAAAAATGGGAGGACAGATAAAATTACAGGAGAGAGAAATAAAAAAAAAGGGGTATTTAAAGCTTATCCCCTCCTAATTTTCCAATAAATTGTGGAATAGCATAAAATAATCTACAACACCCACATCCAAATAAATCTGCTTTTGGATAAATCTGCTTAAATCTGCTTTTTTTTTAAAAAAAAAAAGCAGAAAAAAACTTAAATCATACAGCCACTCCTTTTTCTAAGTTTATATAACATATACTTATAATTAATAACTAAAACTATACTCAATTTATTCTAATACTAATTCAGTACGCGTTGTATATGAAATTTTGTGTCAGAATATATAATACAAATTATATTAAATTTAGAAGATATAAAAAATAATATAATCAGACTTATACAAGTACAAAAAAATAAAATAAAATTATAGCACAATTTCAAAGCTGACGTTACCTCTCTTATCTCACTATAGGATAATACTAATAGATAACAAGATTACATTAATTTAAAAGTTTGATGAGTATTTAATGTATCAAGTATATGAAAGTGTATGCGATTTTAGTGTTAGATTATGTGTTTTATATAATCTAACACTATATTATTAATATTAAATCTCTATTTTCACTATTAGTATTATTTTGTAAATCTTTTGTACTGAAATACCCTTGATTGTGGCAAAAGACAAAAAACAGGAACGAGGGCTTTTTAGTCATTTCACAGGGTAATATAGACGTATAATACTACTCTATGTAGCTTAATTGTTATGTCTTTTCGATTCTCTTGCACTAAATAGAATCATATTCCCTTAATATTGTTAAATGATCAAATTAGGCATATATTCTCTACTTTATAGTTTTTTAAAGAAGGTAAAAACCTAATAGTAAAAATAAAATAAAGAAAGTTGGAATAACATTGATTTAGAAGAAGATGAAAGAAGGATGATTTGATCTTAATAAATCCTCAATAGATTTATTCTATCTTAGTGATAATATAAATATTAATTGGGTGAAAGTAATATAAAATTACTTGACTATGCCAATTGTTATTGTTTTATTACCTGTTGTTTTCTTTAAATAATGGGCAAACAAAATCATGATGATATGACAGCCAAATTCCCACATGTGGTAGCTATATACCAAACCATACAACTCTTTAGTTAATTTACATACTGTGGTCTGTGGTCCAAATGAATAGCACTCCACTAGTTTTGCTAAATGAATTAACTTCTCTCTCCCAAAATAATAGATGTCACAAATAATAAAAAACACTTAAACTAGTAATAAAAATATTTGATATAATTTTTTTTTATTAATCACTTATTTCAAGTGTAAATTATTGAAAAAATAATGTTTTGAAAAGTAAATATGGGTAATAGTTGGAATCACTAAAATGCCAAACCTGATTATTAGATTTGAAAAAAATAATCAGAAGCTCCAAATTAGAGTTTCTGATTATTTCCATAAAAAGTAATTATAAACAATTTTAAAATCATTTTACCATTTTTGCTTCTTCAAATTGATTATAAATAGGTTTGACTATTTATAAGCGATCCCAAACGCCCTCGAAGTTGTAAGTTCTTCGAATTTTTGAATAATACCGAAGGCCATTGGTCCAAGTGGTATGACCCAATCTATGGTAACCATGAGGTTGAGGGTTCGAATGGTGTGCGTGTGTTCAAATTAGCAAAAAATAAAATGTAATAATAAAAATTTTATATAACTAAATGAATAAAGAATCCACAAAATATAATAATGATTAATATTAGTGCAAATGATTATATTACAAACAAATATAATTAAATGTTCCTGAAAGTACAAAGTGTTATTAAAACAAGTGTAAAAATATCGTTAAATGCATATTTCTTATTGCTCTGACATTATTAACCGTTCCAAAATTTATAATCATATTATCTCTCATTTTCATTATATATAATGTTTAAGATATAATCACATATATTAAAAAATCTCATTAATTTTAATGTTAAATAATTGATATTAATTTAAAATTATATTATTATTCATGTACTAATTAATTATTCTTTCTCTCTCTTAATTATTTTATTTAATTTTTTTTCTTATATATATATATTAAATGCATATTTGCGTAGAAAATTATAGAAGGCATATATGTATGTAGTCGGTACGGTTTCTTGAATATATAACTTTCCCCGCGCGATGTATGGACCAACACGGTTCATTGATCACTACCAATAATTCCTTTTCATGACTAATTTTTGTTTTTTTACTAAATTTACTTTTTTCAATTTCTAAAAACTATTTGGCCTTTGTGAGGTCTGCAGAGGCAATGAATTTTGTGGCGACTTGCAGTACCATAGCCTCTGGGCACCGCCTGTTTTGTCAAATCATTTTTTATTATTAAAATATTATTAACTATAATTATTTACGTATTTTATAATAAAAAAAATTAATACGTCATTTTGGGGTTAAAGTACATCATAAACGATTAGAACGAAAGTCATCTATTCTCATGTAGTTTTAGCACATAAATTAGTCAGATTTTTAATTTTCTCTTATTTTTGTCTTTATTACTAATTATATGATGAATCAAGTTCTTAAAAGGTGAAAATTCGTTACCACAAAAACATGAGAAATTTGAAATATAGTTTTTAATTAAAATTTTAATAAAATTCTAATTAAATTATAAAATGCAACGATACCATAATTTAATTAAAATTTCACAGATTTACTACTACTACTACGTTTGGTACGTCCCCCTAACATTACTTATAAATTTTGATTTCGGACATCTTGTAACTAGATTTAATTACTTGAACCGCCCAACCTATCAATTGGGTAAACAATCACCATTTTTTACGGGAATATTTATATGGCTATTTTTTGGAGTATAGTGTGTGAGTCCTTAAATTTAGA
This sequence comes from Aralia elata, assembly GCA_034770075.1. Lineage (NCBI taxonomy): Eukaryota > Viridiplantae > Streptophyta > Magnoliopsida > Apiales > Araliaceae > Aralia > Aralia elata. Next base: position 14,470,628 of record CM068378.1, read on the forward strand.
TTTGTTTGTTCATCTAATTTAATTACATTTTCTCACCAATAAATAACCTGCAAAAAGTTAATCACCTTTTATTATATATAATTATTGGGGTGCTTTTGAGTTAGCTGGGTCATTCCTTCCCTCTCCTACCAAATTGGAAGAGCTTCAATTCATTGTCTGTTTAGCTTTTGGATGTTTCTTTATATTCTAAGCTGATATTAATTATACCCGGTCCTAATAAGGGTGATGAATATGCACAACATTTGCCTTCCATTATGGTGCTGATTAATTTCTCAATTTTATTTTACATGCATTAATCTTGAATAACTAATGGGTGATAGATATGTAGACTACCTCGGTCCAAAAGAGTCCTAAATTTTTATAAACTTTTATTTTAGAGATATTAAAGTTTTATGTAGGATACATTTAAATATAACATTGATTAATGATATATGTTAGACGTTAAAGTTTGATATTAAAATGAATCATGTTTAACTCTGTCATTTGTACAGTTAGTTAATAATTACAAAATAAAAGAAAAGATTAATATGAGAAAACTTTTTCTCCCAATTAGGACTCAAATCTGTAATTTCTATTGTTTTTTTTTTTAAGAATTTGATTGTATTTCATTTAATTCTATTATACTTTTTGTTAGGTTTGTATATAGCGCGAATATGCAATCAAATTACATAAATATTGCGGAAGCGCAATAAAACGAATTTTAAAATTTTTCATACAAACCATCACCATGATCATCCTTGTGATTAATTATCAATTAAACGAAAGAGATAGAGATATAGAATTATACCCTTGTATAACCATGCTTCCACATGTACGAGTTCACCTTCAAATCCTTCGCGTTCTCCTTGAATTCCACTGATTAAATTCCTTCCTTTGATCAACGTTAGCCACCCAAGTGTTTGACCTCTAGAGGTGATCCACCAAGGAATAATAGTTATTCAAGAAGATGAGTGTTGGCAAAACCCTAGTTTCTATCTCTATAGAAATTGCAAGTACTCTCATCCTTCAATTCTTATGGAAGAGTGCGTAACTCTCTAACCCTAAATCATGATAAGACTCATCTTATTTATAGATATAAGGAACCCTCCTAAACTATTTAGGATTAGGGTTTTTATTTTAATTAAACTCCTAATTCAATTAGGAATTTATGAGATAGTACTTCTATTAATTAATTCTCAATCCCTATTAAGAATTAAATAATAATAATTGTAATAATAATAATAATAATAAGACTCCTCTTATTAATTTATATTTAATATTTCTAAAATATTAAATAATAAATATTAAGCTATTTAATTTATTATATCTCCATAGATTAAATTAAATACACTTAATTTATTATTACGATTATGACATTTACTTCTTAAACAAATATTTTTCTTTTGCGGTGTGACCCTTTAGGTTCTCCATATTAAACTGGCTGTGAATAAATCAATTAGAACAGTTCTAATCTTATTTAAATAAATAAATTAAACTATTTAATTCATTTAAATAAATAATATTTATTCTACAATAAGGGTAAGCCCCCTTAGCGATCAACGACTTTCCAGATAATATAGATTTTAACATTAATCACAAAAGAACCTTTCAGTGAATAGTTATCGTACAATTCAATCCTTCTACCATACAATGTCTCAATTAAATATAAGATATGGAATTACTGTCAAGTCTTATTTTATTTAATTATATGTATTTCGATTCTCAAATGCACAACTCTAATTAATGCAAATTAGAAACTCCTTTCTAATTTCATTCTGCTTTGGCGAAAGACTTCTGAGTCGTCATTTATCGAATCACATAGGACATTCTCTCCTTTTACTAGAAGTGGTAGATTCTTTATTGACTATTCACTTATCTCCATGTACAACTTATTATACCCAATTATACCATTTGATATACCCTAAGGGTCTTAAGGGACATGTCAAAGTATAACTCATCACATACAAGATACTATGATAATCTCAAGTCCAAGGATCACTTGTACTACTATCACTAGAGGAATTCCTATTGACAGACGAGTAAAACTCCATTAGGTATTCTTTAGCGAGTCACGTTCAGTGAACTTATTTTCTAATAAGCACATACATACTTGCTTTAGTGTCTCCACACAAATGATTATGAGATCAATCATCCTCTTCATAAGAGCAAGCAACGTATGTACTAATCTATCCGGATTCACTAATCCCCTTTTTAGTAATTCATCGATTAGGAACGATTTTAGTTTGTGAGCTATCTAGAATTTAAATCTCATTAGTATGATCACCATCATGATTCTAAAAGCATTGCTCAAAACTATGAGTTTATCACATTTAATACAACAACACGATGTAGATAAAGTAAAATGTCTTTAACAAACGAATAAGATTACAAAGTATATGTTACATCATATCAAATATGATTAACTTGTGTGCATACTACTTTCACTTTCTAGCTTAGTTATTATTATGATTGGTTATCTTCCTAAATATATTATTTATTGAAATTTTTTGATAGAGAAAAAAATTGCTATAAAAAAGGCAAGCGTATTGCCACTTCCAAAAAAAAAAAAACACACACACACACTCCGTATATACATATGTATGTTGGATAAGGCAATGAAAAATAATAATAATAATAATAATAATAAGGCATGGTATACACGACATGAAAAAGAAAAGATGCATGGAACAATTAAAAAGGAACATTCACTTTGGGTGAGAGTTTTAAATGTTTGTTGATACCGGAAGAATATTAGCATACAAGGGCGGACGCACTAAGGGGGAGGGGGGAGGGGGGGGGGGGGGGGGTTAATTTTAATTTTTTTTTTGCAAGTATAATGTTAAGATGGCAAATTGGTGCTCACCCTTAAAAAAAAGAAGTTTGGGTCGACTTGATAATTAGGAATTTCTAATGTCCTCTTTTAACTTTAACTTTTACTAATTTTTATTTGCACGAATCTATTTAAAGTTAGATATCATTAAATTTTCTCTAATTGTTTATTAATTATTCAAGAGTCGTTAATTACTTAATTTTGATTTTTATTTGTTTTTATTTATTCATGCTAATTAGTACATCTATACATACTCTTTAATGCCTTTACAATATATCTTGAAGTTTTTGACATGTGTGTCATTTGATGTTAAATTTAAATCAATAAAAGCATAAATTGTGAATATATAATTTTGATTAAAGAGTATAGTAGTGGGCATTTAATTTGTTCATAATATTAATTTTTTTTTAGTTTGTTTTTTTTATAATTATTATTTTGTAAATTTGTATTTGATATTTTGAAATATGATGAATAGATATATGAAAGAAACTTTTCAAAATCAAGCATTACTAAACGTTTTCGATCCGAATATTTTTTTGTCGAACCTACTCAAGAGTTAATTAGTCATGTCCCAATCTAAGAACAATCTTGTGAAACTATTTCTTCACAAAAAGATATATTTGATATCACTCAAAATAAGACGATTACGAAACAGTTTCAAGAAATAAAGTCTCAAATAATGATTTTGTAGTAACTTTTATGTGTTTTTAATTGAAACAAGCTTGGAACCCGTGCGAGACATGTGCTATATTTCTTAAATATTTTTTATTTATCAAAATAATTCAATTGTAAATTCCTCTTTTAGATTACATTTCTTATATATTTTTGTTTATCAAAACTATTACAACTCATTTTTACTAGTGCATCTGCACATTGATTTGCTTCACAGAATAGATGATCAATCTTCTCCACCTTGAGCCGCTTCATGGGGCATCTGCAATCATTCAAAAGAACACTAAGAGGATGAGTATCAGAATAACAATTTGAGATAAGGGAGATTGCTTCACCGGCATCCATCTCCACAAATTAAGAGGACCGGTGTGAAATGTCCTCTTTAGAACTCATATTCTAAAGTTTGTGACCTTTTCTTTAGCTTATCTTAGTTAATCGACTAATCATGTTGATTGGGACCCAATTAATTAACCACTGAAAAGCAAACAAGAGCTCTTTACAATTAAATTTATTTATATTTTGAGCAAACAAACATCACCCACCCACACACACACACACATATATATATGGTTTCGTGATAGAGAGCCGATATCGGACAGAAGTAGGAGCAGAGCTACGCTATACCCTATAGAATGGAGGATCATGGACCCTTTAAAAAACATTCCAAAACCCTATTTTTCATTGTGAATTTTCAATATAGTTTTGCCCCTACATTTATATAAATATGTTACCTTTCATAAATAAACTAGCGGGAAAAAAAGAAACAATTAGTATAATATAGTGAGGAGTATCCTAATTTATAAAGTAATCAAAATATATATAGTAGTACCCATTCCCCAAATAATAACCTAAGAATAATTTTTGTCGTTGCCAAAAAGATGGTTAGTTTAGGTCTCCAACTAATGGAATAATGTAGCTGGAGTCACCTTCGCGTTTACTTCAAACTAAAAAAAGTAGTAGAGATAATCGCAAAGTTGTTAAACAAATATAAAGAAAACTAGTAGTGTACTACCTGAGTTATAAAGAAACTAGTACAGTACTACCTGAGTTGGGAACTTTATGTTGGATCATCCATCCAGGTGTCCAGGGATATGATGATTGCTTTACGTATTAAAATGTTTGATCCCACAACTTTTTAACATACAAAATTCTTTATAAAAATTAAGTATTTGCATTACGCGTATAAATTATGTAAAGATAAAATTTAAAATTTTATAAATTGAATTAAGAATTTTAAATTTAAAAAAATAAAATTAATAATATATTTAAAATTATAGAGATAAAATAGAAAGAAAAAAAAAACATGACTCAAAATCATGTGGACTCGGGAGAGCGGGTTTCTATATAGCGATGCAATGCAATGCATGCATCCATATAATTAAAAATTGATATTCTAAAGTTTGGTAGCATGCATTTTATAATGTCATATTGCTTATCTTTAGTTAAAAAAATTCTTGTACACCGGATTCCATCAAACCGGTAAAAAGCAAGGACAACAAAACTAACTAGGTTAACCTAAGTTTTCAATAATTCCTATTTTATACTAACTAGGTTAACCCAAGTTTTCAATAATTCCTATTTTATAGTAGTACTATTGCTCTCTAGCGACTCTCTAACCAATAGCATGATTTTCATGTGGCCACATGTAACGTTTCGTTTAAAATGAATGGGACTCGTACGTGTCACTTTCCCAAAATTTTTGTTTGCCATTTTTTGTCAGGGAGGGCGGCGCTAAGCGATAAGATTAGGACTTTTACGCCAATAATTTAGAATTTAGCTGCTGTCATTTTGCTAGTGTCACCATTGTTGAAAATATGACATCAATAATTAAATTATAGGTAGATAATATTACTAATTTCATAAAATAGATAGGTAGAAGATAGTAAATCTGAAAATATTTATCGGTGAACTGAGGAGTTTTGAGAGTTGTTCTAAAGAAATAATTTCGCACGAGTTTATTCGGGTCACATTCGCCAGGCCCAATTGGACCGAATTTGTAACTCCTTACGCGAAAAATTGGTTACATATTCCACTCGTACGTTAAATAGAAGTAATAGAATCTACATGGTGTTGTGCGGATTTAAGGGTGTTGTCCAGAAGTTTGGGCCTGCTTATTTTTGGGCTACAAGTTTTTAAGTGTTATGGAATTTGCTTTCACAACCTCTTCCTTTGGGTATGGCCCAATTACATCAGCATAATCATTCTTTTGGGACAAGGGATGGGAGTAGAGTTTAGTTTATATTGCTAGAATTTGCAATCACAAGGAGATTTTGAAAATGTAAATAATTACCTTCTTTATGGCAGGGGATTGATATATACTGACAAACGATATGATAGAATAAAATCGTAAATTAAAGTGAAATTATTTTTAATTTTTATTTATTCTATGTATGTACGTAAGTTATTATTTTTTATCGACATAAATTTGTCGTCATATGTAACATGACTCTTCATTGAAAAAAAATATTGATGAGTTGAAGCGACGAAGAAAAGGAGATAAGATAGATTATATGTGTAGTAATCTATCTGAATTTTGATTAATTTAATGTTTGAGAGACTGACAGATGAAGTCTAGTACTCCATATATGATGCACAACGAGTCAGTTATATTCTGTATAATATTTAATTATTTATTTAAGAGAGGTCAATTTGTAAAGGTTATTTTATGTATTGATCTACTGCATATTGCTGATGGCATTACATTTCATAAATACTGTAATACAGAAATTTTAAATTTTTATGATATATGTATTGATTGTTTAGTTTTGTACTGATAATAAAATAATGGAATTATAATGATTGGTCCAAATAATTTTGGCAAATAGGACTCTTTTTATCAAACGGAAGGAATATTATCTTAGCCTTGGGCAGCATTCCGGATTATGCTGATGTGAGGTTGCATGACGATGAATTTCATCATCCCAGTCAAAATCGTGATAGTGCTATTTTCTTGAGCCGGAGATAGTAACAAGGAAAGAATATATATATATAGAGTCCGGTTCCAAAAAACGGACCGGCTATGGCGACGGTTCTATGACGGCAGTTTATGCTATAACCACATTCTGTCCGTCCCGGTTTTATTATGGTCATGACATTCACATTCATCTGGCCTTTAAGTTTTGTGTCATGGACTTGGACAGGCGTTCCAAGTGCTGGTTTTATGCTTCTATATCTGTCATTGCAAAGCAGAGATATTTCCTGAGTTTGCATTTAGTTCCTAATGTGAGAGGCTTTGAGTGTAACATAACTTTATACATCATTCTATTCTGTGGTTGAAAACATCTTTATTCGAAGCCAATAACTCAATTTCCTCACAAGTCACTATTTTAATATTTATATATACGCAGATACATACATTTCAATGCAAATTATTCTGTGTTATATGAGATAATACATTCTTCTCATTCTTGTTTCTTACAGGTGAACCGATTACAGAATGAAGGTTATTATGGAGGTGTGCGGCTGCTTATGGCAGTTTGTAAAGTTTTTAGCAATTACTGCAATGATAACAACATCAATCTTCATAGAGGAAACTTCACTCTCTCATATGATACTAATATTCCTCGTCAGGTGAAGCTCAAATTACAACATAGAAATGTTTCCACTTTGTAGGCAAGAATTCTGTTGACAGTGTATAGTGTTCTTTCTAAGAAAGCTTGATTTGCCATTGTGGTGAAAATATAAATGTTATGGCATGGTATTTACAAGGAAGGGAATCGTTTCAAGAATTTATTTTTTGTCACTAACATTAGAAAGATGTGTATTTTGATATCTGCCTTATTTTCAAGTAGGATACTATAGGTGTTTTTCATCTGACAGAATGGTTTTAATTTTTTTGATGACTCAAGACTGGGCTATCAGGTTCCAGTGCCATTGTATGTGCTGCCCTTAGTTGCCTTCTTGATTTTTACAAAGTCAGGCATCTGATTAAGGTAGAGGTAAGACCTAACCTTATCCTCAATGCAGAGAAGGAACTTGGAATTGTCGCAGGTCTACAGGACAGGGTAGCACAGGTCTATGGGGGTCTTGTATACATGGTATGACATTTGAAAATTTACAGATATATATTATTCATGGGGGGCATAAAATGTGGCAGTATATATGTATACTCTGTAACTACTTTTGCAGGACTTCAACAAGAAAGTCATGGATGAGTTGGGGCATGGAGTATATAGACCCATGGATATCGGTCTTCTCCCCCCTCTCCATCTCATTTATGCCGAGAACCCAAGTGACTCTGGCAAGGTTCGTATCACATCTCATCTCATCTCATCTATGTCGAGAACCTAAGTGACTCTTCCAGTATTCATGATAGGCACACTCCAAAGAATGCTAGTTTTAAAATAGTAATTTCCTGCCTCCAGCCCACACGGGTTCATACCCTAGTAGATAAAGCCAAGTTTTGGGCCATTGACTAGAGTTGGTGAAGTTACAATTTTTTTTTGAAAAAGTTGTATTTCTAGTAGAAAATCAAGTGAAGTTAAGAGTCTGTCGTTTCTTGTTTTCTTTTATCTATATGAATATTGGACCTTTTAAATTTGCATCGAAGTTTTATAATATTTTTTGATTCATTATTTGATTTTATTTTCGGAACTATGGCAAGTAATTTACGACTCATATGGATGTCAAAACCAATTCTTCTTTAGTTTCATGACAGACTGTATGTCATGCCTTGCCCATACCTCATGAACTGTAAGCTCCTTTTGAATACTCCACCCATCCCTAAATTAATATTAACACTGAAAGCTTCTCTAATTTCCCCTTCCCTTAATTGGTATTGGGTGAGCACTAATTTATTAATTAATCAAGAAGGGCTAAAGACGAACAGGTAATAGTGATAAATGTAGTCAAATGGAATTAATATATTTGGCACATCCCAAAAAAGTTGGGGACAAATTTTTAGGACAGGGAGGAATTCCTTTTTAATCCTCTTTCGTCCATCCAATATTTCATAATTTTCGTCGTGTACTAATAGACGTGTGTAAACTTAACTATATTCCCTTTAGAAACAGAAAAGAGCATGCAATTACAAAATATATATATATATATATATATATATATATATATATATATATATATATTCTAGATATAAATGTATAGCACTTAACTCAAGTACTTAAGCAGTTAAGCACATTAGTATGCATTTGGGATTTGTACCATCTACTTGTACAGGGTGTTGCAAACACAATAATACCATAATATAAATTAAGAGACAGTATGGTTTTCCCATTTGGCAATTTATGGAAGAATTTCGCTATAAAGTGTTCGACTTATTCAGTTTTATGTATTCTATTACCTACCTTCTGAATCTGCATTATCAAGTCTGTATAGCCAGAAAATAAACTGATTAACAAGTAACAAGGTACATGAATATCAAAAACAACTAATGGGAGTAAGGTGCAGTGATGCTTCCGAGCAATACCTCCAATCCACTGAGGGCAGAAATTAAAAGACCTTTTTAACACGAGATTTGTCAGTGCAGGTACATAGCACAGTCCGACAAAGGTGGCTTGATGGAGATGAGTTCATAAAATCATCAATCGAGGAAGTTGCAAACATAGCTTTAGAAGGACAGAAAGCATTGACAGAAAAGGACTATGCTAAACTTGCAAACCTTATGAATTGTAATTTTGAGCTACGAAGGTAGTAAAGTATATTGTACTTGACAGTTCATCATATCTGGGAAATTACTAATTTATAACTGTCACTTTAGTTTCCCGATTCTGAATTGAGATTCTTAATAAAAGAATATGAAAAAAGAGAGTAAACTTTGAAAGATGGGCTTTTATAGCATGTATACATGGAAATATTATTATTCTTTGAATCTTCAGCATTTCGAAATTATTTTGTTAAGCCGTAAAATATGTGTATTATTGAACAGAATAGGAAGTTATCTATTCGTTTTACAGGTCTAATGTTGAACTGGCTATATTATCTGCCTTCTTAACATCATTGTGTTCTTTGTATGCTGCTGGTTTTAACATCATGATAGTTCTATCTTAATTCTACTTGTCCTCAAGAATTGTGTCCATCACTTGTAGACTGGACAAAATTAACAAAATTGATGTTGCAGATAGATCCTTTTTCTTTCTCTATGATCTTATAAGTATTATTTGACCTTGGGTATTTGGATCTCATTCAGGCGCATGTTTGGAGACGAGGCTCTCGGTGCACTAAACATAGAGATGGTGGAAGTGGCTCGGCGTGTCGGTGCTGCGTCAAAGTTTACAGGTAGTGGAGGTGCTGTAGTTGCATTGTGCCCTGATGCACCCTCACAGGTAAAGCTTCTGGAGGATGCCTGTCATGCAGATGGTTTTGTCATTCAGCCCATTGAAGTTGTTCCATCCCGTCTAAATGACCTTGATTTTAAATCCCTCTCCATAAACTAAAATTTTGGAGACGTTTTATTATTTTTTCTACAGACAAATTTTTTAACTAAACGCTCCTTGTAGTTTTTTTTATTTATTTCCCAAGGAATTGTAACTTAAATCTTAAAGTATCACTGACAAAATTTGGTCGATCAATAAATAAATACAGGAAACTGGGATAGCTTTTAAGCTATGTTATACCTGCTAGCGTATTTAATTACATGTAGTTTAGGGTTATGAGAGCCATAGTATTACTCCACCATTGTTGCTAAAAGAAGCTTTATTTTTACACCATGCTCTGATTTCATAGTAACTTAGAAAAACAATTAGATTTTTCCTGTATGCCATGTGGTCAGCAGAGTTTTTGAGCTAAAAGTGTTGGAGACAACTAAAAACCCCCTTGGGTTGAATAAGAAGTTGTTGAGCAACGACCCTTTCATAGACTGCCACTCTACCCGGTTAACTTGGTATGTCAAAGCTTTGTAGGCTGTAGCTAATATTTATTATTTAAAAATAAAAAAAAACATACGTACACACAAAATTTTGAGCCAAGAGCAAGTTAAATCATCAACACCAAAATAAGACGAAGCATCATTATATGAGCCTCTACAGAAATTAATGTTAAATTGAGCTTTCCTCCAAGTCTAAAATATAATAAGATTCTGATTGCACAAGATCCCACCAAATGTGACGCCCACCTTAATTTGATTTTCGTCGTCACCTACCAAACAGCATCCACTAATCACTCTCGCATGGTTTCCCAAATCCTATTCATTACAAATTTTTCTCAAACAAAAACTATTCTCCATGGGTTTGCACTTGGTAGACATTGTAGTTCTAAAAATGCAACAAGAAAAAATGTACATACTCCTGCTCTATCATGATTACTTGTATATGATTTGCTATCTATCCCTACATGGTACAGAGACAAATGTACATACTAACAACAAATCATGCCAAGATTCTTCTTTGTACACAAGACATCTATGTGTTCTTGTAACCTACTTTGGAATTCTTTCCTTCAAAAACTAACCTGATCCTTTCTTGGACCAAGGAGAGCCTTTATTTGTCGCATAGGGAGTTCATGAGTTCACGCGGTGATGAAGCCCAAATTGGAAGATCGATCAATGATTTTTTTGATTGCTTTTCTTGTGCATTGCACAGTGCTTCAGCAGCATAGCATAAGTAGGAAACATTGCTAATCATGGCTTCTTGAGCTTCTGCCTGCAAATTCGATACATAGACATCCACAAAGTTACGAGATTTCCTCCTAATTAGTACCTTGTAATATTGAGATTTTATAAATAATAAAAAAAATCAAGTATTCTTGATTATTGTTAAAAGTTAAACCAAAACAACATATAGATAGTATACATGACTTGAGTGTAATTTTAATATAATAAAAGAGCAGCTCAAATGCACGGCTGAGCTAATTCCCCATCACATATAGAATGTAAATTACACATTAGTTCAGCTGGAAGTTTGGAACTAGTTAATCAATTTCCATAGTATGAAGATTTAAGATCTCTTTTCTTTTTTACTTTCCCCAAAAAGCAGAATGTTCAAACCCCAAACACAGAAACCGTAAAGAAGATAGCAAAATTCATGAATTACCTGAGCGAGGAGGTCATCAAGGAGCCGGCAGCAGGTGGAATCCGACGACTGAACCGGCGATTCAACAGGCAGCTGATTAATCTCAAGTTGGTGGGGTTGCCGTTGGTTTTCGGATTTTATGTTCAATCCCTTTAAGGTGTTCGACAGAAGTTCCCATTGGTGGATCTCGTTTTGATACCTCTCTTTGAGCTTTATGAGTGTCTTTCTCTTTCTTTCCCTGCGGTTCTTCTCCTCAACGACGGGATCTGGTGGTGGGGCGGAGGTGGAGGCGATGGGGTCGAGGCGGGGGCGTTTCTTGCACTTGTAGACGAAGCCATCGTCGTTAATGAGTTCCCAGTCGTCTTCTTCGCCCCAACCAGACGAGGACATGGCCATAGCTGTCTCTCTCGCCCAGCGGGAAATCGAAAATTGAAAATAACAATTCTGAAACTTTGCAAAATATATCCCTCTGCTGCAAGCCCGCTCCCAAGGCCAAGATGCAATAGGATAAATTTAAAAGGAGAATATCTTTCGTTTGAAGATTAAATAAATCAATAGATATAGGGTATATTTCTTCTTCTCTCTCTCCTTTTTTTTTCAATTCAATTAGAAACTTGTGACAGAATGGACTCCTTTTATTATAGTTTCGAGTTAAATGAAATAAAGAAAATGAACCTATATAATTTTAAGTTAAAATTTGATACGTATACATAAGCAGCGTACGTATCATAGTGATATTAAAATCATGATACGTTATTAAAATAAAGATAATAATATTTAACATAAATATTTTATTAACAAGGTATCAACATCCTAATACCATTTATGCATACAACAATAATGCATGAAAGCTTTAATTCATATAAATTATACTACAAAAATACTTGGTCCCTTTTTCTTTTTCTTTTTTTTTTTTTGGGGGGGGGGGGTGTTTACTAAAATAATTCAATCCAAACGTACATAAGGAATGAGCAATTGAATTTGAATATCAATCAACTGTCATGCAATGTCCCATTTTGTTCATCCTCTTCAAAACAATTGATTTGCAAAGAACCCTAGTCAAGCAACTACATGAAAAATCAGCAACGAGGAAGAAACTCTTGATGAAAACTCGAAAATGAAATTAAACGAGCCTGCTGCGAAAAGCTAATCGATTCTTTTTTGATCTCTTTAACCTCAGCAAAAAGCAAGGAGAGAACAAATAAGAAACAAAGCACAACCTAAACTGCTTCCAACACTAGGGGTTCTGTTCTTCTGAAGCCACCAGTGATAACTATGAGCAACTCTCTCATTGGCGACTGGTACTGGTTTCTGTGTTGTTACTGCTATGAATGTGCCCTCCTCCTAGTGAGCCTTTGGAAATCGACGCATGAACTCCCATTTCTTCAAAATAGGCTTTCTCTGCAGCAGTAAAGCGATCTTGAAATATTGCCCATTCATTTTGACACCTCTCCCTCACCTGGGAGATATTCGTCAAAACTTTTAGCATTCTGTTTATTAAATCAGAAGCGACTATCCAAAACTATTTACATCTGGATAGTTAATTGAAGAGTAAATACACAACCAAGAACTTCCTACATACCCCTTCCCATGGTGCCTTGCCGTTCTCTGCTTCACCCTGTCGATAGGAAAAATAAGCGACGGCATTTACTATTTCTTATATAACAGAATTATTACTTGTGGTTGACAACTAGAGTTTACCTGGTTCCCAAGAGAAGGAACAGAGGCATGAACAATCCACTGAGCATCCACAACTCCTATTTTCTCATGAGCAGGCTATTTTCATAAGAAGACAACACACGAATACAAGAACCTTGATTATATATTTGTAAGCAGGAAAACACAATGATTAGCCTTTGAGAAGGTCCTCTTTTTAAGGTCAGAACTCACCTCTACACATTTCCTAAGGGCAAAATCAAGACCCCACCCATGTACCAAATCATTCTGCATTGAGCAACATCAAACTTCATAAAATCAACTTAAGAATCTTCTGTGGGGTGGCAACAAGTGTTCTGTCTTAAAAAGAGAGGGAAAAAGGAGAAAATAATAATATAAAAAGGAGAAACATAAAAAATAATAGAAAAGGAAAAACAATAGATAATGCTTTGACCTGAATCATATGCCAAACACAACGCCATGCAGTTCGAGAAAATACAGGTGCCATGATCTCAACAAATCTGCAGTGCAGTTAGATTGGTGAGGGTTGTCTAATCCAACGCATGGACTCTGATGTTAAGCATATACTTTCCTAATTAAGTTATATGAAAATCGCATACATACGCTGCGCAGGGGGGCAAATGTGGATCTTCACACCAACCAGGTCTTTCCTCTGTTTCTCTGGGAGGGGAAAACAGTGAAAAGTTTGGTAAAATCCAATATATAATAAATAAACAACTCAATAGACAAGGAAAGAAAGGAATGTAAGCAAGGATATGGAGAGTTTTCTTGTCCTCACTTGTGAACTTCACTATCATTTTTCTTCCTGGTCATCTGCCATGTCAACCCACTATCTGGAGATAAACCAGGCTGTGAAATATCTAATCCATGCTTCTTTACCAGTTTAAGGTACCTGTAGATAAGCATAATAAAAACTGAAAAATCTTAGCTTCTGCAAATAGCTATATTAATTCAGACGTTGATATTGGATTTCCACTTCTTACTCCTCTGGATCAAAATTCTCCACCCCAAGGTCCTCATCCCAGATAAATATGTAGTCATATGGGGCAACAATGTCGGGATGCAGAAAACGTTTGGCATACCACCTTGGGCCAATTCAATGGATATTGCAAGAAAGAAAAAACACAATCTCAGCCGCAATAAATTAGAATGAAGTTACAAATCAAGAAGAAATCATAGTGATAGTAACCATTTGGTTTGCTTCCAAGCACTGACATGAATAGCCTGCTTTGACCACTCAAATTCATCCCATTCAGTTGTCCGACCATCATAGTGAAACAGCAAAATAGTGAAATTCTGTGAGAGCTGTAAAATATTGTTAGTTAGTGCTATCAAGCCCAACACGTGTGTTAACATACACATGAATAATACTAGGACCAAACCTTTTTCACTGCTTTATCAATATTCTCTCTCTGCTCATAACCAACCGTAAAGGTTGCAAGATACTTCGGTGTGACAATTAAGTCCTGCACGTGCACTCTTATCAGTTGATAATTTATTGAATGCTTGAATAGAAGATACAAATTAACATTCAAAGGAATTCCAAGCATCTTAAAACTTTTCATTATTAAATGTCAAAAAGAGGAAGAGGAAGAGGAAGTACTCGTCAACCACCCAGACGGATGGAACCTAGAATGTGTGAAATTATGTCATTTTCCTGGCAATCCCATAAGTATATTCCTCACGACATAAAAATAAATTTCGAGTTGATTAAATGCAGCCTACCCAGTTGTTCTATTTTTTCCCCATAAAAATATGGATCTTCAAATTTCAATATCTATCAAAGCCTCAAGGGGCGAGCACATAGTAAGAGCAACCCTTCTTCTGCTTCTTCTTCTTCTTTTTTTTTCTTTTTTTTTGGAGGGGGGTGGGGGGTGGGGGTTGGGATAAGTTAAAATAAGAACAAGATATAGGAATCAGAAAATATAGAAACATACTATCAGTCTATTACTAGTTTCCTTTTCCTTTGTTTATTGCATGATAGGATTGTTAATACCTCAATCTAATCTGAAACTGCAAATATTCTTTGTTGATGCTTGTGTGTTCTTTTTATGTACTTTTCCACATTTCCGGAGCTGCTTATATTCTTCCCTATTAAGTATTATGGCTATTGACTTTCAGTTTCAGATGGTCTGTATATGATCATGAATTCACTTTGACAAATATAGTATGTTTACTTTATTAGAAAAATTAGTATGTTGACATTATTAAGCTAAAAACAGTCTTTAACATACATGACATTAGTTCTATAATTTTGTAGCAAGTGTAATGGATTACACATCCGCCGCCAAAAAAAGAAATAACCCACGTGTCTCAAGTTATCAGTGTTATGACAGAAAACACACCTCACTAGGCCATCCCGACAATCTGCGGATGTAAAAATCAGACTCAGATGCGACAATACCTACGGGTAGCCTTTCAGCGCCTCGAGGGTTAGTTGGAACCCAAATCTGCGTGAGAAACACTTGGACAAAACTACTTAATATGAAAAATCGAGAAAGGTTAACAACCTCGATTTCAAAACAATTTACAACATGAGAAACAGAGAACGAAGAGCCATTAAATTAAAATGTAATAAGAGAAATATAGTTTCTGTAGTTAGACAATCGAAATACGTCGCTACAGTGTTTCCCCTGAATATTGAACCAGTCCTTGGCAAGGACATTGGACTAAAAAAAAGTATAATTCAGAGACTACATGTTCAGACTTATCCAGGAGGGCGAGAGAAATGATAAACTGGTACAGCTTTGGAGGTAAGAACATACCCTTTATTATGCTCATATAACATCATTCAACCATTAAAAGTTTCATCTCGTAAGATTGTTAACGAGGAATACAGCAGCCCTAGTTTTAATTATTTATTCTTTAGATTTTCAGTTGGGTAAAAATTAATGTAATTAGGTATGTATTATATAATTGGAGTTTTAGAGTAAAATATAATAAGTAGAATTTAATGTAAAATTTATGGTAAGTAGGGATTTTAAATATTTAGTTAATAACTTGAGTTTCCTAATCTATTAAGGTTTTCCATCATGGTATATCAGCTTCTTAATCACCACAAGTTCATTAGATTTTATTATTTATGTTAAACATTTATAAAATTGAAATTTAGGTTGAGATCAGTCAACATCTTGCAGGGTGGCAAATCTATCTAGGTTGCAATCAAAATACCCTAGTGTTTAGTTGTGAAGCATGACACTAGTTATATATTTGTTGTACTACATTAATTGCTTCCGCTATCCTGCATCAACTGTTTTGACGAATTACCACTCATACAACATTAAATGTTGCAATTTCATGATGAACACCATGAAACCTACAAGAAGCGTATTGATTACTATAACACTATACACAACATTCATTATAGGTCTCCTCTTAATTGTATATCATACTGGCTCAATGCTGATCATTTTTTACTTCATTCTCAAACCAACTCACCGTAAGTGTAAAACCCAGATTTGTACTGTGAAGTGTGAACTGAGGCTTGAGACATCGAACTTATCACAAACTGAAACCAATGGGGTTTATAAAAAATTTAAGGTTAGCTCCTAAAATTTTGTGTGTTTATACTGTTTCGGGCTTTGTTTTTATCATATGAAGCTACTTTAGACAACGAAAACAGCCGATGCAAGATACTGTTTATCTTACACAGATCCAGTTTTGTATCATTTGTGATTTCGATAGGCATCACACCCGTGCCGCAAGGACAGGATTTGTTTGAGCACTAATCTTTGGAGGATGTTGATGCAAGAAAACACCATAACTGATGTAGAACAACATGAAGAAAAAAAATAGGGTTTAATCTCCACACCTAAACACTAGGATCTCTTGATAGCAACCCGAAATCCCAATTTTATAAATGCTCAATATTATTAATAATAATTTAATCACCTTGTAGGAATTATATCACTATTTTATAGTATTTTATAGTACACAGAGATTTTAATATTTAGTTTATAGAAAATAGAGAATTTAAATATTTAGTTATTAATTAGAATTTCCTATTCCATTAAGGTTTTGGCTATCCTATTAATTGTACTAAATTACAATTATTAAAATAGATATTTACATCAATTTATACACTCAATTGAAAAATCCAAAGAATAAGTAGCCAAATCTAGGGTTGTTGCATTCCTCATTGGGTTTCTTCCCCCCAACACCTTTTTTATTTGGGGGTGAGAGAGATGTGTGTGATGTTTAGGGGGAAGCTAGCCAAAGGTTGTAAGTGATGAAAAAACTAAGAAGGATCAATTTGTTACAACACAATAAAAAACACCATAGATACTGAAATAAAAGGCTACAAAATACATCCACAAATTTGAAATAAAATAAAAAATACAATATTATATTTCATGGATGTAGGTATATCATCCTGCCATAGACAACATAATACTGATAAATGCAATAACAAAATATTAGTAGCCTACGGTAAGCACAACAGATGCAATGAACAAGAAATACCTTAAAATTATTAGAGTCGTGCACTGAGGATCCTTTATTCTTAAGAGAAGCCCACATATTCAATAGTGCGTGGGTTGAGAGACCTGAGTACTTGTCCTCGATGTAAGCAATATCAATGGATGGTAAAAGACCTGATGGCAGGTACATCTGCAAAATTCAAACAAAGAAGAAGATCAGCAATTTTAATTTTTCATTGGCAGTAATCCAATACATATCATAAGAAAACATATCAGAGATAATTAGACTATTAAGGAGTCAGCGTGCCTTAGTTAATGGAAGTGTTGGAAAGGATGCTCCTAAAAAGAAGCCAAATACAATACCAACAACTGTGGTTACAACTAGCCTCATCGCCTCATTCCGTCTTCTTATGTTTGTGCTACAGTCAAAGCAAATCATACTATTGTTAAATTGATGCCATTGATTTCCAATGCTCCAACCAAAATACCAGTAACCACAAGCATATATACGCGCAAGAAGCTAAGGACAAAGCAAATCACAAATGGGCATTCCATAATTAATGATAAATTAATCCAAGGTTCTGAACCTGCGGTGAGTTGATCCCATATTAGTTCCAATCATCTATTCTCCAATATAGAAGCTGCAACCTTGAAAGCAATAGCTGCTCCACATGCAAACTAACTTCGAAGCTTCTGGTGCTTAGCAGCCCTCATTGCAGAAAAATGAACCCTCAAAATCGGTCTGAAAAACAAAAGGAATAATTAACATCAAAAGTCCAAATTATGCGGGTAAAACACATCAATAATATGAATCTGTACTCCAAAACATCATCTAGACGAGAGAAGATTGTTGGCAATTGATGCAATTACCAGCTAAAGTACTAACCGACATAATTTAGGGTAACTAAGAAAATCCAGATGCATCTGAAACTTCGTAACTATAATAAACTTCAACTCACCTTTTCATACTTAAAAACATACTTTTAAAGAAAATTAATCAGGATTTGGTAATGTGAGATTTAACTTGACAAAAAATGAATAAATAAACTGGTAATGTGAGATTCTTCAACTTACTGAGATACTGAAAATTAGGAAGGGTCAACTGAAAGAAACCTGAAAATTGGATCAAAACGTCAATAAATCTTGAGCAATAAGACTCCTGAAAATCTTTTTTTCTGAATAAACAAAGATGTAGGGAAGAAGAACCAACTCGTTTCAAATTTCCCGGGGTTTATTTAACGGTGGATTTTCCGAAGGAAACAGATTCCGTCCAGATTCGGATTTGTAATGAGTATTTCTGCTTTAGGGGAGAGAGATTCGAAATAAAGCAGCTCCGACCGTAAAATAAAGTCACTGTCACTGAACTGGGGTCGCTATGGGTCCACGCAAAGCATCAATCATCTGGAAATGTTTTGACTCTCGTGATATCGACATGTATAAAATCTACCGTGTATAGTTTATGAGATACCGTGTGAGTGATCATACAGTAGAGATATCCCCATTGCTCAAATTTTCTAAGTGATGATGCTTCTGATTGGAAAAAATTTATTTTTATTGGCCATTCCACAACCATTACCTCCAAGATTTTGAGTCCTTATGCGGGGACCGGGATTAGGGACCGGTCAAATATTTTTTTTTATTCACTTTTAAATAATTTATAATATTTATTTTAATTTAAATCTTTACATATTCTAATTATTTATGTATCTAAATCACATTTAAATCATTAGAATTTATAAAAATTTAAGTTAATATAAATATTATAAATTATTTGAGAGTGAACAAAACAAAAACAAAATTTGGACCGGTCCCTAATCCTGGTATCCCTAGAATTATCGATTTTGTTTACCCTAGGAAATAATAATTTGTGTGTCTATCTAATCTTGAAATGTGTTGTCTATCCACAATATAGAAAAATGAATCATTAGGGTAAAATGTTAGAAGAACTAATTAGATTATAAGATCGACTTTATTCTTTATACTAATTGAAATAGAGCAGTCCTACGAGATAAGAAAAAAGGGACCGAAAATTGGACATTTTCAATTTTCTTTACTTTTTTTTTTTGAATTGAGTCCAAATATATTTATACTATGAATTTTATAAAAAAATAGGAAAAAACATAAAAAATTATGTATAATTTAAATATATATCAAAAAAATGGTTGTATGGGCCCATACAACCCTTTTTTTTATATATATCCAAATTACACTTAATTTTTTATATTTTTTCCTAATTTTTTTTAAATCCATAGTATAAATATATTTGAATTTAACCCAAAAAAAACAAAGAAAATTAGAAATGTTTAATTTTTGGGTCCCTTTTTCTATGTCCCCTAGACTTATTCATTGAAATATTATGTTGAGTGTGATTTAACAATATCTAATATAAGTGCTAAATAAATTATAATTAACACGTGACGGTATCATAAATAAGTGAGAACAATACTCACAAAATATTTTTATGTCAAGTTATAAGGTAAACGACATGTGTGCATTAAATCGCATGACATATTTTTTTAAATATGATGACTTTCACCTTAAATAAAAGATAATTATTTTTATCATAATAAATTCACCATCTTCCCTATAAAAAGAATACCACAAATGTCTTTTGCAACAAATACACAAATTAAATTATAAGTTCACTAGATAAAAATATTAATTGGGGAAAAAATCTAGTGTATAATTATTATAATTTATCACTTTATTTATTAATATTAAAATTGTAATTATATATTTAAGAACTTTCTATACATCCTCAAATTCTTCTAAAATAAAAGTTAAAATATATCTCTAAACTATTTTATAATCTATAATTGTATATGTAATTTTTAAAATTAATTAAAAACGAAAATGTATCTCACATTTAAACATTACTTCACGTGAGTCACGTTTTCTGTTTCCCAATTCTCTTATATTCGCTCTACCTTCGAAAAACCGAACGATCAGAAATTTGGATTGAACCTTTCGGAAATTTCTTTATTCTTCATCATCAAAAAAACAGGGAACTAACGGTTGTCGGAACGATCTCCGAGGAATAGGAAAAAGGAAATGTCGACGCCGGACGTTGCCGGAATCGTGGACAACTCGAAAGAACTCGATCGGTTAAGGAAAGAGCAAGAGGAAGTACTCATCGAGATCAACAAGATGCACAAGAAGCTTCAATCCAGTGAGTTTCCATAATTCTCATCTCTCTGTACAGTATTTTAACTTACCATTGATTTATTCACTTCATTGATAATTTATTTGGGATTTTTTTAATAATGTTTATGCTGATTTATATAGATACATATTTAAACGGGTCTGTTAGTTGTATGATTCACGGAGCAATTGCTTGTTTGTTAATGTGGATATCCTTTTAAATGTTATAAACATTCCTTTTTTCTTTTTTGACAAAATTATAACATTCCTTTGGTTAGCCAAGAGCTTGTTGTATAGCTAATAAATGAGCATAGAATGTTTGCTTAGGGAGGGAACTAGGGTTTTTCTCCCGGTAATAAGGAAAATATGATTTATTTTCAGAGGGTCTTGAATAAAATAAATTAAACTGGAAAAAAAAATCCTTGTAAACAAGTTAAAATTACCAACTTCAAGTAAATTGTGAACAAATAATAAAGTAACAGCTCAAAGGCATCTTTTTTAATGTTAAATTTGACGCACATCACTGAAAATACAGACATAGTTATTTGAAAAAATTGTACTTTAAGATCCTTTCTTTTGGTAAAATATTTATTGTCAAATTAGAGATGAATGTTTCAACATCTACTTCTCAGTTCCTTCAATTCCTTTTATTTTTTCCCTCGTAAAGCAGAATTACATTATAGTAAGGACTTGAGATATTATGTAAATAGAAGTATAATTTACTTATATTACAAAAGTATAAATTTTTATATTATTAGTTATATAAATAGTGTATAGCTCATGGTTGTGTAACTTTAGCTGTGGGGGAGAAGAAATCACAGAAGAAGTCGAGAAAAGCAAAGGGAAAGAGAAGGAATAGAAAAGAGGTCAAAGTAGACAAGAGAAGTTCAGAGAGCCATATGTTATCTAGGTTAATTACTTACGATGATCAAAGAAGTTTTCAAAAAGGAAAAAAAATCTAGTGCTGTAATATTTATGGGACCTATTATTTAATGATGGTAACTTACCAAGGCAATTAGTCCAGGACCAGCACACCTTCATATATAATAATGTTGTGAAGATTCTCAATTTCAAGGGGTCTGGTCCCTGCTTGATCCCTTTGGTTCCGTCTTTGTGCTTGCTAAATGTGTTGTGTGGACCC
This sequence comes from Aralia elata, assembly GCA_034770075.1. NCBI lineage: Eukaryota > Viridiplantae > Streptophyta > Magnoliopsida > Apiales > Araliaceae > Aralia > Aralia elata. The sequence continues at coordinate 14,492,447 of CM068378.1, forward strand.
CAGCTGCTCGCTATAATTGAAGTGCAAGTTGTAGAAATAAGATTGAATTTCTTTGGAGTAGATTTCATGAAATATTGGTGTTTGCAAAATTATGTCAGGATATACGAGAAAAATGCGTATAATGAATCTACATCTAATAGCACCACAAGGCCTCATCTTCTGACTTACCAATTGAACAAAAAAAAAATACTTCTGTCAATAGTTATTTCAGTGAGATAGTATCACAGTATCACCACATGGTGGGCATGATATGCACCTTGTTTGTGCAAATTGAGGTTTATTCTGAAACTTTGGCGAAAAAGATTGCGTGCTAAGAAAATTTAAATGTGGTCTCGAGTCAATCTAACTGGGGTTTCACAGATAAAGATCAGGGCTTCATTTAGCCGCCTTTCATAATTCAAACTTCAATCTGAGTTTTATATTGTATTTTGCTGTCATGTCGTGATATTTTTTAATCTTGGAAAATCTCTGTGTATGATTTTCATACTGGATCATGTGAGCTTTAGTTTTCCAGTTATATTCTTTTAGGTGTATAATTGGATATTAAAGTCAGATATAAGACAAGATTGAAAACAGGTCTTAACGGCGGTGGATGCTACTCTCTCTCTTCTCCTACTGTTGAAGAGTCCATTTATTTCTTAACTTTATCTTAGGTAGTCAAGTCAAGTTTTTAAAAAAGGCTGGGAGAATTTCCGTCTTTAAGTTGTCTGTATGTGGTTTGAGGCGTGTCTTCGATTTTTCTGTAACTTTTGAAAGATGACGAGAACCATTGTTATCTTGTGCGAACTCTCATTATTGTTCTTATGTCGTGCAGTTCTGTTCTAGCTTACCTAATATATAGATTACTATATTTACGATTGTTAACATGCCAATGCAGCCCCTGAGGTGGTTGAGAAGCCTGGTGACAATTCACTATCAAGACTTAAGATGTTATACATTCAAGCAAAAGACCTTTCCGAAAGTGAAGTGAGGTACCTCTATTGTACAAACATTACATAGATGGGCACTGTTATTGTTTTGTTGTTCAATGGACATTTGAGAAACTTGATTTGAAGCTGGGTGTCTCATATAACCTTTATGTCATTGTGGTTTAACCCTAATCTTTCCTTACCTATGTAAAAAATTCTGGGTGCCCTTTCATTTCATTTAAGGTCATTTATCATTTGCTTATTTCCTATTCTCATAAATACACACATACACAACTATATTAACTCAAATCTAAATGTTGCTTTACTTGACTGTAGTATTTCCACTCAGTTGATTGGTCAATTGGATGCTGTGCTGCCTTCTGGACCTCAAGGGCAACAACGAAGAAGAATAGGTGGGTGCTAGAAATTATAGGATGTTATTAATTAAAAGAGTAGCTCGTTTGCTATATTTCATCATAGATTTAGTTTTGTTGCCAATAACTTACCATACAAAAGGTTCACTTTTGCTTAAGTTCTCATTTTAAAGATTTAGTCATTTTAGAAAAGATATTTTCCTCTTAATGATGTACAATATAACGTGATAATGATATATGGATGATTGCGTGGTGCAAGTGCCGAATTGCTTTCGTTTGGTATATTTCCTTTTATCGAAAACAATGAGACAACTTTATCTCATACACGCATTTGATAACCAAGCACCTTGGGGATATCTTGGAGAACTTCATATACTTCTTGTTCTGATTTCTTCCCATCTCTTTCTCTATTTTTTTTATAGTATATCTCTGTTTCGAAGGAAATTTAGCATGATCAATCGTTGCACCGTGAGCATGGATTCTCATACCTAGTATGCTTGCTATGATTAACAATACAGTAAAGTGAAAAGTAGATGTAACCTGATTGGTGTTGAAGTTTTGTGGATCTTGTGTAAATTGCAGAAGGTAATGAACAGAAAAAGAAACGAATGAAGGGAGATTCAGATATCTCAAGGGTTTCTCCTTCCATGCGGAACCACCTGGATGCTCTTGCAAGTTTAAAGGGTGAACAAGTATGCATCGACTTTTGTAACAGTTTCCTATTTAAATATTGTGTTTAAGAAACACACTACTTATTCTTTTTCTGTTAACGTAAAATTTTTGTTTTCTTTGCCATGCTATAGGCAGTTCTGAATATAATCTGGTTCTGGAATTACAAATTGTATTTTTCTCTCTGTGACATGATATATTGTCTCAGGTAGCAGCTAGGGTCAAGCAAGAGGACGCTGATAAATATGAGTGGTTCATTGTTAAAGTAATTCATTTTGATAGGGAATCAAGAGAGTAAGTTTACTACTTTAAATAACCAATGTGAGACTGCTTATCTCTTTGTATATCTGTCCCCCCACCCCCACCCTGTAGCATAATCCATTTCAAAATTCAGCTGAGACACCCCAACAAATAACTGTTACATATTTGGGCTGAAGAAACTGGTAAGTATTGCTCTATATATAAGCTAATGTAAGAGAAGTGGCTGTGCAAAATTATACATATTCACGCTTTTATCCAATTTCCTAAAAAAATATTATTTTTAGTACTACTAAAAAAATCCTCCAAAAATAAAGGTGGGCAATTGCCCACCTTTTTTGCAAGGTGAATCCACTCCTCTTTGTGAATGCCTTTTCTAATGCCAGAATGTTATGTTCACACATTATGGACCTTGTAGCTGGGTGAGTGATTAGAGGAGAGGCTTGTTCCCCTGTGTTTCCTGATTTTAGAGAAGGAGCTGGTGACAAAGGTCAAAGAGAGAAGGAAACTAGTGAGGAACTAAACTTAAGGGTTGGTTTCAAGGGAATCCTTAGCCTTCAAGATTCATGTTTTCTGTTTCTAAGTCTAACCATTTATAGAACATTCAAACAAAAATGAAAAATCTCTCCTAGAATTTACCAACCACCGGTCATGATGATCTCCTAGGAATCTAGAAGAAATTAGAGCATCTCAAGTTTGTTCACAACTTTTAATGTCTCATGCGAGACAAATTTATACTTCTAAGATTTTCAGGTAAGTGTCCTGAAAATCAGGACAAATGGGTGAACTATTGTGTCTGATAATATGTGATTATGTCTTTCTTCTGGTTGTATAAGCACAAGATGCATGCCATGTGGCTTAGGTGATGAGATGTGCCTTATGTCTATTTTTACCATATATCCCTCCGTCTGGTATATATATGCAGAATTGACCCTTTAAATATGCTGTCTCAGTCAACTAAACACGGTTTGGGTTTTGGGTTGGGGGGGGGGGGGGTGTAGGCTGGAGATGAACCACATATGACTATCCATGATGCTGTTTCAGTCTTTTGTTTGAATCATGATATCCAGTGTAGGACATCTTGTGTCTTCTAGTGATGTTGGTTGGATGCATATCCTCTATCCTATTATAGACCTTGCACAAGTTTTCTGCATACTTCAAAATATGATGTTTGTATTTTCTCTGTGGCCGGTTCTTTTAATTGATCATGTTTGATATTTTAGGGGACTAGGTCACTACTCTCTTTTTTGGTTGGTAGTAACTTTGAAACAAATAGTGGAGGCATAATTAATAAATCTTTAATTACATTTTCTTTGCTTCTCTTTTTCAGATTTGAAGTGCTTGATGAAGAACCAGGCGATGATGAAGACAGCAGTGGCCAGAGGTAAGCACTAAGTATATTTAGTAAACTATAGCCGAGACATATTTTCCTTCTGTAATTATGAATACTAAAACTAGTAGCTTGTGCTTTAAATATGCATGCCGGCACATACCTCTAATAATCTTTTGGGGAATTTTCTATAAAAAAAATTGATCTAATAGACAACCAATTTTCAAAGGCATGTGGACTCTTGTAGTTATTCTTGTTATTTGTTATGTTTCTGCCATGAAATTATACTCAAGCTTATTGATATATAAAATTAGTCAAAACGTCTTGGGTTTTACTGTTAATCATTATGGTACATACAATTGGGTATGCATGTCAAGTTTGTGTATGATTTGAATTGTTAAAAGTTATCTACTCTTCAAGCCTGAGGACAGGGTCACACAGGATTGTCAACTTCTACAGTTCCTTTCATACTATTGTACAGATTTGTTGTGAAATTTTGGATATTTGAAATGGGTACTTTTACCTCTTTTTGAGTTTTTAATAGCATGAAAGAGTAAATCTGATGAAAGTGCTGGAGGAACATGTAATAAATTCAGAATGTTTAGTTTTATTTAGGGGTGTCAATCCACAACATGACATGGGATAAGCGGGTCGGGGTTGAGTATAAGCGGATTCGTGTCATATACGGTCGATAAGTATACAAAATTAAGGGGGTTGGGTTAGTGTTGTAAACAGTTTGACACCATGTTTAGAAATGATTCAACCTGTTTAATTTGGATAAATATCAAAATAATTAGTAATTCATAGATATGACTTGCCTTGTTAAATGGTTATTTTATGTTAAACAAATTGTGTTGCTATCTAATTAACATTTTTTTTTTTCATAACATGGGTACTAGACAGGTCTGCCCATATAGCACAACGAATAAACACGGTGTAAGGTTTGAAGGTTTTGAAACGATCAATCAACTGGGTTGTGTAGTGTTGACATTGAGTTGTTTAATGTAAACTTGATACCACACAAATCTGTGCTTAACATGATACGGTTGACTACCCTAATTCTGATGTATTTCCAATACTCCGGACATTTTTGTACAGAGCATCACGCATTTGTAATGTCACTGAAGAGTTTCAGTACTTAATATAGTATTAATCATGTTTCACAAGATAGAGTACGATGTACTTAAAACAATAATTTAAGGAAAGAGTGGATTATAGACATAAGACTCGATGCATGACTTATCACTAAATAAACTAAGCATGAGATATTCTACTCTAAATTTAAATGAACTTATATTTTTTTTAAATACCAGTTCAACAACTAGCTTGAGTGCCTTCAAATTCTATGCTGATATAGTCAAATGAACATACTCAGTTTCACTTTATAGAACGTGCCAAGTGCCAAACTCTGAATCACATGTACCTTTATAGCACATTCTTACTACTACCTTCTTCACTGAGTTGAACTTTGGCCTCCAAGGTTCATGTGGTTCTTACATATCTTCTTCCTAAACTAGCAACCAAGCATGCAAAAGTCTATTTACTGAAAAGGTCGGGTTTAGTATTGCTCCAGGCTTATGTAAAATAGATGTGTGTGTGTGTGTATATATATAACATAGTCAATTGCTTATTCTAGTATTATTCTTCATCTGATTACATTGCTCAATATTCTGTTATTAGTTTGTTCTCCAAATTATGCATTGGTTTTGGGTTCGTATGCTTGTGTAATCAAGGACTGTTATTAAATTTGTTTTCACTATATATTGCTATCTTCAGAAAGTACAAGTTGCCTATGTCACATATCATACCTTTCCCTAAGCGAAACGATCCTTCAAGTGCTCAAGATTTCCCTCCTGGAAGACATGTTTTGGCAGTCTATCCAGGAACAACTGCATTGTATAAAGCAACGGTAATCCTTGCTCGCAAAGTAAGTGTGTATACATGCTTCACATTACCCGTAACTTGAATTTTCTTAATGTTGATGTTTTAACTAATGCTACTTTCATCCAACATGCCTTTTTCCCGTAATTTGGCATGCTACTTCCGTACAACTTGCAGAGGAAGACTGATGAGTAAGTAACTTTTCCATTGTTTCATTTTAAAGAAAACAAAATCCCAACTTCTTTGTGGCAGTTGGAGACCACAGATTTTTATTTTTTTTTTGGTCATTTAGGTCTTTGAATAGAAATAAAATGCAAGCTAACTTAAGAAAATGAATTACGCTGTTCTTGTTAGAATGACATGCATATTGCTTTTTGGCCGGGAAGCAGGTATATTTTGGAATTTGACGATGATGAAGAAGATGGTTCCTTACCCCAGAGGTCTGTACCCTTTCACAAAGTAGTTGCTCTCCCAGAAGGACATCGCCAGTGACTCTAGTGCCGTTCATATATATTTAATTCGAACTTTGTGTTGTGATTTTTTGCCGCCACGACATTTTCTGGGTCTTTCAGGATTATATCAACCTTTACTCTGTTAGTTTCTGATGTAGAATTGTTTATACTACTTCTGCTTATGATCTCAAAGTAGTTATACTTTGTTGTACTCAACTTCCTGAAGTTCTTGTGATAATCGAACAGAAAAAGGAAGCAATTATGCGTTCCTGTGCTCCCCTCAGCAAAAGCTTATTTGTAGATTTTCAGCATCTCAATAAAGTACATCATGCGCATTCTGGGAATTCAGGCCTAGCAGTAGAATAATTACAATTCAAAAGTTAATACAAGCTAATTTGCTCTCCCTAGTCCCTCCCCAAAATTTGATCTGAAATGATTCTGATGTCACTTTTAAAGTCACAATGAAAAATGAAAAGCAGTACCTAAAGGTGCTTAACGAGTGATATAAAAGGAATAATACTATAAAACATTCAGGTCTCGCTCCTTATTTTCTTTTCTTTTTTTATATTGTATATGCATAATTTTTTGTGTATAATTGGTGTCTCTAATATTACTCAAATAAAAGACTTGCTTTACAGTTTAGTATCCAAAATATATATAATACCTCCAAATGAGTATTGCTATGGTGACAAAAAGGATTTTACAAATAATAACTTACAAAATGATGTGGTAGTGTATAATTAATTAATGATTCACTATACATAGGTGAACTTAATGATAATAACGAATTACAACTAAACACGTCATTTTATATTCATCTTTAATAATCATTTTATATTCAACTAAAGTACTATTGCCCTCCAATTGCATCAAATAGGCAAAAAGTTAGTCTTTGGAAAAAAGAAATTTGATAGACCTTAATCGTAATTTTTTTTCTCAAAAAATTAATTACAAGAATTAAAACTTAAAGATAATAATAAAAAAAATGAAAATAAAATTATAAAAAATGGAAAATTGGGGTGAGAGAGGCTCGAACTCTCGACCTCAGGATTACTCAGAAGCTATGAGACCTACGCGCTAGCCAACTGCGCCACCACCCCTTTTAGAATATAGTTTTGTTCACAAATATTTACAATGGAAAATAAATTCCACTCCATCTATTTGATCATTGTTTTAAATTCAATTTAACATATTTTTAAACTCAAAATTAATATAGATTCTTTTAATTTTAATCAATACAATGATAAATATTGTAAACTATATAAAAAGTATTACTCACTGTAAATTTTATTATTTTATAATTTTTAATAAGTCATCTCAATTTTGAATTTTATTATTTTATAATTTTTTACGAGTCATTTCAATTTTGGATTTAAAAATGACTCAAACTGACTTTCAAAAGTTAATTAATCATATAATTTGGAAGGGAATGAGTATTTAGATACATATATATTAAGGCAAATCTAAGTTTTTTGGTCCTTGATCTTTAATATGTGACTAAAATTTAATTGCTATTAAAACACTTTTTTAAAATCTCCCAAATTTTATTTTATTAATTTTAATTAAGCCTAGAATTTAACTACATTTAAAACACTTTTTAATATATAAGGAAAGAAAAGAAGAAGAAAATAGAGGAGGAAAAAGATATACACGTTTATCATAATCATCTCCTACTTATACGACTTATATAATTGTCAATTTCCTTTTAACTTCAAAGCTTTCCTGTTTTTTTGTTTAACACTGAAAAGTACATTTTATATATATTATAAAAAAAGTATTCATCAGATGTTCCACGTTGAACTTTAAATTTACACTCCTTCATCTATCAAACAAAAAATTCAAAATGTGCAATTTTATTTGTCAATTTGTTAATATTTTAAAAAAAAAGAGTTTCAATATTTTGAAACTAATATAAAATAACATAATTATCATAAATTTATAGTCACAGTAATGTTAACTAATTTTTAACATATACAATATTAAAAATTATAATTTGTATGCAATTAGTAAGTTAAATTGTGAAATTATTGACTATTAAAAATAATTACTACTCAATGTTGTAGAATTATAATTGTTTTTATAGTACTACAAATGTAATGTTAACTTATTATTATACAATAACTTTATTTTAAAAAAGAGTCCTTTAATTACTTAGTCATATAATAGTTTTAATTTAAAAAATATATTTTGGATTTTGCTTTACTCAACTGTGGACTCTAAATAACTAACTATTAAAAATATAGGAAAGAATATTATGATTACATAATACTCTCTTCGTTTCATTTTATTTAATCATTGTTGACTTTTAAAAGTCAATTTAAGAGATTTTTAAATTTAAAATTGACATATAACAAAATCAATGCAATGATGAATATTGTAAATTATTTATCAAGTTACTTATTGTAAATTTTATTGTTTCATAATTTTTAATGAGTCATCTTAATTTTAAAATTTTGATTTTAAAAATGTCTCAAATTGATTTTCAAAAGTCAACAATGATTAAATAATTTGAAACGGAGGGAGTAATTAAAACTAACAAATATATTATATTATAAAATATATTAATGATTAAAATATTAAAAAATATATTATATGTTATAAAACATATTAATGACTAAATTTTAATTACCAATTTTATTTAATGTAGGAGACATTTAGTTAAGTAATGTTTAAAATGAAATATATTGGTGATTAAAATTTAGTTAATTTTTTAAAGTAAAAGTCATAATACTAACTTATTATTCAACAAAAATGTTATGCCTAAATAACTACATCTTAAAAATATTGAAAAAATATTACGACAAAGTAATAGTTAATATTAAAAAACATAATATATATTAAAAAATATATTAATGATTAAATTTTAGTTATCAATTTTATTTCAAAAACGAGATCTTTATTTAATGATTGTTAAAAAAGTTCCTCACTGATATGTAGTATCAGTTATTAAAATTTAGTTACGTTTTAAAAGTAAAATCACGATAGTAACTTATTATTCTATAATAATTCTATTGCATACAGAGTTCTTTAATTACCAAGTTTAGGCTTTTACGTTCTAATCATTTTTGAGCTCTAAAAAATTATATATAAATTCAAAAGATTGAAAATAAAAAGTAATAAATTTAAAATTATATAAAAACTAAATATTAAATTAAAAATAACCAAAAAAAAAAAAATACTAACACTCAATTGTGAGTATTTGATAATTATTTGTTTGAACAACGTTTGTAATCATTTTAAAAATAATAGTAAGTTAATTTAGAATTTTAAAAAATGTTTTATAATCATCAAATATATACTGAATTAAAAACTAAAAATAATTTTATTTAAAAGATAAATCTGAGTTTAGTCTTATTCTCTCACTCCCCCACCTCTTGAACTACTTTTATCCATAACCACTACTAGGAACAAGGAGAGCCGCTAAAGTGACGTGATGTGTGATCAATCTCATTGAATTTTGATATTTTATGCTCGCTGTTAAGTTTTTATTCCCCCAATTCATTTCGAAACTATGGGTCAAATAATATACGTCGCATATATTAATATATTTAAACTCAAAAGAAATTTAATTTATAAAAAACAAGATTTTATGATCATATATGTTTTTGATACTATTCTTTAACCATAAAAGTGCACATGAACATCAAGTGAGACTTAATTTGTGTGAGACAGCGTAATTTGAAATATTCTCTTTGTTCTAAAATTAAAAATATAATTTAATTTTTGAGATCAAATAACGGTATATTAAATTTTAAATTGATGTGAATTTATTTAATTTTAGTTGATATAATAATTGTAATTATATAGTATATAACAAAAACTATTAATTACAAAATCTATTTTATTCTAAATTTATATGAGTCATACCAATTTTAAAGTTTAATATGCTGTCGTTTAACCTTAAAAATTAAATTGTATCTCTAATTTTAGAATGAATAGAATATCATTTTATATGTTTCCTTATAAATACAATATATTTAATTATGATTAAACTCTAGATCATAATAATGACATGTAAAGTAATATGGAATGGGTCCCACCTCTTGAACAGCTTTTATTCTTAACCGCTAGAAACAAAGAGAGACAGTAATGTGATGTGAGATTAATCAGGGATATAGATAGATACTAACAAAACTTTCTGTTGAATTTTGATAATGCTATTAATTGTTAGGTTTTTCTAACTCCATTCCACTTCAAAATCATGGGTCAAAAAATGTATGCAGTAGATATTAATATTATAATATATCTGACCTCAAAAGAAATTTATTTTTTTAAAAAAAAAGATTTTATGATTATATATATTTTATTTTTTATATACTATTTTAAACAAAAGAATGTATAAATACAATCTATATAACAAAACACAATTGATTTTGAATTTCCCACTCATCCTAGTAAATCATCAGGATCGTCCAAAGTTTGGAATAAATCTCACAGTCCAAGTCAAAAATTTGAGATATATATCTCTTCGTCTTCTTCGTCTCTTTCTCTACCCCCTTTCGACTATCTGTTTCTTCTTCTTCGATTCTATCTCTTTCCCTTTCAAGTGCCGGAGGTACGGGTTATATGCTAGTATCTAATAAAACAAACAGTGGCGGAAGCAGGGGGCCAGGGGGGGCAATTGCCCCTGGTAAATTTTTGGGGATGCCATAGTCAGCAGGTCTTCTTCTTCTTTTTGGGTCAGTTTTTGTGTTTTTTTTCTAGGCTTAGTCCTTTCTCTCTCCATTTATAATTTATTCAATATATAATATTTGTTAATTGTTACTTTGTCTTTGTTAGTGGGTAATGGGTTGCAGGGATTGTTAATTGTTTACTTGTTACTTTGTTATTTTGTTAATTGTTAAATGTTTTTATTTATTATAGATTATGGATAAACATTTGATTAAGCGACTAAGAACTGTTGATTCTTCTAATAGTCAGTTGCCAAGTTCCGAAGCAAGTGATGATATAAATAATTCACGTGTAGAGTTCAATCCGAACGATATTGTTAGTGATCCGGGGTTACGTAAATTAATTGAAGACTTTGATATTGTGATTAGAAATCAAGTTCGAAGAGAGTATTTGACTAGAGGTCTATATCAACTCTTTGCCTCTTCTCACTCGTATAGTCGAAAGAAGTTGTTCAAGCGTCAATAAACTAATAAGTTGTCCGCCACTGAAAACAAAGTGACATTGATTCAAAGTACTAGGACAGAAGGGGTCCCATTTCTCGAACAACCTTTGTCCTTAACCACTAGGAACAAGGAGAGTGCCCGTAATGGGATGGCACTAATGAATTAATTTTCTGTTGAATTTTGATATGCTGCTCTTATTAGTTTTTTCTATCTCCAATTCATTTCGAAATCATGCATCAAATAATGTTACTAAATGTATGCAACAGATGTTAATAAATCTAAACTTTATAATAATAATTTTTTTTAATTAAGAAAAGCAAGATTTTAAGATCATATATCCTATTTTATTATCCATTCTTTAACATTAAGAAGTGCAATTTTAAATATACTATATTCAATATGTGGTTAAACTCTTATGTTATAAGTACCTAGGATGGAAAGGGTATGTTTTAGATTAAAAACACACAGAGGGTGCGCTCTAATGTGTAAGCAGCTTTTTTTTTTTTTTTTTTTTAAATATTGGTGCAGCTAGTTTAGGGTGTAATTATTACAATAGATAAACTTGGGCAGCTGAAAGTGGAGTGCTAATAATTAATTTGGCAAATTGAAGTTGCTTAGGACCACTAATTAAAAACCAATTAATACATGTTCGGAAAGGAAGTAGATGTCAAAATCAAACCATAGCATGCTTAGTGTTAATTAATCAGTGATTATCTGTTATTTTATTAATTTGGATAGATTATTATTTCACTTTTTTTGTATTTTAAGCTTTTAATCTTTTGTAACATATATATTACAATTTTGATATATATATATATATATATATGTTGGCTGAACTGTTTGATCAAAACAAAATAAAAAGTGTTAATTAGTGATTTGAATGAGTGTATGGTTAAGGTAAATGAAATTAAATGGCTATTTGTTTAATTTTTATGATGATTGAAGTGACGACTGGATGATGGGAATATATATGCACTTGAGCAACATTAGTAGAAATGGAAGATAATAAAAGAATGATAAAAGCTAGAGTAGTTTTTGATCATGGACAACTCAAGCCACTATACCATGAAAGATAATGCAAGATGTACTGCACGACAGATAGTACGGATTAATATTTTAGGCAACTCATATAATTGCCAGAGTAACAAGTGTTAGTGTGTTTTAAAGTGTTAAAGTATATTAAAATAATGACAGTAAATATATATATATATATATATATATATATTTTGATAACATTATTTTTATTTTAACAATAACGACCATCATAAAAATATGACAAATTATATCGCGTGTAAACTACATTAACTTTATGAATAATACTTTATAAATCGTGCCTAAACACTTTCTTAAAGTCCGGGATTATGCAAATCTCATGGAAAAAAGGGGTAAAACACGTGCCGGGATACCCTTATTTTGAATAGTACTCCTACTTGATAATGGGCATGCCTAAACACATGCTTGAACACATTATTATTCTAAAGTCCGGGGATTATGCAAATCTCATGAAATAAGGGGTGAATCCATTTATTCACTTTAGTAGGATTTCATCACGTGTTTGTAACATGCTTGGGTAATTGGGATCGGTGGATCTGACAATGAACCGTTTACAATGTGATTAGCAATCCAATGATTTGCAGCCTCCGAGTAGTGTACACCATCCCAGCTAATGAATTTGGAAGGGTTTGTGCAAGAGGTAGCATTTATTTGAGTACCATTTACAGTTGCTTTATTCCCACACCAGATGTCGACGCCATTTTGGTGATAACCACAGCAGATGTTGAATGCATCCTCAAATCCTGAAAAGTAAAATTTTCATACGAGTAATTGTCATTATATAAGAATATATATATCATAACTTATGTCTTTGATTTTAGTTAACAAAATGACTAATAAGATGCAGGTTAATTATTATGTGAATTAAACGATATATCAACCTACTAAAAATGTCATACCTAGTGAATTAATGTCACATATACGCTGCCTTAATTTCTTCTATTTATATAGAGTAAAAAAAAGAAGTTAATTTTGCGATTAACTAGCTACTTATATAATTTGCTAGCATCTGTAGAATTAGGTTATCCATTCATGGACGACTGTGTTTATTAGAAGAAACAAGAAACATAATACTCGAGGCAAGATAATTCTGTAATATTGCCAACTTCTTTAACCTTTTTATATTTTATAGCCATGATAAATCTTGAGTAACAATTAATATATATATACTTTTATGGGAATGATGATCATCACCTTGATTCTTTGCGTCAATGATTAATTGATGCTTAGCGGTGTACATATCCACATATGTCAATGCAGCTTGGGGAAGCTCTGCCCTTAGCTGGATTACTTTATCTTTAAGCTGCTTGTTGAATTCAATTGGGATATCATTCTGATCCTTGTAGCACCCATGTTCATCGAGTAATTCTGGATTTTGGATTTTTACAGTTGCAATAGGCATGCAACCAGCAGGGCCCGTGTTGTGTATCCAGAATGATCTTGCCCCTTTCTCATATAGTTGCTGCCAAATTCAATATCAACCAAAAAAGTACTTCACACAAATATATATATATATATATATTTATATATTGATCAAAATGAAGATTAATGCCAAGGACTTACTTTAACTGCTTTAGCAAAGTCCATAATTATGTCTGGTATGGTGCCTACAGTTTGTTCATTGCTCAGTTTTCTAAAACCAGCAGCAAGATCATTTTGTCCTATATCAATAATGTAAATGGCCTTGGAGAAATCCTCCGGTCTAGGTAGAGTACTTCTCTCTGACTCTTTCTTGGCTGAAAATTACGAAAAATAAAATAAAATTGAGGCATAGTGTTGCAATATATGTTACTAAAATTAAATTATTAGCTGTGGAAATGACCTTGATTATAGAAATAGGTTGTTCTTGTCTTGAACTGATCAAAATGCTCGACTTGGATATCCAGAGGGAATGGGCTTACACCATTTTCAAACCACGACTCGTTCTGACGCCGTATGGTTGCCCCTCCTGTCGCAAAATTTGCACCATGCTCGAAATTTGGCTTGATGGAATTTAAGTATGCATTCAAGTAAGGCAGCCCCAGGTGCTCAGCTTCATCGATATTAATAACATACACGTATTTATCCTTTCCTCTTTTTAGTCCACTAGAGGGTAGAGACTATAAAGACAAAAAACGAACAGAAGTAACAAGGGAAAGAAATTTTTACATGACCTTACCAATGAAGTCTATAATAAGGCGCCCGTCACTGGCTCTACCAGCAGGCCTGCCGAAGAATGTCTCACCACTGGGCGGACCCATCGGATAAAAGGCGGCTGCTATGCCACCGGTGTCTGAATTTGAGTCACCAAAGTTGTAAATTGCTGGTATATCACAGGCTGGAGAATTTTTCACCTCACATCTGACTCTGAAAATTAGTACAGCTGCAAAGAAAACTATAAGGAACTCCATTATTATTTGAGAGTTAATTATTTGGGAGTGAGTTCAAATGTGACAGTATGTTGAAGGGGCACTGGGGTGCATCGATTATTTATTGATAAGTTTCACTAAATCCTCTCACATAAATAGTATATATAGTATAGACACTCATTTAAAAGCAATCTTTTGCGCGCGCACACACACATATATATACATATATATACACACACACATACATATATATATATATAAAGTTTATTGTGGAAATATAAAGTTTATTGTGGAAATATAATAATTGTCTTAATTTTAAAGTAAATTCACGTCAATTTAAAATTTAATAGGCCATCATTTGATTTCAAAAGTCAAATTGTATCTCTAATTTTAGATTGAAAAGAATAATATTTAGATATTGAAATTAATTACTCATAATTTTGGATGCCATATTTCATTATTTCAACAATCTTGATCTTCAGAAACCTCACATGCCTATAATAGCTTGTGGAATTTCTGCCCTTAGTTGTATTATGAAAATAAGCTACTGCATTGATGTGATGTACATGTATTAGCTTATTATAGACGCAATACAATTACACTAATTTGGATGATTTTCCATTACACCCATCCGTGAATGTATTAATTCATTATATTTGTAGTGCAAAAGCTCATAAAAGATAAAACAAGAATGATTACAATTTAGTTGACATTTTGACTTAAAATATTATATTTTATTCATTACATAAAGTCATCATATAACATTACATTACAATTATCACATGATTATCAAGTATGAATCAAATAAACATAGCGTGATGACATACAATCATTGGTTAACACAGACTATTCCATCACATCAAAATAAATTTTACCAAATCCAACCATAAATGAACAAAACACGCATCAATGTAACAGTCTGTTGGATTACAGACATGAACTAAACTGTTTTTTTAAAGCCAACAATTAACACCACAACAGAAAATTTGTGTATTTAGGAAAAAATGTCGCACCAAAACCTAAAGGGAAAACAATCATAAGAGCATGGATCTGTTGAGTAATCAATGGTAGGTCTTGCTAAGCTTCCTGCTCCTCCAAAGTCTGCCTTAGTCTCAAATCAAATCGTAATGTCAGCCGTAGAAGTAGAAGAATGGATTGAGTAGATTCTTCTTCTTCTTGTTTTTGGTCCTGAATTGATCGAGTACTTTCTTGTTATTTTTGGCTAAGATCTTTTGCTGCTTTTTATGACGCTTTACAACCTGTGATTTTAATTTTCCTACTTTCAGCGCAAATCTTTTAAGTAGAAATCGGATACCAGAATCCTCCAAAACAAACAAGATCAATAGATGCTCATCAATCGGATGCTTACAATTAGATTTGGCTCTAACCTTACTCAACAAAACCCTAATTGTTGTTTGAGCATCAGAGGGCGGTGGACCCATCATTTCATGAAAGAGTAGGGATTCTATTCTCTCTGCAACGTCTTGATCGATTGATTGGTAGAAAAGGCCGTGGCGATCACAAATTAAAGAGGCTGCAATATGAACTACACTCACCTGTCTGTGACCGCCCATATACATTGCAAGCTCATGAGCCCAACGAATTACTTCTTTTATCTTATCCGTCACCCACAATAAATCATCATCGCCACCATTACTATTAGTATTCATCGGTATTAATTTACCCTGTACCAGAAAATCAATAAGGTAAGCGTATGTATGTATGTATACAATTGAGAATCCATGTTAATTCTACTTAGAGAAAAAAAAACAAAATTTATTTATACTTCTTTGGTTTGCAGAGTTCATCGGCAAGACGAAATTCTTGGGTGTTTGTTGTAATGGTTGGAAGTAATGCCACTAGTTTAACAAAATGCAAATACGGTAATTTTCTGAAATCAGGTTCTTGTATCTCAATACCAAACAACAATAAAATAAAATAAAAAATAGAGACCATAAATCCAAATATTGTAACTTTACTTGTGCTATAAAAAGTCTTCTTCCAGAGGACTCCTTTTTATACTATGATCACAGTAGTATAAAATGATACTATCTCATCGGCTGACTATTAAACTCACAACTTATTTTATTATGATAAAAATATATCACTAATATTTATATATTTACAAATGAGACTTTTTTATGTTAAGAAAAAAATAATTTATTATCTTTATTAAATAAAAGGTGCCCCTCCCGATTAAATTCAATACCACCCAATTCAACTGCCGAGATATCGCACATACCATACCAACACGCGCTAAAAGGAAGAACTTAATTGAAAACTTGGAATTCTAATCACGGGACCTAATTGTATTAGTATTAGTATTAATTTAAAATTTTACTTTTAGAATTTTATTCTAGTTATTATTTCAAGAAAAATCTCTACTTAAATTGACAATATACAATATAAAATTAAAATTTATTAAAACTTGAATTCTAGAAATTTATTCGGATTAGTATTCCATGAAAAATGGTTTTTTTCTTAAAGCATGAAAATTGGTTCTTTATATAACCCTTTATTTATAACTCAATTACGTACATTAATAAAAAAAATTATAATTCAGTAATTATCTTTAGAGTCCTCGATCAATAAATTACTTTCAAACCTGTAACCAAATTCTTTCTACACACCACATAACCGTGATCACCAGCTCAGATTGGGCCCAAATCAGATCGGGCCTTAGGCCAGGCTGGACTTTTGTGAAAACAAAAGAGACTGATCAAGGCCAGCAGGCTTGGGGCAGGGCAGCAAGTTTTTTATTTCTGTCTGTTTATACAGATATACTGTAAATTACTGGACTGCCCCTTCATGCTTTTAATTATGGAGTATTATATTATACCCCCTGGCCCCTACGTTATTTGTTCAAAAAAAATAATATATATATAAGTGAATCAAAGTAAAATTCAAATAAGTTTTTTAACCCTTTATAGAATTTTGGTTTAGTAATAGTAATATTGTTCATGCCATTCCCCCACCCCCCCCCCCCCCACCTCGAAATTAAGAAGAGTACTTATAACTTAATCATCTTATAATAATCTAAGAAACTCAATTAGCGAATACAATTAAAAGTTTATTTATGTTTTTCCAATGTCCAAAAAAAGGAAAGAAAAAAGAAGCCATACATAACTACACAGGAGAGCACTAATTTTGTAAGTATATACTCTCTCCGTCCCAAATTAATTGCTCAGTTTTGACTTTTTAAAGTCAAATTGACCGTTTTTAAAACTAATCTTTTTATTATTTTTGCTAAAATATAGGTGAAGAGATTATAACCAAAAGAAAGTATATACAATTTATTGCTAACCCCAATTTTTATAATTTTAAAAATATATATTTATATATACTTAATTATTAATTCTAAAAATAGTCAATTTGACTTAAAAAAGTTAAAACTGAACAATTAATTTGGGACGGAGTGAGTACCATATATACCGGATGAAATTTTCATTTTGAACTAGCTAGACTCTAAACACTAGACAAAATGGCAGTCTAGTTTTAGGACAAAAGATTTATATATATACACACATGATACTTTCACCTATATATTCTTCCATTGACTGTGCTTTCCACTGTTCTGAGGGAATTTTTATTAGGAGATTCAGGTCTTCTTAGGACCTTCCATTACATTTTCGACACGTGTAATGGTCATACATAATTAATACAAATTGCCCCTCACATGTTATAGGCTATTGGTTAAAAAGGAAATTATTGTATACGTATTGAAAATGTATAGGAAGGTTCTTTTTCTAGTTGGAAGACCTGGACCTCCTAATAAAAACTCGTTCTGGGGAGTTAATTACATGATTCTTTAACAGATTATATTTCACCAATACTAACAAATAAAAGTTGTTAATTAAGGGAACCCAAAATGAAAAAGGAATACAAGTAAGACAATTTTTGGAAAGAAGAGCATACTAATGGATGTCAATTTGATAACATGAAAACAACTTAGAACAGATGCATTATTTTGCAAGGAATGCATCAAACTTGGCGTGCAAGCCCACAAGTCATCACAATTATCCTAAGATAGAAGATAAGACAGAGGATAGCCTCCTATATCTCTATCTCTTAATAACAGTAAGTATCTTTTCACATAATATTGTTATTCACGATATATCCTATAATATCTCAATACTTCAAAGTTGCTGCACAAAACAACCGACTGAAAAAACAATTGAACACAATGATCAGCGAGTAATTAAGAAGGATCACCAGTGAAATGACTTGTTCAGTATTTTGACCATGATCATCAACTTGTCTCACCAGTGCCAACCAAGGCAACCATTTTCTCTGGGTACTTTGTCAGGAAACCATACTCCAGAAGCGCAACTGCCGTGTACCTCCTTGTCAAATCCTCATCAAGGCATCTGGCCACAAACTGAGCAAATGATTTTGAAAACCTTTTATTGTATGAAAAAAATTCTGCTACGTGCTTCTTGATAGAGTTGATCTTGCTGTTTGGCATCATCATTGGGTAATCACTAATCAGCAACATAAGAAGAAGAAAAAAAAAATCTGCTACGTGCTTCTTGATAGAGTTGATCTTGCTGTTTGGCTTCGTCATTGGGTAATCAGCAACATAAGAAGAAGAAGAAAAGCACCACCTGCAGCAGCAGCAGAAGAAGCACCACCTGCAGCAGCAGAAGAAGTAGCACCACCTGAAGCAGATTCAGCTGTCGCCCTAAGAAAGAAGAGAGCTTGATTTTTATGATTTCCAAAAAACTCTTCCAACATAATTACTGCGGGGGCGGCAATATGCTGACTTTTTATCTCATTCTAGTGTTTATTGCTTTAGGTATTTTTATTAATGCGTATTGTTTGTTGTTTTTATTTTCATGTCTTATGGCTGAAAATAAATGAAGATTGTGAAACATTAGGCTATGAAGGGCTACACTCCAATGTGTTTCACTTTCAATGCCTTCTGATGAACTGTTAAAAATTAGGACTCTTCTTCTTCACCCATACAAAATTCAAATATTATATGAAATGAACTTCTTACAGGAGGTATTGCTCATCCATAAAATTCAGGCTGGCAATTACATTCTGGCAAATGAAGTCTTGCATTCTTTTAGGAAAAAGAGAGGACATGGGGCTTTCCTGATGGCTAAGATTGGTCTAGATAGATAAAGCCAATGAAAATAAATCAATAAAGTCACATTTGTTTGACTTTCTAAGCATAAATATCTTGTTACATTTTTATCCTTAAATAAATTTGTAATTTGAGAATGTTACCCTTATTAAAAGAAACAATTTGTGTCCGTGGGATTTTTTTTTATATTTTTTATTAAAAAAAAAGGGTAGAGATTGGAACAAAATTGACACTAATAAGGACTGTTCACTTCAATAATTGGGAAGTTATATTTTTAAACAAACTAATAACTTGAAGAATAGATAAATGTGTAATTCAGCCTTTACTTTTTATAGCACTTTTTGGAAGATATATCGAGTTTTGAGGAAAAGACAAAAATCTATAACAAAGTTTCTTGGAGAACAATGGCTATGCAGAGTTTTGGTATCTATTTTAATGACCCTTGATTAATTTTGCAGAGTTTGTGAATTCAATATGTTCAGTGATGTGATTAGTATCCATATTCCAGTTATGTAAGCTAGAACAACTAGTCAACTACTTGTAAAATTGTATGTTTGTTGTCATCCTCTTATTTATAGGTTTTCAGTTTGCGGATAAATTTTAATTACAAAACATGGAGTTACAATTATAAGGTAGGGTATAGTCCTTATTACAGCAATTCGCCCAACAATTTCCACCATTTGTCCAAACATTGCAAATGAGACTATTCTTCAAAAAGGGGTTAAGATAATTATATAACGCCAATAGCTTGGACAACAACATCCGAACTAAAACTCTAATAGAAAAAAAAACAACCAATATAACAACCCTAGATTTATTTTCTTACGACTTTCTTCACTTCAACTATTGATACATGTAGTAACACTGGATTCTGAATAGGAGAGTACATCACATGTTGATGAAAAATGAGAAACAAAATATTTTTAATTTCACGATATGCGTGTGGTCTAATTGATTATAAGTAGAAATAGCTCACTTAAATTTGATTTGAGTGTGTTTGTGACATGCTTGAGCAATTGGAATAGGTGGATCGGACAGAGAACCATTTAGTATGTGATTAGCAATCCAGTGATTTGCAGCTTCAGAGTAATGAACACTATCCCAACTAATGACTGTAGAAGGGTTTGGGCAAGAACCAGCAAGAATTTCAGTACCATTTATATATCCCCTGTACCCACACCAGATATTAATACCATTTTTGCGATACCCACAACAGATCTTGAATGCCTCCTCAAATCCTGAGAGTTCAGATTAACATATGCCATTAAGAATCATAACTGATCATGCAGCAAATTCAAATTAGTCGCTTTTGCTTTTTCGATTTTTGTTTTGTAAAAAGAGAAGCTAAATAAAAAATGGCTTGGTGGGCACTACAACAAAGTCTGCCATTGCAAGTAGTGCCAAACTAGACAGGTGAGGCCAGAGTGATTATTTTAATGTTAAAATAATTCACCAGAAGAAGTATTAAACCAAATCCACAAACTGTGTTTTTAAACAAACAAGAATCAAAATAATTAAATTTTTGGAGAATCCATCATATCATACTATGCTAGACATTAAAGTAATATTTAGAAATATTGGATTTACTCATAGTTTTGATGGCAGTATTTCATTATTTCAGGGAACCTGATCTACAGAAACTTGACACGTTTATAATATTTTTAGTAAGAGATAAAAATGTTGAATATGATATGATAGTCACACCTTGATTCTTGGCATTGCTGATCAATTTATACTTGGCAGTGTAGACATCTACATATGTCAATGCAGCTTGGGGAAGCTCTGCCCTTAGCTGTATTACTCCATCTTTAAGCTGCTTATTGAACTCTATTGCGATATCGTTCTGATCCTTGACACACCCATGTTCATCCAGAAATCCTGGCTCTTGATTCTTCTGGATATTAACAGTGGATACAGGCAAGCAACCAATAGGCCCTGTGTTGTGTATCCAAAATGCTCTTGCCCCTTTTTCATAGAGTTGCTGTCAAAAAATATCACCTTTTCCTTGAGCACAAATAATTGACATAACAAGAACAATTTTTGGACAGGGAAGCCTAGTGTGATGGACTTACTCGGACTGCTACAGCAAACTGCTTAATTATGCCGGGAATAGTGGCCCGAGTTTGTTGATTGTTCATTTTTCTAAAACAAGCATTGAGATCATTTTGTCCTATATCAAATATGTAAAGAGCCTTGGAGAAATCTTCAGGTCTAGGAAGATTATTTCTCTCCGACTGTTCCTTAGCTGAAAATTTACAAGAAAATGCAAGGCCTTGGGTCCGGTACATAAGATAATAAATGGTTAAAAAGAGTAATTCCACGAGTATTAACAGTTGTGCACTAGTCCAATTCAGAAAGTAGGATCCAAGTACTTCTTTTGACTATGTTAATGCACAATTGTTAGTGCACATGCATAGAATTACTCAGTAAAAAAAATGTACATACGATATAAATTTTAAGTTGGGGAAATGACCTTGATTATAGAAGTAAGTAGTTTGTGTCTTGAACTGATCAAAATGCTTGACTTGGATATCGAGAGAAAAGGGGCTTACATAGTTCTCAAACCATGATTCGTTCTGAGGCCTGATGGTTGCCCCTCCTGTGGCAAAATTAGCACCGTGCTCGAAATTGGGCTTGATGGAATTTAAGTATGCACTCAAGTAAGGCATCCCCAGGTGCTCAGCTTCAGTAAACATAATTTGTAACACAAGTATATAGCTTTTAATGCTCCATCTAGCTATCTATGTATAAGACTGATAGGGACTATAAAATAAAAGGAACATTGATCAGAAATAAAGCAATCTTACCAATGAAGTCTAGGATAAGGCGTCCATCACTGGCTCTGCCGGTGGGCCTGTGGAAAAATGTCTCACCGTTGGGCGGAACTGATGGAGGAAAGACGGCGGATATTCCGCCGGTATCGGAGTTTGAGTCACCAAAGTTGTAAATAGCTGGGATATCGCAGCCGGGTAGAGAAGCTGCAGTAACCAATAAACTAGTAGCTAAAATAAGTGCAAAGGGAAATCTTAACAACTCCATTAATGTTATTGGGAGTGATTGACAGACGGTCCAACTAGAACACATCTATCTATCTATGTTACTAAAAAGACGCACCTTCCGACTTGTATACTAGAATGCCAGTAATCTAATCTAATCTATCTAATTGTAAGCAGTAGAGGGACCCAGTGGAAATGAACGGCCAATAAATGGAATACGGCCAAAAAGGACATTATCAGAAGATAAGGTAACATGGGAATAGCATTGAGTTACTGTGATTTAATTTATAAAATTTATTGATAATGAAATAAGTTATAATTGAGATTGATAGTTTGAATTTTTCGAGTGAATATGATTTTAGTATTAATAAAAAATTATAATTTGAAAAGATTTGAGTAATTTATCGAATTTTAAAATTTGTTCATATTTGATTCGTTTATATTTTGAGTCGAGTTCAAATTAAATTTTTAATCGAGCAAGCATAAATTAAGTTCGAACTATTTAATTCATTTTACAGGTTTAGTAAGGGGCACCTAATTTTGTTTTGAATAGACCCAAATTCCAATTATTGATTAAGTTCATCTGTTTTGGACATACAAATTCCAATTTGTATGTAGTTGATTGTTTGGACATTTTTTAGTATTACATTTGGTATTGTGCAATAATTTAAAACATTAATTTTGATCACTTTTGGATATAAATTGGGATATTACAACATATGTTTACGGTAAGCGAATATTAACTCGAGGTCTAATCATTTCCGAATTTCTTATACTCAAAAATGTCATTTTTTTATTTTTTATTTTTATTTTTGGAGGGAAAGCCTTTTCTTCACGCCCTTTGCAAATCCAAACCAACTAATCATGCATACTCATCTAGTCCGCAAAATGACAAGGAAAAAAAGAAAGAGAAAAGAATAATAATTAGTGAAAATCATGAGCGAAATTAATCAAAATATGCGCACTTAACTGGTTTATATATATGGCATTCAATATGCCGAAAGGAAATATAAATTAAATCTTCAATCTGATAGATGATGCACTTCAGTTGCAGTAAGCCCAGTACATGGACACTTTGTTATCCCAATATAATTACTCTATTTACTGAAAATAAGCAGCAAATTTTATATTTCAAAGTTAGGTTATGTTTTATTACTCTTATTACATAAGAAGATATATATATATATATATATATATATATATATATATATATTTCTCTTGTGATTCGGGCTCCGTATGATTGTTATTTTCTGTTCTAATAATTATCCCGCGGATGAGTTGTTTATGTACCATTAGATCATGAATTAGGATTGAGTAGAAGGATGGAGCTCTCATTCCCCTTTGCTTATGGATCATTTCTCTCTCTCTCTATATATATATATTACTTCACAAAGACCAATATTAACATCGTCTCATCCCATGCATATCAATTAGACATTAAAACCCAAAAGTAGGGGGAGATAGGTAGTAAAGGAGATGAGATGGAATTGAATTGAATATGTTTTGGGGACGCCATCCCGCTATACGAAACCAACTGCGAGAGGAGTTGAGGTGGTAAACTGGTACTGGTTTTCCTTTTGAAATGTGAGAGTTTAATAAGAGAGATGAAAATATGAAATCATGAACGGTTATAATATACTTAATAAAACTGAATGAAATAGTTCTGAATGTTTAAGTAATCTGAATGAACTGAATAAAGCTAAATGGCTAAATACTGAATAAAAAAAGTTGTTTAATAATTGACATGTTTGAAACATCTGAATAACATATTTTTATTATTTTACCCCTCCGAAAAAATTCAAAATTGTTGTAAATTTATTTAATATTACTTAATATAATAGTTAATATTGTAAAAAAAATTAAATATAAAATATTTAATTCTAGCAAAAAAAAATTACACTTAGCCATTCAGCCCAAAAATCTGACTGTTCAGCCATTCAACCGATTTTTATTTAAAACAAACGCACTGAATGGCTAACCGATTCAGTCATTCAGCTCTAAACAAATATCCGCTTAGTTTTTCTTTTCTTCATTTATTTTTTTTTATTGTTGTAAGTCTCGTTTTGTACAAGTATAATAAATTTTATAATCAAGGACACAATTTTAATACTTCATGGATGTCCAATTTTTCATATTCAACCGTAAAAATATATATTAGTCAGTTTTTTCATCCCATCCACAAGATCCAATAGCGTCAAGCTTCCAAAATTAAGCACATTTTTTAACTTCTTTTTAGCGAATTTTAACTAACGAATTTTGCAAAATAACTTCAAAGGGCCTTGAAATGAGGAGCAGCAGCAAACTACAAATTAAGACACATGCACGTTTGGTGGCTTGTAGCCTGTAGGTACGGAAAATATGCAATTGGTTTGACATGCAACTACTAGCAAGTGTTAAATCAGTAATGAATACGCTATGAGAAATTGTTTTTAACTAATTGCCATGTTCAATCACATCTTTTGTAGATTCTTGCCAAACCTGTGGCCTGAGTACTTGGCTGTCGCATCTTTTATCTGGGCAACGACTTTCTCAAGCCTGTTGATTGTGGCTTCAAGTTCCACTTGATTTGGTGTGACATCGTTGATCATATGAATTAGGCTAATGTTTCCTCCTTTGTCGTGGTCGTGGTCGTCATCATCATCACTGCCGATGCCCACCACACTTTTTTCCTTATTAATCCGATCAGTTGCAATGTCTACTCTTGTTTTTTTCTCCGATTCTTCTGTTCGATGTTCACTCTCAACAACATTTTCAACAGCTAGTTCTGTACTCTGACCATTTCCAGTTTGCACGGTCCTTATAAGTTGAGCTATTGTCATTTTATCCTCATCATCATTTGCTTCTTCTGCCGCCTTACTGCATTTGGGAGGAAAACCAGGAGGAACAATGGCATCATTATCCGCTTTTATTGTTACTTTTTTTGAACTTAAATATTCCTGCTGCATTTTTCTTGTTGAACTCTTACTACTACTAGTAGTATTTTTCTTTTCCTGCACACCAGCATTGCCATTCTCTTCACCAAACATTGATTGGTTCCACCATTCCAAGTATCTAGCAGTAATATTTGGTTCAAAGAGGCACGATGGTAAATACAAAATTTCATCTTCAATTGGCCTTGTGTAGTTTCTCCAAGCAACCTCACGACTTGTGGTGTTGGCTCGTGGTACATGACCAGGAAGATCTTGGTCCATGCCAAATTGCATCGCAACTCTATGTGGGAAGTATTCCTCTATAGTATTATTGTCTAGCCCAACTAGTTCAGAAACCCTCAAACATCGAACCAATGACTCGAATTCTTCATCCAGACCAGAATCAACCATGTAAAGACATTTATGAGGCAGCGATGGGTCATTTGCAGCCCTAGCAGTATAAGGGCGCCAACGGAAATTTCCTGAAGCGGATTCAATAGCCAACTTTACATTCTCAATGTTCACTTTCTTCATCTTGTCCCATCGAGCAAATCTCGGCTGGCCTTGTTTCACGGAATTAGGATTAGGACTCAAGGCTGGAAACCTCTCCCAAACCCAAATTTGAAGTATCTTCAAAGGAGCACAAATTTTAAGAGCACAGCCATGAATATCCTCCCCTAACAACTTGTTTGAATTAGCAGAGAGTATACTGTCTTTCAACAAACTCAAATCCCTGAAGAGGGTGGCCAGAAGAGCAGGTGCAAACGCAATTTTGGTACCTCTGGCTAGGAGAATAGCAATGGGAAAGACGTTGTTAGAAATAGTTCCTCCGGATGAAGACGATGATGGGAAGACGAACCTGGACAACCACAAGGCAAGAAATGCTTGGTGCTCGATCTCGCATCCACTGTCCATGAATTTTTTCAACCATCCATGTTGGCAGGCCTTTTGAGCTTTTGATCTGGTGAGTTGTTGCCGTGCTTGGATCAGTTTCTCTAGTTGTAGTTGTTGTTGTTGGCTTTCAACTGAGACGGAGACAGGGTCACCCATAACAGAGTAACCTCCTAAAATCATCATATCTTCAAGGGTTATTGTGACTTCACCCCAGGGAAGCACAAAGGTTTTGGTCTCGGGACACCATTTTTCTGCAAACCCATAAATCACCCGGTTGTCGCGATGGATTGTGTAGATGGAATTCAATAGAGCGTCATGAATTCCGGCTTGCTTCCACACGGATTGGTGCAAAGAATGCATGCTCTCAACCCATGATTTCCATTTCCCTTGTGGGTATCTCCATCCATTGAAAGCCACTTTGAATGGCCATTTATTGATCAACTCGGAATTATTATTATTATATGTTTTTGTTTCTTTTCCTAGCTCGGAGACGGAGGCTGAACTTGGAAGAAGACGGAAGACGGGTCCATCAATGGAGGTCACAGAGGGTTTAAGAAAATGACCGATTCTGGTTGTTGTATCGCCACCTTTGGTGGTCGAAACCATGACCTCTTCTCGTTCTTCCATAATTGTGTTTTTGGATACCATCATTAGCTAGCAATTAAGATCTGGCTCTATTATTAAAATGGATGAATGTATGGCACAACTACTCCATATATACTGAACGACACATACATATATAGAGAGAGAGAAATGGGTGTTGAGTGATCCTCACCGAGGTGAGAAATCAAACGTTAGACAGAAAAGTGGCGGTCGAATGTGTGCAGGTTTTATGGAAAAAGGAAAAGGAGTCTTGTCCTTTAGTTTCTTTTAATGCAAGTGGCTTGGAAAAGGAAGAGGTAAAGAGCAGCCATGTTCTGTGCATTAATTAAGGAGCAAAGCAGCGAAAGGACTTTCGTCCTTTGGTTTCTTACAAGGCTCACCACTCACACAATATATATATATATATATGTAAGTTTTTAAAAACAACTGTTTAAGAGAATATTTTCTTAAATTGTGTGTATATTTTTTTGAACTTAGTGCAAATATAAAAATTAAAAGAATATGCACACAGTTCAAAAGAATATTCTCTTAAAATGACACATGTTAAGAAAATCCGTTGTAGGATAGAGAAAAAAAGACAGAGGTCCTTTTGCCTATATGTGTTAACATAATTCTACGGCGACCGTAAAGTATCGATCGGTCTAATTTTTTTTATTTTTTTTGACTCCCAAAAAATTTATAATATTTATTGAAACTAATATTTTTACAAAAAAAAAATGATTTAGGTATAATTTGGATACATATAAAAAACAGGGTTACACAGTTTGTACAATCTTGTTTTTTTATATTTATCCAAATTACACCTAAATCACTGTTTTTTTATAAAAAATTTAGTTCCAATAAATATTATAAATTTTTTGAGAGTCAAAAGAAAAAAAGAAAAAAAAATTGGATCGCTTGCTAGACCGATTGGTATTACGGTCGCCGTAGAAGGACTGTGTTATCTCCATTGCTACTAACAATGTATAGAATTATGAGAGAGATTCCATTAGAGGGTAATCCCACCCGGGAGGGTGGAAGAGATGAAAGAGAAATCTATATATGTTATTTCCAATGCTACTAACAATGTATAGAATTATGAGAGAGATTCCATCAGAGAGTAATCACACCCGGGAGTGGAAAAGATGAAAGAGAAATCCCATTCGAAAAGAGGATGGAAGAGAGAAAAATTTCATTCCGGAGAATGGTGGAAGAGAAAGAGAGAAAAAAAATAAGAAAGAGCCAAGAGAGAAAAATAGAGAGAGACAAAGATTAAATGTTATTTGGGTTCTATCACATAGTTATTGTGGTGAGGTAATTTGAGTATGCACTCAAATTAAGATATCTTTGTATTCTCTCACTTTATTCTGGTGAATTTTTTGGAATTTGTTATATGATTTTTACCTCTCAGTTATATAGGGTTTTTCACGTTAAAAATCTTGGTGTCTTGTGTTTGGTTATTTCGTTTCATTATTTTCTATAGTGGTTATTATTTTGGTGAAATTGCGAATTTAATTCGTTTGACATGTACTGATATTGTTGGTCATTTAATTTATCAGATACAATAGTATTTGAGTGGTGATTTTTCTCAACAATGGGTAGGTGTGGGAAGTAGGAACTGAAAAGGTACGAGACTTTTGAGTATGGATTTGAAGAGTTTATCAAAATTGGATTTGTTCAAGGGACATTTAACCTGAAGGCCGGCCTGTTTGGCTTCTTGGGGTACAAGAACAGAACTTGGCCATAATTCACTACTCATATGCTTGGATTGGACTGGGGAGGCAAGGTGGTTTATAATGTGTGCGTGGAATAAACTTGGTAATTTGGTTTACAAACTGGTAAGAAAACCTAAATTAATTAGAGCAATTTAGATTGGTTAACTATTTTACGTTATTTGGGTTGACTCCATATTTTTAAAAAGAACGCAGGCCCAAACTACGGGTTTGGACTTCTTCTTTTTTTTGTCTTGTTCCTCAATGCCCGATTGAAATCAAGAGTACTTCGTCTTATAAGTAACTCAATACATCACTATCTTATATATAATAGGCCGACAAGAGATTTTAATTTAAAATAATTGTGAGTTGACCGAGTAGTATCTAAGTTAATTCCGATGGTCAAACTGTCAATAGTAAATCCCTTTAGTTAATAATGATAAACAAGTGTGTGTGTGTGTATGTGTGTGTGTGTGTATATATATATATATATATATATACGGTCCGGATCTTAAGCTCACCTCTTATCCGATTCACCCAAGTTCACCCCCCTTTAGCGACGGACCCGGCGACGGTTCGGTCAGACAACCGTCGTCTATATTTTTAGCGACGCTATATGTTGTCCATCGTTAAAAGTATAGACGACGGTTGTATGACCAAACCGTCGCCGGGTCCGTCGCTAAAATGGATGAGCTTGGATGAATCGGATAAGGGGTGAGTTTAAGATCCGGACTGTGTGTGTATATATATATATATATATGATAGAATAACGGATATTGATCCTGGCTTATTTTGACAACAAGTCTGGTAACTTCTCCTTATACTAATAAAATCTAGAATCTAGAACACCAAGTTATGAAATAAGAATAATTTTACATCTATTAGAATTCCATATTCTCATATCTAGATTTAGTAGGGTGGGTTCCGGTAGTTTTAATAAATTTTTAATAATCAAGTGGAGACTTCTAAAAAAATGAAGTATATAGGTTGATGGAAACCTCATGAGGAGTGGATGAAAATTAACGTGGATGGCAGCTTTTCAAAATAATCTTGGGACAGAATGCAGGAGCAGGAGGTCTCATTCGAGATTGTCTGGTCCGTGTCAAGTGAGCTTTATCGCTAATATTTAAGATCAGTATAAATTTGTATTCATAGCATGAGATTAATTTAAGAGTAAATCTATAGAAACATCACATTTACTCCCTCCTTCCCGATGCTCACATCCGTATGTCGTTTTGACACCCACCTATTTTTTTTTCCTTCAACACCTCTGTCCTCTCACGCATCTCTCCCTCTCTTCCCGATACTCACCTCCGTACGTCAAGAAGAGAGAGAGAGAGATGCGTGAGAGGACAGAGTGTTGAAGGAAAAAAGAAAAATAAGCTGATATCAAAACGACGTACGGAGGTAAGTATCGAAACGGAGGGATTAAATGTGGTGTTTCTATAGATTTACTCTTAATTTAAATCAATTTCTATTATATGACATTAATTAATTAGGACACCTTGTTTAGTCGGTGCTCAGTTTCAAAGTTCTCATATTATTCATAATATATTACATGATAGCACGCACTGCATACAGCTTACTCAAACCTCAAACCTCAAACCTCAATCATACATAGGCAGGATTACATGCGTACATGCCTATGACAAGCTTGTGAAATCGGAATGGGTGGATCAGACAAGGATCCGTTTAGTACATGGTTAGCAACCCAGTGAGTTGCAGCCTGAGTGTAGTGTACACCATCCCAGCTAACATGCGCTGAGGGAGTAGGACAAGCACCACCAAACACTTCTGTCCCATTAATCATTGACCTCTGCCCACACCACACGTGGATATTACTCTCATGCCGCCCACAGCAAATCTTTAACGGATTCAAAAATCCTGTCAACATAAATTCTTGTAGTTAAGTGTGTATATATATATAGTAATCGGATTTCGCCAAACCATCTTTTACATGTAAATCAAGAATACAATGTGCTAATTTATACTCAATCCTCGTTAAGGAAAAAGAGTCGTACGTTCTTCTGAACTTGTACCGAAAAAATAATACTCTTTTTTGCATACAGACAAGATTTTTTGGTTAGTGATACTGAATCTTGAACAGAATTAGTAAAAATGTTATAAAGATTGATAATTAATGTAAATAATGACCAAGCCTCCCTTGGTACAGCGGTTAAGTCCACCTCTTGAGCATCAGGAGGTCTTGGGATCCATCTCTGCCAAAGGTAGGAATGTTAAATTTCATCTAAACTAGCAAAAAAAAAATAAAAAAAATTAATGTGAATAATGTGTTAAAGAGTATAAATATGTACCTTCACTCCTTGTATTGCTGATTAAATTGTACTTGGCAGTGTAGACGTCGGCATAAGTTAGTGCAGCACGAGGAAGCTCTGCCCTCAGTTTGATTAGTCTATCCTTGAGTTGCTTGTTGAACTCTATAGCCAAGTCATTATGGCCCCTGATGCACCCAAACGGGTCAAGAAAACCAGGCTTCGGATCCCGGATATAAAATCTGCTTACTGGTAGGCAACCAATTGGACCCGTATTGTGTATCCAGAACGCCCTCGCCCCGTGTTGATACAGATGCTGCCATGTAATGTAACACACAAGTAATATTGTTACTTGGATCAACATTTGAACATTAAGAAAAAATTGAAAAAAACACAAACTCACTTCAACTGCTAGTGTAAGCTGGTTTACTATATCTGGTATGTCTTCTCGTAGTTTTTCATCACCAAGCTTTCGTAAACCAGCAGAGATGTCGTTTTGGCCAATATCGAACGTGTAGAGAGCCCTTGAGAAGTCAATGGGCCTCGGGAGTCTACTTCTACTGGATTCTGTCCTGGCTGAAAGATCATTAAGAACAAAAAATTATTGTAATGGTAGCTTATGACGGGATTTAGGTTAATTAATTTGTTACCGTGTGGAAATAATGACCTTGGTTGTACAGATCGCTGGTTCGCAATTTGAACTGATCAAACTGCAAGATCTGGATATCGAGGGAGAATGGACTTATGCCATTTTTAAATATGGTTTCATTCTGTCTCCGGATGGTTGAGCCTCCTGTGGCAAAATTTGCACCGTGTCGATAATTTGTGCCAAGTGAGTCAAGGTAGGCACTCAAGTATGGTAGTCCTAAGTGCTCAGCTGAAATAAAGAATAATAATTTATTAAACGAGCTTAACACATTTGGCTCAAGTTTGGAGGCTAGACGCACTTGAGCTACTTGTTTGTTTCACAAACACAGCTATTTCGACTTTTAGAATACATTTAGACCTCCAAATACTGAAAGAACAAGCAGGTAATTCTTAGTTACTTACCGGTGAAGTCTATGAGAAGGCGGCCATCACTAGCCCTTCCGGCAGGCTTTTTGAAGAAATCCTCCCCATTTGGTTGTGAAATTGGTAAAAAAGCGGCGGATATACCACCGGTATCTGAATTTGAGTCGCCAAAGTTGTAGATTGCCGGAAAGTCACAAGGCCTTGAACCCGTCCCCGCCTCTTGACGACCTGCAACATTACTACTCAATGCAAGCAAAATGAAAAGAGCACTAAACACAACAAGAAGTCTGCAGAACAAGTCCATTTTAACTTGTGATACTACTTCACTTCACCATCTCATGATTATATATATATATATATATATATATATCGACGAATGGAAAAAGACAGAGAACAAAAGCAAAGGGTGGAACTTGCTCATGAAATTCATGTGCTCCTAAACCTAATCCCAATCCACAACATTTGGCTTCACATTCCTTCTTTTCGCAGCAGAGGAGGAAGAGGGATTAAGAAAAGAGGAAAAGATTGTCGTTTAATGTTTAAAGGGAGTCTATTATTACTGAAAAAACTTCTTTAACAAGTTTGTTTATTAGAATTTTGCGAAAAAGATTCGTGTTTGGGTTGAAAATTTGGATTGATGTTTGTGTATGCATAACTGAATTCAGGGGAAGCAGCAGAAAGGCGGGGATGACAAAATTAAACCTTTATGTTAGGTTTGGATTGGAGTAATGAAGGTGGGAATAGAATGATTCATTCTTATGGAATGAAAAAATTGTGTTTGATTGCGATTAGAATGAAAAAAAATTGTGTTTGGTTCCTTGAGAGGAGGAGAGTATATGAAATAACCCATTCCAACTAGAATTTCATTCCTTCAATTTAAACGTTACTTACTACCCCCTTATATTTCAAAATACTTATTCCGTTTAATATATAAAATCAAGTTTATCTTTTTAAAGTCAATATTTTTAAATTTAAAATTAAAATTTACTTTAATTTTGGAAATAATAAATCATGTAATTCGTATAACTTTTTAAATAGTTTATTATTTTCTTAATTAATGTCTTAAAAATAGATGAGTTTATATCAATTTAAATTTTAAAAAAATCCTAAATGGACCTCAAAATATCAATTTTGATCTTATATCTTAAAAGGATAGTATAAGATTAATATTGATTTTTTAAAAGTCAATTTAAGATGAAAATTGTTATGTGCATAAGTAAAAAATGATATTTTCATGAGATATTTCTTACATAAGTTTGGGACCTATTTATTTTTTATGTAAAAGGGAACTTGTAGAACTATCATTTTTAGTTGTGGAAATATAAATTCCATTTAAGATCTATCTATCTATTTATACCAAAATATAATAAGGCAACCACCGAGTTATTTTAGTTGGTTGACTTGATAGTCTAAAATATTTTTTTATATTTAATTTTTATGACTTCATAAATTTTGGTATTTTCAAAAGCCGACTCAACAACTCTAAAGTTAAGGTTTTCACAAAATTTTAGTACAATTTCAATACATTTATTATTTAAGAAATAATGTATCATTTGTCACTAAGAATTGAGCAAAGAATAAATAAATAAATAGTTTTTGGACTATTGAGTCACCAAATTTTTAAATTATCGAGATAATTCGAGACTAACTAAAAAATGTCGCTCAAATATGTCATACTTACCTGATAAGTCATTTTTAAATTTACTCGTACTTTGCATGAATTATTAAACTTATATTTATAAGTTTAAAATTGACATGATTTTATTTAAAATATGAAAATGTATTAATAATTGAGTTTTGAACCTTTTATCCTTGGGAGAATATCAAATGTTGTTTAATTTTAATTTATTTTTATTTTGCAAATAATATTGCCAAAGCTGGTTTGGATCGGGGATTTTGGTGCGACTCGGATTTATGTGTGGTTGTATGAAGTATGAACTTACATATAAGCTTGCAAATTATTTGATAGTTCTACGAGACTCTTCTTACATGAATAGGAAATGAAATCCATATTTATGTAAATAAAATCTTATAAAAATATCAAATTTTCTTTGTGAAAATAACAATTTCATTCTTGTGGGTATATATTATTAACCACGAGATTGTCATTAATCAATAATTCGTGACATTTCACCAATTTCCTATGACAATCAATAATTCGTGACATTTCACCAATTTCCTTACTTAAAAGTATTAATGGTAATAGTAATTTTGGCATTTCATTTATTTTAACAGAAATTACTCGTCTTGAATTGTTATCATGATCAATTGATTATAATCATTTCACGTATTTTTATTTAACAATTACCTAATGATAAACAATAATTTTGACATTTCAGCCATTTCATTACTAAAATTACTAATGATGGTGATATCTCTAACATTTCACCGACTGCATTATTAAAAAAAGTTAATAATATTAATCTTGGTTGTTTTCACAATTAACATTTCACCGACTGCATTATTAAATGGTTGTATGGGTCTATATACCATTTTTTTTAATATATATCCAAATTATATCTATTTTTTTTGAATTTTTTTTAAAAATCCATAGTATAAATATGTTTGAAATATATACAAAAAAAAAATATTCCCTCCGTCCCAAATTAATTGCATTTCTAGGACTTTTTAAAGTCAAATTGACTATTTTTAAAACTAATTTTTTACTATTTTTGCTAACATATAGGTGAAGATATTATAACCAAAAGAAAGTATATACAATTTATTACTAATTTCAATTTTTATAATTTTAGAAATATATTTATATATGCTTAATTATTAATTTTAAAAATAGTCAATTTGACTTTAAAAAGTCCTAGAAAAGCAATTAATTTAGGACGGAGAGAGTACTATTGGAACATGAAAATGTCTAATTTTTATGTCCAAAAAAGATATCCGCGTAGATTAATTCTTTTTCAAACACTAAAAGAATGGGGTAGCAATTATGAATTATGCGATCTCTCTTACCCTCAAATTCCTCCCTTGCTTCCAAATTTATGTTGGTGCAACCATTAGACAATTAGGCTTTAATCTTTACTAGTTATGATTTGTATACTTGATTTTTCTTTTTGGAAAATAATTTGATACTTGATATTTTGAAATTATTTACTTTGTCAATCTCTTTTCTTATGCTATTAATTTTTTAAATGTATCAAGATTTTTTTTAGAACACACTCCAACATAATGTTATCATAATTAATATTTTGATAATATATACTCCCTCCATTTCATTAAGAAAAAAATAAGAAAAAAAAATTCCCATTTATAAATTTTGCAAATTTAAAAAAATATTTTTGTTAACGTATTTATCTCAAAACGTATTAAGTATTTATTTAGTAATAATTTATATCAAAATAATATTGTGATGCCAAACTTTAAAGATATTTGTCATTTTGTACTATCATCTTTGGTTTGGAAAAATAAAAAGATAAATGAACTTCTTGCAGGAGATGTATTACTAACAAAATTCTATAATAAAATTTTTTTATCAAATAAATTACTATCCTTCCATTTGTAGAAAAATGTCTTAATTACTATCCAAAAAAAAATTATAAATCACAAAAACATGAAATTAATATTTTTACAAATTTTATCTCGTATGAGTGTGGAATATTGTCTAAATATTATTTTTATTTATGAAAATATTAATTCTCTGCAAATCTGGACACCACTAGTAGCTATTCACCAGAAACGATGTCGTCTAACTGTATCGCCATCACTCCCATTGGTCATTGCGTTTGCCCTAGCGTAGTCAGTGAGGGGCGGTGACACTTGAGTATCAGGGTGTGCAACAAAGAGAGAGAGAGAGAGTAATGGCGAAGAAGGAAAAAGGAGAGGAAAATAGTGAGAGTAAAAAAGGTGGAAAGGAAGGTGAGAATCTACTGGGCTCACCGACGTTTAAGGACCTCGAAAACGGCCGGTTCAAATGCGTGGAGACGGGCCATGAGTTGCCGGCCCACGCCAGGGAATCGTACGCGCAGAGCAAGCACTGCCGGTTGGGTCTCATTGACTCCGCTTTGGCCCGCAATAAACCCCCTTTGAATATGTTTCAGCAAGACCCTCTCTCCCGGTAATCCAATCATCCTCTTACCTTCCTTTTTATTAGGGTTCAGGGTTTATATAAGGCATATACATTTATGTTCTTTATATATATATATATATCTGTTGAATTGTTGGTCGCTAATCTTTAATCATCGATTGGTTTTTGACACAATACTGGGAAGTGGTTTAATCTGGAATACTGATTTTTTGACTGGGGGAATGTTATCACAAAGAATTTTTTTTTTTTTTTGTACTGCCAGATCAAAGTTTAATTTTTATGAAAATTATACAATTTCTTGATGCAGCACTTTCTCTAGCATTAGCAATATGAGTTCTAGCAATATATCATCAGTCTTGAATTGTTAGATATTCAGATTAAGGGTTTTAGTATCTCTTGGAAACTATTCATTGATATGTGCAATGGCCAAAGTGTTTAATAGAATTAGATGGTTACGGAAGGGTATTTCAGTTGGTTGAATGCAATTAAGCCCAATGAGCTCTATCTCTAGGTACTCCTAGGTGCAGGGATCAAGCCCAATGGTATGGGTTCTAATTGTTTTAGGGTCAAGATTAGGTTCTATGTCCCTCGCGCACATGATAATATATGTATTAGTTTCAAACTCTTGTGCTGATATGAGTTTTTTTCGTCTGTTGTTGTTTCAGCTCAAAGTTGACATGTAAGCTAACAGGTCTTACTGTGAATAAATCTGAGGAGCATATATGGAAGCATATCAATGGAAAACGATTTCTGAACATGTTAGGTTTGTTTTTTCACTCTGTTATTGGTGCCCTAATTGACATTATTATGTGGATAAAACTCTTCTAGTGACATCTTCAGCTCTTAAAAGTCATTTTGTCTGAACAATTGAAGTTCCAAGTATTTATATAGTGAAATGCCATTTTACCAAAACATGGAGTAATGTGAAAAACAGAGAAAAAAGAAGCTGAAAAGCAAACATCAAATGGAATGATTGAAGGTCAGAGTGAGCAGAATCCAGATAAAGTCATAAAGAAAAAAGCAGATGGTTTGAAGAAGAAAAAGAAAAAACAAATGGAGGAGGAGAACATAAATGACGTTATCTCTAAAGTCAGGAATCTGTCTGATAAGGACAGTGATTCTGAAGATGATGATTTCTGGATGCCTCCTTCAGGAGAGCGTTGGGACTTTGACGATGGAGGTGATCGATGGGGTTCTGATTCGGAGTCGGGACCTGAAACAGATGATGCTATTGGAGCAGGTATGTTTCTATTGGCAGGGATTTATACATTGTTAAATGAATTGATTGTGTTTTTTCCCCTCAATTTATAACAACTAAATATAATGAATTGATAATTTCAGTTTTGAGAACAATTAGAATCTAAACGCTTTTAGTTTTAACATATGGCATATAAGTCAAGGATTTCTTTAATGACCAAAAAGTGCCCATAACTCATGCAGTTAAATTATTTAAATGTGAGTCCATTCTTCTTTTCCAGTCAAATAGTCAAGCAACAGGTTTAACATGAAGTGAATGCCTTTGAACTGGAATCGATTTGCTAATATTATCAACTTGTTTCCGCGTGCATACTGTGCCAATATTTCATTTTTTTTGATTGGTGAAACCTTGTTAAAGAATTTCTTGTATTGCTTAGAGTCATTTTGTTCTTAAGAAAGAAGTTGATGAATCATCCGAAAATTTTACTAAATGTGGCTACATATAATTGATTTAGCTTCCTACTCGTGCTTACAGTTATTATTGCATACAATCTATAACATACTTGTTAACGTGTGTATGAAAAAATGTAGTTGTGCAATTTTCTCTGTGATTTAGCTTTGACTAAACATGTGAAATTGGGGGTTTTCTTTCAAGGCTTCAACTATTTCTGCCACCCCCTAGGTTCACTTGCTTGCTTATTTTGCTGTATTCTGAAACCAGTTCTTATAACTAAAATGATTTTTTTCTTGCATCAGATGGTGCTGAAGAAGAACGTAATAAAGAAGCGAGAGAACTCTCCAAGAAGTATGCTTTTCTTTAGGTTGCATTCTTGTTATACATTTTCTTTCTCTGACTAAGTCGGTCTTACATTGTTGAGGATTCTCTGCAGGGCGAAGCGAATGTCAATAGAAATTGGACCCAGCGCTTTTGCGTCAAGGAAGAAGAAGAAGAAGACCAAGTCCACGTCACAAGATTGAGTAACTGAGATTGAAAGTTCAAACCTGAAGAAGCAGGGGCTAGTAATTGGCTGCAAATCCTTCTAAATAGGTCGTATTTTACTTTAAAAATCCACATTTGTTGCGATAAAAAGGAGAGGTGTTGTAGCATCTCATTATCTCTCCCTAACCATTTTTATTGTTTTATTGAGTAATTTATAGTTATTTTCTTACTTCCAAGAGTTTCAACGAACTATTCTGTTGCTCAAGTTACAACTCTATTTTCTTTATTTGAGAAAAATATGTTTGCCCTTAGTAATTAGTAAGTAGTTTTACCAAGTT
The DNA here is from genome assembly GCA_034770075.1 of Aralia elata. Taxonomy (NCBI): domain Eukaryota; kingdom Viridiplantae; phylum Streptophyta; class Magnoliopsida; order Apiales; family Araliaceae; genus Aralia; species Aralia elata. The sequence goes on from CM068378.1 coordinate 14,530,814, forward strand.
ATTAGACTACCTTGACTGAATGTATTTTGAAATGTTTCTCCTTAGCTAGATGATAGATGGGGGTCAAAACATTTTGGTATATGTGCTAAATCAAACATCATCAAAATCATTAGTCATGTTCTTATATTATACACACAAGCTTGCACGAGCTAGTTTGCTACACTTACTGACGCACATATATATTATGAATAATACTATGTGCACAAATTATACATAAAAAATTGTACACAAATAGTAGGACCCATGTATTGCTTATCAATAGAAATGTGTAAAATATCCAATGGTAAGTCCCGGTTCCTATTTTCTCTCCCTTTTATATACTGTTTGTGCACATTTTTTGTGTATAGTTTGTGACTCTAGCATCACTCATATATTATAACATTTTTTATAACCAAAAGTATGGCCAACTGGTTCAGCCTCAGTTTATAGTGGGACGTTGAGGAGCCTCGTGAGTTTATGAGGAACAATATCAGTTCCACATAATCACCTATGTTGCAGTTTGCTTGTTGAAAAACTCAAGAAATTTTCCTCATCAAGAGTGTTATGTCGCCCTGAAATCTTTTTCCATTGGTAAAATTTGCAATTGTTGAGATTGCATTAAGAATAGAATATTTGTGAGACTGCATTAAGAAAAGAATAGTAATGGACTGCATTAAGAAGAGAGTATTGCTGAGACTGCAATAAGAACAGGATACAGGATGACTTTCATTGATGAAGAAATTATTAATGTGTTTGCGTGAATCTCCATGCGGTTGTTGATTGGAGCATACATACCTTTTTTCCTATATGACTTGTAGTAAGAAAATAAGAGCACATAGCTTATCATAATAAGAACGCTCAGCATGAAGACGGTGCAAAAATATAGTTATTGCTTCTTAACACCACACTGAGAAAGTGAATGCTCAGAACTGCCTCGAAGGTTTTCTGCTTTAGAGCCTAATATATATCCAGGATATTTATTCTTCAGTACTGAGAATGAATGTGTACATGGAGCAAAACTTTGTCCACCACCAATGGAACTTGGATTCCTAAAATGGCAATACTGTTTAATTATTGTGTAGTCAGTTTTTTCACGATTACTTGCTTCCAGTGTGTTTTACAAAAAATCCCGATCCATTATCGGTTCCAAAGTAGCGATCTCCAAATTCCCCCATGCCTGGGATCACGCATGAATCCTTGTTTAGAAATGCATCAATCTCTGATGTCACAATCTTTAGCCGTGGGAATTTCTTGCAAACAACATTTATTCCTTCAGGGGCCTGCATCATAAACTAGAAGTTTTGAAAAACAAAAGTATAAGAAAGGAAAGGCTGTCCACGACTGAAAATAAAACATAATCAGAACTTACTGCTATAAGGTTAAGGAAAATGATGTTAGATTCTGGTACGCCCTTACTAAGCAGTAGCGAAATTGCTTTGACAGCAGAATTTCCTGCAAGTGTACCAATTATTAGACAAGCATTCATACAAATGATTACAGGTATGATTGTATCAAACCTGAAGCAAGAACTGGATCGAGCAATAGCACATGGCGGCTAGAAATATCTGCTGGCAGCTTCTCATAGATCAACTGTAGTAGTATTGTAGCAATCAGAAATCATCTGTGAGAGAGTGAGAGACAAAGGGAGATGTGGGATGAATTTGCAAAATTGGTAGCACTAACCTGCCGGCCATTGTTGCCTTCACCATGGATGAGGATTTTTCCGATTTTAATTCCCTTGCAACACGCTCTTAATGCATTCTCCATGCTTTCACCACTGATATCAGAAAACTTGAGGTGTAAGTATCTTCACTAGTTCAAGTCGGTCTTTACTAGTAGCAACAAGAATTAACATTGGTAATAGTTCACTTCAACTTATGGGATGATGCATTTTCTAACAAATCAAAGCTTTCTCTTCTTAAGTTTACAGATTCTACATCCGAGAATTATAAGAAAACTTCAGGATTATATGGAAGTGATTTTTATCCAGGTAGAAGTAACCTGAAGTTTTACAACTCCAATTCTCAAAACTATAGGCAGTTAAAACATTATAGTTCTTCCATTTCTCTTGATGGATATACTTATTCCAGAATGAGTATCAGTTATCTTATACTGTTAATTCTTAGAAAACTAGCATTCACTGGTATTTTCATACTACTGTAAATACAACTAATGAATCTAAAACCTCATAATGCATGCTTGTGTGTACAATCACTAATAACTTTATACTTGAGAGGTTTAACACATTAGTTATTCTCTTTCGACTTAGCATATTGGAATATTCTCTTTCGACTCAGCACATTGAATTATTTCCTATCGACTCGTTATACTACTGAAGACATACCTTCTGATGATTGAGACCCCGCACAACCTTTTACAAAAAACAACTCCGCTATATACAGATCCTGCAAATAGTCAAATGGAAAAAGAAATCAATTCATCCATATGTAATGGCTTAAAAGCAGCACATACTTCAGGGGATCTATAGTATAGATTAGAATGAACTGGAAAATAGAGATGGAAGCACAAGCTATCGACAAGACAAATTCTGAGGACCTAGCTGCTTCCTAATTGAGGACTGATTTATTTATACTAGTATTTGTGGCGCGCAATATGTGCGTGCAATTAAAAAATAAAAAATTTACAAAATATGAGCAAAAAAAATATGAGAAAATTTTATAAATAAAAAAGTGGAAGAGAGAAAAGGAGATTAAATGTGAGACAGCTTCAAGAGAGAGCAATTATTTTTACTGCTCTCCTTCAATAAAATAGATGGATATTCTTGTCTTGGCTCCAAGGACTACACAAGTGGGGTATCCCTCTCCACACCCAGAAAAGTTACTTGTGGTGGTTCAGAAATGACTATCTAAAAGGTAAAATGGCAGTTTAGTTATATCTTCAATTGTTTAAAAGAAGTGGACAGACACTGTATGGTGGCTTTGTCTGTTGAAAATGCAAGCACATGTACTAGTAAACTTACCTGTAGGAGTAATGACCTGCTTTTCAGTAAATGGTAGGTGACCTAGACCATGCTCTACAACCTAAAACATCAAATTCAAAATCATGTTGCGGTACATACCAAATAATTCAGGAAATTCAAAGTAGTAATAACTAATAAATAAGGCTTATATACCAAGCGAATAAGTCGATCTGCATAGAAAACAAAGTCGTGCTTTGTTGTTTTAACATCACGGACAAGCGTGTGCATCCCACGTATCTGAACCAATGAGTGAAACATCAATAAGGTTTCAACCCAGTCCATACCTGAATAGATTCAGAAATTTCTGTCCAAAATATAGGTCTAACAGAATCTTATTGCAGGAGAATTTATGAAGCTGATAGGTACCTGAAATGTTGAATGTATAACAAAAACATTTGTATATATTTTACAAAGATTATGCTGCCCAAGCTTCGTAAAAATATGTTGTACAATCAAGTCAATTGCGACATCATTGTCTCCACCCCGGGGGATGATGATATCAGCATATTTCTTTGATGGGAGAATGAATTCCTCAAAACTAGGCTTTACAAATGTAGCATACTGCAAATTGATAGCACATAAGGTGGTTAGAAGAATGCTTTAGCATTACAGCACTGAAAACTAAATATGTGGAAACCCTTCAAAGCATGAGTAAAAGGCAGACATGTATATTTTTGTATTTTTGAAAGGCTTGCATGCTTATCATCTCCTTATAACAAGATTACAGACACCAAAACTAATCACAAAATAGTAGTCTTTAATTGTCATTTGTGCATCAAAATAAGAAGTCTACTAACTTGATCAAGCACATTTTGAATATTTCTTCCCCTCTCCACGGTATCACGTTGTATTCTCCTTGCAAGGCGCAAATCAGAATCTGCAGTGGTGAAATTGTAATGGTAAATTTTGAAGACAACACAATTACAACGGAGATTTGAATCAAGAAACGAAAATTTAGTATTGACTTCAACATCGTAAGAGGGAGAGCAAGGCTTCTGAGTGTTTTAACAGAGTTTCGACTTTTAATAGTTGAAATAAAACTCCCCACTATGAGAGTAAGACAACTATCTGCCATAGACTCATAGTAAACAACTATCTGCCATAGACTCAAAGTAAACAACTATCTGCCACAGACTCATAGTAAACAACGCAATGTACCTATTTCTCCCAAACCACTGGATTATAATTTTATTCAAAACCTTGAACACAGGAAATGAACATATCCAATTCCAACACCAGTATTATGGGATCTTTCTTTAAAATATAAAGACTGTAAATAATTGCTAAAAAAAAAGATTTTTCTTCACAATCTCTAAGTTCTAGAACCATATATACACAAGAAATTTCAGGAAAATAAACATCAATATAAAGAACCTGTATCAACAAAGATTTTCATGTTCATGAGATCACGGATACGATGATCATGAAGAACTAAAATTCCTTCCAAAATGATGACATCAGAAGGGTTAACCTGCATTTGAGAAAGAAAACAGCCTTAAATAGAATGCAGCATCAACTTGATTCATTTAGCCACTAGACAGGACAAGATAGCTAAATATGAAATAAAAACAACTCTAGAGTTCTTGGAAGGGACATTATGTTTTACAGAATAGTAGAGTTCACTTTATTGTTGATTTTGACTTATTATGCTACAAGCGCATGTAAAAACCACCTCTAAAATCTGAACAAGTAGCAGTCTCTTGTGCTAAGCAAATCCAACTTGATGAATGCAGGCTAGTACCATGCGTGATGGTTCGGTGTTCTTATGGGTCTTGAAATCATAATTTGGGATGCTAACTGCCCGTCCACTTTTTAATGTTTCCATGCATGAGAGCAAAAGCTCTGTATTAAAGGCATCTGAAAGGCATCATAATATGAAGAGGCAATATTAGACACAAAAATAAATGTCTAATAAATCTGCCTAACCGCATAAGATATTAGAACGCAGATCACAACCATCTCTTAACAATAAAGTCCACATAAGATAGAGTAATCAAAATTGAACATACTTACCAGGATGATCAAAATTGTACTCATGAACTTTATCTAATTGTTCATCATTAAGTGGACGATAAAATGAATCCTACAAAAAGTGATTTTAAGATGTGGATCACGTCAATGCAATGTCTGGGAAATATGGTCGTAAGATACAAATAAGGAAAACAATGTTACACGAGTTAATAAATAATTAAAGCAAGTTAAATTTTACTTCATAAGAAGGTGGTGGAAAAGGTGATAAATTGATTGAAAGGATAAGCCAAATCTTTATAATACATGATTCACGCCATAATGTTTAAACTTCTATTTAAGGTTTGCTCATTCCCTGTCTAATACTATGAAGTTGTAAAAAATCAGTGAACAGCACAGTTAAGCCATAGAACCAACTCTTAAATGATACAGAAAAATAATTGGACCAGTGGAATTACATGTGCATAATTTTACTGGATTTGATTCAGGATGGAATTTGATATATTGGAAAAAAACAAAAATAATGAGGATGAAGCTCTTTATTTATATGTAGAAGTAGTATACCATGCCTCTTTCCACTTCCTGTAACTACAAAAATAGATTAAAATATGGTGGTTTAGCATCAACTAGCAAACAAGAGAGCCATTAAGTTACTTGATTGAATAGAACAACTCGTTGATCATGGAGTTGAGAGATGATCATATTCCAAACCGTTGTTTTGCCCGATGCAGTGCCTCCAGCAACACCTTTGATCAACAAAATGAATCAGTCTATCAACAATTGAGTAGCTATGAATGGTAATTATTCAAAACAACAACAACAGCAATGAACTGAAATATTAATATAATTATTCGAAACAACAACAACAATGAACTGAAAAAACAATTGTGCATAAATATGGGTGGTTTTAATGTGCAACTCAAGAGTTAGTATACAAAACAGCATGAATTTGAAATAGTATGTCTCCAATACCAATAATGAAGGGCTGCTTAGGTGAGCCCTCTTCCGAGCCACCATTTGATTGAACAGAATGGTGATTATCAATGACGCTGTTAGCCGGTGCAGCTTCCATTTCAGAATCCGTCATCTGTAATCCCCAAACACATCAGAATTGCACTAAAATTAGTAAAGAAAAGTATCAATTACTATTAAAATAATGAGAATTATCAGAATTCAACTTAGAAAAGTAGCCAGCAAAAAAAGGAATTAGAGAGAAAAACATTGCAAAATCATTTATATATAGAAAAGACGCAAGATCTTGTATTCGACAACTCCTCTAAATAATACTCCATAACTTTATATTGGGAAGAAATAGTAATCATCTTCAACAGAACAGGAATCACCTTATCGAGGTATGTATGTATCTAATAATACGAAAAAGCTATAATTGGGGTATATATGCTATGAACACATGTATGCAATTGATAAAACTGGACAGAAATTAGAGTATTAATTAAATATTGTTGGAGTTAACTCTAAGCAAAATAGAATTTCATACGTTTTACAATTATCTATTATTTTTTCTGTTTAGCAATTTCGTTTATTTACAAATTGGAGATTAGAACGGAACCGAAATAGCGGGAAAAGCGTACGGCCCACCTGGGAGTTGCTTACTCGCGTCTTTGGGTGCATAAAACATCTGTGCAACCAGGTGTTACTTACACATGGAGTAGGATGGAGTGGGCCATACTACAGCGTAAATATTTTTACAATAATAAAGGATAATAATGTCATTTAGTGGGTATATTAGTATTAAAAAAAATTAAAACACTTATTAGACTGGATAAACTTAAAAAAAAATATATATTTTGTTTCCTTTACTTTATTTTTTTTATTTATGTGAAAAATATATTTAAACCACATAGGGAGTACTTATTATTATTATTATTATTATTATTATTATTATTATTATTACTTAGACCACGAAGAGTAATTATTATTATTATCTTTTTAAGAATACTTTAGAAGATTTTTTTTATTATTATCTGTAAAGTAAGGATTCTAAAGGAGAATTAATTATATAGTTTCGCATATTATGCTCAAACTATCACTCCAAAATTTATTTTTCTTTCAACTTTTCAATAAATGTTACTTCAAAGACATAACCATTCCTCTTGTCTCTCTCATTTTTTAATAAATTTTACAAGTGAAAAAACTTTTTTCAATATTTAGTAGAGAAAACACTTAAACCAAAGCCTAATGGTTAGGACTCGAGATAAATTTTTCCTTGGCCCTCCTTCTGAACCTCCTCTTTTTCATGCTAGATTTTCCTAGATCCTGAGATTGATATTGAGGTGTAATCGTATAAATTTCTAAAAAAAAAATAATAGCAGTAAAAGGGTTTCACTTCACTGCTTAAAAAGCCCATTAAAAGTCCATATATATATATATATATGCCAATTCAAGAATGGGCTCGGCCGTTAACGGACGAACCCGTTCCGTTTATATATATCAGCAACTGAATCAGAGTGACTAAGAAGATCTTCGTTTCTTCAAGAAAGTTGCCTATTATTGTACAACAGCATTTAGGATTAATCCTCAAGTCCAATGGGTTTTTTTCTTCCTTTTTCTTTGAATGGAGTTGAGTACAATATTACAACTAAAACACAAGAGACTTATTGTCCATATCTGGTGGCCAACTAATTAACAAAAGAGGGACTTAATTGAATGAATAAGCACTATTAGTCAACAATAGTAGTAATAAAGGACAATGTTAATTTTCAGTTGACTTTTGAAGCAAAAATAATTCCTGGACCACAAATAATGCATTGAAAGTTTAGCTTTGCTTCAATAGTAGCTATATAGTACACCATTTCATCTCTATATGGCTGAACATTCGGCAGACAGTTAGTATATTGTTATTCTGTTTTCCAATCTTCATTCAAAAAACCAGAGAAAGATGGGCAGTCTTAGTTGGCAAAGGACTGATAATGGGTCTTGATGCCTCATTTCCTCGTTCACTCACGGCAGCAATAGATTTCTGAATTGTAGCTTTGTGCCTTTTCACTGTAAACATAAAAGTATAATTAAATCAAGAACATTTAATCATTCCTCATCGACATTCACTATTAAAAATGAAGTCGCCAAACTAGAAGATTAAAATCTTGCAGTGTATATGGAAACAATCTGATCACCCAAAAGAATAACTTTTTAGCCAAGGCTTCTGTAAGACTTAAAAGTCCTACATAGAGATATTAGTTCAAATAGAACAGACCCTTCTCAAGGAGAACATAATAAAACAAGTTGATACAACATACCTGATTAAGAATGCAGAGTTAAAATGTTGTAACCTCCTCATCCCACATTTTCTTTCTTGCAATTAGAACTCTTTCTTCCCTTAAGGAGAGAGCATCAGTCCTTGGTTCTACTTCCAATAACCATCCATCCCAACTCAAGGCACTTACGAATTTCCTTATATGGTTTATTACAGAGGGTTTGTCTCTTATGATGACAAATCCATAAGGCCTTAGGATACGATCCATTTCAATCAGCAGATCTTCTGCACTACAGCCATGCTTCTCAATCTCAGAGAAGACTGTCCATGCATGGAGTAGGTCATATGTGCGTGGGTATGTAGAAAATGACTCGCACCTGCAATATATATAATTAACAGTAGAGCATTAAGCAACAAATTAAGTACCATGTTTTTCTTGAAATACAAAACCCAATTTAGAAAGGAAAAAGGGCAGAGCTAGTTGCTATTTGCGTTCAATCTAAATATTGCAGCAAGTAGTTTGAGTTTAGCCAATTTTGAGAAAGAAGTAAATTTGGCATAGCAAGGGGTTCAAATAAGAACACTACAGAGAAATCAATTTTTCCAACCCATCGCAGATCACTCGATGTTGAGAACATGAAATCAGTTGCGTAAAAGAAGGTTAATCTTGTAGATAACCTGAAAACAAGTTCTGTACCAAATAGATACTTCATTATCGAATATGGTAAAAAGACGAGGATCTAAATCTTGGGCCAAGAGTACTATATATATAGTCTGTGATAAGTTAGATGCTATTAAAAAATAAAAAATATATGTATCCAGAATATATAGTAAGAGCTCCACATGCATTAGTGGGAAGGGGACAAAGTCATGGAATATAATATCATGATTAAAAATGCACACCAATCATGGACTGTTCCAATTAAGCCACGATCATAAATAATCTTCATTCGGGAAGACATGTTGGTTGGAGCAACGTTCATCACCCATACATCCATATCCTTGAGAGCAGCAGCAAATCCACCCAGATTTGAGTTCATATCCATGACATTTCTGATGGAGTTCCTCTGAATGACTGATTTCATCTGCTTCCAGTACTCAACTACTCTGTGATACCAGATGCTCTGCAACACATAAATCTCTTAGTGATAGAAAGATGCTTTTGAACCAGAAAGTGATTTATAATGGGATATACACAGCTCGATTGGCAATATGGTCTTGTGACACAACTTACAGTGTCTTTATGAAATTCATCTGGACTAACACCAATTTCTTCAAGACGAGGAGGCGCTGCTGTAAGCCTTGCTGGCCACAGTTCTAGTCCAGTCCCCTTTTTCTTGTGCATCTCTGTTTTCTCAAATTAAATGGTAAGAGTATCATACAAGAAGAAAACAATCATGACCATGACAATGATGATGAGAGTGATGCCCAAAGGACCAATGTCTTGATAAAAAATAATCAGAATCATCAGCAATCCTAGTATAAACACAACATTAACAATCATAATATTTGAAGGGAAGTTGTTTTTCTTCTTTTGACAAGCTATGTGGTACAAAGTTGTTAACTATTTGTTAGAAGATATGGTTTTGTTAAGATTTGGTTTCCATAATCATAGTTAGTCATATCCCATAATTAGTGTGTATACATGGCTGTAAATTAGGAATTACCATACCTATACTTGTGTATATAAACCAATGTAACTGAGACGAAATTAATCAAGAAATTGATAATCAGAAACTCTGTTCCTTCTTTTCTACATGGTATCAGAGCTTGGTCCATATTTTTAGAAGAAAAAAAACACTGTTCATCGGCACTGTTATTAGTACTGAGATTCCCACCGCTTCTTTGGCATAAATTCTGGTTCTAAAGTGTAGTACAATTAGTTGATATCCTTTGGAAAGTTTATTCTCCTTGCTATATATTGTATCTACCTATTATATGGCGGAAGAAAGTAGTGGAGTTCATAACAGTAGTATGGGACAACAAACCGTTAGAAGCCATACCCTTAATTCAGCATTGGTTCTCAGCCCCTTCAAACTAGATGGAACCAACTATTTGGCATGGTCTCAAGCGTGCCGTATGTCAATTACATTCCACGGCGAGTCATTTACAATGTGCAATTTATATATTATTTATTTTACTTAACAAGTATATTGGCAATAAAATTTCATATACATTAAAACCCAAAACAAAACACTATTAACATTAAAAGCACAATTATGTAAATACTTAGCAATAACAATCCAAAAATAAAATACTTAATATTAAAAATTAGTAAAAGAAATGAAGAATTCAATAAACACCACATAGAATAATGTTAATTCTCATTGATAGATGTATAATAATGTTGTTATGATTATTACTTATTAGTTACATTGCACTCAAAAGAATGATTATTGTACAAGAACTTTTCTTGTCTGCCTTTCCCCCCTCTCTCTTCCTCTTTATAGTGTATGTATGTATGTATGTATGTATGTACGTACTTACTCCCTCCAATTCAAAATTGAAAAATACATTTTTCTCATTTTAAAATTAATGATAATTTTATACCATGAAGTGGCAATATTTTATCATGTTAAAAATTAATATATATTTGTAAAACAATAATTTTTTAATAAAAAATATGTATATTTTTAATTTAAATTTACCACTTTCTCTACAATGGATTAGAAATATATATAAAAAGAAGAAATGAGTGGTAGAATGATAAAATTGATAAAATGTTAGGCACCTTATTCGTTCTATAAAAAAAATTCTTTTTAACAAATTATAAATAAAAGTTTTTTATTTTATTTTTTGTCAAACTGCTCTAGTAAAAGTTGAATAAAGTTCCTCAAACCCAATAATGTCTTTTATTGGAACCTATCCCAACTTGAGTACATAAGAACTTGAAAAAAAATATGTAAAAGTTATACAAACACTCGAACTGTAGTCGCGAACAAGAAAAGCATAGCAGCGAAAGCACTCGAATTGCACTCGCGAACAAGAAAATGAAAAACCTGTGTGTGGTCGCCAATGAAGTCACGAAGAAGTTGCGATGCAGTCGCGAAGAAGTCTCCTTGCTGCGATGGAGTCGCGAAGAAGTTGCGATGCAGTCGCGAAGCTGCGATGGGTCTCTTGCTGCAAATCGATGGGTCGCGATGAAGAAAAGCACTCGAACTGCGATGGGTTGAAGCCTTGAAGGAGATGTTGCGAGTCGAAGTCTATAGATAAGGGTTTTCTCCCTTTCTCCTTCTTTATTGATGGGTCATGGGGTATTATGTCCATAGGTCAATGGGTCAGAAGATGAATATTGGGTAGATGAGTTAAGCATTTAAGTTGGGCCAGAGGTGCTAAGGCGTGCGCCTTGGCAGCTCGGCGTCTCACGACGTTGCCTGCCTAAGTCGGCCTCTCACCGTGCCATTTCTCCATCGTCTGGACGCCAAGGCGTCGCCTAGGCAACGTCGTGACAACTATGGTCAATTGAGGATAATCATATGCAACACTTCATCAATGGAACAACTACTATGCCTGAAAAACCAGGTATGGCCCAAGAAGAATGGAAATCTGATAATTCCATGGTGAAGACATGGATTTTTAATTCAATGGAACCTAGTATGCGAAGTAGTTACATGTTCTTAGACACTGCCTATGAGCTTTGGGAGGCTATCTCTCAAACTTTTTCTATTTCTGGTGATATGTCTAAGGCATATGACATTCGTAAACGAATCCGTGAGCAGAGTCAAAGGGAGAAGACCGTGGCTCAATATTTTGCGAAGATTAATGCACTATGGCAGGAGCTTGATCATTACCGAGTGTTTTCAGCCAAATGTACACAAGATGCAGCAGCTTATCAAAAGTTTGTTAGTGAAGATAGAGTTGTGGATTTCTTGGTTGGTTTGAACATAAAGTATGATCAAGTTCGAGCACAATTGATCGGTCGTCAAGTGATGGTTCTAAATTTAAATCTTGTTGACCGATCAGCCATGGTTGCTTCGTATCCTAAGTCTAGCTTCTCCATTCAGTCTCCTATTGAGGAGTCCCGCGAATATGACTACTGTGGGGGAAAGAATCATACCAGGGATCGTTGTTTTAAGCTTCATGGGCGTCCTAAAGGGCGTGAAGATAGGTCTGGTAGTGGTCGTGGACGTGGATCCGAGGCCTATATGTCTACTACACCACTTCTTGTTGATGCATCCAGTACTTCAGAAACTGCTACTGCACTCACTTCTGAGGAAATCTCTGCTTTTCGGAAATTATGTTCCAAATCTACTTCTTTTCATTATGCCCAGTCAGTATACATTCTTGTGCTTTTAATGTTTCATCAACTTTCTCTAGTTGGATCATAGACACAGGTGCTTCCGAGCATATGACCGGGTCCTCCAACCTCTTTACTTCGTACACACCTTACTCTGGAAAATACAAGGTTCGAGTAGCTGATGGTTCCCTTTCTTCTATCTCTGGAAGTGGTTCAGTAGTTTGTACTCCTTCATTAACATTATCATCAGTTCTTCATATTCCTTCATTTACTGCAAATTTATTATGTGTCCAACGTCTTTCTGAATCCTTACACTGTTCGGTAACTTTTTTCCCAACGCATTGTGTTTTTCAGGACCTAGAGTCGGGGCAAAAGATTGGCAGTGGTACTGTGGTAGTGCGGTTGGTAGCCTATATTATTTAGATGTTCCCTCGTCTAACATGTTCTCTACGCAGACTCTTCAATCTACTTCTGACTCTAGCCTGACTTCTCTCCATCAATGGCATCGACATTTGGGACATACCTCCTTTTCAGTAGTAAAGTCTTTATTTCCATCTTTAGTTAAGCAATGTAATAAAACTCAGCTTTTGTGTGAACCATGTGAATTGGGTTAACACAAACGTTCTATTTATTCTGCTATTAACAGTCGACATGCTGAATCTTTTGCTATTATACATACTGATGTGTGGGGACCCTCTCAGGTTGTTTCCCATTCTGGTTATAGATGGTTTGTTAGTTTTATTGATTGTCATTCTCGTGTCACTTTGATTTATCGCCTTCGTTCCAAAAATGAGGTGTTTGATTGTTTTCAGGAATTTCATAAAATGATTCAAACCCAATTTGAAGCTAAAGTCAAAATTCTCCATAGTGATAATGGTCGTGAATATAGTAATAATAATGCTTTCGCATCTTATCTCTCTCAGCATGGCATCATTCTTCAAACCAACTGTGTCAAAACTCCAAAACAAAATGGAGTGACGGAAAGGAAAAATCGCCACTTACTAGAGGTAGCCCGCACTCTTATGTTCACTATGAACACACCTAAATTTCTATAGGGAGATGTTGTTCTAACTGTTGCATCTCTTATAAACCAGCTTCCTTCTAGAATTCTTAGGACAAAATTCCCATCTCTTTTCTCTAACACACGACAAGTCCTTCTCTTTCACCTCGAGTTTTTGGCTGTTATGTTAATGATAAATCTCCCACTCGGGGAAAATTAAATCCCAAGGCACTTAGGTGTGTTTTCATTGGGTGTTCTCCAACCCAAAAAGGTTATAAATGTTATCATCCTCCTTCAAACAAAGTATTTATCACTCGAGATGTAACTTTTTGGGAATTGGAACCTTTTTATTCTTCCTCACCTTTTCCTCAGGGGAGGATGTTATTGATGAGGAGAAGCTTCCTCCTGAGGCTGGTATTACAAGTAGTACTATACCACCTTATCCTATAAACTCTTCTCTTGTTCGTGTTGTTGTCTCTGATAAATCTACACAAGGGGAGTTACAGGAGTCATATGCTAGACAGGATGAGCATGAGTTAAGGACCTATGTTCGAAGAGGCAAGAATAAGGTCACCACTACACCAACTCTGCTCAGAACCTAGTCCAGATAATGCTAATGGTGAGAATCCTAATTCTACTTGTTCTTCTGATAATACTGACTTTCCTATTGCTCTTAGAAAAGGGGTTAGATCTTGTACTCAACATCCTATCTCTAATTTCTTAGCCTATAATAAATTATCTGCATTTTACCATTCCTTTGTTTCTTCCTTGTCTTCAATATCTGTTCCTCAGGGGTGGAGAGAAATATACGGTCAAACAGAAGTCAGATGGGACAGTTGAGAGACTCAAAGTCAGACTAATTGCAAAAGGGTATACTTAAACCCATGGGATTGATTACCAGGAGATATTTGCTCCTGTGGCGAAGATGAACTCTGCTCGTACCATAATCTCATGTGCAACAAACTTCGGCTGAGATTTTCAGCAATTGGATGCAAAAAATGCGTTCCTTCATGATTATTTGGAGGAAGTATACATGGAAATACCCCCTAGTTTTGCTTCATCTGCTACGAAGGGTAAGGATTGTAAACCGCGAAAGGCTTTATATGGTTTGAAGCATTCTCCCAAAGCCTGGTTTGGTAGATTCCACAAAGCAATGATAAGATTTGGGTACAAGCAGAGTCGAGCAGATCATACTCTATTTGTCAAACAGATAAAAAGTAAGACTACCATTCTTATCGTTTATGTTGATGACATTGTGGTGACAGGGGATAATAGAGAAGAGATAGTTAATCTCAAAGCAAGACTGGCTAAAGAGTTTGAGATCAAAGATCTTGATCCTTTGAAATATTTCCTTGGTATTAAAGTTGCAAGATCTTCCAGTGGGATTTTTCTATCTCAAAGGAAATATATATTTGATCTCCTAACAGAAATTGGCATGTTAGGATGTAAGCCTACTGATTCTCTTATTGAAGTTAATCATCATTTAGTAGGTGGCACAGGACCTACGGTTGATAAAGAAAGGTATCAACGTTTGGTGGGACGATTGATATACCTTTCTCATACTGGACCTAGTATATCTTATGTTGTGGGAATAGTGAGTCAGTATATGCATGATCCTCGACATTGTCACATGAAAACTGTCTACAGAATTATGAGGTATCTCAAGACTGCTCCTGTGAAAGGTTTATTGTTCGCACCACATGGTCATATGAGAGTTGAAGCATTTTCTGACTCAGATTGGGCTGGCTCTATAGAGGATCGTCGTTCAACTTCTGATTACTGTTCATTTTTTGGAGACAATCTCGTTACTTGGCACAATAAGAAACAATCCATGGTGGCAAGATCCAGTGCTGAGGCCGAATATCGAGCTATAGCCTTGGGTATTTATGAACTAATGTGGCTTCGAACCTTGCTAGAAGATTTGGGTGTTACAACTAAAAAGCCTATGCAGTTATTTTGTGATAATAAGGCAGCCATTAGCATTGCAAATGACCCAATACAGCACGATAGAACGAAGCACATTGAGATTGACAGGCACTTCATTAAAGAAAAGTTAACTAGTGGTCTTATTTGCTTACCTTTTGTTAAAACAGAACATCAACTTGCTGATATTATCCGTTATGTTTCAAGTTGGGTATGCAAGACATCTTTATACACCAACTTGAGGGAGAGTGTTAGAAGATATGGTTTTGTTAAGATTTGATTTCCATAATTATAGTTAGTCATATCCCATAATTAGTATGTATACATGGCTGTAAATTAGGGATTACCATACCTATACTTGTGTATATAAACCAATGTAACTGAGATGAAATTAATCAAGGAATTGATAATCAGAAACTTTGTTCCTTCTTTTCTACACTATTAAATCTTGAAAGATGTTTGAGGAGGCATAAATATGGCAACTTTGATCTGGTGTGTGTGGTAGTCCGGACTGAATTATTTATTAAGAAATGAGACCATAGAGTGTCTGGTTATAAAAATTGGCACCGAGCTTCACTTATAAGAGTATGAACATTAGGACTATCAGTTATTTTGGGCAAAGGAAAAACATCTAAACTTGTATAATAACCTTGTATATATCAAAGAGTTAAGATGTCAACCAAATGGAACATAACCTGGCAGCTTTCTCAAAACTAAAAAATGCAAAAGGTCTGCAGTATGAAATTTGCACAAATCATAAAATCCTTTTGAAGTGAATGACATTCCAAAGTACCCTCAGAGAAATATACAGAGAAGGACAGTGTGAGCCCTCAACTTTTCAAGAGTCGATCAACAAAGTATATATCAAATACGTCTAAACATGTCACGAACTCTCACAGGGTGTAATATCTTTTGTCAGCATTCTTCTAATATAAACTTCTTTATTATGCAGAAGATAATTATATAAAAATAAATCTCATCTGATTTTGAAATAATATCAACAGGAATAGCCCTTGGCAGTGGCACTGCTTTGTTGCAGAGTGACATACCAAAAAGGAGAGCCATTGTGTTCACTGATAAGTTTTTATTTATAATAATTAAAAGAAATATGCACTGAGCCACTAAGTAGTGCCACCAGAACTGACTTAAGAAAAAACACATAAACACCAAACAGCACACCAAAACATTTCCTACATTTTATAGCCCTTGTAAAGAAAAAATAGGTGCATATTTCTAATGAAGGTATAAGCATAATGATTTGATATTGTTCACGATTTCAAATGGATATCTGCTGCCCACCACCAAAACCTTGGCAGGCTAATATTATTTAGTAAACTGAAATTACATATTTAAATTTTCATGCAGGAGGGAGTCTTTTTTATAACTCAAACTCATGTATTGAGATACAATTTGAGGCTCAATTAGCAAGTTATTAAATACTTCACCTATTAAGGGACCCATAATCCTATTAAGAAGCATACTAATGCCATGGCTCTTTATGAGGAGCCTTATAGGGAAAAATATCTGAACAGATATCACCTATTTAGTTTTTGTTAATCAGAAAGCTACGACCATATGGTGCATGTTAATGCAGCAATATGATAGGCCGAAAGAAATTTGTTTTATTATCATACTTCGTTGCTAGCGGCAACATATGACTGCATGGTGTATGTTAAAACATCAAGTACATGCGCCCAAAAGGTATCTGTGTATTTTCATACCCTCCTTGTTTCCATAACCAAAGAGTCAGACTTCCTTTTTGAGACACCTCATAATAAAGTCCACTTTGAAAATCAAGATACCAAATCTCATGATGGTCATACAAGTTTTAATCTGGCCATTGTTTATGTTGAACCCAAATTTTACTCGATGATGGGGACTCTAATAATGGGGCAGAGGGAGCATACATTTCCGAAGTGCATAGGTTTCAGTAAAAATTTTGATTAGTTGTACAGAGATTTATTATCTTTGAAGTGCGCTATAGAGATTTATGGGGAAATGTCTACCCACTGCAAGAGGCATTAATTCCACATAGCACTAGCTCTAGTATATAAAAATTTTCCTCACGAAATGTAAATTAGTCACCCAAAAACCTCAAAGGTGAGAAACAGGAAGGTGGACGCAATTGAATCTCAGAAGGCTGCATGTACTCTCATCACAAGTAACATTCAGATCACTTTATCAGTACATCTTTGGAGAGTGTTATCGCTGATTTTAGGCGTTCTTTGCGTGCTATGGAATAAAAAATAAAATTAATAGGTCATCTATCTGGTGCAACAATTTTACTTACTTGATGAGTATGGGGTGATGCATGCCTTCATGAGGACATTCCAAGTTGCATCTGGGTCATCATCAGAGGTGCATAACGGAGGGTGAGTCCCAGGATCTCTCTTCAGATAACAGCTATTACTCACTGGTTTAGCCCATATGACAGTCTGATCTCTCCTTGAAACAACTCTCCAGCACATCCTCCTTAGAAGATCATACAGAGAATTCCAAATTCTTCGATTCTCAGCATCATGGGCATAAGCTTCCGGTGAAGAGTACACAAAATAACCACCTGGTCTAAGTAATCTGTCCAATTCTAGTAATAGAATCCCATCTCTCTGAAGCCAGTCAATCCTACAACGTGAACAATGCGCCAATTCGAATGACCTGCTTGGATAGGGTAGTCTTTTGGTCCCCAAGACACCTAAGGTTGACGGAATCCCCCTCTCTAGTGCAAACTGAATTTGATTCTCATGCACATCATTAGGTGCCAATGACATAGCTATAATGTCAAGAGGAAGTAGATACGCCCCAAAACTTGCAACTCCACAACCAACATCAAGAACATTCCGAATATTTCCACCATTGTTGAGTTTTTCACTAGGAATCTTAAGCATCTGTGCAATAACAATCATAACGGGAAAAAAAAATGAGGACAAAATTTATTCTATCGTAGCATATAGAGATCAAGTCAATAGCACGTACCCCGGCCAAAGCAGTTATGTACTTATCAGCTCCATCATGGAAATGGGTTCCCCCACCTGGAAATTTAATCTTATCCCCATCCACAATCATCCAGTTCTGATCTGATTTCTCCTTTGCAAGATGTGTATGGGGTATGTTTGCCTTCCAAACTTCATCCCTACTAGCTGGCCATCTAATTGGGATCTGAAATGCTAACAACAACCTCATTGGACCCAAAACAACTTCAAAATCACCCTACGAAACTACGGAAACAAGAAAATACACGATTCTAAAATATTAACTAGAATAAAAATATACTACTCAGACTTATCTTATTCTATTTCAACACTAAGTTTTAAGAATGTAAACTTTCATGATTTACGTTTCAAAGCTTAAATTTCTAAACAACAGTCACTGACCTTGTAACCAAGCGGAGGTGGAATAAGGCAATTGTAACGCCTCTCGGGAGGAGGACAATGTCGTTCATAGTGCTCCATCAACGTCAAATTAGGCTTCAACTTCAACTGATATATCAGATTTCTATCCAAACATGGTATCAATTCCGAGTATCTCATATCACATACCTTTAAAAATTAAAAACAACGGTCACAATAAACAACCATTCATCGACTTTCCAAATCAGAACAATAATAAAACTACTAATAAATAACAATAATTGAACTAAAATATCATAATTACAACTTACAGGTATACTTTTCGGGACTTCAGGATTGTGCTCCTGGTCTTCAAACAATTCGTCGAAATAGTCGCGCTTGTGAACGAAGACTGACTCGGCGCCGTCATCTGTTGATAAAAAGGCCGACTCGTCGGCTCTCGGCAGAACAGGAGCGAAGTATGAGCCGTTGTATAGGCAACTCAAACCGAGGAACACGATTAATCCGATTAAAACGTATTTCAACAGCTTCTTACTGCTGATAAGCTCCATTTTAGGCTTCATTTTGGGACCAAAACTTGCAGCCAGGGTTTTAGCCGCTGTTAAAACCCTATCTGCAGATCCATTACTGATGGACCAAGCAAAGAATCCGATTTTAGTTGATATTCTCTAGAAAATCCATGGAAATATAAAACCGCGTTTATTATGTGTTCACACTTCTGTAAATATAGAGAGAAGAATGGAGGAGAGAGAAAGTGAGTGAGTGAGTGAGTAAGAGCTGAGTAACTTATGTGCTGAAACGCAAAGACAGCTTGCGGACAGACGGTTGATATTCCTTGGTGACGACGGCGTTGAACACACTTTTCGTGCTCCGAGTATTCTTATTTTATCACTCTCTTCCTATTTTACTTATTTTTCACCCACTTTGGGGAGGGGAGGTTTATTTTCTACCACTATAATTTTCTAGTTTTATGTTTTAATAGTTGTATTTATGATGGTGATAATTTCAATGCAACTTATCAGTACGAGTAAATCTTGACGTATTAATAATTTATAGATAAATTCTAAATTAATGGAGAACAATTGAATATTTTTATCACAATATTAAAGATAGGTAATTAGATATTTTAATTAATGTGGTGTGAATTCGTGTGGTGTGTATTAAAGTTATATACTCTATTTATTTTAAAATATAAGATTAAATTTTATTTTTATAATTAATTGAGGTATTTTTAAATTTAAAATTATTTAAGTTGTTTATAATTTTTATAATTGTATTGTCTATGACTAAGTTGATTTATATTAATTTTAAATTTAAAACTCTTACATTTTAATTTTAAAAGTCAATATTGACTTTTTATGTTTTAGAGTATTAAGTTAAAATATCAATTATTGCAATACAATATCACTGTTCTTTATTTATTATGGAGAGAGAAGTAAATCTTGCTAAATAAATTCACTAAATTTCATATAATCTTTAATGTTTATTTTATTTTGTGGTTCGCACGGTGCATTCTCAAAAATAATTTTAGCAATCTGCATTATATGTTGTGTCTTTTTTACTAAGTGTTGGGCATTGGGATTTAAAGTATACAAGTGCTGCACGTAACACAATATTTAATGTGTTACTAATTTTAGCGGTACTACGACACGTTTCAGTATGATATGAATCCAAGTACTCCCTCCGTCTCAAATTAATTGTTTAATTTTGACTATTTTAAATTAAATTGACTTTTTTAGAACTAATCTTTTTATTATTTTTGTTAAAATATAGGTGAAGAGATTATAATCAAAAGAAAGTATATACAATTTACTAATTTCAATTTTTATAATTTTAGAAATATATTTATATATGCTTAATTATTTATTTTAAAAATAGTCAATTTGACTTTAAAAGTTTCTAAAAAAACAATTAATTTGGGACGGATGGAGTATGTAGTTATACATACGTTTCAGTGTGATATGAATCTAAGTATATAGTTACAGTTTAATGATTGTGAGCGGCATATTTATTTACTTTCATTTTCAAAAAATAAATGAATTTAGCCAAGTATTTAGTCTAATTTATTGGTAATTTTATTGATCATGCTCTTTAACATGCTTGAGTTTCATTAAATGTACAATGCGATAATCTTCCTTATTCTTTTCTTTAGAGTAGAGTAAAAGAACTTGAATTATTCAACAACAACAAAACAACAAAAATCCATGCATGTAACTTTAGAAAAAAAATTCGGTGCATGAATGGTTGAAAATAGATTGTTCAGATTTGCATTTGACGTTATAATGACGGTTAGTTCTTCCTTTGTTGAAGAACTGCTCAGATCTACATATTCTGTTATTGATTTGTGATTATGACTATTTTTCAGGAATTTATCTAGTGTCTGCAAGTTGTTGATACGATTGATCTTTTTTCTGATTATCTATTATTGTGTTTGAAATGATTACTATTAATTTAATTTTTTTTATTGTAATCTTTTCACCGTTTGTAACCGTTTACAATTTCAGTCGATTAGACTGTTTGATACAAATAAAAAAATAAAACCTTTTGAAGTATAATAATTTCTGAAATTTTCTCTTATTATCTAACGTCCAACTTAAAAAAATGTAAGGAAACATTATTCATAGGTGCATGTTCCATGGACATCATAAAGTTTCTAGCGTATATACGCATACAATTTACTTTAACCATAACACAAAATTAAGAACACGGAACACATTTTAAGAAGGAATAAATAAATAAGACTTTAACAATAAAAAATCTCGATTAAATTAGCAAAAGAAATAAAAAAATCTCAATTTTCACATGAAATACAAGTAACGGTATTTTATATGAAAAAGTAGGGAGTAGGGACTAAAATGACAAACACTAGACAGCTAGAAATAAAGAAAGAAAGAAAATGGAGAGGGGAAAGTCTATCAATCACTTATACAGATTTGTTTACTTAGCGGGATTGTTGGGAGTCAGTAAAGGAAGAAATGGAAATATTGTAATGGTAGGTGGTATTGTCGAAAGCGAAATGGAGATTTCCAAAATCCCAATCAGAATAATGGAAGGATGGCAAGTACACGAAAATAACTAAAATGGAAAGGGTAAGATCACTCCATATCCATTCTGTCTGTTAGACACGCACTAATCTAGTATATCTATATTAGTGGTTTGGTTCGGTGATTTTGTGTGGGGCTTATTTTTTTTATTTTTATAATTTTAAATATATTATTATTTTATTTTTTTTAATTTAATTTAATTTTATCTTTTCATTTAATCTTTTAAATTTTATAAAATTTTAATTTTATCCCACATAATTTACATTATATTATGTTCATTGTTTCTAATTGATGCTTGCGAGACACCTGTTAGGGGAGAGCGCATTTAATTTTATTTTCCTGTATTTCATATTGGGGTAGTATATGAGAAATTTGTCTATGTGTGTTCGAGACTCCACTAGTCCAATTCAATTTTGGTTAAATTTCCATTTTTATTTTGTACATGTTGTAAGTCACTTTTTTCTCATTAAGTTAAGAGTTTTATTTTGATGATTGATATTGTTTAAAATAAAAAGTGTGGAATAAAAACGGTTTATTTATCGAAGAAAATTATTACACAACAAAAAACTTTTTTTATAACAACAATATAAAATGAAATAATATCTTCAAGTGTATATCATAATTATATTATCATGTATTAATAATAAATTATTGTTACAGAAATTTATGGAACAATAATATACTTTTAATGGTTACTAATGTGACTCCTTATGTGTAATTAGGGGTATTAAGGTTGTGATTGATTACATTTGAATGTCTCTTAATAGATGTGTTTCTGATTCGATCAGAGACAAAACTTGTTTAGTAATTTTATTTTATTTTTTGTCTCTTAAAACCTCTTAATTGATAAGAGACAAATATAATTTTAAACCATTCAGAGACCCATCCGAATGAGTTTATATTTTTTTAGACAAAAATAACATCTTTAATATTACAAAATCATTCTTTTATCCCCAATACAATTTTAACCCTACTGATTTCTCGCGTTTTATTACCAGAGTATGAAACAAAAGCATAACAGCGAGAGCAATAAGCGAATCGAGTCTACCATCGTTTAAAGCTGAGAAATAATGAGATAAAATGACAACATAATATGTAACACTGATAACTCTGAGAACCCACAAGATCATGATCGAGACCAGACCCCTAGTTGTACAAAATTTGAATACATTCCAAGCCATTATAACTCTAGATCTATACATAATCTACCCCAAATCAAATGAGCAAAAACCCCAATAATAAAAATAAAAATGTGATCTTCTTGGGTTATTTCTAATTGTTGAATTTAATTGGGGGGGGGGGGGGTTGTGGGGTTTATGGATTCCTATTAAAGATTTAAGGAATCCATGCTTAGACTTTAGACTTCATTTTAGAGAGAGATAGGAGGAAAAACAAGGACCGTTTGTAGAGAAAGGATATATTAATACTATTGTTTAGGATTAATATTGTAATACCCAAAAATTTTATTAATAATATTAATATTGAGTTTCTATTAAATCAAATATTTACTTGAGCACGTATTTTATGGCACGAGAATGAATGGTTCAATTTGATGAAATTGAGTAGGTTACAATTGAGATATATGTGAATGTCCTGTACGACATTGTGAAAGACAAGTGTTAAAATATTAATTGCTTGATTTGATTATCAAGTAGTGATTCAATAAGGAAATAGATTAATGAACACTATATTAGTTAATTAATTATTGTGTGACTAATCTCTATTAATTTATTTAAGTGTTATATGTCATGCTACTTGAGGTGTAACCGCATGATAAGATGTATATTATTTATAATAAAGTTTATGCATTCATTTAATAATATAAAAGAGATGAGTGACATTTAAATTGTATGAACATCCTATGTGACATATTGATGTGCGATATAGAATATTAAATGTGCATCTTAATTACACGAAGTAATAATTGAAGTGAACTAATAATTGTTAGATAATAATTATTTTAATACTTAAATGTTTATTGAAATAATAATGTGTTATGGAATAATGAAATAATAATAAATATTAATTAATTGTGTATTAGTAGGTAATTAGATTTCACTCTAATATGTGTACATGTGACCCTAACTTAGCGTAATATAGTAGCATTTAACTTTGTAATACCCCTCCTGACCGAAGTTATATTTTAAACCAAAGTCTACTATTTAGGCCTGTTTAGAAGTGATGGGCATTTGTTTGCCTTGTCCCAAATTAAGAGTCAATTCTTGCCCCTTTTCTCATTCACGTGAGACACAAAAAGGCTATCAGCCTAGGCTTCTTCTTCTTCTTTTTTTTCCAGATTTTCTTGGCAATGATGGAGAGAAGGATGGAGAGGAAGTGGCGGGTGGGTTCTTTTCACCAAACCTCCATTACCCATAAGTTTCTTTCTTATTCCTTTAGTTTGAATCCTTGGACAAAATCTGAAAATGGACAAAGGGAACTCTATAAATTGAAACCTCTTCTTCCTTATTTTGGTTACTAGAAATCTGATTTGTTCAAGTAGAGAGTGAGTGTGGTGAAGCTAAGGAGTAATTAGAAGTTGAGGTGTGAGGTCTAACAAGTTCAAGCTCCAAGAGGTAAAACTCCTTTAATTTATTTTCTTAAGTTCTACATACAAATTCTTGGAATATTTGCAAATTATGTGTTAGTTGGATTAATAATAGATATCATGATGTTAATTAGGTTTATATACATGATATCGAAGTATTAATCTTGTTCTATGATGCTAAGATTCAAGTTTTGCAAATTTCAAAAATGTCATGTAATACATGCCTTGAATGTACGAAAATTTTATGAACTAAGTCATAGTAAGCTAAAATTGGTTGTTATACATTGTTAGTATAGTCAAATACGAAAACAACGAAAGTTAAACGAACCATTTTGGTCTAGAAACGAATTCGTTATGGGATTAATCACTAAACATGTTGAATTTTGGAAAAATAGCATGAATGTTGATTTTGATTCTTGAAATGCATTGTTTGGTTGATTTAAGTTGTTAAAACTATGTTAGTCATACTTAGTATCATGTTTATGGACTGTTTGTGGAATGAATATGCATAATTTGCTGTTTGAGTTGGTTTTGAAAAAAAAATTGGACAGAAGCAGAAACAAAGCAGAATCTGGAAAACTTCATGGAACGAATTCCCCCTGTTTAGTCCAAGAGCAATGAGTTATTATTTAATCCAAGTAAACTATAAGCATGTTTAGTAAGGTATCATTAGTCGAGTGTATGTTTAAAACTCGTTTAACATCGTTTGCGATACTAAAAAGAAACGAATATTATGTCTTTCGAGTTCTCACTCTTCGAGTATATGCATGTAACTTGATTAAGTTTATAAATGTGTATGAAGTATGAGTTCAATATGCTTTGCTTGTATACATGGTTTGACATGAGGATTTCGAGTAAGACTTAAAGATTTTAAAACTAATTTTGTCGAAGACTATAAGTAAGAGCTTTTTTATGATCACATTATGCTTTCATATATGATTGACCCAATTAGACACTATATGAACTACGCAAGCTTGAGCTAGAATGAATTTCTACTATTGAGCCCATACTCATCAAATCCCTAGAGGGTTATTATAAGAGTTTGAAATTTTATTTGAACATGACGTAGTACCTTCATTGTTGATTTTGGGAGAATGATGTATGTGCTTAGTATAACTATTGAATATGTGGTATAGTTATTGCACTTGTAACTAATGGTATTTACATATACATAACTATTATACAATAGGATTTCAACGTGTTGTTAAGCTTAAGATTCGGTAATTTACGCTTAAGGCAAGTACTTGAACCTTTTCTCTTTATTGAGCAAGTATGTAAACTTGTATATTCATGTATCATACAAGTATGTGATAATGACTCTTATGCTTTATAAACGGTCATTCGTATTCTAAAGATTGGTTTAAGATTTATATTCCTTGAACCTCGTTGCAAGTTACTATATTCCATTATGTTATTGAATATGTTTATAAAAGTCCTCTAAACTATTGTTTCAGTTAGACTAATATGCATATGTTGGAAAGCTATTCCAAACCAATTGTGTTGGTGCGGACTCTTATTTACTGAGATGAACAACCCTCTTTGAAGAAAAATTATATATTGTCACGGAACCGACGTGCGCACTTATAAATATCTAAAGGTTATGCATAATTTGAAGTATAATGGGTTGATCACCTGTGTACTTGTTTATTGAATTTTCAATATAATAACTGTTAATTCTAGTGGTAGTTCTTAGTCCTTGGTGACTGTTCAGTATTCGTTAATTCGAACTTTGAAATAATTATATTTTTGGATTATATTGATATTCTTTGGTCCATAATGACTCTCATTTCAAGTCAATTGATATCTCGTATTATTCTTAAATTATCAAATTACCGTTATACCCTTGATACTTCGAACTTTATTATTGTTAACCTTATTACTATATTACTTACTGGGCAAATTTGTTGCTCATTCTTGCTTCCCTATAAACCTTTCAGTTAAGGAAGAACGCGGTGATACCTCAGGCAAGGACAAGGGAAAGGGCAAGACTACGGATTAACTTAGTTATTTTAATATTGTTATGTTATTTTAATTTACCTTTAGTTGTAATAAGATTAGACATGAGTTATGTATTCACTTCTGTCAGATCTAAGTTGTTTAATAAGTTGTTTTTGGTTGCGAAACCTTGGGACGAGAAATATTACATTATATCAATGTAATATGTTTTATTACCCCGTTGTATTTAGTATTTTGTCATTATTCGAGTTAGTGCGTGACAAACCGAATTCGAGACAGCGACGAGTCTGAATTTTTGGGGCGTCACAAATGTGAAACTTTAAAATTAACCATTTTTATGATAAGAATGAAGGTACTCTTCTTCTTATGTTTTGTGATTAATGGAAAATCTAGAAGGTCAATTATCATTTAAGGTCAATTATATATATTTAAATGTACATCACCAAAATAAAAAATTTGATATTTATTTATTTTCTTTTATATTATTTAAGTATTTATGATTGAGTTACTTTCGTGTTATTTAAAAAGAATACGCATTTTAGTAGTAGTGAACATACTAATAAGTAATTAAAGGTAAAATAATAAAAATAGTTAAAATTACATAATTTACAAGTAAAATTAATCTCAATTTAAATTAGAATTTTTTTGTTAATATTTTTATTTAAAATAATATTCAGACCTTTCTGATTATCAAACAAGTTTTGTTTAAACTGTTTAGATGGTTAAAATAGTAAAATACTGTTATTCAGACATTTTGAAAAAATTAATTATCAAATAATATTTTTTTCATTCAGACACAATTCTGGATCACAATTCTGGACAAAGGCTCTATATTATTTAGATGTCTAAACTCTTCAGATATTAACACTCAATTTTATCAAACGCCACCTAAATTAGATTAGATTAGATAAATATAGATTGACGATGAGATCTTATCTAGTAGGTAAGAATAAAATGTTGTGACTAGACTCCGCAAATGGGCGGTTGGGGACGGATTTGGACAAACATAAATGAATTTGAGTTTATATGGGTTGAATTTAAATGAGTTGAAAATTTTGTGGATTGTTAGTTTATATCTCTAAAATTTTATAAAACTTTCTCTTTCTAAAATTTTATATCACTTTCTATCTTTAATTTCTCTCTCTCAAATATAAATAAAAATTATAGAATAAATTAAATGTTCCCATGTACTATGGTAGATTTTTTATACTAATTTTATTAACATGTTTTTTCTTGGGAGGGGGATCTTCATGCAATTTTATTAACAGTTTTTTTTTTTGGGAGGGAGTGGTGGTGGGTGGGGAGATCTTTCGTATGAAGTTTTGAGAACCTTGTGCATACAGTTGATTGTAGGGTACAATCTCACATATGAAGTTGGAATTGTAAGGGTATTAATTAACTATAGCTCATTTAGTGGTGCGGTGTAGTGGAAAAAAATTAAAATTGAATTATTTTTGGTATTTGATGACTATTTAAAAGTGAGTAGAATTTTAGACTTCAATACATTTTTGGATGAAGGAGAATTTATTAAACATAAATAAGTTCAAAGCTATATGAAAACTTCCCATGCAAAATAATAAAAAAGCATAATACTCTCACGTTGCAAAGTTTTTTTTTAAAAAAAAATTAATAAAAAAAATTATCATATAAAATAACATAATATCCTTTCATATAATTATCCAATTGCAATATTATGCTATTATTATTAAACTAAACATTTGTTACATTTAAAAACAATAAAATTATTTATTTTAGAATTCCTACCTATCCGTCCAAACTCATTTAATGTGGACAGATATGGGTCACCCGTTGTTTGTCACCAATTTTGTCAGGTCTAATTGTGACCTTTAGGTCTCAAGTGAGGTTTGTTTGATTTATAAATTTACTCTTCTATACTTGTTTGGTTTATCAGTATATTATATTCCCCAGAAGAGTTTAAAAAAAAGAAGATAGATATTAGATTTGTTAAAAATAAAATAGAAATTTTAATTTACCAATTTAATGCGCCAGGTTGATATCTTGCGAGTTGAATTGGATATCTTTTATGTTCAAGAGGATCCACGTCATAAGGCATCTGTTTGGTTCCTTGAAAAGCACCAAATCGGGTATGATTCTGTTTGCAAACTTTTGATCTCGAAATATTGGTCTGACATCAATTACTACTATTACGGTTGAAAACTTTAGGATCGGATTAAGGACTCTTATTATCGTATACAACAATAAAGATAAAATACATATTTGATAAAATAATGCATTATAATTTCCATGCCCAGAGATGATATTATTTTATTTATAATTTTTAATTTTACCATCAATTCTTCATTAAAATTGGTACTATTATTTTGGAGGTAGTGTTGGGCTGTTTATTTAGCTAAATAATGGGCTGTCTTGATTGGGCTTTATTCTCAATTAGTCCATTAGTCTTTAAATTCTCATAATGAACTCCTAAGTCGAATAGATTTGGGTAACTATCTTGCCAATCAAGGCACCGTGCAGTTATCATATTCAATATCAATTATTATATGTTACTTACCTTTTTCAATAGGTCTTTTTATACAATTTTAATAGGTCGTTTTATACAATTTCAATTAGGAATTGTAATTCTATTAAGTCGGTGTGAGTAAACTATAAATAGGGATGAACAATAGAGATACAGACACATTCTACTTTATTAAATACTTGTTTCTCTATTATTAACACATCTTGAAATATATCATTACTCTCACACCGAAAGTATTCCGGCGGCCCTAGTCGTCAAGTATTTAAGGTAATTCTTTCTATGCAAGTTCATGTCTAAGTTAGAGGTTGAATGTATGGAACGTTATCATGTAATATGCATCTAAATGGTCTTTAAAGTTGCTGAATTCATTTTGACTTGCAAATTGCAATGTAGGCAGCCTAAATATAACATGAAACTAATACCTGAAGTTTAGTTAATTGAAAAAACTTCATTAGTCAAATAAAAAATGAACCATAATTTCTTTGTAAACTTTATTAAAAATACACTCCTTTTTTAAGTACTCGTCATGAGGCTAGTTTGAGCCCATCAAATCAATTGTGATTCGTATGGTTGATGGAGATTCATAAATCATAAATTATCATAAAGGCCCCAAAAAAAAAACACTTTATATTAAGGGTTGTATAGGAGTACTTTAATTATACGTATAGCATAAAAATCATTCAATTATATGTGCTCATGTTACGTACCAATTCTTATAAATCATAAAAGATATATCTATACTCGGTCATTTCACCATCTTGCCCACACTGTTGTTGTCTCTACTCTATATATGCTATGTGTTGCATAGACTCGATCCTAATATGTTACAGTATTTATTATGTTTATTTAATGTTCATCTTTGTTGCTTAAGTTTTAAGTTTTAACATTTTACTAATTAATTTAGAATTTTAAATAATTTATCTTTATTTGAAAATTTTTTATTAATATATTATTGTTCTTGATTACAATTTTTTTGTGTTGATTTCTTGTTGTCAACAAGAAAGTATACGATAGTTAATTAGGTTTTACTTTTAGAATTATTTGTTAGAAATCATCAATTAAGATTTAAATTTATTGAACTTTGAATTTATTTTTCTTAGATCTCTTTAATATTGTACAAACTCCTGGCGCTGGCATTGGAGTTGGATCTTTTGAGTTGCCCTTGTACCTTCATGTCATGTGCCATTTTGTTTTGTATCACTAGGAAATCCATGTAACACTTTATAATCAAGCAGAAAAAAACAAAATAGTAAAATGTTTGCTATCAAGTTAGCCGATGGAAATTATAATTAAGATGGGCCAAACAAGCCCAATATGTTTATTATTTGTTTATTAGACCACTAGATCCTGGTTGAACCGTGATTATAATTTTATATAAAGATCCAGATGTGAAATAAAAAAAATCAATTACCCCGAAAAAGACCCAAGAAAAACAAAAACAAGTTACCATAAAATATATACTTAAAAGGCTTTAGTCATTTTAAATTACATGTCCATAAGAAAGAAAAAGTAAGGAATTGAATCCTCAAATAATAAAGTTAAAAAATAGGAAAATAAATACTCCCTCCGTCCCAAATTAATTGCTTTTCTAGGACTTTTTAAAGTCAAATTGACTATTTTTAAAATTAATAATTAAACATATATAAATATATTTCTAAAATTATAAAAATTGAAATTAGTAATAAATTGTATATACTTTCTTTTGGTTATAATATCTTTACCTATATGTTAGCAAAAATAGTAAAAAAATTAATTTTAAAAATAGTCAATTTGACTTTAAAAAGTCCTAGAAATACAATTAATTTGGGACAAAGGGAATAAATAAGAAGAAGAAGAAGTATGCAATAATTGCCAAACGTCTAAAACTTAATTATAACACAACATGAAACTTTCTCTAAAAAAGCATCTTCCGGGCATCTTCCATTTGAGGACAAATTAGGTTCCTTTAAGGGTCCCGCTTGAAAATAATAAAATATAAAGTAATGTTAGGAGTTTCAAATTATTTATTTTAAAAATTTTCAAATGATGTGTCTTTATAATATTAATTAGGTAAATCTCATGTAATTAACTATGCCATAATTTATTATTAAAATATTTAATACCACGTCATTTGAGACCCTTACTATTCTCCATATAAAAACTTCTAAAGGCACAAAATTAAAACTATCAAAAAAAAACATAAAATAAAATAAAAATACTTTGACATAGTAATTCCATGGGGATAAAAGATCATCAATTATTTATTTAAGTCTACGCTACCTAATAATTGGAGACGTGACGAGAAAGTAATACAACTTGTAATTACTTTCTTTGTCTTAAAAAATATGAGTAAAATATAAATTATTAAGAAAAAAAAGAGTAAATAAAGTTTTAAATTTATTTTTAGTAGTCTCACAAGATTCATAAATTGACGAGTAGTATTTTTTTTATAATAATAGACCCTATTAAATGACAATCTTTTTACTTTATGTATTGTATTTCATATATTTGAGAACAATAATTGTATCTTTATTAATTTTTTTGAGAACAGAGAGAGCATTTTATTTCTTATATTTATTGTTAAAATAATAGTACACCTTGACACTTATTTATTATTAATTAATTTTTAAGAAAATACTACAATTTGGCGTATTTTAATATGTTGATGCACATATATTATTGAAAATTAGATATCCGTAGAACATAGAGGCTTTTCTCTCTCTTTTTTTTCCACGTCATTTCTTATTTGATACACAATCGTTGAATGGATGGGTGCTAGTTGGCAGTTGCAATGCTTTTTGTTTAGTGTCCAGCAAGCGATGCATGGAAGTCTTGTCACTTTGTCAGTACGTAACCTATCTATCAACGTCGAGGTCCAATTTATTATATTATTAGCCCAAAAATTGACCTATAAACTTTCATCAAAATATCAAGGAAATTACTTAAAAGAATATTCTAAATATATTTTTTAGACAAATTAAAAATAAAATAAAGAGAATATAAAATTTTTAAATTCATCTTTAATGACTACACAAAATTACATATATTAATGAACATTTTTATATATTAATGGATTTCACTAAATGACATACTTGTCTTTCGTTTATTATTATCGTTTTAAAAATAAAAAAATTAGACTTTAATCATCTTTTAAAAAACAGAGGAGGTAATAGATTTTAATTGACAAAATTATTATAAAAAAATATCCAATTGCAAATCTTAATATTCATAAATATAAGTTTGAGGGAATTTTTTTTTTTTTTTATAGATACTTAGATAGCGTCAATATTATCATCAAACGCACACAAAATAAAATATTTAAAAACATCAGGTAATCCTTCAATATAAAATAAGAAATTTATTTGACTTTATAACACTTTGAAACATTTATTTTAAATTTGTTTAGAATATACTTAAATACAATTAATTTGAATTTTTTTCAAAGATCTAGAAATCATGTATAATAAGAAAAGTTTGGTATGTTATCGCTAAAATAAAAAACATATTAAAATGTTAAAAATGGGGATCTTATTAATTTGTGAAAGGAAAGAGGTATTACAATTTACAAATAGTAAAGACAAACTGAGATCTCACAACGTGGAACTCCTTACTCGTGTGACGGTGCCTGCTCGTGAATAAAACAGTTGAGATCAAAATACTTTTTTCCCTTCACACAAAAAGAATTTCATTTAATATTAATCCTACTTAATTTATAATTTATTTTTATGAACATATATATATATATTTTAGTTTTACTTAAAATTTAGTTTTCAAAATAAACAAATTGTACTTAATTATTAATTATTTAAAATTAAATAAATTTATATTAATTTTTTAAATTAATTAATTAATAAATAAATTAAAATTTTTATTACAGGACAATAATATTTTAATGACAAAAAATTAATACAAAATCAGAAAAGCCATAGCGCTAGCGGTGGTGTGGTGGGTAAACCGGGGAAAAGGCCATCCAAGTCATGGATTAGATTCAGTATGTTTATGAAATGAGTAATGCTAAAGACACAAACTATTTTATAAATATATTTATAAACTGATTGATGTGACACTGTTGTATTGGTGATAGTTAAAAAAAATACCTCCTCACTACAACACTATCACCAATACAATAGTGTCACATCAACAAATTTATAAAATGTTTATAAAATAGTTTGTATCTCTAACATTGTCCTTATGAAATTGGCCCGACCAAAAACGAAATTCGAGTATAACCTTTTGCCACGAACTTTCTATTAATACATGCGGCCATCTTAAAATAATTTCCCACTGAAAAAGGCACTTTTGTACTCCCCCTAATCATCCAAAGCGAGAAACTTCCATGTGATTACCTAATTTTGTTAGTAATTTCAAGACCGAAATACATATTACACCCCAAATTTTATATATTATGTGAGATTTACACCTCAAATTTAAAAATGTGTCCACTTGTATTCCATTATTCATTTCTTAAAACAAATAACACTCACAGGCTTTAACCGGTCAAAAATGGCAGGAAGCTTCGGTTATACTACTACTACCTTTTGTAAGGTTAGAATATGAACAATACATTAATATACACATAATATCATTAAAAAATAGAGAGAAGTGTGCGGGGATGAAGGGAAGTTGCAGAAGAGGGAAAATTAGAGGTGAACATGAAGGTGAGAATGGAAATTCTCCAGAAAGTGAAGATGATGAGGAGAGAGAGAAAATGGGTAATAAACATTCATGGTGGTTTTTAGATCTGGGTTTGTTCTTTTTGGTGAGAGAAAGATGATGGGTTTAGAGGAATTAGTGAGTTTTTGATGCTTTTGGTTCTTGCCATGATCAAAGAATTGATTCTCTGTAACTTTTAATGGGTTTAGAGAATGGGATGAAGGAGAGAAAGAGATTAACGAAAATGGGATTTTATATTCAATTAATCCTAAAGCAATAGGGGTTTATTTGGGGTTAAATTCAGGTTAGAGATTAAAAAAATTTAATCACATTTTTAATGTTTATAATTTTTTAATGTGATTTTTTTATTTTATACTTCCAAAAATTGGTTGACTGGAACTTCCGGTCACTTTTAACCGGTTAAAAATCCAGAAGTGGAGTACAAGTGGATACATTTTTAAATTTAGGGTGCAAACCTCACGGAGCATGTAAAGTTTGGGGGAGCATTCTGCATTTCAGTCTAATTCCAAAGTAGTGCCACTTTTTCTGCCATAATTTCAAAAAACAATTCAATACACCACTGTAATACTATTACCTTAATCAACTGCGAATTCACGGAAGAAATGCAGAAGAGAATCTTTCTTCGCCACCTAGGTTTGTCTCTCAATGTCCCTTGCAATAATTTCAAAAATGGGGTTTTGAGGGTTTAGGATTTAAAGATTAAAAAGCTAGATCTTTGAGCAATGCGGCTCAATCTTAGTGATGTTGTGTTAGATTTCGCCGGTAAATTAGGGGATTTTGGGAATTGATTAAGGATATAAGGAGAGAAAGACTTTGGGTTTGACCGAAACCGTAAGGTTTTCTTTTCCTTGTAAATTATCTTTGTTTGGTTCACGTTTCTTTCTTTCTTTCTTTTAGATATCCCATCTATGAATAGATAAATGCCATATGTGGATATATCCCATCTTGTGTATTTTTGCAAGGAATAATAATTGCTCTCTTTCTTTCTTTCTTTCAACCGCAATTTCAGAAGAAACTACTAGGTCGGTGAAGCGTTTACGTTTTACTAGTCTTCCGTGTGAAGCCGTCTTACTTCTTAATACGGCTAGTGGTATTTCATTGAATATTTCTCGCACGACATAAGTTCTTGTATACACGTTGATTTAGAATTTTGAAAGTCAAATCTGTATTTATTTCAAGCTTTAGCTCTAAGGCTATCAAATCTGTATTCAAGTTGTATTTTGTAATTTTTTTTCCGAATTGGTTGTGAAGAAGGTTTATTGGGTTTGTTAAGATTTTTGGGTTTTGTATAGATAACTGAATTGATGGGGGGAAGGAGTTCGAAAGAGCCCTACAGGCAGTCTTCAAGCATAAGGTCTACTTCTTCTAGTTCATGGAATCAGAACGATTATTTTCAATCATCTTATCCTCAAAATAATCAGAATTACGCTCCCCAAGAGGCTTATCCTTATCCTGCGTACAGCCAGCAACCTTACAATCCACCACCGCCTCAAAACCATGGTGGTCGGCCCCATGAACCGCAGAGGAGGCTTGACAGGAGGTATTCAAGGATTGCTGATAATTACAATTCACTAGAGGAGGTACCTATTAATGAAATTGCTCATGAAGAATTTTAAAAAACTTGATATAGTGAGAATTTACCTGCCATGTTTTGGTCTTGGATGTATTTTTATGTATGTCATCTCTTTTTTCCTAGTTCTTATTGTACTTTACCTTTGCTTAATGGAGAACATGAAGTTTTCTGCACTATTCTGATTTACTATAGACTTTTTTTCCCCCTTCAAATGTTTGGTTTGAGAGCCTCTGTATATATGTGCATGTGTTTGTAACCAATCCTCTGCATGAGCTGACATAAGTTTGTGGGCATGGCCCTTTAGATTTGACAAAACAATTATATTACCTCGTCCTATGAAGTGGAATACACTCCATTAGATCTACCAATTGGGGTTAGTTGCAAGTTACAACTATACTTGCATATGTTCTAAATGTTAATTTATACTAAGGTAGAGTAGTTTATGTTAATTATAAGTATCTAAGACTTGTCAAAATCAAATAGAAAAATATCTAATACTTTCACGGTTTCAACGCTATAATGTGAATCTATTTATTTATCTCTCCCCCCCTCTCAATACACACACACATTCACATATATATATTTGTGTATATTACCTTCTCATTCTGGGAGGATGAGGATGTATGCTGCTAAGATACTTCTGTTCACTATAAAGACCTGGTACCTTTGGGAGGAGGGATAAGTATCAGGCTAGAAAAGGGAGAATGGATGAGTATTGCCCCTGCTTGGTAGGAGAGATAGACAGAGAATGGTTTATCTTAATTATAAATATCCTTTAATCTATAATAAATCATTAAATGCTAATTATAAATATATAAATCTTTCACCACTAAAGTCTCCACTTCAGTGCGAATCTATCTATCTATCTAAATATTTGCTCATAGTATCTTCACATTTTGGGAGAACGAGGATGTTTGTGTGATTATTAAGTTTGTGGAGTTCTTTCACCCCTTGTTCTCGTATCGTTGAACTTGACTTTTTTCTTTTTCAGTAACAATTAATGCTGCTGTGCCAAATCATGGCACCTTTGGGAGGAGGGAGAAGTGGAGGGCTAGAAAGAGGAGGTTAGATGGGTATTGTTCTTGTTGATATAGATGTAGATAGGGGGATAAGTAGGGACTAGGGATGCTTTTTCTTTTTGGGCTGATAATATTTTCCCTTCCGAAAGTGACAGGAGCAGGGGAGGAAAGAGAGTGTCCCACCTTTAGACTTTGTAGCCATCTTAAATAGCTCATTTATGTTTGAAAGACTAAAGAGTATAGGCCTAACCAAGACCCTGGCTTCTTTCTCAACGAGGAACACGAAAAATGTGCATCCCTTACCTGAGGATATTCTACCTATTCCCAATTTTCGATCATCGTAATTTTTTATCCGTCCTATTAAGGGTACTATACCATGCTCAATTGAATATCAATTATTTACTGAAAAAATTAGCGCAAAGGGTTATCTCTATATATGTATTATGTATCAGTGAACATCGGTAACTGTTGATAGTTTGACAGTCAGTGGTTGGACTTCACGTTCTTACACTAGTGGGCCTAGTGGCTAGTTCCTTTGTTCTGGAAATCATGATGTACTGTTCTCAACTTTTAATTATGTAGAACTGTATCTTGCTCAATTTGGTATTTGGTAATAATTTTGTCCATGTTATTTTTATGGTGTAGACTTTAATGAGTATCACAGATCACATTATAAACAATGAATAACCATTACTTTATTTGAAGGTAACTGAGGCACTTGCGCGTGCTGGCCTGGAGTCTTCTAATCTCATTGTTGGTATTGATTTCACTAAAAGCAATGAGTGGACAGGTTAAATCTATATACCTTGTCTGAATAATTAACTTAGTATTATGATTTATGAGTTAGGTGATACATGCTGACTTTGTTAAATTCAGGTGCAAAATCATTCAACAGACGAAGTTTACATCACATAGGAGATGGCTTAAATCCCTATGAACAAGCAATAACTATTATTGGGAAAACCTTAGCAGCTTTTGATGAGGATAACTTGATCCCCTGTTTTGGATTTGGCGATGGTATCTTTCTATTTGCTAATTCTTCTATATTAAGCCCATATAGAATCAGTATTTTAATATTGAATCTAACTTATCTGAGTATTTCTTTGTGTTCTTTGAATTTTGACAGCAACAACACATGATCAAGATGTCTTTAGATTTTTTCCAGAAGATGATAGATTTTGTAATGGATTTGAGGAAGTGTTGAGCCGGTACAAGGAAATCGTCCCTCATCTACGGCTTGCAGGTTTGAAGTCTATTCAGTATTCAGCCATTGTCTTGTTGCTGCTTTACACTCTTAAGTTTAGTCACTCTTCCTGAAAAATTGAACTTTCGTCTTTGTGTTTCTGCAGGACCGACATCATTTGCTCCTGTCATTGAAATGGCCATGACAATTGTTGAGCAAAGTGGTGGCCAGTATCATGTATTAGTAATTATTGCAGATGGACAGGTATATTTTCTTTGGTGCATGACTGCGTGTACTGCAGATACTGGATAGCTTGCAAGGCCTAAGTACATTATAGAAAATGTCAATTTATGCAAGTATTATTGAATAGGAGAAATCTAGTTGAGAGTTGACTAGTTGATACTATTGAGTAGCATAGGGAACTCATTTTTTGGGTTCGTTTTAAATAACAGAATTATGAAAGCAAATTTGGTTACTTTGTTAGAAAGATAGTATACTACTTTTCTTGCGGTATACTTATCATATATGAACTGACTTAATACACAGTAGAGGATGTAACAGTAGCTGTTATTCTACTTATCCTCTAACCCTGCTATTATACCCAAATTGATGGCTTGAATTCGTATGTCACTGCAGTAGCATGCTAGTGTAGTTTTTTTCTTTTTTTTTTGTTTGTGTGTCTGTTGTGTTACATTGGCGAATTCATGTCACTGCAGGTCACAAGAAGCGTTGATACTGAGC
This sequence comes from Aralia elata, assembly GCA_034770075.1. Classification (NCBI taxonomy): domain Eukaryota; kingdom Viridiplantae; phylum Streptophyta; class Magnoliopsida; order Apiales; family Araliaceae; genus Aralia; species Aralia elata. The sequence goes on from CM068378.1 coordinate 14,568,676, forward strand.
ATGGTCAATTGAGTCCACAGGAGCAGAAAACTGTTGAAGCAATTGTCAAAGCAAGGTAATAGGGTGCATGCAACAACTTATTTTCTCCAAAAATCAGCCAGAAAACTTTTGAAGCAGTTGTTGAACCTTATTTTATATACATCTGTATTACGTTTTCAGCGAGCTTCCCCTCTCTATTATATTAGTTGGAGTGGGAGATGGACCCTGGGATATGATGAGGGAATTTGATGATAACATCCCTGCTCGGGCCTTTGATAATTTTCAGGTATGTTATAGTGGCCTTTATATCTACGTGGCCTTAATTACTAGTGCCTTCCTTTTATATGTTACTGCATATTATTTTTTGGAATGCTTAAGTTGGATGGATTTCTCTTTTTCTCCTGCAGTTTGTCAATTTTACGGAAATTATGTCAAAGAGGCTTTCCACATCTCGGAAAGAGACTGAATTTGCTCTATCAGCTTTGATGGAAATTCCATCCCAGTATAAAGCAACCATAGAGCTCAATATATTGGGGTAATTGATTGTTACATTTTACATTGTTTTTATGCTTTCTTACCTCTGGGCACAAAAGTTGATCAGCCTTAATTTCCTTTTTCCCTTTGGTGGAGCACAGTCGTCGAAAAGGGGATGCTCCTAATAGGATTCCCCTCCCTCCTCCTGTATATGGTGCGTCATCTTTTAGCAGCTCTAAACCTTCACGTTCAACTAGTTTCAAGCCGAGCTCGCCTCCTTATAATGCTTATAGTAGTCCTGTTGGCACAGCACCACCTGTTACAAGCTCTACCTTTGATAGCATGGTAAGCTGTTTTAACCTTTAATTGGTACTTCCATATATTGCTTGCTGACAATGAAGTTGTGTTGCATGTTTGTACTCTCATTTTTCTGCATAGCTTTTTTTTTTGTTTGGTGGCCTAGATGCATATGAGCTTTAGTGTAGTTAGTACTTATACTTTCCATGTATTTGCACAGGTTTGTCCTATTTGCCTAAGCAACTCAAGGGACATGGCTTTTGGTTGTGGGCATCAGGTAAATTTCTTATCTATTTCAAGACTCGGGGTTGTCCATTATCATATGTTGAGATATTATTAACTTTTATGATTTAAAAATTTCTTTTTGGCAGACATGTTGCGAGTGTGGACAAGATCTCCAGTTGTGCCCCATTTGCAGGAGTCAAATTCAAACTAGAATAAAGCTCTACTAAGTTGCTTATTCCATGCCTTTGGATATTTTTGGTTACTGCTTGAACTTCTTTGTTATTCGTTATCAACAAGCTAAAAAAGTCAGTTTCCTTTTGGCTGCAACTTGCCTTGTATGTTTTTTGATATGGGAGTTGGAGGTTGCTGTTCAATTTCTGTACATTTCTCCGTTCAGATGATCCATCTAATGTGATCTTTTTGTGGAAGTTTTGCACTGATGAGTGATGACATTTTATTGCGCTTGATTTTCTTCTTTAAAGAAGTTGTTAGGACTTTTCCAAGTCTAGGGTGGTTTGTAGAATTAATGATTATATATAAACATGGTCATGCACTCCTGCGCTACGATTTAGCTTAGCCAGTAGGAATTGTACCATATACTTTCTCCTTTCTCCGTTCTTAATACAACTCGTTTTAGAGCTGTGTATAAGTATTAAAGAAATGATTGTATAGCATTAAATATAATATCAATTGCATATATTGTCTTTGTATTGAAAAAAGATAATGTTATTTATTGAGCAAAAAATAATGAGAGAACCAAAATTATATTTAATACTTGGAATAATAGTGAAAAATAAGCAATTAATGTTTACTTGAAATTCTCATACGTCATATATTAAGAGACAAAAATATTTTTTTAAAACGTCATATATTAAGAGACAAAAATATTTTTTTAAAACGTCTTATATTAAGGGACGGAGGGAGTACTTTATAGTGGCTGGCCTTGCTTCTTGTTTATTGTTTTCCCTACTAAATGCCTGTATTTATGTGATGGAACATTTTACCAATTTTATGGTATCTACTTCAATTAATTTTTGGTACCAGAAAAAAACTAGTGCCATTAACAATTAAAGCTACTTGGTGGTAAAATTCACAGACATACCTACCCATGCACAAACATATACTCCCTTTCCTCCAAAATCAGAGATAGATTTCATCTTTTTAAAGTTAATTTTTTAATATCCTAAAATTCCAAACTTGATATAATTTCGTTTGAATTTTTTTTTTGAAAATGAAAAAAAATATTAAAATTAAATAATTTTATAATAAGTTTAAATATTAAAATTTTATGAATTGACTCTATCTGAACATAAAATGGAGCAAGGGGAGCTGTGGCATGCCATAGTGACGTGTCACATATTCTCTTTCTTTCGTATAAAAATGTCATTGTGAATTACTCCCTAGTCCCTATATTTCGACTGTCACGGATTATCTACCAAGGCATCATACATACTCCGGCACCAGCTATTTAACTCCTTTTTCTGGCATTGAATGAGCCCAACTGTTTTTGTATACCAAACCCCACCATCATTTCTCTCATCTAATTTAGTCATATAGATTTAGATGCGCATTTAATATCAATTATCATCGAAGACTCTCAAATCCTTGATATATACATTCTCTTGTTTTCCTCTGGACAAATCACCCAAAATGGCCTCAAAAAATTCAATAGCCAAGATTTCCTACCAAAGGCTGAGAAATGAGGATTTAGGGTTTGATGAGGTTGAGGATAATATTGGTTATGTTGTAGAGAGAAGAACAAGAGGGGTTGGGAGGTGGTCAAGAAGGTATAGGAGAGTTCATATTAGGAGGAAACTGAAGATCAAGATTCCAAGCTTGAAGAAATTCTTGAGGAGAAAAACAAAGGTGGTTGTGGCTTCTTTGTCTAAAGTTATCAAGAGGTTGAAGGAGAGTCAGTCCCATTTTGGCGATCTTTTTGCAGGCAATTATTTGTTCATGCAGGTCACCCCTACTTCTTTGAAATATCTCGACAAATCTTCAAAGCCTAATCATTTTCGTGACTTTTCTTCACCTGGCTATTATCTTCCTAAGGTCTCTCTTAATTAAGTTCATGGGGTTTGTTAGTTTTTAGTAATTCAGATTATATTTTGTATTTCTCCGGAGGAAATTAAGCTAGAAAGATTATCTCATCCATACATATATACTCTGGATTGTATAGATAAAAGATATAATCTTATCTTAATCTGGTGGTGTATATATTATTGGGAGCAAGTACACTAAGCCAGCAATTGGCAAGCAAACTTTTTGCTTCTTTCTTTCTTAGATGCTTCATGCCTTCAAATGATCTTTATCTTCTTCTTGATTTTGAATGTAAAGTTGTACCAAATTTGATGTTGAATAAAACAAGGTATTGGTGAAGAGAGTTGATATTAACCATACAAAAATATTGAGAATATTTTTATTAAGATAAAGATGTCCTTAATGTTAAAATGATACTGGTGGGCACAATATCCCATATAGATAGATTTGTCCAAATAACTATTGTATACCTATGTCATGTCCCAACATATTTTTACCATGTTAATATCAACTATAACTAGTACTACAAGCGTAAAGGATAAATAAATGAACTTATTACATCTACGATCATTTGGGATTTGGAAAAAAGTCACACCCTGTCTCGCTCGCAATGGGGTTTTATCTCGTCACTAACAAAATAAAGATGAAAATCACAAAAAAAATAAGAGATTAAGGCTAGAGTTCTTTAATGCTACGTTATGAATGAAGGTGGAAATAGAATAACTCATTCTTATGGAATGAAAAAAATTATATTTAGTTGTTCCATTAGAATGAAATGAACCATCTTTATTTCTGTCAAATTTATAAATTTTATTTCTTGAGAGAGGGTATAGAATGACTCATTTCAGTTTGAATGTAATAAATTATTTCATTCTCTTCTCAATTCTATTCATTTATCAATTCCACTCATTCAATCCAAACATAAAATGATATACTTTTCCCACCGGCCTAAAAACAGATACTTAATTAAATGAAATTTGTAGTAATATTAATCTCATGTAGAATCCACATGCAGTTTGTAAGGACAATTGTTTTTTGCTAATAGGACAATACATCGACTCTTAATATCATTAAATTTGGGAGTTGTTTGATGATGATTGATGGATACTCAACAAACCAATTCTATATAGTTATCAACATGCGGCCTTCATTCGCCCTCATTATTCTCATTTATCTTTGTATGGACAAGAAATCAATAGGATTGAATGAGTACGAGACCCACATGCCTATTACTCCCTTATTTTCAATAAAACAAAAATGTTTCATTGTAATTTTATTTTTTTGTATTTTACAAAAATATTTCTTTCTATATAGATAATACTAGTATTAAATCAACACAAATGCCATCAAGATTATTATCGTAAATTCATAATTCCAATATCACGTCACTATTACTAAACTAACAACTTATTATTTTTCAGTAATAAATATAAAATAAATTATATTTATAGTATTTCTAAATTCTACAAACGAGATATTTTTATGAAAATCTTTCTCTTTTTCGTGTATTCAAAAAGTTAAAAGGTCTATAGAGTTAATTTTCAATAAAATATTTTTCTAAGGCATATATGTAAAATAAAACTTTCAGTAATTATTTTCTACAAAACAATGCTACCAAGTTCTCAACCATCCATCATCAAACAAATAATAATACAATATCTGCCAACGAATATGCAGTCTAACCTACTACTCCCTTTATTCTAAGATCAATTTTAATTTTTTAAAGTTAATGTGAAATATTTTTAAATTGATTTTACTATATTTAATTTTAAATAAAACAACTATGAAGATTGTAAAGTATTATATTATTCTTTATTTTTCAACTTATTATATTGTAAGGTAATTGGGATTAGAATTGAAACTTATAACAAATGAAACAACAATAATTAAAAAACAAGCCCAAGGTATTCCAAGAAACCCAAAGAAAACAACGATCATCAAAAACAAAACTAACACCAGAAAGGTTTTGATAGGATTGGGCTTTGTAAATCGGATATTTTTAAATCCAACCAGTTAGGCCTGCAATTCCCAAGGCCCGTCACGCCCGTTTCTAATATCCAAATAAACCATCACCTCCTCTAAAAAGTGAAGGTGCACAGAGTTTTTAAACCCCCAGGACACGAATGCAAGCAAACAAGTCTCAAATCTAAAATCCCCGAGGCCGAGGGTTTATGTGCAGACTGCAGTCCCCTCAAGAGAATCAAATGAACCATCACAAATCGAAACTGAACCAATTTTAAGGGTTTTTCAAATCACACAGTTCTCTATCTCATCGTTATACAATGAGATTTCTTCAAACAATCTCTGGTACTTTCACCTCAAATCCTTCTATATATATATATATGTTTAACATTCCTTCTGATTTTGCTAATTCTGTAATTTATTCTTCAGGCCACCATAGGTCACTGCTCAGAGCTATCGGCCGTCGATACTTTGCCCGGTCGGCGGAAGAGTTGGCAAAGAGGAATTACGCCAACAATGAGTCTGAATACAATACTGTCATTGCCTCTCTCACTGCTCAACGAAGGTTTCGCCCCTTTCTCTCTCCCCCTCGGTAATAGTCGTATGTTTATGTGATGCATGGGTTTTGTTTTATGTGATTGAATTAGGCATTATTTGGTGAGGGATGTGTATGATGATATGATGCTGGATGGGGTTAAACCGGAACGAGATACATTTCATTCGTTGATCATTAGCACCATGAAAGGTGCTCGCTTGCAGGACGCTTTCTTCTACCGAGATGAAATGAAAACCATGGGCTTGATTCCTGATGTATGTATACTGTATTTTTTTTTAAAATTTTGTTTTTATGTCCTCCATGTGCAGCTAACTCAGAATTCTTTAGCTTTATATAAATTTCTTTTTATCCTGGAAGTTGTGATGGTTATACCCAAGTGTTTTCAGTCATACACGTAGTATAATTTTAAGTAGGAGGTGCCATTAAGAACTAGTCTTTTACTGTTCTTTGGCGAGGAATGTTAATGGTAGACTTTTGGTGATTGAAGCCACCAGTGCTCATATTTCCCCTCAATTTTAAACGTGCTGATATTTAATTGAAGCTGATGTTAGAAGAAATTTGAACTCTGATTAAAATGTTGTTGACATAATGCAACTAGTTTAGTATTGTAATCTTTTCTTGTTTTTAATCATAATTTCCTTCACTCTTAAATCTTAACAGTTTAAAAATACTTGTTGCTAAACAGGGTATAGTTTTGTTCTAGAATTTTTGTGCACAACATTCATGCATGGAAGGAGAACTTATGCATTCTAATGATTTGATGCCTTTTCATCTTATTATTTTAGAAGGAAAATCATCCCTAACTGGCCTAACTGCATAGGTGGCCTAGTGTTTAAGGGGTTGGTAAACTCGGACACCTTGTGTTTGACAGTTTGACTTACATAGTTACATGGCAGACAAAACACTTAAATTTAATTCATACATGTGGTTACACGTGACTGCATGTATCTGTGGGATTAGTCTAACTGCCAAAAAGAAGAAACAAAAGAAAAGAATCGTGTCTGTTCCTAGAATTACTAGAATATAATTCCAAATTACGTCATCTACGTAAACCTCTCCTATTGTACTACCTTGTATAGTATCCCTTCATGGTGTACTGCTTTTCTGAAACCAAAAGTGAAGAAAAGGAAATAATATCATTGTCTTGGTAGATCTAAATCTTGGATTACTAGCAAAACTTTTACATGAATTTTGAGAGACATTAGTATGTTATCTTTGTCTCAGGGAACAAGAATTAATCAGATATGTTATAATGTGCTTCATTGAGATGATTTCTAAAACATTTGTATCTCTTTGATTTCAATTATGCAGGTGCCTTATTGTGTTCCTGTTTTTATTTTTATTTGAGTCAACTCAGTTACTTCACCTTTATATGACTGTGGACCATCTTATCTTTGTTCTAGGTAGCTTTATACAACTTTTTGATCTCAACCTGTGCGAAGTGCAAGAATTCTGATCAGGCAACCCTTGTATGTTTCTTCCCGATTTCGCTAAACCTAATTATACATTAGCAAAAATTTAATTAACGTATATATATTTTCTTTCTTTACTGAAGATTTTGGAAGAAATGAAGAAGTTTGAAGTCAAACCTACTGGGCAAACTTTCATCTGCCTACTTAGTGCATACGCAGCTGCTGGCCGATTAGATCGAGTGTATGCTACTGATTATGTAGTCTAAGTTTGCCACACTTTCTTTATTTTACCATATTTTGATATGTAAGTTGGAGTGCCAGATGATAGATGACTTCAAGTTTCAGATGGGTATTATGCAGTACACAGATGGTTCCGTGACATTTCTATAAATTCTAGTAGAAAACTGTGGATAGTTTGTTGGCAGACTATTCAGTATATATTGGTTCGTAATTTGCAGTAACATCAGATATTCATTACTATCAGTTTAACACAAAGCTATATACTGTTTATCATTACAGGTATGCAATTGTTCGTGATATGACTGCTGCTGGTCTTGGTTTAAATAAATTCTGCTATGCAGGACTTATAGCTGCACACAGGAATAAAACACCTCTTACAGATGATACAGCTGCCAAAGTAATTATTTGAAACTTTTATGCTATTATACTCTGAATCTTACAGTTCCTAATACTCTGATTTTTTTAATCTTTCATTTATGGAACAGATCATTGAGCTTGTTGAGCAGTCTAAGGGTTGGTCATCAGTAGAAGCATCAACAGATAATGCAGAAAACGTTATGATGGGTATATCTGAAGAAGAGTTATATAATATGCCTACTGCTGAATATGTTCATCGTCGTGGAGGATTCGTGATTAGAATGTTTACTGTCTATCATGTTGCATTTCATGCTCTTGCAGATCTTAGGAATATAGAGGTACCATTTCATATATCTACTCAGTCTTATATTAAGAATCCATTCAAACATTTAATATTTCATTAAGAAAGGAATATAAGCAACCATATTATCTTATTTCCTACAAATTTGGATTGTTTTTTTGGGGGTTTGATAGTGTTACTTCCCCTTGATCTGTCTAGAATGAAATTACATCAATGTGGCAATACATGGTCAGTATGTCTGTTAAAGAAATTTCTGCTGTATATATGAACATAGTGTACTATATAAATTCTCGTGCTTGAAGTGTTCTGTTAAACTTGGTTTCATGGTCAAAATTGTTAGTTACCAAACCCTTTAATAACATTTTATTGCTGGAGTTGACACTGTTATCCCGTGTCCTCATTATAAAAGTATATTGTTCTGGTTAAGCAACATCTTCAATTCTTCAACTTCTATCAAAAAATTTGCCATGTTCTTCTTTTTCCTTTTTTTCCCCTCTCTTGTAAATAGCAAATAGTCATAGTTCTTCCCCCAGGTATGCTATGACTTGGAACCTTATCTTGATGCTTGTGGTTTCGACATGCTTCTAAAGTTTTTTCTCAGAAGAAATTTCTAGTTATTTACATATAAAATCACACGGTCTTAGCTTTAGGGTCATTTAAAGATATCATTCGTTATTAGTTATCATGTATCAATCAGTGAACATCATGAATTCCACACTCTTTTCATTTGTTTATGGATTTCGGTTCTTTGTTTCTGGTTTGATTAATTAACGTTTATGGCGTTACTGTACCAATTTGGCAATATATGGTCCTAAAAATGAACAAGTGCATTCAGCTATATCTGTGATTAATTAAGATATCTATTATATCTGTATGCTTTGAGTTTTTAAGAATTAGGCACACATTTGACTTGTTCTTTTTTGCCTGGTCTTAATGACTGAATGATTGTTTACTGCAGTATCATAGATCCGCTTGCCCCCCACTAATATATTTTCTACTTTGTTTTGGAACATTTACCACCTCCATCTTTTTTGACCATCCTTTTTTTTTCTTCTAGATAACTATTGTTAGTCCATCTTTTCATTTAGCGAATTCCCCAAGTGTCCAAGACAAAAATTCAATTATCTAAAAAATTAAAAATCCAGGATAAAAGATTCAAAGTAATCTAAAGCTGATATTCTCAAAAATTTTAATAAACTGCTATATAAAGAATAAAGATTTTATTATCATGGAATAGGAAAGGGAAGCAATATGTAGCATATGTTTTAAATTTTACTTTTTATTTCTATAAATGAGAGCATATGCTTAAACTAAAATGGCATGAAATTACCCAAAACATAGGAGATCTTCATGGAGGTTAAAGGCACAGATGAGAAGAATGATCAATCAAAACAGAGATTTAACCAGCAATACATGCTGTTATAGCCTAGTAAAGTAATTAAACTGTGATATGTGATTGTTCATTGTACAAAGAATCCCTCGTGATGTTCTATACCTTATAGCTTGACTTTAGGATGACTATTAATGCGTTGACAGGGATCGATCCCTAAGATATCGTGATGGTGGATGATTTGGATTATTTATTTGTCATATTTATTATTCCAGACTTTTATTTAGAGTTCCAGTAATTGGTGGTTTTATTATTTAGTTTTGGCATTCAAGTCTTTTAGTATTTTTCTTACTTCCCAAGTAAAATTACGGTTTTGGTTCTCTTTAAGTAGCGATGTAATCCCCACATATTATTGAAACATTGATTCTAATTGATATTGTAATTATTCCAATTGGTTGCGATCAATTTTCTACTTTTCTGTGGTTGAGGATCCTAGGTTTAGTGGACTGAGGAGCTTCACCGTATTTACATTTTTTCTTTATTTTCAATTATTTTGTCCAAATTAAAGTTTTTAGAATCTTGGCCTGCATCAGCCTTGGTACCAAGAAAATATTAGGCCTTGCAAGATGAGTAATGCTAGGGGTCTCAATTTTATTTTTTGTCAAAAATGTGTCTCAAATACATATTGGCTCATTTCAATGATTTTTCAACATTATGGTTTTGGTCCTTGGCAATCATTACATACATGTGCATTTGAGACAAACTTGAGACCCCTAGCATTATCCTTGGAAGATAAGCCTACCATTCTTGAAATTTTATTACGATAATGCTTCTTTTCCAAGCCCTAAAATTGGAGGATGAATCAGACGATAGGTTTAAATAGGTTGAGGAGGATATGCAATTATATAAATGGATTTACTTGCCTATTGATTTTTTGAATAAGTTGCTTGGATATCCATAATACATTTCCTTTACACTGTTTTTGATTTGGAGTCATTAATGCAACTGCCATCATAATTTGAATTTTTAATTGCCAAAAAATTTCTTGTTCTCTTTTGATGTTTCATGGTAGGCAACTGAAACACTTTTGGAGATGCTCAGAAAGGATGATAGAACTCCTGATGTGTTTATTATATTGCAAACTATGAGGTATCTGATTATTGATGATCAATTCTTATAGAAATATATTTCAAGCACGCTTTGAACTCTTACAAATACATTTTTATGTATGATGGAAATTCTAGTGGTTTTAGATTTGAGTCTACATATTGTCTTATTAGTTATTATGCAATTCTTATTGATATTTTGAGAAGGGGTGTAATGATTAATTATTATTAATATTTTATGTCATTATTTAGAGATAAATCTTTGGTATTTGATGCAACTATATTTTATTATATTAGATAGAATATTTTGGACTTCTAATTATAGTATATAGTCATTAGGGATTTCCCCCTCTAATTATTTAGTATTTTTACTTGGTCTCTAAGAATTAGGGCTTCATATCGTCCCAGTGATTACTCTGGTAATTCGTCGTGGTTACTCTCTATGTGCAGGTGCTATCTGCAGTCTGGTGACATTGATCGTGGTCTTAAAGTTTTTGAAGACTACATGAATTCGGGAAAGCCACTTGTGATGGAACTATATTGGGTGAGTAAGCAGATATTGTATTTTATATGCCAACAAATAAGTGCTCTGATAAACTAACAAATAAGTACTTTGGCCTGAAGTATTTTAATTTATTGACCAACTCTAATGGTTGTCTGATGTTAATTTTTTTTATGTTCCTAACAAATTTGAGGTTTATCAGCAATTTTCTTCCTCACAGCCTGATTGTACATTCGTCGAACAGCTGTGCTCTTGACATTGTTGATGTGTCTATGTCCTCCACTTGATCATTTAATTTGCTGAAGCCTTTAAACAAAATGGTTAATCCACGAGCTACCCAATTCTATTAGCTAAATGAGCCAGGCTCAGTGGGTAAACCAGGCTCGATAGACTACTCAAGCTGAGGTCAAGTTATGGGGTACTTGACTCGCTTACTGGTTGAGTTACTGACCTCTAATAAGACTTGCATAAGCCCCGTTCTACTCTATCGGCACTTACCCTTGTTATATAAATATAGGGGTATATATAGTTTATATAAAGCTTTTAATTCATTTTCTAAAGCTTATATAACAGTATATAAATTGTAAGACCAAATCTATATTTATACTTGCTAAATTTTATTTGAACACAATGTAGTTGTGTTGAAAACATGTTTAGATGAGTTCAAATGAGCTTTTACACGAGCTTTAGTAACTTACTTATGCTCACGAGCAGCTTGAGGTTGTGTAGAGCAAGATAGTTACTTGATTACTATACAAGTGGAGTCTCCTCGACTTTCATCTTTGCTCGGCTCGAGGTCAAAAACCTTGAGCTCAATTAATATAATAACTAGTTGAGCCCAGCAACTCTTTTACATGCGTAATTTTGTTACTGTGGTGGGGGAAAAGATTTGAACGCATTACTTCTGGAGGTGCATTGACAATTGGGAAATGACCATGAATCCGTGCATGGTTTCTTCCACCCATAAGTAAATCTTGAGCAATTCTTTCCATATTTATGGCCAACTACCATTTTGTTGTTTGTCTACATATTCTTTTTCTTCTTTTTTGTTTAACTTGTTATCTTTTAGTATATCAGCAACCTTTGCTCCTTTGTTTGAACTTACGTGCTGTGTAAAAGTGACTTTTTTATTTTATGTACTTTAAATACTCTGGCTGTAGACACTCATTGAAGGAGCCATGGTTGGCCATACTCCAAAAGGAATGCAGCTTGCTCAAGATAAATTGGTACGTTTAACCGTATAATCTTCAAGGATTGGCTATTGGTGTGATGTTTATTGTTTGTTTCTTTAGCATTCATGTATTGTTTCCTTCGTGCAGACAGAAATGAACTCTAGGAACTTGTTCTTGAGTCCAAGAATGGGAAATGATCTCCTTATTGCCGCCTCTGGTGAAAAGGTAATCATATACTACCTTGAAGTTGCTTTAATGAAGAGAAGCCGTATGTTTTTCCTTCTTTTTTTTTTTAATAAAAAAAATCTATTATTATGATTATTATATTTTTTTTGTGGTTAAGCCTTGGGTTGGTCTAGTTAATTTATTTCAATAATCATTTGCAGGCTGGTAGTTTTGTCACTGCCAATATGATATGGGACCTGATGCAAGGTCGTAAAATTTACCCTTTGCTTCCCGCTGTTGAAGCATACTACAACGGCTTAAAGGTTAGCTCCAAGCATCAAGAAAGAGTACACTTTGTCTTGTTATACATTCATCGTCTTTGGACGGTTTTCAGTTTGGTTTTCTAGAAATTGGCCCCCCCACCAAATTGGGTGCCAACATGGATTTTTGCATTTTCTTCATGATTACTTTCTCATATTTTTGTGAATAAATTGTAGGGAAGAGAGATACCTCATGATGATCCGCGACTGTTATTAGTTACGCAAACCTTGGAGAATTTGCGCCGAAGATCTGGACGTTTTTAAAGAAGACATTGACAAAGTTTCTAGATGCAGAGCTTGCCAAATGTACCCTAAAAGGATGGTAGTGTGCAAAATGGATTGTTTTGGCTTGCACTCGGTGCAAGTTCGGGGGCATCGAATCAATAATGCAGTTATGACTTGCATGAACGCACTAGTATACTTGGCCTGCTTTTTTTCTTACCTCCTAAATTTTGTTCTCTTAGTTAATTTTCTTGAACTTGTATACTGCCATGCTATACCGCTTTTTGCGTGTAATTGGGAAGAGAAATCTCTCTGGTTTTATTTGAAGATTAGAGATCCATAACTACTGAATTCAGTGATTTTTATCTTTTATTCCACAATTACATTTCTCTTATCATCTTTTTTGAAATTTGTAAATTATTTTATGTTATTCCGAAATATTCCTTGGCTTACAAAATTTAAAAACAAAGAGTCAAGTATGAAGAATGCAGAAGAAAGTGTCCTCATATTTTGTAATGTAAGGGAGTACAAAGCCGTGTATACTTTAATATTACCCTTATAAGTTTTGAATATCAACATGTCTTTACTAAAGTGAATGCAAAAATTACAAAAATATTTATATAATTACAACAAAAAGTTCTAGTTGTTGTGGGTTTTATTTCTTCTTTATATGTGAGATGTTAAAAATAAAAAATAAAATAAAATACGGACTCGTTTATTATTTTTTAGGTAGGAATATTGTAGTTTCCAAAGTTAAAATGTATATATGTAGTAATTGTCCATCTAATCTTCTTTATATATAAAGTTGGAGGCAGAGTGTAGTGTAAATTTTTAGTTTTATTTTTTTGAAAATAATTTTTATTTTATTCTTTTTATATAATTTTTTTTATATTTTTTATTTAATTCTTTAAATTTTATAATTTTTTTATATTATTATATCCCACATAATATATAGACGACGAATTATGTATGCCACCCCCACCGCCCACCGGGTGGTAGTCGAGAAATAAAGAAAAGAGACGGGGGATTTTATTTTATGTCTTCATTAGTCTCAAGCAATCTCTTTAGACTTGACGTGTCGGTACTGAAATTTCAAACCAATTTCTCCATTTATTTAATCCTTTTTCTTTCTTTATGTATATTATACTCCTATTACTATATCCACTTTTCCCCTCTCTCTTCCTCTTGCTTTGTCTTTACAGTACATACACGGCAACAATCGTAGCGTCCAAATACAGTCGTCCGAACAATAAACTTTCTTCACCGTCGCCGACACTAACGTCGCCGGAGCAAAAATGTCGTACGACTATCTCTTCAAGTACATAATTATCGGAGATACAGGTACAGAACTATATTTGCTTTATTTCGTACTATTTTCAAAAGTTCTGCTCATTAAACCCTAAGAGATATATACATGTTATTCTTTATATGTTATGTAGTGAAAACTGTGTGGTTTTGTGAGAATCAGGTGTGGGAAAATCATGTTTGCTGTTGCAATTTACGGACAAGAGGTTCCAGCCTGTTCATGATCTTACCATCGGAGTCGAGTTTGGTGCTCGCATGGTCACCATTGATGGAAGGCCCGTTAAGCTCCAGATTTGGGACACTGTATGCATCTACCACCAATTCACTACTGCTTTACTTACTCTGCTCAATTTGTGTCAATTTCTTATTTTTAGAACAATTTTTATGTGTTAATCTGTGCAAATATTACATAGTTTACTGTTTGGACTCATACATGATAATTGTTTCTACCTCACTCTCCCTCTATATATAATGTTTAGCAATTGTCTGCTCACTTTGTGTGTCTACTTTTGGTTGTCATTCTCTGAAACACTAAAGGCCTCTTAAGCTTTGAGATGTTATTACAATTGGTGTTACCATTTCATTATCTCTCTTTCTGTTTGCTAGAAAGTTATGGAAGGCCCATGCTAATGTTAGCAAATATAGTATGTGAAAATAAAGATTCATAGTCTAAGATTAAACTTGGTCTTAATGAGGAACTGTTGTTGAGGTGATGAAATTGAACAGAGTAAGGAAAATTGAAACACTAACCATAGATCTTTACAAATTTCAAGTTCAAATACCTACTTCATGTTAAACTACATTCTAAAAAAACTTGTAGGAATCTGTGACAAAATTTGGTCGGTCAGTGACCCTCTGATGCATTCCTTTTTGGTACAAACATTCTGCATACTCATTCTACTCTTCTAATATTCTGAAATTTTCATTGGGTTGGGTTCCTATATGTTGGTCTTGATTGGAAGTTGTAGATAAGGAATCCATGTCAGTCTGTGGCAGGTGAACAAACACAGGGCTCCAACAAGAGGAGGCTTAGATATTATCTGCTCCATCAGTGTTTAGGGAGTAACTTATATCTCTTCCTCAACTTTATTTTTGCGGTTGATAAGTTAAAAAAGAAAAACAACATAAGAAGTATATGACAATTACAAATGACAGTCTATCAAAGATAGTGAAGATGCACTTCTATGCAGCAAACTGCTATTTAGTGGAAAGCCCGAACCTTCCTTGAAACATGTACAATGGTATAACACTGAGCATCCCGTTTTGTTTTCCCTTTCATTCAATCAAATTCTTCATCCTCAACCCCCACTCCAGCCCTCTTCTTTGTCCCCCTTCGTTCAAACTCCATAGAAATTTGCTCCCCAAAACCTGATATTTTGAAATGATCCATTACCTTAAGAAGCTATCTATCCATGACATGAGCCTGTTTATTGACTGTATCATCATTCATTTGCATTTGTATTTATGGACCTTTTCCTCTCATTCGTACTTCTCTTTCTCTATGTATTCTCTCGGCAACAACCCTTATTATTATTTTGACTGTGGGAAGCTAAGAAGCAGGGGTGCGCCTACCCCCTGCCGCACTGCGCACTGGGTGCATCGGGGGTGCGGGTGTGCAGCTTGGTTGGGTGCGTACGAGGTGCGACTTTAGCCGTGTCTCCGTATTTTACTTGGCGGGTGCATTGGGGTGCGCCTAAGGGGTGCGACGGTGGCACACTTTGTAATTGTGAGGAGAAAAAAAAAGAGAAGAGAAAATCAAATTCACAGAAGGGGATTTGATGTAGGACAAGGATGAAAGAAAGAATAAAGGGGATTAAAAGGTGATAAAAGAGGCTAAAAGCCACAAAGCACAAGGCTTAATTCAATAATATCAATCATTGAATCATTAATAGTGATAGATTACAACTGTTTTTATAGGCATTAGAAAATCCTAATACTTGGAGGTTAAGTAAAATATTAAAGAACATAATTAACTAAGGAAATAAAATCCTAGTAATTGCCTACTACCTTTAATAATTAATATTCTAGAATATTCTACTAATATAATTAAATATATCCTAATATTATCTACTAAATAAACTAATTACATTAAGATCATCGATAAATAATAATATATAATAATAACTTAATGGTATAAATTTTTTTTGCTTCCATCCTCATCATTTTAGGGTTAAAATAGACTTCCTTTTAGGGAGGGAAGATCGAGGGAGAACATATCAGTGCTTGGGCGACTTCGATCTGCTTGCAGGTATGCCTTCTTCTTTTCTTCCTTCTCTCTTTCTTCTTTTCTTCCTTCTCTCTTTCTTCCTTCTTCCTTCTTTGTTCTTCTCTCTCTCTCTCTTTCTCTTTGTCTTTCTCTTTGTCTTTCTCTTTCTTTTCTCTGCAGATTGCTTCTCTCTCTCTCTCTTTTTTTCTTTCTTTTTCTCCCTTTCGTTCTTCTACTTGGGCTTGTTGGGCAGCCCAATTTCTTTTTCAACTTTTTTTTTCTTCTGTTGGGCTGCTTGGGCTATTTTCTTTCTTTTTTCTCCCTTTCGTTCTTCTACTTGGGCTTGTTGGGCAGCCCAATTTCTTTTTCTCCTTTTTTTTCTCTTCTGTTGGGCTGCTTGGGCTATGTTATGTACTTATTTATGTATTGAAACTGAATAGTGAATATTTTATTTTTTTCTGTTTTTTATGTTACTGAATATGTGGCAAATGGCAATTAAATAATTAAATGTGTGCTTGGCAATTTGGCAATAAATTATGTATTTTGTTGGATTTGCATGGAGCATTTAGTTTTGTGAATGCTTTTTATCATATATATAATATAATTATAAACATATATATATAATTAATTATATTATAATTATATAGATAATTATATATATATATAATTACTATAAAAAATATGTTGTATCCCCCTGCACCCGAATCCCCATTTTTTCAAATTTGGCGAATCCCCCGTATCCCGCACTGCACACCCGTATCCCCACACCCGAATCCTTGCTTCTTAGGTGGGAAGGGAACCATATTATCAAACATATTCACTCAGTCATGCTTCTATTTCTCTATTGATGCTAATGGTGGGTCGATGACATTAATTATCATTTTATACGTTTGGGATATTTATGTTGCAAGGCGCGAAGAATCTTTTGAAATGAAACGTCTCTTGTGGATTTTGAAATGTGCGATTCTTACATTAGGATTGTTGGGTTTAATTTAGTGTGACAAGTACTAGATTGCTGATTTAGTTTTACTGTTTAGTTAGTATATTTATATCAATATTATTTATTCCAGAAACCTTTACCGTATTTCAGGCTGGGCAAGAATCCTTCAGATCCATTACTAGGTCCTATTACAGAGGAGCAGCAGGGGCACTTCTGGTTTATGACATAACCAGGTAGGCGTTTATTTGCGTTTGTTTACCACTATTGATGGATGTTTGTGTGCAAGTGTATGTTCTTGTATAACTGATCCCTTATTTTAACCTCTTAATGATTTTTAAAAATAACTAAATAAGTAACTCAACCTTGTAATGATGTATATACAAATTTTTCTTATCAAAAGAAAATATGAATAGTTACATATATGTAATGATATGGAATATTATAAGTAGTTTATATATGTTTCCATAAATTCTCGTGATCTCACATATTTATGATTACTTTTTACCCTCCCATGTGTAGCTAGTCTTTAGTTTAAGTCTTTTCCTTATATTTTTTGGGCTTTTAATAATTATACTACTTGGATGTCGTACCTTCCCTTTTTTTTGTTGTTGATAAAAACGTAAGAAAACCATATCTTAATACGTTGGTAAAACGTCAACTAATTGTCCAAGAAGTGTTAGATACTTTGGATAATGAAACCCTTATGCTTAATTTATCGATTGGTTGAGCAAGTATCAGACATATTCTAGACTATCCTTGAACTATCGTTATCCAATTCGTAACCATCTTTAAATATGTGTTCTCCAAAATATATAGAAATTATTAGGTGGGGACCTCATATATTACATGTCTTGATATAAACCCCATCTGTGAAATTTGGAGAACTATGCTCTAGGCTTTGCTCCATTAGGCTGGGACCATGTCAACTAAACTTCCATTGGAGCTCAATCCTTTCTCTGCACTAATTAACACGAACTGATTCACAAATTTATGAGCATCTGAGTGAGAGGCCTTGAAATATGAGGTCATGTTGACATCATTCATGTGTTTGCAATAATTATTCTCTCTCTCACACACACACCCCCCACCCACACACGTTTATTTACTACTGTTCCTTAAAAGTTTTTTTGTTGTGGTTGAATGACATGGAATTTAAGATGGTACCAAATATTTTTATATATTATATTTAAAATATTACTTTGTAGTTTATATACTAAGAGAATGTTATATTTTCAACTATATTGATTAAATAATATATTGTATAAAAGGTGTTTTTAGGCAGTCATAAAATCCTTGCCAGAATCACTCATAAAAAATGACACTTACTATAGAATGGCAGAAGTACTTAATGCAGTTGCCTTCTTTCTGGGTTTTGTGTGTGTGTGTGTACGCACGTGCGTGTGAATGATTTGTGGTTTTGCATAGTAACATTATATGGTTATATTTCTTAGATGTTTCTAAGCTACGATGCTGACATGGTTGATATTTTAGACTTTCCATTTCTCGACCTTATTTATTGCCTCACTTCCATGGTGAAAGTTTGGTTAGAGTCTACAAGTCTACCAGTATTCGACTCTAGTTGAGTTCACTCCAGGTCTATCCTGGATTAAGCTCCATATGTTTACAATTAGAATCACATTGCTTAGGTGAGTACTTGAATTCTCTGGTCCACGTGTTTAGTGCTTCTCGAATGCTTGTATTCTTTGACAGGCCCAAAACTCCTATTTCTCATTGTCTCATTAGGTTTTCTTGTACTATTTGGAGACTCTGCAGCATGAACTAAGTTTTTTTGGGATTGCACAGGCGGGAGACATTTAATCATCTAGCAAGCTGGCTTGAAGATGCTCGTCAACATGCCAATCCCAACATGACGATCATGCTTGTAGGAAACAAGAGTGATCTTGCTCACCGAAGGGCGGTCAGCAAAGAAGAAGGAGAACAATTTGCCAAGGAAAATGGACTTTTGTTCTTGGAGGCTTCTGCAAGAACAGCCCAGAATGTCGAAGAGGTGATATGTCTAAATAATTGTCAAACCAATTCTTCACTGTCTCTTATCATGGTTAAGAAGCCACCAGTCCAAGAGAAATTATAGTCAATCTTAACTTCTAATCTATATATGTATGCATATATTGTTTACAGGCTTTCCAAGAGAAATTATAGTCAATCTTAACTTCTAATCTATATATGTATGCATATATTGTTTACAGGCTTTTATAAAGACTGCTGCAAAGATACTTCAGAAGATTCAGGAGGGTGTGTTTGATGTATCTAACGAGGTAAAGTACTAAGCCAAGGGTTTGAGTTACACTATTGCTAGTCGAACATGATTGGATGTTTGATTATTGTCCTCACTTCTGGTTTATACCTTCTTTTTAAGAATCAAGAACCAGTACAGATATTCCTCTCATTGAACATATTAACATCTACAGAAATGCAACATTTTATTTTCCTCGCTACGATAGTGATAACTGTAGTATATCTACAATTCCTTGAACCTAGACTCGATTGTAATTGCAACTTGTTTGCATCAATGTTTAGTAAATGCATCGAGAAATGGCTTCTCTTTCATGCAAGAAATGTATAATTATGTTGACTTTTTTAACTGCAGTCATCTGGAATCAAGGTTGGATATGGGCGGCCCCAAGGCCCCCCCGGGGCAAGAGATGGGACGGTTTCTCAGAGAGGTGGATGTTGTGGCTGATTGCATGGAGACATCCTGAATTAGTATATCATCTCTTTGTGCATTTTGTAACTGCTTGACCTAATGATATATTATGATGGACTTGGAATGTACAGCTCAAACATTAGTTATGCCCATGAGTTGTCTAAAATTATACTGTATATGTTGAGAATAACTTGTGGATACTTGATTGTTTTCTTTTCTTATTTCTTCCCAGGACTGTATTTCATGAGACTCAAAAAGTGTGCTCATCATGTGACTAAATAATCTTTTCCTGAACTTACATTTTGTGTAGCTGAACTTTTCCCGTTTCTTCAATTCGGTCACTGGATTTATAATTATTTGCATTGCATCACTAAAATTTAAAAGCTTTTTGTAGCATATAGGAACAGATCAATAAAATTCCAAATGAGAGGCTTTTGGTATGCACTCATATTATTAGACTACATCCTGTATAATCACATTTTCTTCATGCTCTAGCTAACTAGCTGTCCTCTATTGGCTTTATTTCCAATTTTAAACCCCTCTTGAATTCCAAATATGGATGAGAAACAGGGAAATCATCGTCTTCTTTCATTTTCCATCTGCAAGGACAACACCAAGCAACACAACAAAATTATTGTAACTTAATCATCAATATAAATCGACATAAATTTATCTGACTTATAAAAAATAATATAAAAATTAAGAATGTCATATCACTTTATAATTTTAAAATAAAAATAAAGTTTTTTTTTCATAATTAACTAAATAGAAAAATGTATCCAAATAGAAGGAGTAATAAGATCAAAGAGAAATAACAAAGCTCTGGGTAAATAATATGAGGGCCATATATTTCCTCATATTTGGTCGAAAGGGATTTGTTTGTGTTCCCAAAAGGAAAATAGAAAAAAATCTAATCTAGTAAGAGCCTGAAATCTTTGTCCTTTGGTTTGGTATAGGAGGACCAGCTTAGCGGCCTTAGACAACTCTTCGTTCTCTCCTACTACTCCCTCTTATCCTCTCTCTCTCTCTCTCTCTAAAATTCTAACATCATGAGTTCTGCAACTACGCCTCTTATTAAGAATTTACATTTATCGATACCAAAACGTTGTATATCAACCGCAGTACCAACACCATTCAGGGCTTCATCCCCTTTTCTGTCTTTACCCTGTAAGCCCATTACGCTGATTCACTCATCTTCTTCATGGGTCTCTCACAAACCCAAGATTTCAAGGTCCTTTTTGGTCCCATTTGTTGCACAGGCCTCGGATTGGGCCCAACAAGAAGAAGAGGCTGGAGAAGAGAGCACTATTTCAGTTGATACAATTCAATTGGGAGCTGAGGCTTCTGGAGGAGAGAGAGAGGAGGAATTTGCTGCTGAAGATGGTGAAGGAGACGTAGAAGTAGACGTAGAAGTAGAGGAAGCAGAAGAAGTTTCATACCCAGAGCCACCTGAGGAGGCCAAGCTTTTTGTGGGTAACTTGCCCTATCATTATGATAGTGCAAAATTGGCTGAACTTTTTAATCAGGCTGGTGTTGTTGAGATTGCTGAGGTATCAAATTTATTTCCCTTCAAGTTTCATTTTTCATATACGTTTCTAGACCACAAATACATTATCCATCTCTAATTATTTAAAGAGAGAGAGAAATTCCCTGATATGAATTATTTTTGGTTGTTGATATTGTAGAACAAAAATGACGTTTTTAGAACAATAGCTGTTAGTGTTAAGTGCCGTTAAAACAATTGCAAAATTGTCATAACATGTAAATTTTATTGAGTAAAATATTTGGTCTCGCAATATTAACAACATTATTTTTCTACTTGATTGAAAATGGAGGACTCTCTCTTCACTCACACACACAATGTTGTGTTGTGTTTGTGGGAGAAGAAGGAAAACAATGATGCTAGGTTCAGTTTTATATTTGCTAGATATGGTTCTTAATCTTTAATTATGTGATTGTAAACTGAATGGATTTTGAAATGGGGTTATATTGATTAGGCTTATTTGGTTTAGGTAATTTACAATAGAGAAACTGATCAAAGTCGAGGATTTGGGTTTGTGACCATGAGTACTGTGGAAGAAGCTGAGAAGGCTGTGGAGTTGTTCCACCGCTATGTAAGTCTTCCTTGTTATGTTCCCTCTGTTTTTTGGATCTAAGGTCACATGTTAAGTAAACAATTCAAGAGAATATTCTCTTGAACTATGTGCATATTCCTTTGATTTCTGCATTTGCACCAAGTTCAAGGGAATATGCACACAGTTCAAGAGAATATTCTCTTGAACCGTGTGCTTAGCATGTGCCCGTTAAAAAATTCTCTGTTTTTTATATTTTTTGATCTAGTATGTTGCCTTGTTTTCGTACTTATCAAAAAATATAAACATGTGTATTTCCGTTTTTTGCAGAAAACTTTTGCATAGAAATTTTTGCATTTGCATCATGCTTTAATTTTTAGTAGTATATTGCAAATTTTGTTGATGTATGGAGTATAATTCTGAATTTTTTACTGAAATACAAAATTTTTTTAATCTGAACTGACTTGTTTATATATCCAAGTCTATACTTGGTGATGAATGAGCTTATGTACCATAATTAATGGGGTTCCCTCCATTCTAATTTGTCAAGCATCTTACTTTGTCCTATTAATTTAACTACTATTTTGTATTGATTTTTGGGAGCTAAATATTTGTTACAGGATGCAAGTGGAAGACCTTTGACAGTAAATAAGGCTGCTCCTAGAGGGTCACCGCGTGAAAGAGGTGAAAGCGCTCCTAGAGTGTTTGAACCTTCTTTCAGAATATATGTTGGTAACCTGCCGTGGCAAGTTGATAATGGTCGCCTGGAGCAGGTGTTTAGCGAACATGGTAAGGTGGTTGATGCCAGGGTTGTTTATGACCGAGAGACTGGGCGTTCACGTGGATTTGGATTCGTAACGATGGCCAGCGAGACAGAACTCAATGATGCCATTGCAGCTCTCGATGGGCAGGTACATGCCCTGCTCAATTTATTTTGAATCTGTCACTTTGCTACTAATTGAATCTCAAGCTAAGTTTTACTTCAGAAAGAAGTTTAACTGCCTGATAAAGCAATTATACAATCATAATTTTTCCTTGAATCTCTTGCATAGTTCTTGGGTACAGAACCCCAAGAACTTTAAGATTAAATAGTCAATTTTGTCGACTCTAATAGTAGGGGAGTGTTGCCATACATGACGACAAATTTATGTCGATAAATAACATATGTAGATACATGGGATAAGTAAAGATTACTTATCTCTTAGAGTTTCATGTTAGTCGCAATCCAACTTCGTCATTAAAGATTACTTATCTATTAGAGTTTCATGTTAGTCGCAATCCAACTTCGTCATTAGATTTGTCGACATGTATATCATTTTTCATGCTAGGGGAAGTTTGCCAGCAGGAGGATGTTCATTGTCGAATAATATTTATAAGATCTAAGCTAGATATTAGCAAAATATGTGAACCCTTTAACCGTGTTAGTTCTTGGTACATTGATTGATATCCCTCTTATATTGCTACCTTATGTCAAGTGTTATTTATGGTGCAGAGTTTGGATGGAAGAGCAATTCGGGTGAATGTTGCTGAGGAACGTCCAAGACGTAGCTTCTTTTAATTTGAGATGACACTTTTGGTGGATGAGATGTGTTTAAATTCTTGTAGATCATATTGTAATTTTTCATTATTTTTTTTTACTATTTATTTCGGATACGAAGGATAATTGTGTAAGAGAGGAATGTGATTTATGCTTCATTTTTCTTTATTTTATTTACTTTTATTATTCTCTTCTGTACCCTGTTTTCTTTCAAAAAGTTGTTTTCAAAACACACAAGCTTCACCACCCTTTGTGGTTACAATGGCTAGGAGGAGATGAGAGTATCTACACTTGATTAACCCTATTTGAAAGTAAAACAAAACTGACAGTGCATTAACACAAAAGGATTCAGCTCTATTGAGTTGAGGTCAATAGCTCAATCTACAGACAAGAGTTTCCTAGCATTCTCTACTGCTTGAGCACACCAGTACAATCTCCATAATGTCGTGTTATCCTACAAAACAAAAACCCAGAAACAACAATGAGATTAGTTTTTAACCGAGGGTAGGATATTATACGTCCCTCCATCCCACAAAAAGAGATCCTAGTTAATTCGCAAAAGCCTAAAATTCAAATTATGATATGAACTTATTTTAATTTTTGAAATAATTTTTTTGCACTTGGTAATAATTAAGTAGCTTACAATATTAAATATTACATTAATCAAAAAACTAATAATAAATTACATCAATTTGAAATTTAGGATTTTACAAATTGACGAGTAAAAAAACAAAAAACAAATGAGACTGCAATGGAGGGAGTATTGGTTAACATGTCCTGTACTTACCACTCTTTCCAAATCAACAAAAACATTATCGGAATGCTGTTCTGAAGGATTGTAACGTTGGATTATTTCCACAACACGGACGAGATTTCTCGGAGGTAGCTTCTGAATCAAAATTTGAAGTTGCTGCTTCTCAGCAAGTGTCATCAACCTGCCGATGAATATCAAGGATTCTCGCGTCAAATATTCAAGAAAAATTCAGGTGGAGGATCCAGAGAATGCCATACCATGTATTAACTCAAAAGTTAAAACAACAAGTGAATTTGATCTGAGCTTCTCAACACTACATGGTATCATCAAGGGTATAAGAGAAGGAGGGGGGGGGGGGGAATGGTATTACCTATGTCCTTGTGGACCCTTTTTTTGGGGGTGGGGGAGGGTAGGGAGGAAGGAAATCTTCATGGGATAACTCTTTGTCTCTATATTGACTATCATGCCCTTTTTATATTATTAAATGAGCTCTTCCAAGGGAAATGTCAAAAGTTCTCTAACACATTCTAACTCATCTTATCCCAATAAAACAACGAAGGTAAGGAAAGTTGGAAACCTATCCATATGAATCTATCCCTGTAGAAATTTATAAGAGTAATTTTTCTGCCTAAAACTATCCGGATAAAACTGACCCTCGAGGTTTTATTCCAGGTTGTACAAAATTAGCTTAGGTTACAGACCTGCATTAGCTTTGACCCAACCCACTGTGCAAGAGGGGAGACTGTTTAAATCCATACTTCTGAAACATTCACGCCAAACTAAATATTCACATTGATTTTGATATTTAACTCATCCATTTTACAATAGTACACCCGCAAAACTTAATTTGTCTACACCTCTGAATCCATTTTCATATTATGTCTTCTCTATGTATTTGTACTTTGCTAGACTCCTCGGGAAAAATTCTATTCAGTCTATCACCATCATGCTTTACCTCTCACCCCTCTTAACATTTACAGTCCAAATATCTTAAAAGATTTTAAACCTCCCAAAAATGACCAGGTTCATGATATGCACGCAAGAACCCCTCAACTAGTCATCTTCCATACAATGTCTAGCTTCAACACACAGTTAATGTGCAAAAAATAAAAAAAAGTAAGAAAAAACATCACATAAAAACTAACAATATGTTTTATAAACAGACATGCTACATGAATCTTTATTTGTGGAAAGCATGAACATAAAAGCCAACTTTTACCAACCAACCCTTTACAATCAAAATACCAACATGCATTACATTAAATGCCATTTTAGTTGATAGGTACCAAAGTAACAGACCAATAACTAACTCTACCTTCACCTCATATAGCATAAGTGGGAACACAACGAACCTGCAATTGGACATTACAGTATCAAGAAGTTCTTCAAGCTTCTGCTTCTTGTATCCTAGCTGGAGGGAAAAAAATTAAACATTTAGATTTGACCTAAAACAAGTTTCAGGAGGCAGAAAGAAAATATACTCGTAATCCTAGATGAAAGCTTAGTTTGAAAAAGAGAATTTTCGGGAAAATTACTGTTTCGGATAGTTCATCAGATATTTTCTTCATTGTTTCCTCAACCCTTGCACTGTCAGTTTCGAGAAGCAACTGCAAATCATCATTGACCTGAAGAAGACGAGAAGGAGAAAAACTAAGACCACTTCCAATAGTTGTTCATCACGATGCACAGATATTTCATAGGATAGCCAAGTTAGACAACAATATGCATTAATTTGCCATTGTTGCAATAAAGCAATGACATGTATTCCCACTTCTTTGTTAACAAGGTGACCGAGTTGAGTTTACCAAAATTAACTTCAACTCAGCGGACTCCCTCCAACTCTATTCACCTCAGAATTCAGGAAATATCTACTTATATCCAGGCTAAAATAAAATAAAAAGATCTTACCTCATCATCTTCTTTCTCAACCCCTATATTTGAAGTCAAAACTGACTTTGTCTTCTGGTCCTTGATTGCGAGAGTTTCCTTTCCTTCTTTTGATTTGATTTCACAATCACTGCATAAAGACTGTAAGGAGTACAAATAAGTAAATTATGATGATCAAATGTGAAAGAGAAGCAAAAGAAATGAAAACCAACAAACACCTTTAACACTTCTGAATCACTGCTCCACCTGGAGGTTTCATTTGTAAGACAATTAGAGCATATCTTGATCACAACATTGGATTTTGCTTCTCCTGGTTTCGCCAAATACATGTTTTCATTTCCTGAACCCTGTAGTAGAAAAGAGCTAAATAAATAACAAAAATTAAAAAGAATGAGTTCAAATGTGAAGAAGTGGGGCTTGCATGTAACACCAAAACACGGAAGACCTCATTATCTCTTGGAGTACTTCTTAAATCTAGTGAAAGATAAGTA
Organism: Aralia elata; assembly: GCA_034770075.1. NCBI lineage: Eukaryota > Viridiplantae > Streptophyta > Magnoliopsida > Apiales > Araliaceae > Aralia > Aralia elata. The sequence goes on from CM068378.1 coordinate 14,595,193, forward strand.
ACAACTATAAAGCAACAGCTACTAAGGTGTTGTTTGATAAAACTGAATAAAAAGTTCTGAATATATAAGAGAATCTGAATGAGTTGAATGAAGTAGAAGCTCTAAACATAGAATGAAATGACGTGTTTGATAACTGTCTGTCTAAAATATTTGAATTCGTATATTTCACTATTTTAACCTTCTGGACTATTATGAACAAATTTATTCTGTAATTATAAATAAACAATGTTATCTAAAAAAATATATATAAACCTGTGAACAATCTTTGATGGAATATACTATTAGTAATATAATTTTAAGAATAAACACTAAAAATTTTTAATAACATTTTATCAGTTCATAAAACCAAAACAAAAGACTACAACAACATTCATTAAATTAGTTTTGACCAATTTGTTAAAGCAAAAAATCAAAAAACAACTTGTACATAACAAAATTTGTTTACAATAGTAAAAACAGATGGATATTAAATGTAATTTTTAATTGTCTATGAGGATAGGTAGGTAAAAATATCATTCAGCACTACTTCTTACTAATTCAGCCACAATTTTTTAGATAAATTATTCAGACACATTCAGACGCATTTAGAGTTTAACAATAATAAAACAAACGGTCTGAATGACTTATTCGGTCAAATTCAGACTCATTCAAACTCATTCAAATGTAAACAAACAACCCATAACTCAATATCCAACTGACTAAAATGCTCCAAAGAAAATTATTTTAAAAAGTGAAGGAAATGATACCACTACTCCAAGTTGAAACACAAGGGAATTGTTTCTTGTTGAACAAAAACGTGAAAAAAAATATGACAAAAAGCTTTCCTAAAGAATCATGTAAAACTCCAGGATATTTTGGTCCTCCAAATCAAAGCCAGTAATATTTAACACATGCAAAGTATGACCAAATTCATCGGTTCTTGTTGGCCCATAATAACTGACAAAAAGAAAAATACAAAACATGCAAAATTCATCAATTAGAGATTTTAGATACATACCCTCTTTCACGTAAAAAATAGTAAAGTACACCTAGTTCAAGGAATTAATACCATATGTCCTATCATCTTGGAAACCGTCTTTATGTTGCTTATATCCACCTTTATCTAATTGATTTAGCTTCAAAAGCTCCCTTACTTCAGTTGGCTGAGTCTTCATTTTTTTAAACTGAATTTTGCCAAGATATCTAAATTCTAGACCTTTATTGGTTCCCACAAAGGTCTTCCCACTCGCCGGAGGCAGCATGAAAAACCTATGATCTGCTATACTATTGTTTATAGGTACTCCCTCGGTTCCGTAATATTAAACGCATCGCCTCAATGCACAGTAATTAAGAAACAGCCTGATTGTTGCAATTTTACTATTAATGACACAATGAAAGTACAAATATATCCCTATTATGTATCAACTGCACTTGTTCTTTGTTTTCAAATATTCTTACATTGGGAATGAGAGAGAGAAGTTGACTTATTAAGGGTAATTTAGGAATTGAGGTATAATATGTTAATACATCAAACCCCAACGACCAATATTATGGAACGGTAAAAAAATCCTAAAACATCTAATATTACGGAACCGAGGGAGTATCTCTTTCCTAATGAAGCATGTAAAACTCCAGGATATTTTGGTCCTCCAAATCAATGCCAGTAATACTTAACACATGCAAGGTATGACCAAATTTATAGGTTCTGAACTGTCGCCATAGGAACCAGAAACAAAGAATTCCGGCTCATAGTCAAGTGGAATACTTTGGGTTTCACTAATTACTCAATTCAAATGGTATTCATCCACTATTGGGCTTTCATTGCCGCAAACAATTTAGTATTGACACAAACTGGCTGGCGCCTCCACGTTTGAGTAAACAAGAAAATTACATAAGCTCATTAACAAAGCAGAATGAAAAACATACCTCTCTGTCACAACTGATAGGACTAGACCTGATAGAAGATGACGAAGAGGACAGCTTATGTTTCTTATGAGGACGTTCACCATTATCCTCACAGGTTGCACTCGGACAGCTCGATATTTTCATTTTATATCTTTGTATTCGACGCATACCAAAGACTGGGTCTACCATCTGGAATGAAAATTCCACAGGTATACAATGCAGTTATAAGCTTTTGACAATCTCAGGCTTGCAGATATATACATCCATATAAACATTCATCCATATAATATATTGGGTGCATATTGATTGAATTGTTGTTTCAATGGACGAAGAAACTTCTAGCTTAGTTGAATTGAGTATAGGTGCGTGTATAACTTCTTAAGAGAAGAAAGCTAAACAGTTATCATTAATGTTACCTGGAATGCAGTTCGTTTCGATTCGTGGAACCAATACGAGAACGCAGCACGTTAGGGTAGCTTTATACGAGTACTTATAGTTAATAATTCTCTTAGAATCTAAATGCAATAAAACTAAGTTTCATGCAAGTTTTTTAGTTTCAACAACAAATTGATTGTTCTATAAATAATTTAGTACATGTTATATTTAAGCATTTAGTAAGTTAGAATATGATAGTTGTGCAATTATAGATAAAAACTACAAAATATTTCAGTAAGCTAAATTACAGTATTGGTAGGTAAAAGTATCATGTTTGGGTAAGCGGATACCAAAACGTGGTTCATTAGGTCAATAAAAAGTATCTCTGGTTATCATGTATATCTAATTAGATAAGAATTCTCTTATTTAATATAGCTCATCCTGTGCCTATATCCATATAGATTTTAGAATTTTGCACATATAATCCTTCATTTGAACACATGTAATATGCTGGTTACAGTTATCATATTGTCATGTTGTCACAAGTTTTTACTCACTTCAAATAGACATTTTAAGGGAAGAATTAAGATCTCCACAACATGAGTGGTAAACTGGTTATTTAATGGGTAACATGATGTTTAGTTGTTCAATATTTCCTTACAAGTCAGAAACCTAAAACCACTGTCAATAGATAATTCAAAATTATACAGAAATTGCTAAAGACTTGGTGTCTGTTACTACATTCTGTGATGCTGTATATTCCAACTTGTGTTTATTTAGAAAAGCAAGGTTAAATTAATACATACCTCATCAACTTCCTGTGAGAGAAGAACCACGCTCTGCCGAAGCAATACCTTCAACCTTTCCTTCTTGAAATCAGAAATCCCTGCTCCTAGAGCATCACAAAATAAGGAACCAGCCTCAGAGCTATTACCCTCTTTGCCAGTGTAACTATGTTTAGTAATATCCGTCTCTCTATTAACCCCGCAAGTCCTTCCAGCTAAGTCAGAAGTTTGAGAAACAAAAGGCAAAAAATCCTCAGTCTGCGAAAGTAGGCAAGCAACTTCACGTGTATAGTAATCAAAATAATTTGGTCCAACTTTATTTCCTTCAGCAGAAGTATCCATATCCCTTGGAGCTTCTGACATAAAGAAGTGTGAAAATTCCTATAATAACAACTACATTCAATCAGCAAACTCACACAAGTGTGGATTCATTTGAATCATATTTAAAAAATTAATATACCACATGCTTTGGAATGAGAGACCTCCTACTGCAGGAAGTAAATTCATGCCGTAAATCCTAACTTATGCATGTCAGGCACAACTTTGGAAGCAGTACTTCTGACTCAAGGTCATGGAATCAACATATCCACTCGAATTAAAATTTTCCGTTATCAAGTTTAAAATGTGCCAAAAAAATTATGCCAAAGAATATCAATGAATAAGAACTACAGAAAGAAAAAAGGAAAAAAAATGGTGTAAGGACACCTACAGAATGACCAGAGACCAAGAAAACCATAAACAAATCGCCCGATAAAGAGTTCTAAGATGCATTTGAACTTCACAACCAGAAGGTGAAATTTAACCATAATTCCTATAATACACATCGTATATAAATTAATGAAATGATATCTCTCGAACAATATTAGACTGTAACTTTCAAGCGCTTCTGAAATAACAGAGCAATAGTTAAAAATGCTTTTCATGAAACTCAAAAATGGGAAATGATTGTGTCTCGGGCTTTATAAATGTCATTTGGCATGTTATAATTAGAAGCTCTGAGAATCTTACGAGGTAAATTGCATATGAACATGTACACAAAGGTACTCAAATAAAATAAGGGTAATACTACAGAATTTACAATTGTGAATGCAAGACCCTGACAACACACATGATTATACGGGTTAAGGGAAAAAACAGAGCAAAACAAAACAAGACAATCTCAAGTAACATATCATGTTTTGTCTTCCACTCTCAGAATCTCAGATAAAAACAGAAATTTCTTTTTCTTTTTTTCTTTTTCTATAAGCACATAGAAATGTCAAGTGATACAAGTTCCTCACTTCCTCTTCATTGTCTATCCAGATAAGATTAGGATAGCATAATGAATCCAAATATGTAAGTTAAAGCCAAAAGAAACCAAAGACTGAAGCAACTATTTAGAATCGGATATAGAATGCAGATGGTTGTTTCATGGCTAACAGAAAATATCTAAAAACAATCACAAGGAAGTCAATCACATTACAGAGGGAAGATTGATTAAAACAACTGAAAGACTAACTCTGGTAAAAACCAAATATTGCACCAATTAGAGCCTTGCTAACAACTAAAGAAACAATTAGAGCCTTGCTAACAACTAAATCCAAACATACTTTTGTATCCTTTTTATATTCTTGAAATTTGCTGAAATATAAGTTAAAGTTTAACTATGTTAAAATTTAAGTGAAAACTAGTAGCATAACAATCAAACCCTATTCAACCTTCAGGGCAATCATATCAATAGTCATATTCTTATGCAGTAAAATGAAACCCTATTATACATGAGATTAAGAAAGAATCAAAACCCGAAACCTATTTTGATCAAAGACTTGAAATCGATCAAACAACTATGAAAACTCAAATGAGGAAGAACCAAAATACCAAACTTACTAATAAATTCGCGTTGCTTTAAGGGTTTCAATTCCTTCGTTCTCTCTCCCTTTTCTCAATCTTCGTTCTCTCTCCCTTTTCTCAATCTTTTCACCGACTAGAAAACTTACCTTATCTCTTCTTTCTTCCTCCAGAAAGCTGTGATTTCGAAAATTGTACTTCTGTATCTCTATAGTCTATATGAAAAGGAGGGTTTCAAATTTTCAAAAATTATTTAGGGAATAGTTCAGTTTGTACTTTGTCTGCTCCGGCCTCCATCTAACTAGTTAAAAAATTGAGATTTCAGTTGATTCGACAAGTTAAGAAATACTCTCTCTCTCTCTCATAGGAGAACATTATTGTTTAAGGGTAATTTACGTGGATTAAGAAATATTATGAAAAATATTATATTACTTTTAATTTAATTTTTTTTAACTAATTATTAACTTTGTAGATTATAAAAAAATATATATTACCAGCCATGAGATTATGAAGAAAAAACATAGGGAAGTGAAGGGATTTATAATGATGTTTCAATAACCAAGAAGGATTTTGTTTTTTTGAAGAAAACTATTAAGTAAGAGAAAATTTTAAATAAGGGTAAAGTTAGAAAAAATTATTCCATCTGCATTGATAAGCTCAAAACGTCAATCTTTTTGGAACAAAAAATACTCTCTTGAAAGACAATTTTTTAGGAACAGAAGGAGTAAAATAGAAGCCGACTAAAATAAAAGGGAAAAAATAAAGGAAAAGCTAAGTTGAAGGGTTCGCATGTAAATTCGTAATTAAAAAATATTGTCTTCTTAAAATACCCTTCTATTTTTATAATAATTTCTATTTTATTTTTAGAATTTCAATTTTACTTATCTTCTTATTGCAACTTCCAAGCTTAATATTTTACAATTTGATCATCAAAATTTTAACTTTTAAAATTAATAATATAATAAAAATAAATAATGGTACCATCACTAAAAAATAGTTAAAAAAAGAGATACACATGATGTATATAATTGTGATTGATTATAATTATTAGATCCACTTATGTATGGTGAAATATCTATTAATTATTTTATATTTTTATAATAATTTTTTGTAAATATAAATGTATTACTCAATATAAATTATGCATGAAACGCGTGTGAATCAATATACTTCATTATTAACTTCTTTTTTTTGCTATTGCTCTAAGTTGGTTAAATAAATTTTGATTTAGGTGGTGTTTGTTTATCTCTTAATACTTCTTAACAACTCTATATCTGATTCGATAAGAGTGTAAAGTTGTTTGGTAAAATTTTCTTTGCTTTTTATCGTCTCTTAACCGGTAAGAGAAAGATATAAATCTAAATCATTAAGAACTACATCTTAATGAAAATTTTAAATCTATGGAGCCTCTATAAAAATTGTACTCCCTCTATTCTAAATTTTAAGATCATTATTAATTTTTGAAAAGTCAATTTGAAATATTTTTAAATTTAAAATTAATATTTTTAAATTTAAAAGTCATTGAGATGTGTTATTTTCCAGATACACTAAGAGATCTAAAATGGGGGTTAAATAGATCCTTTAAAAATCTTTTTGTTTTAAAGAAGTATTACCATATTACAAGTTAAACAGATAAGTTTAATTAAGCATAGTGAAACATTAGTTTGAAAATCCCTTTAAAGATTTACTAAAATCTTAGTTATGATTTTAGTTAACTTGAAATTGAGTCACACACAAATATAAATAATGAGTGCAAAAATATAAGTGTTGGAAATTAAATGACACAAAAAATTTTAAGTGATTCGGAGTACAAATAACTCATAGTTCACTCTTTTACTTTATGAGTAGGAAATCCACTGTGATGGATGCATGGGTAATCATTGAGATCAGGTCACTAAGATATATTACACTGATGAATCACAAAGATTCCTTAAGTCACTTAGATTTGACAGATGTCATTAATACAAGGGGTTACTAAGATCAATTCATTAAAAACTCTTCAAGTCACTTAGACTTGGTAACAGTGGTCACTAAGACCAACAAATCACAAGAGATAAGATGATTTCTGACGTATTACTAATTTGCGTTAAGCTTAACTTCTGAAGGACTTAGTAGCATAATAAGTTATTCTCTTTTCGTAAAGTGAAGTGTTCTTGAAGTTTGGGCAGCAATTTAGCTTGATGTTCGTGATTCGTATGTTTGATCGCATTTTTGTGCCCTTCTATTGATGACCTCGAGACTTTTCCGTTGGAAAGTTGTCGTTGTACATTTAATGCTCCGCTCCTAGAAGATCTCTGATGTTGACTCTCAAGGTGAATGTGTCAGTTTACTTTCGACTCTGATATGTCACATCTGATTGCTACAGTACCAACCACGTAGGTGATGTCACTTTATCAAACTAGTTGTTAGACACAATTCGATCTGATTTTCGATTCAAACTTAGGATGATCAGCAACCATCTCAAAATCTTCACTTCATAAGATTTTCCAATATCAGTCTAATGTCAGACCTGATATACTCTACGACTTTATCTAATCGTAGAGTTTCATGGGGATCATAAAGTGTTTGACTTGGTTGTAAGGGTGGGCAAAAAAATAATTTTGTAGGTATATAGGTAAAACGGACCGGTTTGAAACGGTCGATTTGGTATATATTAAAACCGGTTCAGTGTCGGTAAAATCAACCAGTATGTACCGCTTTTTTGGGACCGGGATCGGGATAAGGATTTGAAGAACCGGTATTTATCGGACCGTACCGGTTTTGATAGACTCCACGGCACGCTTGCGTGAGGTGGTCGTCGCCCGGATCGTTTCTAACAAGTTGATAGGATGGATAGCTTGCAACACCTTAACCCCTCGCCTATATATAGACGGTAATCTTGGTATAATTGCTTGCTTAGGAAATTTGCGGAGGATGAACACCAACGACACTTCGACCCCTCGCTTATATTGAAGCGGTGATCTCGGTACTATCGACGATTGATGCGGTAGAAGACGCCACACACAACTATGAATGGTTGTATGATAAGTCAATTATGAATCTAAAAAGAAGAACTAAGGAACACTTAGGAATTCTTCAAAGAACCACAAGTAGAGAAACAAACTCACAATAGTATTGATAATCTGAAAATTGATGTTTTTGATGTTTACAATAGCACCTATTTATACTAGTCTAAGAAACAAACTAGAAGCTTCTAGAAGCACACACTTATGGAAATACAAGCACACAAATGTTGAAATACAGCAATCATAACACATGTAATTGAACCTAAATACTGATAGCATGTTTTGGATGAAAGAAGGTTCGAAAATCAAGAAAGTCAAAAAATGACAAACTGCATCCAGGAGGTTCTCGCCGGGGCGAGAAAAATGGCCTGTAAATCCTCGCCGGGGCGAGGTTAGCCTGTCCCATGCAAACTGTTTTCTTTCGTTGTTTTGACCGCCACGTCCATTCGTAACATGTTTACGGGCTTCATACGTTTGGACTCCATCTCCATAACTTCTATACTTGATCCAACCTCTTCCCATAGTTCATGGATCATTCCGTTAAGTCTGTCTTTGAAGGTTTTAGCTCGGGCTCTAGTAACGGGTCCAAGTGACAAATGCAGTGGGTCTTCTCGGGTTGTGTCACGGGTTTCTGGATTATGGATGTCCTCATCAGGTTTACTAGTTTAATTAAAAAAAATTAAAATTACACAGTACTTATATTGATTTTGATTTATTTAAGTTGAGAGAAATGTATAGACTCTCAATGGTTTTGTTTACGATAAAGAGGAGAGAGAAGATTTAGATTCCGAAAAGTCGTTATCATCGGCTACGAACAGGGCGAGAACCAAGAATTTGAGCAAGAGTTTTGAGGACACCGGAATTTCGCCGAAATGGGTGGTGGCTTTGATGAGGATTCCAGGGTATGTTTTGGCTCCACTGTTTGCCAATATAGAACACCCACCTTTTACCCTTTATCAAGTCAGATCAGTTAAACCTCTAATAGAGTAGTTTTTATTTTCTTGATTTGTTTCAACTTATATACTCAATATCATATAAATAGTTTATGGATTTGATTCCCAATTTCAGAATTTTTAGCTTACCCAAAATCTGATCACCCAAGAACCCATAACCCAAAATTGGTATTTTCTCTCAAAAGAGTCAACGGAACCTAAATAGTAGGTTTTGGGTTTTCTTGTAAACAACACCCATCAATTAGGATTAAATGTTGGATCGATCCTAATTTGTTTTTTTAGTAAGTTATCAATTTTGAATTGGGTTCATTTGGTTGGATATGAACTTCAGGAGCATGAAGGAGTTTTAACTTTTCTATACGAGCCAACACTCTAAACCAACAAGGAGATGGCATTTTGGAGGCACACTTTATAGTATTATATGCTAGATATACTATGTTCTCTTTAATTGGTGGTTTTTGTTATTTGTATCTCTATTTTCATTATCGGGCTACTCGATTTGGTTGGACAAATGGAAACCTGTACAATATGAGATAAAAATCGATACCGAGCCATACCAGACTGGTTAACCGGTTCGGTATACTGGTCTAACCGGTACCGTTATCGGTACCCAATTTTGAGTATATTCGGTAACCGGTCCGAATCAGTTCGGTACGATAAATTACCGATAAACACCCCTACTTGGTTGACTTTACGACTTGCACTCTACGATCTGCTTGTTCTACGATCTTCATTTTGCCTTACGATCTGTGAGCAAACTCTGCGATCTTCGTTTAGCTTTACGATCCTTGAGTAGACTCTACGATATTCGACTTGCCTTATGATCTTTGGGCAGACTGTGATTTCTGAGCAGACTATGTGATCATTCAATTCTCTAAACATCTTTACGATCATTCTGCAAACACTATGATCTTAATTTAACTACGATTTTTTGGCAGACTCTACGATCTTGAACTGAATGTTCCACGATAGCTTGACCGACTCTGCAATCTTCAATAAACTTTACGATTTTTCAAACTAGCTTTATGATCGTTCAAACAACTATGCGATCAATTTAGTTCTATCATCTATACACTTGTTTAGTTCAACAAATCAACCTAACAAACTTGATATTCTACTCTAAGTCCATGTACATTAATTTCACATTTAAAGACTTCACAAAAACTATTGGTACAAATATACATTATATTATCTCATCATCATCAAATCAAAATATGTAATTGTCCTAACAAGATGTTTTATACTTTTTAGTTATCAAACAACTTTTTAAGTTTAGATGTTGTTTGACTTATATGATCTAATTTATTAAAATATACTAACTATTCAGATCTTAATTACTCAATTTTATCAAACACCACTTTAGTCGATTTAAATAAATTATAAAGGAGTCAAATCTAAGTCAGGTTTTAAATAAATTTATAAATTATTATAGAATCTAATAGCTTAACCCCTAATTATAGGAATCGTCAACATTTCATATGAGCTTGAATCGTGTTGACCTCGATCATAGGCCCAACCCGTTCAGAAATAAAATAAAATATTCATTAATTGTCTTTCTCATCTTTGAAAAACGATGTTTACCATTTACACAAACAATATTGATTTTCCAGTGCTTAAATGTTTTAATACTTGCTTCTACATATTTTCCCTATTTTGGTTAATACTCCCTTAATTCCAATTTTAAAACTATATATATTTTGATTTCTTAAAATTAAATTGCAGAGTTCTTGAATTTGATACTAATACATTTATTTAAATTTTGAAAGCCATAATTATGATAATTATTTGGTTTTTAGGGTTTATTTTAATATTGTAATTTTGAAGGGATATTAGTACGGATATAATAAATAATATAATCAATCTCAATAATTTCTCTCATAAAATTTTAACACATTTAACGAATGATAATATATAAGTCATAATTAGGAGAAAATAAAATTTCACAAGAAAAAAAATATAAACTCCAATAACAAGAATCTGATTTGCGATTTTAGTGGATGTTTGATAAAATTGAGTATTAAGATCTGAACAGTTTAGACATTTGAATAATGTAGAGCCTCTGTCCAGAATTGGGTCTGAATGAAAAAAATGTTGTTTGATAATTAATTTTTTCAAAATGTCTGAATAACAGTATTTTACCATTTTAACTCTTTGAACAGTTTGTAAAATTTATAAATAGAGTTATAACTCTAGTTTCTTATTTGTAAGCAAACACAAATGTAACATTTGTTATATTCAATATAATAAAAAATTATAAGAAAAATTTGTTATATTCATTATTTCTTTTATTTTTTTAATTAAATTCATTTTCAAAATATCTGTTAAAAATATTGTGTTGCCACTTGCTCCTAATATACCAGGCCTTATCTTCATCGCCCATCTCGCTCTTCTCTCTCATGGAATCCCCAGTGGCAGCTACAAAACTAACGCCTGCAGTTTCTCTCTCTAAACCCACCATGATTTCTCCCTCTTCTCATCTAAATCATCGCTGCTTACACTTCCTAGTTCAGCTTCTTCCTCCTTCCTCATCCCCCTTCCACCGTACACTCCTTCCTCATCTTCCTTCCACCGTACCCGCTCCCTATTTCAGATCTACAATTGAATAGATTTGTTTTTCGATCTAAGTTTTGCATCAGATTGACCAGGTTATTTTGGTAAAAAAAAAATAACTTTAATTCGGATTGGCCTCTGAAGTGTTTAGATTTGATTTTATATCTTACTGATTAAGAGGCACTAAGAGGTAAATTTTTTTTAACCAAACAAAATTAGCTTCTGAACGAATCATAGACAACTCTATTAAGAGACATTCAGACCTAATTAAACAGCACTTTAGTGTCTCAGACTTAAATGTTAGTCTATGACATGGTGGACTAGTCTTTCTAGTAAATTCTAATATTTATAATAAAATAAAATATATTATATCAATTTTAAACTTTAACAAATTCATTTAAAAATGTTGGAATCTATTTCTAATAATTTGGTACCGCATTGTCCTTTAAAAATTTTGTACCAGAACCTCAAGGCATGCACGTGTCCTAGTTCATGAAATTGCGATAGCATAACCGCACCGTTCAATTTTTAAAATTGAATCGTTCTGCCCTGTCCCAACTATAAATTAAACATGCAATTTGCAACTTAAATACTAACAAAAATAAAATTTACATAACAATGTGTACTTAAATCAAAGTTTACCTAACAAATATTCTTGATAACAGTGAATTAATCTCAACAAAAATAAAAACGCAACGACTAAAATTTAAAAATCTTAAATAGAAATCATAATTGATCCTTATATTTTAGTGCAGCGCGCTATCAGTTTAACAGTGAATACCAACTCTTCACAGCGCCGGTTCTTATTTAATTTTTTCTTTGCATGAAATTATATCGCACTACTTTAGCCAATTGTGCAGCGCAAAAATTGGCTAATTTGATGTGATTTAACATGTTTCAGTGTGACTTTGATTTAAATTGTCAATCCTATAAATAATGTGTTGCGGTGTGCAGAACTAACAAGGATACAACAACAAAAAATAAAATAAAAAAATGATCAATAGAAATCAAACTTATACACATATTTACATAACTAAACTGCAAAAATCACAATTTAGAACTCAAAACATAGCCAAGATTCCACACCTCGCACTTACGGATATTAGCTCTTCTTAACTTCATATGAACTAGCCCCCATTTACTCATTTAGCGATCTATATACTTCACTTGACTTGCAATTTCATATATATATATATATATATAAAAGCAAATAAAGCTATAGAAGTATCCTCAGTGTCACGCGTCATTACGTACTATTCTAAATTAAGCAAATTAGTGACACAAAATACATTCCCCTTGTTTAAATCCATCCTTGGGCGTTTTAATTACACTCAAACGTACAAACACATGCAAGTAAATAAAATCTAATCATAAGAGAATACTAATTAATCATTACATAGACCGTTATTACTTAATTACCTGATTATGCACAAACCTTTTAATATAGAGATTAGAAATAATAGTGCAACAACAAATTTGGTTCTTTAGAGACCTATATATGCAAAATTAGTGCTCAACTTTAGTCTTGGGAGTTGAAAATGAAAGTTCACTTCCAATATCAGAAACATTATATCGTCAAATGTGTTCCAGTAAATTCTGATTTTTGTAATTGTTGGTTTATATTATTTTAGTTTTAATGATGATAAGTTGTTTTGTAGTGTTATTATTATTTTACAGAATTTGCATTTGCATGAAAATATTTATAAAAGTAATTTAATTAAGTTTTCAATATTTATATAGATCAAATATTAATTAATTGGTTGAATCATATACTATAAGATATTCATAGACCTGCTCCTCGGATTGGCCATTAGTTATTTTGATTTAGTTAATTGATTCACTTATTTTTCATTTGATTATTGCTAGTACTTGGAATCAATTATCAGCACATGAAATCAATTTAGTACATATTAAAATTGCTCATTTATCTTCCTTGCACATTTTCAACATGATTCTTTAACGCATTAAATATAATACTAATACTGTACCATCCGCCCACTTCTCCCGCATCTCATATCATGGGTATGAATGTTTTTTTTAATGCTAAATTAAGTATACCAGAGTTGTCTAGCATATGTTTTTAATATTAATTAAGTATCCTACAAATGTTGCCTAACATGGGTAGGTTTTGTTTTTAATGCTATTTCATTCTTCCATGGTTGTCTAAGAATGAATATAAGTTTTGTCCATGCTGCCCACTAGAAAACAAATTGACTCTCTCTTTCATGGCTGGGACATGCAAATGAAATCACGGGAAATCTGCCTACCTCTCTCTAGAATATATCAAGTACGCTGACCATGCACTCTTGCTAAATCCGAAACTGACATTACTTATTTTACATGCTCAGGATACTGCTAATGGAATCACATGCATGGGTTGCCTATTAAATATACTACTAATATTCTCTAAATCATTAATCAATGTTGCTGCCCATTAATTCTCTCAATACATAGCTGCACTATATTGGGAAAAACATTCCATTACTTGATATATTCCTTCCACCATGTCTCTTATTTGGGCAGAACATTTTGTCCATTTGTCTAACATGAATTCTGTCCATTACTTGTTCCATAAGTGGCTGACACATGGTCATATATGGAAACAATATATCAACCCTCCTCTCCCTATATATACTGCCCAGCATCTCCCTCTATTCGAACATTTGATTATGGGAAGGAATTGTTTAAAACATTAAGTATGTTGCCCATTCTCATGATTAAAGTAATCAAGTTGATACCTATTACCTGAGCTTTCTGCTGCCCATTTAGTCTCCTGCTGAAGCTGACCATCATCTCCATCATGGGTATGACAATTTTTTTTTTTTTTTGAGAAAGGGTATGACAAATTAAGTACTGCTGTCTACTAAAACTGTCCAACTGAGCATGATTCTCTTTTAAATCCTTTGATGGCTGAGCTTCATTCCAACGGACAGATTATCTTCAGCAACAACCAAGCCTCTCTCTAACGGCTACATACTCCTCCTCTATAAAAGTATATCAGCCATTGCCTTCAACGGAGTGAAGGAGGAGATCGTACACAAAAATATACAAAGCCTTCAAAGAAAAAGCTTCTAGTAGGTTATTCTTACATTGTTCTTAATCCCTAGTGCTAGAAATTCATAGATATATTGTAAACTTATTCGTTCATATTAATATTTGTATACAAGCCTAGCTAGGCTTGTGTGATCCAGTGGTAGATAAGCAGGGCCGGTACTAAGAATTTGGAGGCCCTGTGCAAAAAAAAAATAGGGGCCCTCAGTACAAATAAAACCGTTCCGGTATATACAAAACCATACCATTCCAATCTCTTGCCTAGGACTTTCATGCTAAGACTTAAGAAATTAACTTAAAGTCTCTTCTATTTATATAACAAAGGTAAGACTAAAGACAATATATTGGACAATGTGGGACTTATTGTATAGTCTTTTTTATTTATAAAACAGATGTAAGATAAGAGAAGACATATTAGACAATGTGGGACTTATTAGAAATTTGAAATCTACATTAGCTCCCTTACAGGTAGTGGTGGTCATTCATGTGTAAAAGAACTTGATTTTCTCTAAGTCCCACATTGATTAGATAATAAAAATTTAAGGAAGTTTCCTTATAGACTACCAAGTGAAACAAGGTTTTCAAGTCCCACATTGGTTAATTTGTAAAAGTCTTAAGGAAGTTTTCCTTATAAAAAGACTACCAAGTGAAGCCAAAGCCTTCAAGTCCCACATTGTTTAATTGGTAAAAGTCTAAAGGAAGTTTTTCTTGTAAAAAGACTACCAAGTGAAGCCAAAGTCTTCAAGTCCCATATTGGGTAATTGGTAAAAGTCTAAAGGAAGTTGTCCTTGTAAAAATACTACCAAGTGAAGGCAAGGTTTTCAAGTCCCACATTGGTTAATTGGTAAAAGTCTAAAGGAAGTTTTCTTTATAAAAAGACTACCAAGTGAAGTCAAAGTCTTCAAGTTCCATATTGGGTAATTGGTAAAAGTCTAAAGGAAGTTTTCTTTATAAAAGACTACCAAGTGAAGCCAAAGTCTTGAAGTTCCACGTTGGTTAATTGGTGAAAGTCTAAAGGATGTTTTCCTTGTAAAAAGACTACCAAGTGAAGCCAAAGTCTTCAAATCCCACGTTGGTTAATTGGTAAAAGTTGAAAGTTTTTTCTTATAAAAAGACTACCAAGTGAAGCTCAATTAAGGGCCTAATATTTAAAAGTTTTCAATTTTGGACTTGGGCTGGTGGGTAAAATTTGGGGGCCCTCCGAATTTGGGGGCCCTGTGCGGTCGCCCCTTCTGCACCCCCTCAGGGCCGGCCCTGTAGATAAGTCTGTACAAAGCAAGCTCTAAAGGTTGCATTGATGCAAAAGGTTGCAGAGGTGCAAAGGAGGCAGTAGTGTTCAACATAATCAGAGCTATACACCTGTTTGTACAAGGAGTTAATTTGTAAATTGATTGCTTATTAACTGAATAAAAGAGTTTCCAATACCAGTTAATATTGGACGTGGATTATGATATTAAAAATCTTGGTGTTTGTGGTTTATCGTTTATCTTGCATATATTTTAATTCAGCACTTAAAATTCTGCACTTGAACACTATATATTCACTGTACCGATAAAATCAATGTAACAGAAAATTTAAAATTGTCATTGTTAATCAGTTCAAGTATATACACCTATTCATCATCTTCTAATATATATATATACTAGCACTTCGCCCGTGCCTCCGGCACTGCGAAGAGGGGAGAAGAAAAAAAAGAACGGAGGAGGAAAAGAAAGGCAGAGAAGAAAGGGGAAGGAGGGAAGAAGAAAAGGGAAGGAGGATAGAAATATAAAGAACGAAGAGTTAGATTTATCCGAAACTTTTAACGGTCTGGATAATTTAAGAGGTTGAGCGGGAAAATTTTTAGATTCAAAATCATTTGTATTTTGTTATATAGATATATGCCCTTTCTTACACGGGGTGGTAAAAAAAATCTTACGCTGCCGTTTGTTGAAAAAAGAACGCAAAAGTAAATGTTCCCAAGTAGTTGTTGTCTTCTTATTGCCTATTAGGAGGTATTAAATATAATATATATATATATATATATATATATATATAGAGAGAGAGAGAGAGAGAGAGAGAGAGAGAGTTAATGCATAATTAATATAAGCATGCACGGGAGGAAGAGTTGTGGGTTAAAAAAAAATTCCTGCCATTAAAAAAAAAAATCTCACATTTGTCTTTAAATATTAAGTAATATTTTCTAAAAAAAAGGGTGAAAGTATTAAAAATTAAAAATTTAATCATTAACAACAATAATTTAATCATTAATAATAATAATTATTAATCTCTAACCTACGAAACTTACACCAATGAAAAAGTACCAAACAAATTTGAAAATTGTAAATGGGAAATCATACCTTTAAATTGTGGAGAGAGAGGTCCTAAAGGAAAAATCAAATATGAGAGAGTTAAAGAGTGTGACGAGAGAGTTGAAGAGTGTATTGGAAAAGAGAAGTCCTAAATTAAACTCACAAGATAAACCTTAAAAATAGTAAGCATGCGGGGCTTTTATTAACCCACAACTCTCCCTCCGCCGCATGATTATATTGATTATGCATCAATTCTCTCTTTATATTATATATATATATATATATATATATATATATATATGTATTTAGTATCTCACCCAACATGCAACAAAGAGACGATAACTAATTCGTAACATTTATTTTTGCGTTATTTTTTCAACAGCGACCACGTAGAATTTTTTTTGTACCACGAAATATATGTAATGAACCATTTAATGAAAAAAGACGAAATTATCAAGTATTTTTAACGAAAATCAAGGTTTAATTAGTTGGATCCGGTGATTTCAGGTTGTACGTATACTTAAAACATAAAACTTTTCTTTCTGTGGCACATATGTCTTATTGTCGATGTAGTTCAACTTTTTCATGTCACTAAGATATCTTGTAATTCTCATGTCCAAAAATAAATAAATAAATTAATCAGGTTTCACCTTTTCTAGAGTAATCTTATATACATAATTTAATATAATTGCGGAAATGTGAGTCATGTGATATTCGTTCAACTACTTTCCCTTGAATTATTTTAGTTATATTTTGAATATTATGTTGTTTTAAGATATTAACTTATTATATGGTTAGGGGTCGAAATTAGTAAATCATTAATGTTTACGGACACTTGATGCATGAATATAGGAATACTTATATAATAAGCAGGTCTTTCTATTTTTGTGATGATCACTTTACGTTTCACGTACAGAATGATAGCAAGAAGGATTCCCCAGCATGATATGCACGCCAAAAGGGCATCAAGTAAGGAGGCATACATACTTCTCTTTGCCCTTTATTAAAATTAATTATCTATTAGCTCAAAATTAATTAATTTCACAAGAAGGATCGATATCGTTTAATCATATTCCTTTAATTAATTAAGTGTTTTTTTGTCATTTTATATGTATGGGATAAATACTAAAATTATCTTACTCTACCTCTAGTTTGTAACTTAATTTGTACTTTCTCTTTCTCAAAAACTGAGTCATATTTATCGAATTAATTTTTTTCCCACTCATTATTATATAAGATTTGTTAATTTATATTCAACTCAACATTGTTATTTTCTCCCAAACTATTTATTTTTATTGCATAGTTTGTTCAAGGGCTTTTTTTTATTTTTTTTTGGGTATCCTAGTCAAAAATTTGTTTACAACTCTTGATCAATAAGCTAGCTAGCTAGGTCCTTTATTAGAACACCATACCCAAATTAAAGTAGTCCTACACATATAAGGTACGTGTGGGGTATGGAGAGACCACAAAAGTGCTAGGCTTCAAGTTAACGTTGATGGACGTTAATTTCATTGTAAGGAAGGAATGCTAACCTTTAATTGTATATACCTAAATATATACATACCTGACAGTTTTTGTAGAGGAAGAGCAATATATATATATATATATTAATATTCACTAGCTAGCCTTTCTACCTTGTAATATTAATCAATTGCATTAATATATATAGTAAGCTTAGCTAGCTAGCTCGATCGATCAACATGATGAGCAACATGCAGCAGCTGGTGGTACCGACGTTGGCCAATCCTATGACCACCGTGCAGCAGCTGGTGGCACCTACGTCGGCCAATCCTATGACCACCATGCAGCATCTGATCAGAGGTAACCGGAACGTCGGGTTCATGTCTTCCGACGACAATTTGATGGCCAAACAAATTATGGAAACTCATACTCCTGATGGCAGAAGCTTTAAGGTCAAGCCGCTTCTCCATATTGTCCAGGACATTTTTGCCCGCACTAACATCAGCACTACTACTCTTGAAGCTGCCAATTTACGAGTATGTTTATATATTGAGTCTAATATATACGTAGGTATATATAGGGTACTCATATTTTCAGCCCAGAAATTTATATTTCAGCTAGCGTTAATGTACGACGCATGATGCATATGGTACAACTATGCAATGCACAATTTACGCTGAAATGTTTCTGCTATGAAAATAAATAAATGTATTAAGATCTTCTTATTGTAAAATTGGTGATTTCTGATGACCTATACAGGGTACCCATATGGATAGCATGGAGGACAAAAACTACCTAGCCGCAGTCACTGGCATGCTTGAGGCAGTGTCCTATGTAATTGATCGGATTTCATGGGAGGTTATATACTAACTATATAGGGAAATAATTTAATCTCTCGAGAATATAAAATTATAGTCTATTCATTGTTAATTGATTTCCAGCCAGATGCGTTGACAAATTTAGTATCTTATGTTAGGTGTGTATATTTAACTTTTTTTTTAAACACATTTTTTTCTCAGATGTCAATCCAGTGCCTGAGCGGGTCGGATGGGCACGTGACAACAGTCTCTATACTAAACATGCTGTCAAATTATCCATGGGATGCAAAGCTAGTGCTGACCCTTGCAGCTTTTGCTTTAAACTATGGAGAATTCTGGCTGCTGGCCCAGATTTTCCCATCAAACCAACTTGCAAGATCAATGGCCGTCCTTAAGCAAGTTCCGGTCATCATGGAGCACTCCGGGTCCCTGCAACCCCGATTCGATGCCGTTACCAATCTCCTCAATTCGGTCATGGATTTGACCCGAACCATTGTTGAACTAGAGGAATTACCAGCCATATATATTACCAAGGATGTACCAGCAATGGCCACTGCCATTGAAACTTTCCCCACCGCTGTTTATTGGAGCATTAGAAGTGTTGTTGCTTGTGCAACTCAGATTAGTTGCCTCACGAGCATGGGCCATGAGTATGAAAATAATTAATTAATTTCTCTAAATATGAATTTAATTCACATTTTTATAAAGAAAAAAGAATTAATTATGATTGATTTAATTAATTCATCAGGTACACCATAGCAATGACTGAGCTAGCATGGGAATTATCCACATTGGCACAGAGGATCAACCAGATACGTGAGCATCTCAAGAAGCTGTTGGATAGCTGCTACCAACACATAGGTACACGTATAAACAACATAGTGTGTATATAAATAACATAGTGTGTGTGTGTGTGTGTATATATATATATATTAATTTGTGCATGCTTTGATAATGCAGATGCAAACATAAACGTCGAAGTCTACGAGTCACTACAGAATCTGTTTAACGTAACTCACATTGACAACATGAAAGTTCTCAAGGCATTGATTTACCCCAAGGATGATATTCTCCCACTGATTGAAGGTTCATCTAAGAAAAGGGTACGCATACATATATCATTCGATCATGGGACATATAAATTGACATGTTAATCAAATTAGATTCAATATTATAGTTGCTTCATGGTGCATATATCAAAGCTAATGATTTTTGTTCCACGTATGGATTAAGCCTTGCATCATCTAACATATATATGTGAGGATAATGCGATAACTTATGTTATGTTGATCATACTCTTTAGATCTGTTCCAAAATTAGATATACATTTTTCTTTTTAGTCGTTCTAGAAAGAAAATATAAATATCACTATATATATAATATAAAGTGACATGTTATGACAATTAAACAAGAACAGGTTAGCTTGGATGTGCTGAGAAGGAAGAATGTGCTATTGCTAATATCAGGCCTCGACATATCTCCGGATGAGCTCTCAATTCTTGAACAGATTTATAGCGAGTCAAGGTATCATGGAACCAGAACTGAAAGTCTATTCGAGTTGGTGTGGATGCCAATTGTAGATATTTACTCTCAGCATCAAATCACTGAACCAATATTATTCCCCAAGCAAAATCCCACCACTAGTACTACTATTAGTACTAGTGCTCTACTTGAGGATCCCCTGCGCTCGAGTACTTCATTCACAACCTCTGTCCTGCCAACAAGTAATTATTATGCGACGGATCGCCATAACTCTGTGTTTAGCAAGTATTGGACTGAATCCATGCAAAAGAGGCTTGAGGAGCTGCGATCCACTATGCCATGGTACTCGGTGTACCACCCGTCGATCATTCATCCGACGGTGGTTAGGTTTGTGAAGGAGAGGTGGCATTTGAGGAATAAGGCTATCCTTGTGGTGCTTGATGCACAAGGGAGGGAGTTGAGCCCTAATGCAATTCACATGATGTGGATATGGGGGGCTAGTGCTTTTCCTTTTACTAGGGTGAGAGAGGGGGATCTGTGGAGGGAAGAGACTTGGAGGCTTGAGTTGCTGGTTAGTGGCATGGATCCAACCATTTACAACAATTGGGTGAGTGTTGATGTTTTCATCACTTACAATTAGTTTTAATTTATGTGTGTGTATATATATATATATATATATGTTTCGCTACCTAATCAAGACATCTTACATTGTCCAGTGTTAGATCATGCGACTCAGATTCATAAGTTCATTAAATCGTCCAATAATTTTATTGGCGATTAAATGGATCTTTGAATTATCTGGTCATTCGATCTTGACTTTGACAATGTAAGATTGGTTGATTGAAAATTGTTTCTCATATAATTAAACGATTTATAATTGTTATAACGGTTATCATATATATATATATATGTATGTATGTATGCACATCATATAATTAAACGATTTATGCTACATATATTTAATTCGTGCACATCACATCAGAACCTTATTTTAAGCTGCAAAATAACAAATCTAGATTAGTGTTTGTAATAATACTTCTAATTTTTGCACCTATTATATTATGGATTAGATAAAAGATGGAAAATACATAATTTTGTATGGAGGGGAGGACATCGACTGGATCCGAAGATTCACAAACACGGCGCGTGAAGTTGCACGAGCGGCACGCATTCCCCTAGAGATGGCCTACGTGGGAAAAAGCACCAAAAAAGAAATGGTCCGACGGGCAATGGCAACCATCAACGTTGAGAAGCTTAGCTACTGCTGGCAAGACCCTGCCATGATATGGTTCTTTTGGACACGACTAGAGAGCATGTTGTTTTCCAAAATTCAAGTGAAAAAAACAGATGATCATCAAGATCCACTAATGCAAGAAATCAAGAAATTATTGAGCTACGACAAGAGTGGAGGGTGGGCACTATTATTCAAAGGCTCATATGTGGTGACTAGTGGGCATGCCCAAACAATGCTAAGCACTTTCCAGGATTATGAAGCTTGGAAGGAAGATGTTCCTGTTAAGGGATTCGATATCTCGTTTAAAGATTACCATGATAGGCTTCGTGTTGCTAATTTGCCTTGTTGTCGATTCGAGTTTTTGATGGCTGCCGGAAGAATCCCGGATAGAATGACATGCCCGGAGTGCCTCAAGCATATGGACAAGTATAGCACATTCCTTTGCTGCCATGATGAAAATGCACCCAAGTTACCTCATTGAAGCAAGCTGCATGTTGCATATTCTCTTCTTCTTTTTTTAAAATATATTTTCAGTTATATAAATTAATGGCTGTAGCCTGTAATAAAATTGAGTGTGAGATGTGATTTTATTGTTGAAAGTACTTCACTTTGTTGCTGTTGAAGCATAGTGAGACTGATGTAATGATACATTACCTTTAATAATATATAATAAAAGGGTTTTGCTTTGAAAATTTTCCGTTTTGTTTTGCCATCCCTTCTTGTTAATTAGTTCTCTGATAAGATGGAACTATGAGATATGATTTTGTGCATGCTTGATGTGGTTCCAAGAAGAGCATGCACCTTTGTTATTGTTTCTAACAGATTCTCGCACACAAGCTTCCAAGTTGTAAGAACTTTGACAACGAACTAGACAAAATCACATGTATGTTAAACATGTTTCTTGCCATTTTTTCAAAATCATTTAATTAGAAAATTAATTTACAACTACACGAAAGTGTTTAACTTTAATTTTGAGATAATTAGAACTCATGATGTAACTAGATTGTTTTTCCAAAGACAAATTAGGTGTACAATAAAAATTAAAAATCTAAAATGAAAGTTAATTTGCATAATGATAAGTGCACTTTAGTTGATGCAACTAATAGTGTATATGCGTTGAATCTTTTATCAAGACGAGGATACGATAAACGAAAAATTACTTGGATGAAGGTATTACAAAACTTGAAATTCTCTAATATAATTAAATAGATTATTGTTATATAAATGATAAATTTATATCGATATTAAATAATAATATATGTAAATAAAGAATTGAAGAACTACAATATTATTATTTTATTATTTATAATTTCACCTTAAGCGGAATTCAAATTCATCATCTATTGTTGACATATAAATTAAAGAGTGAGTGGAAGAGTAATTCATATATCTAAAATAGAATGGGGGGAGTCCCGGCACGTAAATTTTGTTTTACACTTTGCTAAACGTGTTAAAAATAAAGACTTTCAAAATGAGCCGTCAGCCCCTATAGCTCAGTGGTAGAGCGCCAGTCTTGTAAACTGGAGGTCTGTAGTTCGATCCTGCATGGGGGCAGACAGTAATTACTTTTTGACAAACGACCAGCATAAACCCTCTAAACCCTAACCAGAAAATGCAAGCAGAAAATATCCTTTTTGTTCCTTCCAGAATTGGCCCCCAAATGAACCAACTTTTCCTGGTGAAATTTCTTTGCAAATGGCTTCTATTTTCCAAAGAGTACTCAGAAACCAACCTACGACAAGAATCATTGCCAGTTTCAGTAAACCAATTCTTACTCCACCATTTTTGAATCATCTCTCTGAAACCGACCTACCTCATCACCAAACAATTAATCCATTCACTTCTCCGGGATTGCCCAAAACAGAGGACCCAAATCCTTCTCACTCCTTACAGTTCTACCCAAGTTTTCCATTTGGGGGTTTTCTAAATCCGATTTCTTCAACTGGGTTTTTTCAATCGGAGGCTGAAGATGTTGTTTCGGGTGATTCCCCGACGATTTGGGCTGACAGCGTGAAGAAGAAGCGGAAGAAGAAGATGAACAAGCACAAGTTGAAGAAGCTGAGGAAACGTCTAAGGAGAAAATCATAGTTTGCTTCTTTTGGTGAGAATTTTTGTTTTGAGCGGAATCAATTAAACTACTTTATTTTCCTAGTTAATCTGAAAGTCCCCGTTTTGATTTCATTTTGACAAATCTTATTTAGTATCAGTTCTGATGGAACAGATTGTTCACTGCTTAAATGGATGGGCCACTTTTTGGGAATAATTTGAACATTGAACATTTGTTGTTGTTTTAAGTTTAAACTGCTAATTGGGATGATTGTCTGGTAATCACGATGTAATATAGGTTTCTAATTTGAGATGCACATACTGAACGAGCTTTTAGATTTATTTGGATTTGATGCATGTATGAGCTTATAAGTTCTAGTATATATTTCAGCACATTTTACACTGGATTTTTGGGATAATGCTTGTTTATGTTTGTTCTTCCTAGAGTGTACTTCTAGGCAATAGTCTGCTCAAGATAATGCAATTGTTGGGAGAAGCTAGATGGTACATGTAGGAGAGATCATTTGTGTTGTGCATCTTTATTATTGTTTATACCATTTTGAGTTAAATTGGATATATTTTGGTGCTAGGGAGTGGCTATGCCTCAAACTAGATTGAGAATTTGAGATAAATCTAGGGGAGGTTACATAGTTTAAGGGTTTAAGCCATGGTATCCTTCTCTTTCTCTTTTCTCTATAAAGTTTCTTAGTGATCTGGAAGGATGAAGATGGATCTTCTGGAATCAGAAAAATGTGTGAATGTTTGCAGAAATCTATTAAGGCGGTTTGTGAAGTTATCAGTTTGAGGCTAGGTTTGTAAAGACACCAATGTTGAAGCTATCATGTTTATGCTAGGTTCTTTTAACATGATCGATTGAGTTTGTCCATCCTGATTCTTAATGGTTGCTAGTAATTTACCATTCAGACCTTCCCGAATTTATAACCTGGTTCTTTAGAGACTGTCTAATTATTAGTGATTTTGTTGGCTATATTTGGTGAATAAGAGAAGAATGATTCTAGCATTTCATTTGGATATGTTACATGGACTAAGGTATGGCACTGTGTGGGTTATGTATTGAAGTGTCTAACCTCTACGAACGCCAATTTTTGGGGTACTTGGACCCAAATTCAAATTTTGTCAGAATGTTGGTATAGATATGTGCAAGTAAATTTGATATAATTTATGTAGATATTTAACGAAATCTCGTATCACCAATGTTCAGGGGTATACATAACTTAAATATTGATTGTCAAATATAAGTTTTTGCTTTTCCTTCCACTTAGGGGTGTGCAATTTTTTCGGTATTTTCGGTATAGGGTCAAACCGTACCTGTTCGAACCGGTAAGTTCGATACAAATGACAACCGGTTCAGGATCGGTTCATGTAATCGGTATATACCGGATATTCGGGATCGGGAAATAGTTTTGATGATTCGGTATTTACTGGGCCGAACCGGTTGTACCGGTTATACAAAATTCATGATTTATTCTAATTTCTAAGACAATAAATCAATTTATTCCCACTTGGAAATTTTTAAAAAAAAAAAACAGTAGAAAGAGAAGAGCAGAAAGGGGTGGTGGATAATTTACCAGATCAATGGACTGATATTTCCGTCACATGCACGGCCAATTCCACCTGCCCAATGTCTTTCGCCATCACTACCACTACTTATCAACACCTAGATCTATAACACAAAAAAAAGAAAAATAAATAAATTTGGGGGAGCCCATCGCAACCACTGTCGCCCATCGCCACCACTGCTGCCCATCGCTGTCCCACTCACTGCCGTCCATCGCCACCACCCACAACAAAAACACGGCAGCACCATCGCCAAAATTGGAACAAAAAAAAAATAATAGTAAGAGAAGATAGAGATGGGGGAGAAGGGAGAGGATACCCATCTAGGCCCAGATTATTTTAATTTTTTGTGATACCCATCTCATAGTAGAAGTCTAGATTAAGAGAGGTCTGAGAAGAGAGGAAGAGTTACCGAGTTAGTAGTTTGAACTCTGATTAAACTGAATACCCATCTTATCTAGGCCTCTGAGCCTCGTTATATCCCTCTCTCCCTAAAACATTAAAAATCAGTAAATAATAAAAAAATCCAGTACCGTACTGGAACCGAACCGGCTAACCGGTTTGGGATACCGGTCTAATCGGTACCGGTATCGGTATGCAATTTTAAATACTCTCGATAACCAGTCCGGTCCGATTATTTACCGTTGGCCACCCCTACTTCCACTGATAAAGTGAAAAGGTTATGTTTCCAATTGTGGATATGTGTGTTAGACATGTATCTCGTACCCTTGTCCTAGTATCAAGTGTCCAACGTGGTTACTTCAACCACGCAAGAGTTTATGTAACATTGGCATTGCTTTAGAAAGAATACCTATATTTTTTTCTCATCAAGGGTGCCCCTCCTCTTCATTCCTAGGGTTTCATTTTTGTTGCTCAGAGTTGCAAGATTTGTAGATTTCTTTCTTGTACTTAGACCTGCTATTTGTGTCGGTACTTGCATCTAGCTGTTTATATCTGCTTTATTTGGTAGATTGTTGTCTGTCACTGGGTTCAAACAAAATTACTATTCATATATATATATATATATATTTTAACTGGAGAATGATTCACGAGCACATTTTTCATGAGGTCAAAGTAATAACATTTTCTTTCTTTATTATCATCTCATTTGACACGTCCTTACCTAGTGATGACAAACTCATGATCCCTCTAACTTGAGCCACATGGGAATTTTCTCATGAAAAAAAAAAATTCATAGTATTTCACGTTGGCTTTTGAGGACCTTATATTCTTTGTTTCTCACTTGTTAAATGTTTATCTATAAGATAAGCTGACACTAATGCTTCCACAATGGAAGAGTATGATTTCTGTACAAGAGTAATCAATAGTTGTATTTTAGTTTCCACTAACATTTTATCCTTGTAATTTTTTTCATTTTGGTCAAGTATGTGGTCACAAAGGCATGAATGGTTTGAATCTGGGTTTTGGTACGGAGTGACTAAATACTTCATGCTTGTGCATTATGTACAATTGGGTATAGGGTAGTGTACGTTTAGAAATATGTATTTCTATTGTCTCACGGGAATGGTTATGAGTTCATTGTCTAATCTCATAACAAACCCAATGAATATTCAAAATGGATTAGAAGTTAAAGATTGTATTATCTCAATTTTCCTTTAAAATTGACCCGAGCATATCACTGATTGTTTGCTATGATCTTAGTTAATTGCGATATTCTTTGTAGTGAGATGTTGAGTGATATTAGTGAATTAATGAAGCCTGGATAACTACTTTAATATCCTGTAACATATTGTGTATTCTCATGCGTCATCATAGCATGATTTGAGTAGATTGTGCACATATCTTGTACTCTATATTTCTTCATGCATGCCTGTGGATACACACACACACACATGCCTGTGGAGTCTATTACTATTTAGTTATCAGTAAGCTCTGTTTTCAATACCATTTATTTGTGTATTTGGGTTTTTGTAAGAAATGAAGTATGAACAGATGAGCCAATCTACAAATTATAACCTTTTGGCCTGGATAGCTCAATATCCTAGACCTATGACATGCACCGTGGTGCTGTTTTGAGATTATATCATCCATACTTTACCCAGAATTCACATGGGGGGAGGCTTACTTTAGACTCTGGGGTCACAAACTGCTTTTGATCAATGGGGACAGCATTCTTAGTCTTGATACCCATTGTTCTTTTTAAATGGGACAACTTTCTTGAACTTGGTCAAATTACATCATGTTAGCGTGGACCACCTTTACATTTTAGATGCAAACTTGGAACATCTGTATCCTGCTAATTTATTTATACTGCATACATTACAGAGTATCATTAAATGATTATTATTTGATGTATATATTGATTATTCTCTAGTATGACATAATGTGATTCATGCGAAATTTGGATTTATCTTTTTTTTTTTATCTTTTTAAAAAAAGGATCTTAAAATTTATATTTGTAGACATATCTCATCACCCGTCGCAATTATAGGGAAATACATTCAGTTCGAGAGAGACCCACAGCTTTGTTTTCTTGTTATTTACTGTTAAGGATCCTCATCCCAGCACAAAAATCCATTTATACTGTCGGGTACTTCATATGGATGACGGAGAATTTGGCATGTTGAATTATTTATCCGTCCTCTTCATTTGTTTTTTTAGAGAAAATTTTTGTTTCTATTTATGTGTTGTACATAGATTTCAAGTAAAATTATTTACATAGTTTAAGTAATTTGTTTCTCTCTCATCTTGCTAATGAATTTTACAAATATAATATTGAAATTTTATAATACCAATTCACTATAATAAGTATAATGGTAGTATTTATTTAATGGCTCATACAACCATTTTTTTGATATATATCCAAATTGGACCTAATTTTTTATGTTTTTTTCTAATTTTTTTTTTAAAATTCATAGTATAAATATGTTTGGACTCAACCAAAAAAAAAAAAATTAAAAAAAAAAAGCAAAGGAACTTGAAAATGTCCAATTTTCAAGTCCCTTTTTTCATGTCCCCGTAGACTTATTCTATTTAATTTGAGAGGGAGATTAATTAACTAATTAAACACTCCCAATTTCCTGCATGTTTAGGGTAGAAAACGTCAAGGGGTTGTCTGGAAAGTCTAAAGAAAGCTGGGGGATGTCTGGATACAAAATTACAAAATGCCATTTATTGTGACCGGCAGCTCCAGCTGGCTGCTGTCTTCACTTTGGGGCTGAAAAAACTCGTCTGGAATTGGATCCCTATCCCTATCCCTATCGCTATCCTATGTTTTGAAACACATCGCCAGAAGAGCAGAACAGAGCAGAGCAGAGCAGAGCCACGCCACAGCAAATGAACATGTCATACAAAAGAGAGTTGATATTACTAATAAGCAAAAAGTATGGGGATAGGATAGGGTGTGATAATTATTTTATTTTAGATAAATGTGCTCTTGTTATTGTAATAAGGTAAGTAAAAATCACAACATGAATGTTAAGAATGTATTTGTTCAAATAAAAATAAAAACTTCTTGTCCCTATATTATACTTTTTGCATTGTTAATATAGACCGCACATTGCATAAAATACCTTCTATAATGGTTTTTTTAAAAAAAAATAAAATTAATTAAAAATAAAAAGAAAAAGAAGAAGAAGAAGAATAAGAATGTGCATGTAATTAAGCAATCATTGCACATTCAATTTTCTTTAAATTTTATGTTAAAAAGTTGTTTGCTTTTTAACTATAAAGATAAAATTAATTAATTAATTAATTAAGTATTAAATTATTAATCAAATAATTGATAATTTAGTAGAAAAACTTGTCTCATGTGATTTAATCCCCCAGATTGAACAAAGTTGGCACAAATGCTATACATTAAATAAAGGTAAGTCTTCCAATTATATACCTGAACTAGCATGCGTGTATTATCCAAATCTGGCAATCTGAACCCGACGACCTCACCGATATGTTGCCATCCCTATCTTTATTAGATTCTCATGGTTCCTTTTCAAATTCTCTCGTAAATCCTCTATAATTTAAATATAATAATATAGACTTGTTCTTCTTCTTTTTTTTTTTTTTAAAAAGAAGAACAAGAAATTATTATTTCTTTATAAATTTGACCTTTTAGTGAGAAACATGAAAACAAAAGCACGTGGTGAAACTTGAATACTTTGATGCCCTGCCCTGCCCTGCCCGCCCATCCTTTCTTTCTTTCTTTCTTTCTTTCCGTGTGGTGTCTACCTCACCTCACATTCCCATCCCATCCGCTTCTTTTCTTTTCTTTTCTTTTCTTTTTTGGTGCTATGGTCCATATGCTTTTTAATGAATAAATAATACTTTCTCCCCTAAAAATTAGTTTAATTTAAATTTTAAAATTAAATTAATTTTTTTTAGATATATGTAAATAAATTATAATAATAAAAAATTACGTTTAATTTATTATAATATTTAATTTTTAAAAGTTAAAAAAATATAAATAAATTAACTTAATTAACAAATTTAAAAACCGGTCAATTTTTGCGGGAGTATTACTCCTATACGAATCTGTCTCACACACGTACACACTCACAATCGCTTTCTTTCTTTCTTTCTTTCTTTCTTTCTTTCTGTTCTGGTCTGGAAAATTAAAAAGAAGGAAGGAAGGAAGGAAGGTCAATCTAATTCAATTCAAATTTAGGCTGTCTGTCTACAAGTACAACAACATTCTTTACATACACGCACTACTACAGTTCATTATTAGGAGATAGAAATAAAAAAAAGAAAAAGAAAGACACTGCAACGTTGATTCATCATTCACCGAAGAACAGAGAGAGAGAGAGATGGGAGGAATGACATCATCAATGGCGGCCAAGTTTGCCTTTTTCCCACCAAACCCACCTTCCTACGAGCTGCTCACCGACCATCTCACCGGACTAATGCTTCTCAGCCCTTTCCCTCACCGGGAAAACGTTGAAGTTATGAAATTGCCCACTCGAAGAGGAACGGAAATTGTAGCAGTTTATGTTAGACATCCCATGGCCACCTCTACTCTTCTCTATTCCCATGGTAACGCTGCCGATCTGGCTCAAATGTACGACCTCTTCATCGAATTGAGTATTCATCTGCGTGTTAACCTCTTCGGGTACTTTCTCTCTTCCCCTATTGTCTTAACTCTTATTCATTTTCTTTCTTACTTTAGTAGTAGCTTTTGCTTTTGCATCTGTCTGTGTTTTTATTTTCTTTTCTTACCAATTTGTTTTTTAATTTAAATAATTACGGAGATAGCTATGAGCTCATTAAAAAAAAAAAACAAAAATCAAATCTAACAGTCATTGATGATCGATTTATGTGTCTGGAAGGGAAGGGTAATTTATCCATAGGTCATTGATGATCGATTTAAACTGAATCAAACTTACTAGTGTTGCTGCCTTGCACAGTGGAGTGGCATAGATTTTGTATCTGGGCATCACCTGGGGAAAGATCCAGTATTGAAGAAGTGAAAGGATCTTTCATTTGTTACTTGAACTTGAGTGTCCATACAGTTCAGCCTCGCCCTTCGAATTCGTATAGAAACTCATATTTTTTTCCATCTTCGTATCTATAGACATCTTCCCCTGCACCGCGGTCCATTTTTCTGATCCATATTTCGTAGACATCTTCATATTTTTATTTTTATTTTTATTTCATCTCCGTATCTGCATAGGACATATGCAGTTAAACAGGGGAATGGCAGTTTTCTGATGCGCTTATGTACTTTTGTGCAGATATGACTATTCTGGATACGGGCAGTCCTCTGGGAAGGTGTGACAATTTGAAATTTTCAGTATAGAAATATTATAAGTTATATGGTGACTTGAGCTGGTGAAAGCGTCATCTACAGCTCATATATTTCCTGTGGTGCAGCCAAGTGAGCAGAATACATATGCAGATATTGAAGCTGCATATAAGTGTCTTGAGGAGACCTACGGTACTAAGCAGGAAGATATCATCCTTTATGGCCAATCTGTTGGTAGTGGCCCAACGTTAGACCTTGCAACTCGTCTGCCTCGGTTAAGAGCCGTTGTTCTTCATAGTCCTATACTCTCAGGCGTAAGAGTCATGTATCCTGTGAAGCGCACATACTGGTTTGACATTTACAAGGTAAAAAATTTGCCTTTTCTACACAATCTATCCTTCCTAATATGTTTTTTTGTTGAAATGTAAACATTTCCCAATTGTCTTGCAGAACATTGACAAAATCCCATTGGTTAACTGTCCTGTACTTGTCATTCATGTAAGTGCTCTATTTAATCATTTGTTGCACTATGGTTTTGCCTTTGCTCGATGAAAATGGCATTCATATTGTTTTGATCTCTGATATGAACTTACTTCATGGATGGCATCAAATTTTGTATCTTTGAATACATGTTTGTTTAGCTTCTTGTATCTAAGAAAATACAAGCTCTGCTGCATATCTTTTCTTGTTGAATATAATAAGGCTGATAAGATGTTAATGCACTTTAGATCAAGGACTTCCAGCTGTTAAATTGATAGAAAAATGAACTAATTATAGGCCACTCATAAAGATGCTGGTCAACTTTAAGGGTCCTGTCAATATCTTTATTAGGATTATTTGTCTGTACATAATAATATAGCTACACTAGCTGACATGACAAAATATATGAACTAGCCAACTAGGGCCACTGCTATTAGGTGCTGACCCTTGTGATGGTCTATTGGAATATGTTAGGTTGGGCTAAAAATTTTAAAGTTTCAACAAGCTTTCATCTAAATTCTCTTCATCTTACTGCCCTCGGTAACTTGATTCTATTAGAAATACCCTGTACAATCTTACCAAAAGAAACTATCTAAAACTTGGATATATAATTTGGTAACATGGTAGATCTCTCATATTTTGGTTCCTTTTAATCATTGTGTAGGGAACTGCAGATGAAGTGGTTGATTTCTCTCATGGAAAGCAACTCTGGGAACTTTGTCAGGAGAAGTATGAACCATTGTGGCTTAAAGGAGGAAACCACTGTGATTTAGAGCTATATCCAGAGTATATCAAGCATCTGAAGAAATTTGTATCAACTGTAGAGAAATCCCCTTCAAGGAGGCACAGTTCTAGGAGAAGCACAGACCATATCGAGCACTCTAGGAAGAGTACCGATGTTTCTGAGGCTTCAACGAAGGCTTCAAGGAAGAGCACTGACCGGGGAGAGAAACCAAGGCACAGCACAGACAGGCACGAAAAACTTAAAATCCCGTCCAGTAATGTTGACAAGCTAGAGAAAATGAGGATGTTTTTTAATCAAATGGAAAGGTCTCGGAGAAGTGTGGATTGCGTTGACAAGTCCCGGAAAAGCATGGATCATCAACTAGATAAAGGTCGAAAGAGTGTTGACCGGTTGGACAGAATCCGTACAGAGTAGTGTTTTTTTCATATAACATAATTGTAAAATTCCTGCATGATTTGCTGTTGGGGGTATAATTTAATCCTTCTATTTATTGGTTTCTGGCTTTGTACTTGAACAAGTCCTCTATAGCATGAAGTGAGAAAGGGTGAGGTGGTATAATGGGATTCTTTAAGTTTACATTCTTCTGTAATGGATTTGCAGGATGTTTCATTTGCACCATATTAGTCACTAATGGTAGGGTTTTACCTTTTGAGTGTATCTATTTCTATAAAAGATAATTATGCTGTTATTGGCTTATCGTATTCAGCAGAAAAATCAGATATAAAAGCTTAAATATTGGAAATATATCCAGGATACAGGGAAACAACTGAACAATGTAGGCTAACTGAACTAAGCTTCATGGAGTTGCAAGTACTGAACTTGGATGTTTCAATTCTGAATCCGCGTTCAACCAGTTCCAAGATGAAACCTTGAACATATTTTTCTTACAAGGAAAAAACAAAACAAAAGAAAAAGAATTACAAGGAAATCTTACAAGCAGTTGATTTAATCTGCATTAAATAATGGGAAGAGCTCTGAAGCCTCTTGAAAAATGCTGCATCGCCAACTTATGCCCGTGTTGGTGTATTGCAAATGACTTTTCTTCTTCTCTTTTTGGTAACAATATTTCGAAAATTTGCAGATGAAGAAAGGCTACTTAAATATGTCAAATCTGTTACTTCATCCTTAGAAATGTCGGTATACTTGAACAGAGCCTTACAATAGGGATAACTTGTGTGTGTGCTCGCTGTAATGAACAATGGCCGATGGTGGAAGACGACCACTGCAGATCTCATGCACTGTTGTGAAAAGGGGGAACATTTCTAACCATCTCCTGTGGCTTAAAACCTCATAAACCTCTTTGGCTGTCAAAACACCCTTCAACATTAAAAGTAAGGACACCATAATCAGCAACACTATAGTAAGCAAATATAACTTGCTCATGTCAAAGGTCAACATTTTATCTTCTGGTCTGTCCAATCGTTGAATATGTGAATTTTAAAGGTTGTTACCCTTCTAGATAGTGCAAGCGTGCAGATGTGTTTCAGTTTTAGAAAATAGTGCATTTGAGATGGAGTTTCCGTTTTGTTTTGAATGAATTGTGTGAACGCAATACTTCTCGAAACATTTCAATTTTGTAGTTAAAGGTGTTTCAGTCATTCCATGAACCCTATCTGCACATGGGCACTTGGCAACTGATCGATTTTTCTGAAACAATTAGTATTGCTCGTTTTGTAACTAGTTTTGGTATCCCTACCTGTAACTTCTGGCCTTGCAGCATCTCAGCTTCAAGCTCATCAAATGATCTGTAGATAAGAATTAAAACCAAATATGATTAAAATTTGATGCTAACTAAAATTTTGAACAGCATAAGACTGATGTAGAAGAGAAAGACCTTTTGCCACCATTCCTAGCAAAAGCCTCTGCACATTTCCTGTTTCGGCCCCCCACTGTCGCAATGAAAGAAATTCAAAAATTTTCATGTTGCTCGTATTTGCTATGGTTTTTACAAAGAAAAAAGAATGCATGCAGGACAGAAAAGAAATATGTGCCTCCTTACAGCAAGTAGTTATAAGATCAGCTACACCACAGCTCTCAAAGAAGGTGTTATCTTTAACGGAGGAGAAGAGAAGCTTAGATAAGGCTTTCATTTCTCTTAAACCTATTCTCATTATTGCAGCCTAAGAAATAACAAAGACACAAATTTATATGCATGCATTAAATTAGAAATAAGAACAAAACATATAGATCTTTCTGCCTTTACCTTTGTATTATTTCCCATCTCCAGGCCATCCACAAAACCTGTGACATCAAATATTAAATAATCTATTTACAGCTAAAGATAGCTTAATGGATAATTAAAGTACAATAAATGGCAATAAACTAGAAACCTGCTGCTATGGCCACAACATTTTTCAAGGTGCCACATAGTTCAACTCCTTCTACATCTTGGACCTGTTTTCACTCAACATAAAGGACGGGTTTTATTTGTTTATATAGAATATCAAATTTTAAAGTGTTTTTCAAATTATGTTTATTCATAACATAATGATGCATTATAGTTATCTATATAGTGAATTTTAATCAGCTTCTCAATTTTCTTTCATTCATAACATAAAGGATGCATTTTATTTAGCCATATAGTGTATCAAAATATAATCTGGTATTACCCGGTAAAGTCCATTTTTATGAGATATCATAAAATTATTCCCTATATCTCATCGGACATTCAACTTATTTTCAGTTATATTTGAACAAATTTTGGATAGCTATCTTCTCAACATTATCTTGAATGTTTGACATATAAAAGCATATGTATTGTACTCACAGCTGAGACCATGAAGTAATTGGTGTTGAATAGCTGAACCCATTTTTCCGCAATTTCTTTGTTTTCTCGGTATCCAACCGTTGCTTCACTGAACTTCTCCAAAGCAATCTGCATAATCGGGCTTTTATTGTTAGCCAAATTAACAGTCAAATGTGCCACTAGAAAAACGTAAACAATATATTTAGAATTGAGAATTCGATCAATTACTTCATTCGCAATGTTGGCCCCCATTAGAACACAACAATTTATCCCAAGCTTTTCCGCGATGAGGGTAGAGATCATACACGGACCTTCCGTCTTGACCTCCATTCCTTTAATGAGGGAAATTGCTTTGGCGTCTTGCCTTATCTTTCCAACTATCCTTCTGCATATACCCTCCATGAATTGATGTGGGGTCACAAATACCAACATGTTTGCATCACTCACTGCAGAATGCCCCCACTAGAACTAGTTAGCCATGGATTACACACACATACCAAAAGAAAAAAGCTTTTACGGTATCAACTTGAATTGATAGTTTTAGTTAGTAGTTTCTTTCTTTACTAATCAAGTAATTAAAGTTATATGGTATAGAAGGAAATGTGGTACCTGCATGTTCAAGGTCTGCGACAGCAACAACATTTTTGCCAAGCTTTACGCCAGGAAGATATTTAACATTTTCCTGTTAATTAAAAGTACATATTCATAATCATGATTCATGGGGATTTCGACATTAATAGTAACAATTATAGCAAAAAACTCAAAGTGTGATGGGAATTACATTGGTTTTGTTGATGACCTCGGAGAGTTTCTGTCCACTTGGCAAAGTCTCCTCAAATACCCACATTCTCACTTCATCTAACATTCATCATAAGGCATCCAATTTCAAAAAGGGTATTGTTACAATAATGTTTTTTCAACAATTGGAACTTAAAAATTAAGCATGAAGCTAAAAAAATCTTATGGGCAAATTCCATTTTTATTCTATGAAGAATAAAAAGTTACATATATGAATATGAATGAGATTTAAAAAAAAAATAGGAAATGGCAAACCGTGGAAAGAGGAAAATTTGAGGGTGTTGGAGGCAATGAGCTTGGCTGCTACACTGCCCCAATTGCCACTGCCAACAACTGTGACTCTTGATTTTGTGGGGACTTCATTATTGTTGCCAAATGCAGTTTCTCCTGCCTCCTGCTGCTGCTTCTTCTGGGAATCCAAAGCCATGAACAAAAGAAAATGGGGGGAAAAGTGGAGAGAAAAGGAATGAAAATGGAGATGGAAAAGTGTGAGGAAATTAAGAAGAATTTGAGTGGAGGGGAGATGGAATAGGAGGAGGGAAAAGGGAGAAGGTTTCATTGGTTTCGGAGAAGCCAAACACGTATAGTGAGTATCCATGTTTGTCATTTTAAATTTGGAGATCTATTAAAGAAAACCCACCGCCATTTTCAAACTAAAACTTAGCACTAATTAAATATTTCTCACTCTCTCTCATTTTGTAATATCATCATATATTGTCGTGTAATAGATAATAATAATAATAATAAATGTCAAAATTTTAAATCTAAAAATATTTGTTATTTTTTTTCATATATCGCTCGTTACTACCATTATGGACATAATTGAATATTATATCCATGTATAAATGTAATGAAAAGTAACTAAAATAACATAATCGCGTACATAATTATTATATAATTAAATAAATTAAATAAAAATAAACATTACATTAATAATGAACGAACGTGATATGACCTGAACTAAACGTCCCAACTAATTTTGAATTGTCCATGACCAAGCAATTTACCCACAACAGCATTCACATGCCGAAATATGAACCATCAGTATAATTAATAATTATGCCTTGATGGTGTTATAATTAGTAGCCTCTTATTGAGAAAGAAGTTCCAATGTTCCCTCCCTTATCGAGCTTCTCTCTTTCGTTATGTGTGCTGCCGTTCATTTGCATAAGCAGATAAGCTTTCTTTCACTCGCAAGTGCCAACACTTGTGTAGACCAGTTATTAATAGGATAATTCTACTACATTAGGAGTCTCATTTTTATTTATTTTCTTTGAAATAGTGTGTTTCAAAATTGTTTATATCATAAAGAAGCCCCTCTTCATCATCACTGAACCATGTGCTACTTTGAGAATGGATGCAGAACAATGTTCAAGAAAGAAACAAGCATATTACAATGAGATAGATAATCACTGAATATTTCAACACAATGACAAACATAAACTGCATTGATCTTGTGAGATTCATGGCTTAACAAAATATGCTTCCTTGCACACTAATCTCCTTCCAAAATGACAGTACCATCCACACAAATACTCCATCATATCGGACATGTCTTTTGACTCTCTTCCAACAGAACAAAGAGTTTATATTCTCCTGAGAAAGCAGAATGAACGAGAAAAACAATTGTTTTTTTATATTATATTATTACCTCAAGGGAAACTTTGTTTAAATCAGTATTTCACTTAAAATTGCAAAACAATATGCCTTCATGGTGTTATAGTCTACTCAATGTTAAAAGGAAAAGTCATGCAATAAAAAAGAAACTGTCCGGTTGAATTGCTTCTCATGTAAAACAAAAATAGATCAGGCAAGGGGTCAAGTCTTCTCTATTCAAGAGTCGCCAATAATAAATCAATACCGAAATGGTGGTAAGGTTGGAGTGCTACTTGCGCCACAATTTTTGGCTTTGACGAACTGCATTTAACATGTCTTAAGGAGCTCTATCAAATGGTTGCGTGTCATTGTAACATATATCCCAGACCGCTTCCATAGCATCCTTAGAAGCTGCCTCTGAGCAGTTTGGGTTAGCAATCAAAGATTTCATAACTCTTCGTTTCACACATTCCTTCAAAATTCAGAACAAATCAGCACAAAATACATTAGCACTTGATAATCTGATAGAAATCTTAAAAGAGTAGTACATTGTGGACATGAGTGATTCAAATGATTATTTAATTATAAATTAGACAATGAAATATGGTATCTAAGGAAATTGAGAACATTAGAAATGACTTGCCAAATCAAGCAAACATAAATAAATCAGTGCCTACTTCCTTCAGAAACCATAAAATACAACTATTCATTTGCCAATGGCATGTTTGAGCAAACAAGAACAGCCAATAGGACATGGAAAATAGGTAATTCAAGCAGCAGTTATGATGTGACGCAGTGCTGGTACGGCATGAAAAGCATCTAGCAGCATTTTTGGAATACTATTAGATTGGTGAAAAGGTTGGTTGCCTGTAAAGAGGCAAAAGAATAAGGAAATGGGGAAAGGACAGGAAGAATGAAATAAAACTGTGGAAAGTTCACAGCTTTTTTTGCACGGGAGAGGGGCAGGGCAGTGACCTAGTAGTCAAAGAAAATTTTGTTGGATGCATCAATCTGTTACTGGGTTGCTAAAGAAAAGGAGCGGGAGGAAGGCCAAGTGATGCAGGACACTTGTCAAGGATTGTAGCCTTCTTTTTGGATTATGGATGATTCATGAACCAAGCATGATTAAGAATCATTCTGACACTAGCTCTCTTAGGCACTATAAGTTGTAGTCTACTGATTAACATGATTGACATTGTTTGCTAACTAACCTTGTAAGAACAGCAAACGAATAAAAATTAGTCTTAATCTATAGCTGTAGCATAAAATCTCTGTAACTTTTCTTGATGCACTACTGTGTCATACTAGTAAACTTGATGGGTGTACGCTATTTATTTAAGTATTTCAACATATCCTAGAAACAACTGGATATTTGCTTGTTGACCTTGAGAGGTCATCGCAATTGCACCTAATTAATATAAATTCATCCAATTTTCTCACTCATGAAAAATGACTAATTTCTAAGTACAAATGTATATTAATTCTGCAAATATAAAGTTTGCTAATTCAATTGTCTTTGGTAATAGGCTGTTTTAGGTTGTCAGGTAAATAATAGAAGACAGATAAATGATTACCACGAACGATAGATAATTTTTTTTTCATCTATTTTTGTTACAAGTAAATGACAGATAAGTTTATGGTATAAGAAATTTACTTGTTCGTGCCCTCGTATCTTCATAAACCCCCGCAGGAATTCCCTTTTGTAGTGGCAATCACCACTAAGATGGCCAGCTCGGATCTGTTTCACGAAGAAATTGGGAGGGGGGGGGGGGTCAGGGTGAAAGGAGCTGTAACAACCAAAGGAAACAGCAAAAGAACTACGAAAGCAATGCAAACCTCACTACACGCATGATGAGCACAGTTAGCCCAGTCCAGGTTTGCAGAACGGCATTCATCATATGCATGAATGAGCTCGTGGACGACTACTTGAGTGACCTCATCTTGATAAGTTATCCTATTACTACACACTAGTATCTGAAGATTACAAACATCAAAAGAAGAAGGTATATGTAAACATTTCATGCAGTCCAATAAAAGAAGGTAAGCTGTATCACTATACAAGAGTTCGGTGTCACACCAAAAGATTGAAAAAGAGGAAATCAGAGTACAATGAAATAGAACTTAGTCTACTGTAAATACTAAGATAAAGAAACACAAAATCAACATCACTTTAATAATATTACATTAAAAAAAAAAATTGCATTATAATCAGCTAAATACAATGCCAGTTGCCTAACCTTAGATTTTACAGTGTAATATAAAGCACACACTTCCCCACAAGGTTACAACGTAATAAGCAAAATACACTAAATTCATCATTCTAAAACTGAAGATCAAGTTAACAAACATTTATCAACAAAACAAAACTGTGTGCTTAAAACTTGGCAAAAACTAAAAACAAATTCATTCTTCTATGTCTTAAGAGTCTTAAACTAGAAGTTTAAGTAAAAAAAAGTTTTATCATGGTGGACCTTATCAAATGAGATTGATTTCATAATGAAACCGAAACGGTCCTACCAAAATCTAAACAGAGAATCTTAATGAACACAAAAATCATTTGTGTATTACAAGTTCATCGGACCAGAGGTGATAGCAGATACCATAATGGTAAGGAGAACCCTTTATTGTGCATAGTCACCTGTTTGAGTTTATTAAGTTTTCCCCTAGTTCCCCTCATATTCCCTCCCCTAGATTACCCATAGGGTCCTATGATATCACTGAAATGTAATATTATTAGTTTCCTTAAATAAAATTTAAAAAAAAAAAAAGTCCATCACTCAAAAGGGAACCTAATATACAAATCAGCAACCAACTCTCGTTATTTTCATGATACGGTAGTCAAATAAAAATTCTTAATTTGGGACACATCAAGTACAAAAATAGAGACGGTAAAATGGATTGGACTCATATAAGAACTACTATATAGTAGAGGAATCTTACCCCATCCCCGGTAGCATAACCGCCCGTGGCAGTAAGTTTCTCATCGCAATTGATGGCCTTGATGAAATTATCCCCAATACTGCAACCAGCTTTCTCCATTTGTTCCTTCATAAACTTCACCATTGGAGCTGCAATTTGCTCAAAAATACAAATACAGATCATATATACATCTGTTCAAATAGGTTATTGCGGGGTGAAGCAAAAAGCTTAAATCCTGATTCAACCTATATAGAGGGAGGGGTGATTTTAGTTAAAGAGTAACGACACTTACTTCTGAGACTTCTCTGAATCATGTCTTGGCATTCTTTTATAGTTATGCCGCCGTTTATGGCGGATGAGAAGCTGCCGGAGGCGGTTTTTGGGTCGGACTCTGCCTCCATTTCTTTTTTCTTTTTTGGTTGTGACGTCGGAGTTGTCCTCCACCTCGAGTGATCTCTTTCTCTACCTTATGTGAATTTTCACCAACCGAAAGGAAATGAAAGGAAAAGAAATAGAGTAATTGAGTTTTTTTAATGAATGAAAAAAATAAGAAACAGACAAATTTTTCCGATCACAAATAAATCAATTTAGACGAAAAATTAAATAATTTTAAATAAATATTTTTATAATTTTTATTATATTATTTACATTATAAATATAACAAACTAATAAATAATAAAATAATAATTTAAATATAAAATTAAAATTTCTTTTCATCTTTTTTATAAATAAAGTAACAACATAAAAGAAAATTTTTATAATTTTTTTTCTTATCAAATTTAAATTTTTTTTTTTTTAAAACTCAGAAATAGATGATGTTAATCTCATTTACGAAAAAAGAAAACACAAAAAAAGAAGAAAAAAAATCACAAATATGGGATGATAGCTATAAGTAGACATGAACAAACAGGCTGCCTGCCCTGGCCTGATCTAGGTCTGCCAGGCTTTGACTATTGACCAGGCCGGGCCCAGGCTCAAACATCAAAAGGCCAGGCCAGGCTAGATTGTTGAACTAAAACTTGGGTCTGAGGAAGCCTGTAGACCAGGTCAGGCCTTTCCATACTTTCCTTTAAAATTTTAAACTTGAAAACTCTTCCATTTATAAAACAAAAATGGGATATAAGCTAACATTGTTAATCAATATGGGACTTTTAAAGTCTAAGTAGAGAACCAACTATGACTATCATATAAATATACTCAGCGAACTTGGAGAAAGAACACTTTATATTCGATGTGGGATGGACACAAGTGTGTCAACAGACTTTAGTTTCTTAAGTTGTTGCTTTAAGTTACTAATTATCTTTAAATAGAATTCTCCCTTCTTCCCTGGTGGTTTAGTTAAAAAATATATATTATATAATTACTTTTGGGAACATCATCATTCATTGCAGGTTCCTTATTACATGGGCATATGCATTCTTTTTGACAGCTGGAGGAGTATACAATTCTAAATATATAAGTTAGCAATTGAAAAATGGCAGCCACTAGTTACTTAATGATGACTTTTGTTAAGTTCCACATCGCCTACCCACCAAATTTATGCTAGGCCATTGACAGTATAAATAAGACATGCAGCCTACGCCACAAAATTAACTAAATGGTTCCATGTTATAACCAGGTCCAAGTGCGAACAGGCCAGGCTTAAGGTTTGGCCCAGGCCGGGCTTTTAGCTAGGCCAGTCCAGGCCGGATATTGTCTCTCAAATGGCGGCCTTTTTGCAGTCTTCAGGTCAGGCTTTGACCAGGCTAGACTCAGGCCGAATCAAGGTCAGGTCGCAGGCCTCAGGCCTTTTGTGCACCCCTGGCTATAAGCTTATAACATATATGCTGCAGGCATGGGCTGAGCAGGGTCAGCAGGCTGGAGACAAATAAGGGCTAAGATTGGGATGATATAAGCCTATAACATATAAGGTGTACGCATGGGTTGGGCAGGCTGGCGACAAAGATAGGCTAAGATTTGTGCACTTTAAAGAGGATGGATATATATGACATGGGCCAGCTGACTGGCCCATATTGATTCCGGTTACAACACTAAACTAACTTTATTTAGCCATAATGAAAAAAGTTTCAAAAGAAAACATTCAATTTCAAACTAGTCATTTGGCAAGACAATTGTTCTTTCCGTAAATGAAATTTGAAATCTTCATAAGTTTTTGAGTCATATAATTTATTAAAGCATAATTTGTAATGTAATATTTAATTATTATTTTTTTATTAGAAAATTGTAGCATCATTTAATAAGTACAAATCTAGTACAAAATTATGCCAAAACTATACTTTTTCAAACTGTTGCGACAAATATATTTTATTAAGCTAATATAATGAGCTTCAACATGCAATAAACTATGGTTCCCTCTACCATAATAAACTATATATTCCTTCTAATTTTGGCTAAGTCATATCTTAAATTATTTTTTCATATATATATATATATGTTAGCTTAGAAAAATTTTATTTAACACTTCTAGATTCATTTTCTTCCACAAAAAAAGAGTTATATTTATAAATTTTGGTAATGTCATTAAGTTTACAATCATAATTTTATTTTTATGTCATCATTAATAAGTTAAACATTCAAAAAAATTATGTGCAAATGTGGAACAAAGTTATATTCGTTTTGTAAAACGGAGATAGAATTTTTTCTTATTAAAAAATAGAGGCTTAAATTTGAGAGCTGAACCTAAAATAAAAGGAAAATAATCCAATTTGATTGGTTCTTTGGCTCTATTTTATTTTTCACGTTTTAATTGGATATGTGTTATATTTCTCATTGTAACTCATCCATATATTTGTCCAACATTCAAAGTTACCTAGTATATTAAGAAAAATAATTTTAATGCAGCTAAAACTGAGTTGATGCTAAAATAATTTTAAGAAATGAAGTTTCAAATAAATTTCTAAAGTGATTTTTTTTTTAATTTAGAAGTGTACTGAATTATTTTTTTGGAATTGTACTGAATTTTTACTTATTTATTCTGATTATATATAATTTTTTTTTATATTAT
The DNA here is from genome assembly GCA_034770075.1 of Aralia elata. Classification (NCBI taxonomy): domain Eukaryota; kingdom Viridiplantae; phylum Streptophyta; class Magnoliopsida; order Apiales; family Araliaceae; genus Aralia; species Aralia elata. The sequence goes on from CM068378.1 coordinate 14,638,522, forward strand.
AGTTATTTTTTAATGCTCACCCACGCCACGTACTTGATAAATTTTGACATATATATAAACATATGGTCAAACATCAACCCTCCACCACTAAACTCGGTCAACCCAAACTCTACCTCTCCCCCAAGACAAGACAAACCGTTTTTAACGGTTAAGCAATGAAAACGGTTGAGTTTTTATCCATGCATGATTCCCGCCACCTCCGCTGCCGGCCGTTCTTTCCCAATCCCCAAATCCCCACCTATATAAACACCTCCATGTCCACCATTTTTCTTCATTCTCGGAGATTCCCTTTTGTACTTCTCTCTATTCCGACAAAGAGAAGTACGTACCACCGCGCCAATCTCCAAGAATCCCAATAAACATCACAAAGGCAAAAATGGCCCGTCAATTGGTTGTTCTTGCCCTCTTCTTCGTCGCCATCGCCGGAGTGGTGTCGGCCAACGGCCCCAGCAGCTCACCGGCTGCTTCTCCCAAGGCCGCCGCCGCCACAACCCCCTCCGCCTCCCCACCAAAGACTGCCGCCACCCCCAAGGCATCCCCAGCAGCAAGCCCCAAGGCATCTTCACCGGAAAGCTCCGCCGCCTCCCCCGCCGAGGAGGAGCCCTCATCTCCACCAGCCCCCGCCAGCGAGGCCGGTTCACCAATCGCCTCCGCCCCAGTTGCTGATGGACCAGCACCCGCTGCTGACGCACCCGTTGAGGAACACCACAAGAGTGGCGCCGCTACCTTGAAGGTCACCGCCGCAGCCGGTGTTGCTGCCGTCGCCGGTGTCTTGTTGTTCTAAGTTGATGAAAATATGGAACGATTAATACGTACTCGAAATTGAAATAATAAAGTGATGGACGTCTTTTTGTATGTGTGCGGATTTATATTTTCATAAATATGTGAGATTATATTCATATGTCCTTATGTTAGTATTACCCCAATTAATTTTGAGGGTTGTACATTACAGATTGTTTGGAGTAATAATATACCTTCAGGTAATCAAATATATATTTTGTGATATTTTTATAAATGTTTTAACACTAATTAATATGCTGAACAACATTTATTATTTTGTTAACCTTATTTTTGTTTTGGATAATACAAATGATATATCCATTTTCTATCCTAAATTTCATTAATGTGATTTTTTTTATATATATATATATATATATATATATATATATATATATATATATATATATTATATAATGAGACTTGGATTCCTTCCGTTACACATTCCCTCTTATTTCATTCAATACATTATATTTTTATAGTTGTGGACATTATAATTAGAATCAATATAGGTCAACTAATTTATTATATTGAATAACATAATTGTTCCCAAAATAAAAATAATTCGATATTTTTTTATCATTTGATGAACATATGAATATTCCATCAAAATTTTAATAGCTGAAAATTCTTTTAAACTTTTAACGGTAAAAATATTTTTTATAATTTTAATTTTTTATAGTATTGATCTTAATATCATTAACTATTTATTAACATATTTTGATTATTATTAATAAAATTATTAAAATTAAATAATTAATATATTGAATGAAATTAAAGGAAAAATGTAATAAAGAATAGCCAAATTCACGAGAAGTTGTTTAAATACTTTTGCGGAACACGCCAAGGGCCAAAGCAAAGATTTTATCTGAGCAGTTCATATAGTATTACCTTGTTGAAATTCAACTCTGCCTAAAACACCTCAGCCACAGTATATCACAGTACACCATAAAAGTGATGTTACACAAATCAATCAACGGACTTGATATCCGAAAATGACAAAATTTGGGCTAAAATGTATCTTATTTTAAGTAGTTAGATTAAAAAAAAGGTAATATTAATTGTTATAAGCTTTTAAAAAAGAGTAATGCTACAGACACAAACTATTTTACAAATATTTTATAAACTGTTAACGTGATATACTTCCATATGACAGAACTTTATATGACGTGATATTTTAGTTTTTAAAAATGTGATATAGGAATATGCCACATCAGCAGTTTGCAAAATATTTGTGGAATAGTTTATGTCTGTAACATTATTCTTTAAAAAAAATGTTTAGTGTTATTGATCTTTAACTTCACATTTGGAATACTAGCTAGATTTGAAGATTTGAAGATTGATTTTTAATTTGTTTTCTTAAAATTTTCACATATGTTCCAAAATGAGTGTTCTCGTATTATGTTAAACTTTTTTCTTTACACTGCACCTATTATGAGAAATCATGAACATAAGCATAACTTTTTTTTTTTTCATAAGTTTTAATTTTTAAAAACAATAAACATTTATAAGTGGAAATGATATTAAAAATCAAAAGATAAATATGAAACACTCATTTAGGGTGTAGGTTATATATGACTTAGCTGTCTCACTGGTCTCACTAATTAGGTTGACATTGCGAGCCCTAGTTACATACCATGAAAGTTCATTTTAAATTTAATATTTAAATATTTAGAAATTTACTAATATATACACTTTATACTTAATTCAAGAAATGATGGACTTTAATGCAAATAAGTGACGACAGTCGTTGTAACCGGTAAGATTTGGTAGTGGCATGAATTACCGTAACCAAAAAATGGGTGACATTCCACATTAATTCCTTATCCCCATGCGCCCAATGACACTGACCCTAATAGTAATAATGATAAAGGTAGAAGAAAGTCGTGGACTTATGTCTTTATAATTGGGCCCACTTTCATTTAATTTACCATGATTGACGATCCATGCGTGATTGGTTCATGGCTAAGGCCATGCTGAAATCTGGATAAAGGCACAACCTTATGGTGGTGGACCTGGTGGCTGTGCAATAAACATTTTTGTCAGGTGTGTTTTTTTTTTGTTCGGCAGTTTGGATATTTTTATACAAAAAATATTTGTTAGGATTTATATTTCAAATGGTTAAAATAGATAGGGAGAAAGCTACTAGTAAAAGAATTCCACCCCCATACAAAATAAAATTTACATGAAAGAGTCGTCTTATTAAAAAACATATTGACCTGAAGTGATTTAAAAAGATTTTTATTATTAATGGTGATCGTTTTGTTTTTCCTAATTGTCGAGCCTGATTGACTCGACTCATTTAATGAATGAGCGAAAGGTGTCATGTCATGAAGTGGGAAAGGTTTTAGGTGACATGCACAAACCTCAATTAAAAGACTAACAATCATATAAAAAAATAATCCTCCCATACTCTCGCCTTGAAATAGGATCAAAGAGGACAGAGAGTGAGCGGAATCTTAAGTTATTTGACGCAAATAATTGTAAGCCAGATGATAAGTCAATTTTTGGACGATGTTCCCTCCAATCACCTTTATTTAGCTAAGTGTCTGAAAATATGAAAATTAATGGCCACCAAACTATTTTTCCCTCGCCGTCCATTTAAAAATTTATGTGTCCATGGATAGACATTTTCAAAATAAAAATGTTATGTGTGCGGTCACATGAACAGAGACGGGGCTCTAGTTTCTCCAAAAATTACCAAAAGCACTCCATCGTCCTTTGCAGTAATATTCCCTTTCTATTTACAAGTTTTTGGATCCATATATCCATGGTCATTGATGTTGAAAAAAACGTATCGTAAGCACATGCATAAAATGAAGGGTACGTACTTGTCACAATAAGTCTTACTTTCATTCCTCGATTATATATAAATAGTCAACTCTTCTGCAGTACTCCTGCTAGTTTACTTCAACCAAACCAGATTGTGACTGCCGCCTAGCTAGTGGTTTGTGAAGCAGCCGCACAGAGGTTGTTTGATATTGAAAAGAAGGTAAAAAAGAGTGGAGTAAAAGCACACAAGATTGAGCTAGAATAACTAAGATCTCTAGCTAGCTAGCTCATTAGTACATAAATATATATATATATATATATATATATATATATAGCTAGGTAGATGATTAAATGTGGGTAGGTAGCTAGCAGTGGGATCCCCTTCTGCAGTTAAGTGCACCGGCAGCAGTGGTGATTGAATCCACAAGCGAAGATGGTCTTGCATTCAAGCTTGACGCCTTAGCAAATGTATTGGATGATGCACCAGCCCCCGACTGCCGGAAGTAGGCTCCATTCAACATCAAATCCCCTTCTGACCTCCAGTTCCAGTGTCTCCATTCACTTTCTGGTGCATCCTCATGCTTTGTCACCTGCATATATAATTATACACACATCAATTCCACATTTTAAACTTAAAACTATCTTAAGGATATTTATGTCATTTACTTAAAAGTTTGTAATTTTATAATGAAATAACGAGTAAAACATTAATAGTGAAATATCAAAAAGACAAATAAGACTGAACATGTGAACGGTCACCCTATATGAAGTTTTTCATATAGAGAGAGAGAAAGAGAAAGAGAAAGAGAGAGAACAGTAGTGGGATATCATTTTCACCTCTTTTCTAAATCTGACATTGGGTGCAAGAAATCTATTTCCTTGGCTATTAATGGTAGGGGCTGCACTCCCACCAATTGCATACATTTCCCAGTGAGTGTAGTCATTGTTCACCACATGGAAATACCCATGTCTGCACCTGCATTCATTCGTTTCCCAACACATCAATGCAATTCCCTTCACATCATAAGTGATACCATAATCTTAACTATATGTCAACCAACTACAAATTAATTTTAAAAAATATTATTAAAATATAATGCCAACTTAAAAAAATAAAATTACCTAGGCATCCTTTGGACTAGCCCTTCACCAAAATGATTGAAAGCAATAGTGACCTGCATGTCTTTATCTTGTGTAAAGGAATCACTGTGCCCTAATAACATAACCTTGTCATGATGCGTCATATAGTTGTTAGAAATGGTAATGGCAGTGGATCCATGAATAGCATCAATAAGCCCATCTTGGCAATTAGACAAGGAACAATGATCCACCCACACATTCCTCCCTGACAAAATCGACACGGCGTCACCGTCGGACACCGTCCACCACCCCGAATGGCGGGGCGAGTCCCTTATATTAGCATTCCCACCCTGCTTACAATCATGAATATGAAGCCCATGGATAATTATATTTGTCACATAGTGAATTTTAATGCATGGCCCACCGGCAATGTGAACGCTAGCGCCTCGGCCATCAATAGTCTTGTAAGAGTTCATGACCAGCTCTTGATTTAGCTTAATTACCATGTCTCTTTTAAATATGATCCATAGTGGTTCATCTTGTATCACAGCATGCCTTAGGGTGCCCGGCTTAGGGTTGACCGGGTCGTCGTTGCTCGAGTCAGTCACCACGTAAATTCGACCGTTTTTTCCACCAATGGCGTTCTTGCCGAACCCGATGGCGCAGTCGGCTAGGCGTTGCCTGTTTTGCTCCCAATTGGGGTCGCAACGCCAGCAATCGTCGATGGGGTTGCCTGTTCCGCATGACAAATATCCCAAGTTCCTCCTAGAGGCATTGATGCTCCTATAAAATTGCAACACAAATTTAGGCATATGCATGCAACTTAAATTAAAATAATTGGCACATATATAGCATACAAATTACAAATATATTGTGTATGGAGTAGGCTGGTGATATTATCATTTAAAATGTTGATAGATCAGTAAGTGTCACTTAGAGTTAGAACAATTACAAAAGTGTACGTCCCTAAATATATATTTGCTTTGATGTCGACAATATCAATAGATGTACTAATCAATAAATTAATTACCGATGGACATCTTGTACAACTAGGTCAGGGTCTTGAATTGATGAGGAGGAAACAAGGAGGAATGGAGTTAGGAGAGAGAATAAAAGGATGAAAGAAAATTCAAGACTTGCCATTTTCCTTTCCACTATTTTGGAAAGAAAATTGTGGAGTGAAATGAAGATGTACGAGGGATGAGGAATTAAGTGGTGAGCAGGGTTATTATAAAGGGGTAAAAGCCGGGATACATGGCGCGATCAAACGGAGGATTAGAGGCCCACCTGGCCGGGAAAGTCAGGTTTTATGATATTGGGTTCCCACTTGGTAGTTTAAACCGTTAGGGTTTAGATGGTATGGTCTCTTTACATGTGTACTTTCTATTCCCTTTACATGTCATGTTTTATATTTTTCTATTATTCTTTTTCAAATGAGTAATCAATATGCCATGTAGTACTGAAACTAACAATCTTGGACTTATTCTCATTGATGCCTTTGTCATTTCGCCCACGTCCTTTAATTAAGTTATAAAAGTAATTAAAGAAAATGAAAATTTTCTGTTTTGGTCAAATTTCTTGTTTATGAGTTTCATATGAGATGAAAAGAAAATAAAATCAAAGGGTGGTATATAACCTAAGCCAATTTTTTTTTAATCCCTATATTAGTACTTATTAACAAACACAATAAAATTTAATAAAAAAATGGTATATAACCTAACATTAAAATTTTTTTTTTTCATTTCCTTTATTAATTAAACTCACAATCCTCACTAAAGAAAATCTTAAGTTTTTTATTTTTTATGACCTAACTTACGTTTAGGTCTTTTTCTTTTCCGTTCAAAAGTCATCAACATGACTTAAGTTTGTGAAAGAAATAGAAAATATCGAAAAGAGAGGAATTTTCTTATATAAGTAATATGAAAGATCTTTGTCGTGGTGGTGGTGGAAGAATGAGTACTCCGGCAGCCATGAACGACTCAATGTCACCCACAAATAATTAGGCGGAAGCAGATTCCCTTATTTTGTCCACTGACTGCGGAAGATACATTGACTTCCATGCGTATATATCTATACAGTGATTTTTCCCGTAATTATGGTTTGAATACATTACCAAAAGTCCACCCTAATTTTCTTTTTGTTTGACGTGCTTTAAATTTGTTTGGTGCTTGATTTGCGTTGTGTTACACAACCAAAGAATATTTTTTTTTCTTTATCTTGAAAATTACATTTGTATCTTACATCAGTAACTGGTATTAATTAAAGGGTCCTCTTAACATGTGCCCTAAGGGCACATGTTAAGCGCCAACATCGAGGCGTTATCTTATTTATTTATGTATTGGTATCAGCAATGCACAAATACAAATGCATTGGGATCAACAATGTTATTTTCAATGCATTTGTATTTGTGCATTGCTGATACCAATACATAAATAAATAATATAACGTCTCGATGTTGGCGCTTAACATGTGCCCTAAGGGCACATGTTAAGAAAACCCTTAATTAAAAGATGATGCCAATTGCCAAGCATTTAATACCTGTTTGATGGTATGCCTATAATTTGTCTAAGATATAGCCTACTTAATAAGGTTGTTCTTTATTATTTTGAACTGTTTTTAAATTACGATTTAAAGTTTACAGCAAGTCTTCGACATTGACCATGAGAATTAATCCACCACGTCATCTCTAAGCCCATTATACAGACACATGATTCATATGGTTATTAATGTGTTGGATGACATTTTCCTAAGTTACATAAATTATGGGTGAAAGTAATCCTGAGTCTAGTAATAGTATTTTATTCAGATTTTATTCGATTTTTTTTAATTAAATGTATACAAGAAATTTTTCTTATTTCTAATGAAATATTTCGTCGGAATTAGCCTTATTTCATCGGAATATGATTATTTTCGATGGAATATTCCGTCGGCAATTCAGTCGAATATCCGTCGAAAATTTCGTTGAAAATAATTATCCTCGACGGAATTATGTCCAACGAAATTTCTGTCATCAATACAATAGTTTCGACCGAAACTAATTCCAGGAGAATTTCCGTCGAAAATATCTTGTCACGTGTTGGTTTTAAATTGAATCTAGAAAGATTATATCCCATGAAAATTCCGTTGGAATTAACTTATTCCGTCGAAAATAATATTTTTTTTTCGTTTTTACAATATAATTACTAGGTTTTTAAAACAAAATTTGTACCTGTACCTGTTTTCAGCCAATTTTTCTTAACAATAATACGTACATATAAATCGCAACGACCAACACATGCGCGTCAAAATGGCTAATCCTCCAAACAATCCCAACAATAACACATACATATAAATGTAACTACTTTTTACACCTCAAAGTGACTAATCATCTAAACAACACATAAATACATATTTCAGCAACAGTAACTAAACTAAGAAAGAAAACAAATATAAACTAAATTATGATATATAACAAATATACACTACTACAAAACAGTAAATAGATAACGCTTAAACCACAACGTTTTTTTTAAAAACGTTGTGGTATTTTTTTCCATAACGTTTTTTTAAAAAAACGTTATAGATAGATATGAAAAAATGTTATCTATTTAAAAGAGAATTTTTTGATTTTAAATAGATAACGTTTTTTTTAAAAAAAAGTTATCTATCTAAAAAACACGGAACTTAAAACTCTCTTTTTGATTTTAAATAGATAACGTTTTTAAAAAAAACGTTATCTATCTAAAAAAACACGAAACTTTAAAATTAAAAGACTCTCTTTGCTCTCGTCATTTTTCTATCCGAGCTCACTTAGGTCTTCATTTCAATCTCCCTTTCGATTTTTCTTCTGTCTGAACTCGTCACGTTTTCTTCTCTCTGAACTCTGTTCTCTCACCAGTTTTTTCTTCTGCTTCTGAATCTATATATTCATGTATGTATAATATGATCTATTTTGTTTAGTATTGTTAAACCCTAGGTTTTGGGAATTTAGATCAGACTTGGAATAAGATTTGATTGTTTTTTAAAAAAATCTATATATTCATGTATTTATATAACAAAATTCAAATGATTTTGAATTTCCCGCTCATCTAATAAATCATCTGAACCGTTCAAAATTTGGCATAAATCTGACCGTTCATTATTTCTCCTTCTTTATTTTCCCTTCTTCTACCTCTTTCTTCCTCTCCAAACCCTATCTCCAATACTTTCTTCTTATACATTTTTCTTCCTCTCCAAACAAATAATCATAGTGCCGGAGGTACGGGTTATCGCTAGTGTATAATATGATCTATTTTGTTTAGTATTGTTAAACCCTAGGTTTTGGGGATTTAGATCAGACTTGGAATAAGATTTGATTGTTTTTAAAAAAAATCTGATTACTTTACAGATCTTTGAGTACAATGGAAGTGCCCTAGTAGCTATGTTTGGCAAGAACTGTTTTGCCATAGCTAGCGATCGCCGGCTCGGCGTTCAGCTACAGACTATCGCCACTGATTTTCAGAGGATTTACAAAATTCACGATAAACTCTTCCTCGGCCTATCTGGTCTCGCCTCCGACGCCCAAACTTTGTGAGTAATTTTTTTAGCTTCTAGTGTGTATGTCTTTGTCTTTGTTTATATATGAGCGAAGTGTAACAATTTTATAGAAATTGACTTAACAAGTTGGTCTGTCAGAAAATCACAGCTTGCCCTTATCTAAGTAGAGAGTACTTGTTTTATCCAATTACAGTTCATTTACTTGAACTTGGGTTGTAACCCAAATATTAATGGGGAAAAGGTGATTTTTAGATAATCAATTTCACTGGGTATTTGTGATAGATGATAATTGATATTGGTATGAACATTTTGCTGTTATTAATAGTTGTATTTTCTTTGTAGGCCTTGTGACACATGTTGCACACCAGTACCCACATGTTGTAAACATTTTTTTTCATCATTTAGTATTTTTTCTAAGATTTGTTTCTCTAAATTTAGAGTTTTAGTGGATAAAGCTATTATTTTTGAGGAGAAGTGGAAGTTGAAATTATAGGTATAAGAGACTGTAGTTATGTTATATATATATGTGTGTGTGTGTGTGTATATATATGTGTGTGTATATATATATATACACACACACTACACACACATACATACATATTTGGTGTATGTTTGGTTCCTTTTGAGAGAAGGGTATTTTTGTTCAATGGTCAAAGAGTGTGTGTGTGTTTATTGGAGGGGTGAATGCATGATTCCCATGTTTTCTATACATTTTTTTTATACTTTTACTGTTAGTTATACTTTAGTTATTCTGTTAAACTCAATAAATAAGGCTTAGAGTTTCAATATTTACAACTAGATTATGAAATTAAAGATCTACCTTGAATATTTTATCTTCGTGTGGTAGAATGAAAAACATGCCACATTGATATCACAAGAAGTTCGAACACCAAATTTCTTTATCAAAATAATAGATTTTTCTTTTGTATGCATAATATGTATATAAATATATAGGTGATTGAGATTTTGTTTTTAACTTTTTTGAAGGTATCAACGGCTGGTCTTTAGACATAAGTTGTATCAGCTTCGAGAGGAGAGGGATATGAAGCCTGAAACTTTTGCTAGCCTGGTCTCTACTATTCTTTATGAGAAAAGGTTAGTTAATACATTTTTGTTTATGGTATAAGTGATGTTTGTGCTGGAAAGGGCCAATACTTTCCACAGTGCTCTCATGAATCATGAACTATTACTTTCTTTTGTACAGGGGATTTAATGTTTCTTTGGTTCTCTGTAAATTTTCGTTTGCTTAATTCTTTTGAGCATAAGAAACTTTTAATGTTTATATTTTATCTGTGATAACATATTATTAGACTGATGCCAATATTCATACATGACATATATTAGCATGCACATGTTTGATGTGTAGGTTTGGTCCATATTTCTGCCAGCCTGTGATTGCCGGATTGGGAGATGAAGACAAGCCCTTCATTTGCACAATGGATTCTATTGGAGCCAAGTATGTAGATTTTCTGCAGATTCTTACTTTAAAATATGGCAAACTTGACTTAATCCTGACACTAGTTCCTTATAATATATATTATATAAAAAATTCAGGGAGCTCGCAAAAGATTTTGTTGTTGCTGGTACTGCCTGAGAGTCCCTTTATGGAGCCTGTGAGTCAATGTTCAAGCCTGACATGGTACGTATCTAAATTCGATTTAGATTAATTTTAAAATGAAATATAAATTGACTTATTTAGTTTACTCATGGTCAGATAAACTTTTATGTATAATGTAAGAACAAAGTTATATGAAGTATACTGGGACTCTCATTTAAATATTATATGTCCTGTTCTTGAGCCCTTTCTTACTGGTTAATGTAAATAAGATTCCTTTTATTTATTTAAAAAAATTCTTTTTGATGAGTGAAATGTTATCAGGTTTACGAAACATTAACAAAGGAAGGAATTTTAGAACTGGGCTCACTGTAATATGGACGTTCTTGTTATTTTTAAAAAATAAGAGTAAGAAGACGACTTGGATTAAAACCTAGGTTCATATATATATTTTTCTTACTAAAAATCTCCTATGTTCATATGCAATGTATTGTGATGCAGTTAGAAAATCTGATTGTCTTTTTGTAGAGCAAAAAATGAATACTTGTAATGATCTGGACTTCTATAAACGCAAGTAAAATATTTCTATGTCATGTATTACTTATTCTGAATATATTTCTTCACTTCACTTTCCTCATTTGGGTGCTTCCAGAAAATGGATCAGAACAAGGCCTTATGTCCACCTTGGAACCTTTGCAACTATATAGCAGATGTTGCAATGCAAGCTGATAATAGCGAGTTAGCTTATTATGCTCTGGAATTTATGGCTAGATGGATTGCTAGAGGTGAGAACGCGAGACCCCCAGTTCATCTCTCTGTTGATGAAGGATTGGTCGTATCTGCTCTTGGAACTGCTTGTAGAACTTACAGTACTAAACTCCTGGATGGTGCATGGGCAATTCTTAAGCGGTCATTGCGTCAAAAGAAGGTCCCTAATCCAGAATCTTACCTTGGAAAGATATTTTGTGAATGCATGTAATCAAATTCACAATTCAATATAGTAGTAATTTATATTAAAAAGTGAATTTGAGATGCATATATGGATAGTTTGGTATATTTTTTGTGGATGTAGTAATTTGAAAATATAAACGAATGGTATTATTGGGATGTATTTTGAATGGTTGATACATTTTGGCTTTAAATTTAAATGAGAATTTAGACCTTTTTTAGCTATATATCATGGCATTAGCAGATTGCAGGTGCACTGGTAATACCACATATGCATGTATTACAACATTTTTAAGTCACGGTTTAAAAACGTTATATAAATTTGTCTAAATAGATGACACATTCTAAACATTGTGTAAATGTGTCTAAACGTTGTCTAATATATTAAACTACAACGTTTTCAAGCATCTACTAAATTATGGAAAACAAATCTAAAACGTTTTTTTCTTAAAAACGTTGTACAATGTGCCTAACTACAACGTTTTAAAACGTTGTATAAGGGGGGTCAAATAGATGACACCCTTAACCACGACGTTTGTCTGATAAAAATCACAACGTTTTTTACGCGTTATCTATTTACTGTTTTGTAGTAGTGATAAGTTAAACTAAAACCGTAATCAACAATACTGTACAACGTAAAGTAAGCCTAACTACAATTGATAATCTAATTAAGTATAACTATAAGTATCTATCACTATCATCATGTGGGGGTCGACAGTGCTACTCCGATGTCTGAAAATTATCGTCATTATCCCCCTGCTTGTCATCATCACCCCGCTCGGCATCGCCACCCTGTTGATACAATTAAAAATATAAACTATTAGTAAACATAAATGAGAATTAACGAAACAACTAGATGATAATTAAGTAATATGCAAAATATACAACTTAACAAATAAAATACCTGAGAAGTAGTCGGGGGGCTGACTCAGCATCGGTCCAAAAGAATCCAACAATAGGGTAATCACAATCCGTACCACCTTGTCTCGTATCGCGACGAACTGCTCCGGAGGGATACTCGTACTCTCGACGGTGACCTCTAATGCAATGTCCTGAGCAAGCTAATACAGACGAGCACGATTAGACAAGTCCTGTTGAGGGAATATCGAAGTCGTACTAAACGTCTCCGACACCTGCATCATAACCTCCTAAAATAGCTCGTCGTCCAAGCCAGCGCCCATATGAGATGTTCCAATAAGTTCTCTTGGATGCGGAGGCTGACTAGAGCCTGCAGAAATAAAAATAACTTTACTAATAATTTATGAAACGATATAAATTACGAAATAACGAGAAACATAATCAAATGATCAATACCTTTAGATAATGTATATATTGGTACCCTCAGCTGACCAACATTCGATACTTGATAGTGCTATTGGGAATATCTTGAGACGCGACCCAAAGAGTCATCTCCTCGTCCTGAGATAAGCTAATCTCGAGCGGATGGATGATGAAATCTAACGGCTCAAAATCTCTCTTAGCAGCCCGCAACTCAACTACGCGTTGGTCCCGGAGTTTTTAAAAGTGGTCATGTAATTTATTATGTATATGTTAGTTAATTAAATCATTTTATTAACTACCTAATGTTTAAAATTATTTATTACAATAACAATTGTTACCCGTATAACTAATGTTGTGAGGGACATAGTAGAGTCTTTCGGCGTATAAGCTCTATCTCAAAACTCGAGCATGGTAGGAGGTCGACCCAAGCTTATCCGCATGGCCTAATAAACACATTAATATAACATTTATTTAGTTTGCTTATGACAATATTAAACGAAACAACTACACACACATACATACCGACTTCAACTTCTCAAATGACCGTGAGCTAGTAGTATCTACTACTCGAAGCTTGTTATGATTCTTTTTCATCTGCTCAGACTTTTTCTTGAAATTATTAGCATCCCAGTACGTACACATAATCTCTCATTTTGCATCATATACAATCTGCGGTTGATGATTGTGTATAGTACTACTGGGTTGTCTTCAACAACCTGTGCGAGCCTTTGTCTGATCTCGTACAACTAGCCAGCATAATTTTTTGCGATGTGAGCTGTAATAATAGAGTTTATACAAAAATAATATATCATAAAAAAAGTAGAACATTGTGTAACTACTATTTACATATACGATTTAACTTATGTGAATTTAACTTACATGAAACTCGCACAAAACATTCTCCATAAAGGCACTTGTATCAAATAAGGATTAGTGAGGTAAGAAAAATTCGATACACTAAATGAACGAACAGTATACGATTCATGTTCGACTCATATAAGTTTCGAAATATCAACATGAATTTGAATTTGAGTCGTTTAAATATTGAACCGAGTCTCGCTCAAATATTTCGAATCGATCTTGAACAGAGTTTTGAACTACTCAAATTTATTTTCAACCCTAATTATAAATAGATAAATTTGACTTTTCAAATTTTCTGCATATAGTTGTTAGACATTAGCGGGTGCACAAATGCTTTTAACATTTTCTCCATAGTCCATTGTAAGGAAAGTATTTTACTTTTTCTATTTTTCTTCATAAGCAAAATGCTTTATGTGGAACAATTACTACCGTGGGTGGTCATACGGGCCCACAGGCCCTGTTATTCAAGCAAGTCGTTGGGACTAGTTGGGAGTAAACTTGACATTTGGATTGGGCTGGCAAAATATTAGAGCCCAACTAATAGTCAGCTTTGGCAAGATTACATGGTCCCATGGTCGTGTATATCTTGAAAGATTGAAGGAGAATACGTAGTGTTGTTTGATAATAAAAAATAACAAGTATTCAAATCAGTCATTAATAAACGACCAATTTAAAAAGTCCACTGCAGTACTATATTGATTATCTATTGAAAGAAAGCTTTCAATTAAGAATATTAGGAGAAAATAAAGAAATTTGATGGCATTTACAGATTTACTTTGTAATAGAGAAGTAAACTGTAAGCCAACGTATAAGATGCCAACAATGTAATGCTACGTACATACTTTTAACTCTGCTTTGGCCACTTCCTATAGGATTAATATGCATGTGATCACTGACGATAAGAAGAGATAAGGGAACTGGAAATTAGCCTCTAGATTGAACTGGAGATGCATGTTTGTAGAAATCCATTACGAGGTATGAGTTTCTTTTAGAGAATTGATATTTTCACGATAGTTTTAAGTTTGTTCCGAAATTTCACGTTTTGCTCAACTCACGTGTTAATTTCAAAAGAAAATGATGACCTCTAAAATTAATATTTTATATTATTTAATAATAACATGTCATGTATGTAAATTTAGAAAAAAAAAAATCAAGTGATTTGATTTATAGTAACATATTGTGTAATTACGTATTATTTATTATGTTAAAATTGTTTAATTAATCATAATAAATTTAAAATATCTAATTCTTTTCTAAATTATCTATATAATATGTTAAATTAATATAAATAGTCATATTATAATTACTCTCTCCGTTCTAAAGTTAGAAATACATTTGTAAAACGACCACATTTATGCTACATTTGGATATATTGAAGGAATGAAATGTGTAAAGGAATAGAATAGAGAAGAGAATTATTCATTCCTTTCTAGTTGGAATGAGTCATTCCATACATAAAATTCGTAAATTTGAGAGGAATGAGAATGGTTTATTCCATTTCAATTGATCAATCAAACCCAATTTTTTTCATTTCATATGAATGAGTCATTTCATTCTCACTTTTGTTCCTCCAATCCAAATGTAACATAATTAAGAATAATTTTATATTTTTAAATATAGCCTTAATATTAGCTAGGAATTCAATTATGGTAGAGTAATATTAAAAATGATAGTGAAAAAATAATAATAAATTAAGAATATTAATTATATTATTTTATAGTCTTAAAATAAAAATATATTTTAATTTTAAAACAAATTAAAAAAAATGTATCTCTAATTAATTTTCAAGTCAAGAGAGTATTATTTTTATAAACAAATGTAGCCTTAAAAAAGGTAAAACATAATTTTGTTCCATCTTTGGTCAATTTTGTTTACTGTCGTCTAAACATAATACGATAAAATATTGAGAGACAGCTTAAATTCTACTTAATAAAATAATAATATTGGTAACCCTTACTATCATCACGTGAGAATCAGGGAAAAGGTACCCCCCACCCCGCCTGCATATAGATGATGTGCCAATTTATCTGCTAACATGAAATCCAGAAATCTCCTCCCTCGTCCAATCCCCTCTCTCCACGTTTCGATAAGCAGAAACATATGCATTACTTTTTCACACTTTTTATGCCACAAACACAAAGTCCAACGGCAGACAAAAACAGAAACACTGCTGATCCTGATCTGCTTAATACTCCTCTGAAATTGAAAATTCCAGCTCTATGATCCAAAAGGAAACCCCTAGTCTCACCCTCATCTCGTAAATCCAGAACTAAAATCCGAAAGCCCAAGTTGCTCAGCCTCCGCCTTGCACTCTAGCCGGAAGACACCCAGCATCCCGGCCAAATGCCCGCCGATCACCAACACCAGCTCAACCTGTTCCCACTTCACCCGGAAAACTTGGTGGAAGATCACAAAGACACCCACGACGATGACGTGGCATACTTCTTCTCCGCCGAGGACGGCGGCGCCACCACCCTCACCGGCCTCCTCGGTGCCGGTACCGCTTCGTCTTCTGCTTCTGACGAGGAAAATTACAACAACCTGACTAATACTGGTATTGCTTTGTCGACGCCGGAGACGCTAAGTTACGCCTACGGGGGACAGGATAGCGAGGAGGGTGATCAACAGCTTGTACGGACGGCGATGAGGAATAAAGCGAGGGAACAAACAAGTGAAGAGAAGTGGGTGTGTTACTCTGAGGTGGCGAATAGCTCCAGCGGTGTATCCGTTTGTGATCTACGGTGGAAAAGTGACGAGGAGAAGATGATCCAACGGCGGAAACGTTTGTTGTTGAAGCTTGATTATGAGGAGATAATGAATGTTTGGTGTGATAATATCCACCTGGAGTATTCATCCTCCTCACAGCCGCAGGTGGTTCCTGATTTTCACGATAATGATGATGATGATGATGATTTGTTTGGTCACCCCACTACCTCAAATGTGAGTCACGTGTCTCTATTTATTACTATATATATATATATATAGAGAGAGAGAGAGAGAGATATATATATATATCATCATCTAATCTTTAATTACCATTTTACATGCATGCTAGCTAAATGAAGTACTTTATTAGGAAGGAAATAGTACTTCATTTATAAGATAGATAAGAAAAAGAATTAAATAAATATTTAAAAGAGCCCAACAATCTCGTCGTACTTGGAACATTATATAATAATATAATTGTGGAAATTATAAGTTACGTTGTTCTAAATAAGTCGAGATATAGAGTAGAGGGTCTGTAAAAAGGTAATATATTAAGCAATTACCACCAAAATAGGTGAAAAAGAAAAACTGTGGATAACTGTTAAATTGATCTATGATTGTCGAAACCGGTTGCATTATAAATGTACCAGTTCCCATATGCAATTTTACCCCAAGGGTGCATGCATGCAGTTGATTAATATGCTTTGAAAGGTTCATTAAATTTAACTTTGGCTAGGACTGGGGAACTAATGGAGGATTATGGAAGGTTCCTGAAATGAGTGCAAATAACAACAATGGTTGCAGTAAAGTGGAGCAAGTACAAGGAGGAGGAGGAGGAGGAGGAGAATGGAAAATAGGGCAAAGAGAAGCCAGCGTATTGAGATACAAGGAGAAGAGGCAGAACAGGCTCTTCTCTAAAAAGATCCGCTATGAAGTTCGGAAGCTTAATGCTGAAAAGCGCCCTCGGATTAAGGTACGTACGTAATAATAATTTTCATTCCCGATTCCCTTAATTAATTCTGTACATGTTCTTGAAATCATTTCCATAAGCAATTAGTTACTTTTAAACTGCATAGTTCAAATTTGCTTTTAGTTGTGTTTGTATGTTTATTTGAACTATTTGTTTGTGCAGGGGCGATTCGTTAAAAGGAATTAAGAGGTAAAAACTTTTGGAATAAAATTATATATAAGAAAAGTGTGCAACACTTTTAATGTTTCATATTGTATTAGACACTGCATGCCACTGATCATGAATAACGAGGAATGCTGGTGTACCTACATTAGAGGAAAAACAAAAAAGAATATAGAGGTTCTGTAAAAAGCTAAGCAATTAATGTAGAAAGTTGATTAAAAGTTTGTAAGATCGAGTGGTTAAATAAACCACCATGCATACTTTTTGAATCTATGATTCTACATCTCTGTATATACTATCAACAAATATCCCTCAATAAATATATATATATATATATATAATATTCTTAAGTCTTCAGCCAAGTTTGTTGGATGTTTGACCTCATTAGGCTTATACATTCTACATCTACAATTTGAATTCTTACGGGAACAAAGTTTGTCCAAGTATTGCGATATATATGAAAGAAGATTGAGCTTAGTCTTTAATTTTCTTCTTCTTTTTTGGTTCTTTTTTGGGATAAAACCTTGTGTTCGAGCAGGCAATCTGTTTGTCCTTTTTTCTTTTCCCTCTTGACAATAGGCATATGTATGCTATTGAGTTTATGAACATTCATGACTTGAAAACCATGCAAAAAATAAATTGTAACAAATGATATCAAATCTTCCTTGTAAAAATAACAATTCTCTAAGAAATCGATGTGTCTCGTCCCTGTAATTTATTTTGAATCCTTTTATGGGAAGATATAATATTTGTTGTCTTTTGACAAGTTAGATGATTGCATCTCTCCAAAGGTTACCTAACTACATTCTATGTCAGACAACTTATTAATATAACTAAATTTACTAGGGCAAAATAAAAATAATATATATATATATATAACGACACAAAAACACATAGTGAGGTCGGTGACGGAGGTGAGCTAGGTGACAAAAGAGGACGACCTCTTGCATTTAACATTAAGACCGTGGAGTGCCTGCATAAGCCGGCTTAAGATCAACTCTCTATTCATGTGATTCATGGTTTTATGGGAATAAATAATGGAGAGAGTTTAGTCACAAGATTAGTGCAATTATGAATCACCAAAAGTTAGAAGATATCACAAGATTCCTACACATTAGAGAGCAAAATGAAGGGCAATCTTTGTGTGCGCACAGCAAAATTACGAATAGTACTTCTGAAAAGAGGTTTTCGATTCTGGTCAGTCCAAATTAAACCGTCTACTTAGACAATCCTATATAATTAAGTTACATTTTGTATTGGAAATGGTTGAAATTGTATAGTACTATACAATGTCATTTCCTACTACAAAAATGCAATCTGTCCTATATAAATAAAACTTGTTTTTATAGTTTAATGAATTGTCGATTTTGAAACAGCTTAGAATCTAGATCTCTCAAATAAAATTAAGTACTTTATATCACTAAAATAATTAAGTATAAACATGGAGGTCTTACTTGTTTCTTAACGGTCAAGGGTAATTGTACTTTAGCTTAAAAAAACTTGAATTAATTAATGCGATACAATCATGGATTTCGTTCAGAAACCACCCTCAAAATGCTATAGACTTGATGCACTTCGTAAATATGATGAATAGAATCTCCCACGTGTTTAATGGCATGAGGATCATACTAATCAAATCATATATACGACAGAAAATGTACGAGACTTTTTGGCGGACATTGGTAAACAAGAATGAGAAAACTTGATACTGAGGTTGTACTTGTTTCTTTGGTGGTCAAGGATAATAGTAAACAGGTTAAAGAAAAATTAACTTGAAACTAAGGTGAAGACAATCATGGATTCATTCACAAACCACGTGATTATGCTCTATCGTTTGGGTGTACGTCTTCGGAGTGAGCGCGGACTCTTTGGACCTGCAAGAATATTGCCGCCGTGATTAATTAACGATATTGGATTGTGGTAGGACATTTCTTGTGTAAGCGATTAGTAAATGAGGAGAAAGATAGGATACCGATTCTTAAAATTTCAAGTGTGATAGTGTGTAATCTTACTAATAATGTAAAATAATCCCTTTTATAATAGTAGATAGCAGGATATGTCCCTTTCGACATGCATGTCCCATCAATAGGTAGTTGAGACAAATCTATATAAGTTATCTAGGTATGTCCCATCCAAAGATAATTGTGTTGTTCCATACTCTGTGCATACGGCTGATGAGACCTCGTGGGCCTTCCCAACTGTAACTTCGTTGCCCAGTTGTCCATTGTCTAGTGGGGCGCCCCACAGGTTGCGGTTCTTGGGCCAAGAATTCTAGGCCTGGTAACCAGGCCTTCGGATCCATAGTCCATACCCTAACACCTCCCTAGCAATGCAGTTGATGTACTCTGTCAATTTGATGAGTAGAATCTCCCACTTGTTTAATGGCATGAGGATCATACTACATGGATTGAATTGAGGTATAATATGTTTGACAATCAACTGGCAAGCTGATGCGTCTCCTGTCTTTCACCAGGTACTACGTATAAGTTAGTTCTATTAATTAATTAATATATATATATATATATATATATATATATATCGCAATTGCACATTTTAGTGTGAAAGTAAATTAATCCATGCAACAATCAAAAAGGAATTATATCAAACGAACACGTTGATTAGTAGTATATATGATCCTGAAGAATTAATTAATAATAGGATTAGGAATATTGAAACAGTAAAAAAAAATGCATATGATGCTTGTTTGACAAACTGCATATTAGACAATATAATTCTAGATAATTGTAATTTTATCTTAGTGTTATATTAGGATTAAGATAAAGTAGATTTTGAATTATGAGATAATTATTCAAGTATTTGTATTATTTGAGAACTCTCCAAACTCGTGTGTGTGTGTGTGTGTGTGTGTATATATATATATATATATATATATATATATATATATATAATGGACAATAATATAATAATTATTTACTCCTTTATATGGTATCAGAGCCATGAAGCTTAACCGCCCTTAATCCTTCAATTTTTTTTCTCGCCAGAATTCCTTTCTTATCATTATCAACCAGTATCAAACAACTATCAACTTATCATCACATCATCTTAGCCCAACCACCGCATAACACTATATTCGTATCACTCCCACCAAATTACACCCGCAACTCCGACGACAAACCTTTAAAATCTCAATTTGTCTCTCCACCTCCACGACTTCATAATAATAATAAAATAAAATAAAAAACCCGTATCCATATGCAATCTCGGTCTATCCCTAACCTTATAGTGTTGCATCGCTGAAGAAACTGACAATCCTCCATTGTGTTACCCTCGTTGGATTCATCTCAACCCATTTCTAGATCCGATTTTAAACTGTCAATCCTAGATTTTGGTCTTATCTCCATGGCCGATCAAATATATGGTCCATTTCTAGATTTTGACGACTCTTTCGTCCATGAAAATGATGATTGTAATTTTCTAGATGATATGACATTAAATTGGTATGTGAATGATCTATTTAAACAAATATTTTGTTTACAAAAGTTACCTACTCAGTCTGTCAAAAGTTATTTTGATGAAGCAACATCGTTTTATTATGCGCTTGAAAGCATGGGAGGTTCTCTGAGTGAGTCAGAGTTTATCAATTTTTTAATTCAAGGCCTTGATGATACTTTTTTCAAAAGAGTTCATGTTTATTATTATTTGATGAATCCTTCCTTGAATGATTCGTCCACTCTAATCTTTGGACATGAAAAAATGCTACAACAATTAACTTCAATCTCATTCATTGGTACTTTAAAAATTAAGCCTAATGATATTCATGTGTTTGTGGTTACACATCCCGATGAACTCTCTTCTATTGTTGATGTTGTTATACCCAACACTTTGGATATTGATCGAGTACTAGAAACCACTAACATTGGTGTTACACCAAGTTCGATTCGTTCTTCTTCATTGTTGACTGACAACCTTACATTAGCGGTTCCCACAAGTTGCACAAGCATCAAATATGAGTTATTACACTCATTTTTCCATGCAATTAATGGTTATTCTCATTCTCACTTAGATGTCTTTAATGATTAATTCATTTTTGGTTTCTTCGCCGTCTCCACTTTCGCTCAAAGATGGGAGAATTGTCTTTGGATACGGACTGCATTTTATTTCTTGATGGATTTAAGGTGCTTTATAAAGAAGTTTATGGAGGTCTAGCGCAGGAAAGGCAAAGTTCCTTTTTATTGCAAATGGAACAACCAAATAAGTTCACTTATTCTTTATGTTTCACTACTGTCAGCCATGTTATATTCTCGTTCCCTCCCTAATGGAAATTGTTCGTGTTCTTTATTCTTCGAAGCGTTATTATTTCACTGGTTCTATAGTCGCATTATTATTTTCCCAAGTTCAAGCTCAAACTCTGATTACCTCCGTTTCGCTTGAGGGGGCCGTATTAGAGAATATAACTATAATTAGTTAATTTTAGATAATTGTAATTTTATCTTATTGTTACATTAGGATTAGGATAGAGTTGACTTTGAATTATGAGATAATTTTTCAAGTATTTGTATTACTTGAGAACTCTCCAAACTCATGTAGATATATTATGATGATGTACTATTATCTTATGGACAATAATATAATAATCATTTACTCCTTTGTATGGTATCAGAACCATGAAGCTTACCGCCCTTGATCCTTCAAATTTTTTTCTTGCTAGAATTCCTTTCTTATCATTATCGACCAGTATCAAACAACTATCAACTTATCATCACATCATCTTAGGCCCAACCACTGCATAACACTATATCTGTAGCATTCCCACCAAATTACACCCGCAACTCCGACGACTAACCTTTAAAATCCCAATTCGTCTTTCTACCTCCATGACTTCATAATAATAATAAAAAAAAAAAACCCGTATCCAGATGCAATTTCGGTCTAGTCCCAACCTTATGTTGTTGCATCGCTGAAGATACTGACAATCCTCCATTGTGTTACCCTCGTTGGAGTCATCTCAACCCATTTCTAGATCCGATTTTAAACTACCAATCCTAGATTTTGGTCTAATCTCCATGGCCGATCAAATATACGTACGATCCATTTCTAGATTTTGACGACTCTTTCGTCCATGAAAATGATGATTGTAATTTTCTAGATGATATGACATTAAATTGGTATGTGAATGATCTCTTTGAACAAATATTTTGTTTACAAAAGTTACCTACTCAGTTTGTCAAAAGTTATCTTGATGAAGCGATATCGCTTCTTTATGCGCTTGAAAGTACAGGAGGTTCTCTGAGTGAGTCAGAATTTACCAATTTTTTAATTCAAGGCCTTGATGATACTCTTTTCAAAAGAGTTCATATTTATTATTATTTGATGAATCCTTCCTTGAATGATTTGTCCACTCTAATCTTTGGACATGAAAAAATGCTATAACAATTCACTTCTACTTTAAAAATTGAGCCTAATAATATTCATGTGTTTGTGATTACACATCCCGAGGAACTTTCTTCTATTGTTGATGTTGTTATACCCAACACTTTGGATATTAATCGAGTACTATAAACCATTGACATTGGTGTTACACCAAGTTCGATTCGCTCTTCTTCATTGTTGACTGAGAACCTTACATTAGCGGTTCCCACAAGTTGTACTACCATCAAATATGAGTTATTACACTCATTTTTCCATGCAATTAATGGTTATTCTCATTCTCACTTGGATGTCTTTAAAGATTCATTTTTGATTTTTTCGTCGTCTCCACTTTCGCTCAAAGATGGGAGAATTGTGTCTTTGGATACGGACCGCATTTCATTTTTTGATGGGTTTAAGGTATTTTGTAAAAAGGTTTATGGACGTCTAGCGCAGGAAAGGCAAAGTTCCTTTTTGTTGCAAATGAAATAACCAAATAAGTTAATGTATTCTTTATGTTTCACTACTGTCGGCTATGTTATATTCTTGTTCCCTCTCTCATGGAAATTGTTCGTGTTCTTCATTTTTCGAGGCGTTATTATTTCACTAATTTTACAGTCGCATGACTATTTTATCAAGTTCAAGCTCTGATTACCTATGTTTCGCGTGAGGGGGCTATTAAAAAATATAACTATAATTAGTTAATTCTAAATAATTGTAATTTTTATCTTATTGTTACGTTAGGATTAGGATAGAGTAGACTTTGAATTATGGGATAATTATTCAAGTATTTGTATTACTTGAGAACTCTCCAAACTCATGTATATATATTAGGATGATGTACTATTATTTTATAAACAATAATTAATATAATAATCATTTACGTACTCCTTTATATTGCAAATATTCATCTATTAATTCAAATTACTAACACTAGCTAGCTAGCTAGCTAGTTCCTTTACTCTTACTATATACACACCCATATTAAATCCCACCATAAACAAGATCACACAAAAAACTCACCAACTCCTTTGTTTAAGTAGTAAAGAATTATTTAGCAAATTAAAAAAGAAAGAAAAAAAAAGTAGTAAAGAATTCTTACCTCGACATTTAGTTTGTTAGATGAAATTGATATAAATCTGGAAATATTGGGATGATCGTAAATTGGTTGACAGAAGAAGAGAGAGAACAAGACAGGGCATACACAAGTAATAGCATGGGTATGTTCAGTTGTGCTCCCTCTCTTCTGTCAACTAAATACATATAAATTAATTTAAATATGCAAATATATATATATATCGATCATCCGTCCGCCCAAAGACCTTGTCATCCCTGTAAAACAGATCAAAGAAACATCCATCGGTCATCCAAATTAAAACTAGAAAACCAAAGAAACTGATAGATGGACTAAACTAAAATTTTATACAGTCAAGTAGTAGTTTCATATATGAATATATATATATATATATATATATATATTGAGTAAGTACATACATGCAAATTGTGTAAGATCATGGAAGTGAGATGCGAAAAAGGATTAATGACTTTGAAAGAATTCAACGATGGAGGCTATACTGTAGCAAGTTAAATTTATGTGGATATTTATAGAAAATTGAAGAGTCTTTGAGAGGGCATAGCTAGAGTCTAGAGATGTATGTATATATACTGATGAATTAAAGATTCAGAAGAAAAAAACTTATATGGCGAGGCTTATCTTAATTTGACCAGTAGAGATGAGAGAAGAATAAGCTAGTAACTATTGTCTATCAAACAAGTGGCCTATAATCTGATGCTGTGATTATGTCACATTTATTGGTTTATATCTTATATATAAATAAATATATATAATATGTGTATGCATATTTGAAGACATCTTTACAAGCTTTCATTTTCTTAGCTAGTTGACGACTTGGTGATGTGTTGCAACTGCATTTGCCCAATTAAAGGGAATCACCTCCGTGTTTATTACTCCACTAGGACACTTTTTACACACTTTCTAATAATTTCCTACTCTACTAGTAACTTGCAACCTAAACTTTTGACATTACACTACTTATTTACGTTTGCACATATACGGCTTAATTAAGAACAAGAGTAATAAAAATAATATATTGGTAGTGGTTAATTTGCTACTCCCCGTCCTCAATACATCAGTAAAGTACAAATTTCACGTATATAATGGTTAATAAATCCAGTCCAAGAATGTTATTTTCCGAATAATTATTCGAATTTATTGGTATAATTAATTAAAATTAGTAAATAAATAATTTAAAAAATTACTATTATGATATTAATATAACATAACACAATCATCAACCAGATGATTTAATTATAAAATTCAGAAGAAAAAAAATCACTCTATTTAATAAAAATATCTTTATAGAAGATATTAAAAAATATTATAAATTTATTATAAGACACATTTTTTGCTCGGGATTATGATACCACATATTTAATTTGATAAATATGCTGGGAGACGAATGTTAAACGGATATGAATATACATGTATCCGTATTCGTATCTGTTTATTTGCGAATATGTTTAATCGAATACAAATAATATTCGTTTAAGTCGAATATAAATAATATCCGCTTTAAATGAATACGAATACGAACGAATATTCTATTTTTCGGTTACCATTTACAACACTAATGTGCACCTTTTTGTTTGATTTAAATATTCTATTTTTATACTACCATTCATTCGAACTCTTAATCATATATGCAATTATGGCTCAAGTTATTAGTATGAAAGTAAATATAAAAAAATAAAAAATCATCAAAAGGTTAAGAAAATTGATGACCTAATGATAAGGATCTTTATTCATAGGATTCCAAGTAAATTGATGACCAGATGATAAAGGTCTTCATTTATAGGATTCCAAGTACTTGGATCGATCAAAAAATTGATTCTATCTGAACTACCTATTTTCAAAATGATATCCGCATTGTTCACAAAGATACATTTTATAGTTTTAAGATCTTTTCCACTCTTTGAAAGTGATTGGATATAGTGGGATGTATGTGTATGTAGCACATATATGGTACATACACACATGAAGGTTCCTCATTATAATGTAATTAGAAGAAAAGATTAATGTTATAATAAGATTTATCTATTTTAAACATTGATTTACTATTTTAAAATTTTGGTGTATCAAAAAGAAATATCTAGTTTGTAAAATTATTAAGTTGTTTACTAAGGAATATTAAGAGAACATGGAAATATCTTGTGAGATATGCTTGTCTAGTTGTCTGCTTGTCTTAGTTGTTTCTATGATTTCCCTTCCTATATGCTAATTTAGTTGTTTATACGCAACTACGATCTAATGCTTCTTTTTTTTGCATTTGGCTCTCTTGTATTACATTTTTTTTAATTCCATTCCGTTCATCAATTATTTTATCTTAATAATTTTGTTGGTAGTGATCAAAATATGATAATAAATAATTGATGATATTATAATTAATCTTACAAAAAAAATTTATTAAAAATTATTTTCACTGTTAAAAGTCTAAAATAATTTTCACTCATTAAAATTTTGATAAAAAATCTACATGTTTATCAAATGGTGAAAAAGTGTCGGATTACTTTTATTTTTAAAATAATTATACTATTGAATAAAATAAATTAGTTGACCAATATCAATTTTAATTATACTATTGAATAAAATAAATTAGTTGACCAATATCAATTTTAATTATACTATTCACAACATAAAAATATGATGTATTGAATAGAATGAGAGGGAAAGTCTAATGGAGGGATTCAAATCCTTCTTTCCTCATTGCTTGCAATTCTTTTTTCCCCTTCTTCTCAAGTAGTTGTTCTTTTTAACATTATTTTTTTTCCACAAATCATGTCCCAAAAAAATTTGTACATATATTGCCATTGCTTCTTTAAACTAACCTATTTCCAAATAATGTTGTTTAGATTAAGCAAATTGTATTATTTAAATTAAGCTTTAATTTGCATGTAATTATACGAATCGGTTGTGAGAAATAGTAGTAAAATACTTGGGCATAGATTAAGAAATTAAGCACTTTCTCATGACGTCCCTCGTACTGGGTTCACTTGGATGGGTATTTTAGACTTTTTAGATTATTTTGACTAAAGAGTTAGACTTTGACCGAACGAAAGATTGGGGGATTCGAGACCTGTTTTTCAAATTACTAAAACTCAAAATATTTAATTCATTTTTTTTGAACTATAAAAGTCAAATCCAAACAATTTTCAAATATAATGGGCTATTCGATTACTACATTGAAATGAGAATAGACTGGTATAGGCATTTTTATTAAGTTATACGATTTTAATCTATCAATTTTTTTTAAAAGTTTATTGATTAAAATGAAATGGTCAATCTTTACCCCATCATTATAGAATAAATATTTTTTCAAACATATGATTAGACATTCCATTGGACTGTTCATTCGTTCCCCTTTTAAATAACCAAAGATAAATATGAATGTTCATTTCATTCCTCCCAAACCAAACAGGCTATAAGTCTCCATTCGTTACTTTTAGACCCGTTAAATTTACCTTCTGGGTAGTTCTATTTGATATCCAAAACATGCTCAGCAACAGTCGGATAAGTGAGAAATGTTTAGGTGAACTAAAAAAATTTGGGTAAAATTGGATCTAAGCGTTGACTAAGTAAACGTCCTGTAATAAGAGGAGTAATTATGAACACTGTAGGCCATCCCTGTAGGGGTGGTGAAAGAGGGCCCCAATTGGGAGAAAAAAATTCACAACCTCTTGGAGTTATCCCGCACTTGAAAGAGGTAGAATGACAATTATTGTGAAGTATGTAATTATAATTTTATGATCATGCTACTATTACGAACTAATAATTAATTATTTTAAGTATAAGTATGAAGTAAAAATATAATTTTAATATTTATAAATTTTACAAACAATTAAAATGGAGAAAGAATATATACCTAAACTAACCAACATAGTTGGGCGATATGACCATCTACCGATCCTACCTACCCTACTTGCCATGAAAGGAAAATGGATGAGTGATCCGAGTCAAGAACCGAAAGAGGTTTAAGATGAGACTTGAAAAAATAGGGAAGAGTCCAAGTCTTAAAAAAAATAGTTAGGTTGGGCATAATTTTAAAAAAATCAGTTAAGAGGTGGCTTCAATTTTTTAGTTTATTTTATTTTTATAAAGACATCCTTATACTAATCAATTTTTTTGAAAAGCAAGGGTGGTCATGTGACGCCCTCAAAATAGGTCCACACAACCCATTTTGAGTCGCCAAAATACATACTATAAATATAAAATTTTCTATTTATAACTATTATACTGTCGTGCAAAATACGGCAACACACATACTGTGAGTTCAATACAAATATCATACTATATATGGTACAACAGTATCCAAATTCAAATTATTACAATGTCGTAAAAAGACGGCAACACACGTTCTAAGTCCTCAGTACAATTGTTGTTATACTATTTTATAACTTGATAAGGACAACCACTAATTCGGACCATCATTCTATTCTCTGGCTAGTCTCAGCTACACTCTTCATTCTTGAGAAGAATAATGGAATAAAACTAAAAAGGGTGAGCTCAAATAGCCCACTAAAGAATATCATGACTAAGATAATAAAGAATAAATTATCTTTAATCTTCAACAAGGATAAATCTAATAGAATATAGTAGACAACAAGTCTTAGATCAACAATTGCAGCGGAAATAACAATCAATTCAGAGGTAAAGTAGATCATAATGTCAACAATTTTCTCCAATTTAAAAGTTCACCATCAATATTATATCCCTGTTACACCAATCAACAATTCTTACAAATCAATAGTTTATCCTTGCACTATGGGCCAAAGATATTCCTTTGTAACACCAATCAACAGTTCCTGCAAATCAATAGTTTATATATGCACTACGGGCCAAAGATATTCATTTGTAATACTAATGGTCATGATCATGCCAAACATCAGTCCATCTTTTGACTGCGGGCCAAAGAGAACTTTCACCACAAGCCTTTGTCTGTAACACCAAAGGTTAAGATTACACCAATATACAATTCATGGTCATAATCATGACAATCACCAGTTAATCTTTGCACTGCGGGCCAAAGAGAAGTTTTCACCACAATTTAAGTTTAAGGATTATGACAATAATATAAAGGATGAATAGAAATAATAGAAACAATGAGATCAAGAATAAGAATAAATATTAAAGATTGTAATTAAATTTATCCAGAGACCAAAATGTTCAAATTGTCAACATGATGACCAAAATGCGGAGTCAAATTCAAGAATGATATTCACGATTCATATTTCAAAGATAACGATAAAAATTCAATAGAAAAATTCAGGTGAAAAGATACTAGATGACACACAAACTATTAAGGATATTCTACTAATTTCAAAAATTTTCACCATTTAATAATATTGTTATGGAAACGAATAATAATTTCTTCAATAAATGGAGGAGTATAAAAGAAAATGATATTCTTTACGAGTATGAAAGAGAATAATATCATTTACGAGTACAAAAGAA
The DNA here is from genome assembly GCA_034770075.1 of Aralia elata. Classification (NCBI taxonomy): domain Eukaryota; kingdom Viridiplantae; phylum Streptophyta; class Magnoliopsida; order Apiales; family Araliaceae; genus Aralia; species Aralia elata. Next base: position 14,668,045 of record CM068378.1, read on the forward strand.
ATGATACCACTTACGAGTACGAAGAAAATGACATCTCTTGCCTCAATTAGCAAGTGACTAGATGTTGCTTTGTATGAAGTAAATCAACCTAAATATATTTATAATATAATTAGTAACTATCACATATGGTGTACACTAACTCGTATATTATGAAATTATCAAAGTGATTATATAGTATATTCTGTGTAGTGTAAAGAATAAACTTCAAAAATAATATTTCAAAATAAAATCTTTTTAAAGGAAGTTTTTCAAAATAACTTTTCTAAAGGAAGAATTATAAACATCGTGTGATGAGTGTGGGTGCTTGACCAACTTTTATAGAAAAACTTACTTGAACAATACTAGTATTTTTACTGATCTTTACAAAAAACTCAAGATAGTCTAGCATACTTAGAGAGAACCTACACTAAGAAATTTTTAGAGAGTGATAGAAGTATAAGCAAGGAAGTTATGAATTTCCTTATGTTAAGCCCCCTATTTATAGTAAAATTTAACCAATATCACACATCAATTATCACACCTCAATTATCACACCTTTTCTATATCATCCATCCATTTTTTATTCAATCTATATCATCCATCTATTTTTTATTCAATCTATATCATCCATTCATTTTTTCTTTGATCTACATCATCCATCCATTTTTTCAAAAAGATTAATCCATTATCAAAAAGATAAATCCATTATAAAAAAGATAACTCCATTATCAAAAAGATAAATCCATTATAAAACAAAAATCCATTATGAAAATTTTTATTATTAATAAATTTATTTTCTATATTATTGTGTTAAATGTATTAATATCACAGATATCATATACTCGCAATACTGACAATCATATCATTCCCAAGAAAGAAGGGGTCTTCCGTATAAATGACGCGCAATTAAATAACCCATTTTCTCGACAGAACTTCTAGACATTGTCAATAATGCTAACTAATAATATCCTTTCAATAATATGAGTTACTGTGCTGTGACAATTATTGATTTAATAATGTGAAATACTATGCAGTTGTTACTGTGACAATTATTAAATCAATAATATAAAATACTATGTTATTGTCAGTGTAGCAATTATTGAACCAATGATATGAAATACTGTGCAATACCGTATTGTGGAATATCATGTGTTGCTGTGGAGTACCGCGTGCTACTGTTCTTTTATTACCGGGTATTTCAACAGTTAACGGTAAAAATCCTGCCGCCAATTGAAAAGTTATTGCTTTTTATATCCGACAGTTATTCCGTTGTGGGACCCACCAATAATTGGTTATTTTGGTGTCGTCGTATTTTACCGAATATAATATTTTCCGACAGAACGAATATTCCCCGACAGAAGAAATATTTCCCGATAGAAGGAATATTCTCCGACATACTGTATAATTGCACATATTATCCTTAACTTATCATTATATCAATTTAACACCTAACAATTTAGAATAATAATAAGACGATAAGTTAAAATCTTATTCATAAAAAGTTGGGGTCTTATAGATCACTTGTGCATCCTTTCTCATAGTTTATGACAAGTCTTAATTGAATTTAAATATGTATCGCTCTCAAATAATTTGTTTTTAAAGAATTTATATGTATAAATAATAAAAATATGAAAAATAAATAGGATTTGTTATTTTTTATGCAACTTTGTGGAACATAACCCCTTTATTTAATCCTTCATTTTATGTATTGCTAAATTTAAATATATTTATACATTATATATTTAATTATGTTAAAAATACATTTAAAATATAATACATGAGTTGGATGGAGGGAATACTTGTGAGTTGTAACCAGCACTCTCCATTTCTATTTTAAATTTATTCAACACTAGCTTTTGCGTATGGTTTAGGCATGAGACTATAATGATTCTCGTTATTAAAGTAAAAGAACATTGCAACAAATGGCAATATCTATTATTTTAATTTTTAAAGAATATAAAAGATTGTAATACTGAGTAGAAAAATACAAGAAAACAAAAGAGTGGCTTAATTGTAGTGTAATTATTATTCTATTTTCTTTGCTTCTACTACAGCACAGACATGATTTTCGGCAGTTATTTAACCGGTGGTTGACAGTGCCAGATATCCAAGGATTAAAACGAATCAAATTTTGGGACAGAAAGAAAAAAAAGAAAAAAAGACAAAAAGAGAGAGAATAGAAGAATAAAGAGGAGATAAGTTGAGGCACCCACTTTTCGTTTCTGGGTATCTCTTGCCCACCCAGAAGAAGGGTTGAGAGAGAAAAAAGTTGAGATTTTGGGGAAGTTGTGACTTGTTAGTGTGAAATTTGGAGGTTCTGAGATGGATTTGTAGTGTTTGTGGTTAGATCTAAAGTGGGTATAAGGTATGGAGCCTCCAACTGGGATTTGGGCTTCAGTATGGAACTTCATTTGTTTCTTGCCTTACTTCATTGGACTTCTAATTCTTGGCTTCATTAAAGGTCTGTACCAATTCTTCCTTTTCCTGTGTTGATTAAAGATCTTTTGTCCCCCTTTCCCCTCTCAAACTGGGTATATACCTATTCTTTGAGATATAATGTATACAGAAACTTTTCTCTCGGTTGTTTTCTTATATATTTCTTCTATAAGGTATCCTGTCCTCTAATTAATTAATTATTTTATTTATTTATTATTATTTTTTTGTGTGTGTGTGTTGGGGGAGGGAGGGGGAGGGAGAGAGGCAACAGTGGAAATTGGATTTTTCAGTTTCAATTCATATGATTATTGGGTTTGAAGTTCCAAGAATGTTTATCATAGCTCCCTTATTAATAATTCAAAATGCCAAAAGTTCTCTACTTGCATAACTTCAGAGTTAGGCATTTAGTTGATGTTTTACAGTCCTTAAGTTGCTTGTTTTATGTGTTACATTCCCCAGTTGCTATTCTTTGCCCCTGCATGTGATATTGCTTCCTGGATAACAAATTTAGTCTAAATTCTGTTATTGAAATAAAATTATCTAAAATAACTTGTGTCCAAGTGTATGTTACAGGCAAATCTTAATATTTGAAACAAAAAGGTCAACAAGTCAAATGAGAGTTCCATTTCCGAACAAGAGTGCTTACATACATCCGTATCAGTATATGTAGTGAATTTTGAATTTCTACTTGTGTTTGCCAACTGACAGTGTGACAACCTTGGCTTTAGGTATCATTTTGTGCCCAGTGATATGCCTTATTATGACAATTGGAAACTCTGCAATAATATTGGGTCTCTGGCCTGTACACTGTTTGTGGACATATTATTGCATTTTGAGGTTCATTTCTTACCAATTACTTCCTGTTATCCTTGCTTCGCCACATTATATTGTCTGTCATCTAATTTATTTTTATTTTTTAAATGCAGAACAAAACAATTTGGGCCGGTTTTGAAGCTTGTCCTCTGTTTATGTATTACTGTACCCTTGCTTTTATGGCCATTGATTGGCATAATTGGAAGTGTTATTGGTGGCGCAGCATATGGTCTTCTTTCACCAATTTTTGCTACTTTTGAAGCTGTTGGTGAAGGGAAGACTAATGAGTTTTTCCATTGTATCTATGTAAGTTAATGTCATTGCTTCAACATAGTATATTCTCTATGTTTTTTCTTTCCTTTGTAATCCTTTTATCGATTTTGCAGGATGGAACTTGGGACACAGTCACCGGGTGCTTTACTATTGTCAGGGATTTTGGGGATGTATGCTATCATTCCTACTTCTCAATTATGGATGACCTACAATGTCAAGGACCTCAAGAGGGAAAATATTATGAGATTAGGTTATATTTTTAATATTGTTTCTGGCAAATATTATTTCAGAGTCCATATTAGTCAATGTTTTAAACTTCTCAAAAACAAAAAAAATAGTCGATGTTTATCCAATAAAATCTTGAAGTTATATCACTAATCTCATCTAGAAATTCTTTATAGGATTCGTTACAATATTCTACAGGGGTCAGGGTATTTATTTGTGTTGGCATGTTGTTAAAAATGTAACCAACAGGTCCAACAATGCCCCAGCATAAGGGATTTAAAAGGATTAGCCAAGTATTTATTATTAAGATCCTAGGAAAATTGGTTGTTGCTCTTGAGATGCTAGGCAAATATTTCTAATTTCTATGTTAGGAGACACTCGCTTTCATTTCAGGTGTTTCTTCCAGGTAATTTAGTAATGCTTGCTTGAACTTATGTAGTTGCAGTCTTGGCTCAGTTCCAATACACTGTAGTGTATGGAGCCCTTAACAAATAGGATTTTCTCAATCAAAAGGACTAGCAAAAGTATGTGCTATAGTAAACACTTATGTCATGATTCTTTTTAGTAGACAACTGATGTATGATCTCACATAAAAGCTTGATTTGTTATGTATTGATTTTCATAAATTTTGGATATTGTGAAAAGATTAACTTTAGTACTTGCACTTTGACTACATATTATTAATGTTGAAATATCATCCTTGCCCAGGACATGCGTCACGTAAAAATGTGGAGTATCTTTTCTCCAGGATGCCTGTGCAGTTCTTTCTTATACTTACCTTATTCATAATCCTCTAGTTGTCACTTAGACAATTTCACTTTCACGTTATTCAAAAAATCATCAGAAATGATGCTGCTGCTGCACACATTATGTTCCACATTCACCAAAGCACAATGGTAGCTACTTAGTATCCTTGCAGGAATCATGATGAACTGTTTGTCATCATCTTAAATGCATTCTAGAAATTAACTCTTCCTCATGCTTAGCTTTGGCGTAGTCGGAATGGATTAGTGGAATCAACTTTATGAGCTTTCCCTTTTATTGTACTTATCTTGCTTGGTCACCGTTCCTTAGGGTGATGCCTCCTTTGTTTACCAAGTATTTCCGCTGGTTTTCGTGCAGATTGCTTTATCTTCCTGGAGCTATTATAATTGGGGCACTGGGCTTAATGGTTGACTTTCTAGTAATCTCACTTATTGCCCTTTGCAAATTCCCTTACATGCTCTTCAGGGGGTGGCATCGTTTATTTCAAGACTGTATAGGGCGGGAAGGTCCTTTCTTGGAAACAGTATGTGTACCATTTGCAGGTCTAGCTATATTACTCTGGCCATTGGCTGTTGCTGGGGCATTGTTATGCTCCATGGTATCAAGTATATTCCTGGGTGCTTATGCTGCAGTGATAGTATATCAGGTAACTCGCCATTTCTTTCAGAATTCATTGACTAAGAACTAATTTTAAGCATATTAGGCTGGAAGCATTTCAAAATTATTCAGTACCCTTTGGGGTATTTCTATTACTATGCTAAGGAAGTAATTACACCAAAGAAAAAACCTTAAAAAAATAATAAGGAATATAATTACAAAAGGTTCTGTTAGAACTAAGTGGAATTGTTTCGTTCTTGGCTTTGATTTCTAAACGATAATCTCATTCAGAATGGAATATTATCTTTTGCTTGTCAGCACCAAGCCATTATTTCTGCTTGATCTATTGGATTTGAACTCCTAATGTGCACATGTTAGGCTATATTTTGCAAATAAATTTCTGCGTCATAAATCAAGGCTGGCCAAATGGCCGTTTTACATTTTCAATTCAATACATCTTTCGTAATCACTTGGATCAAATGTTCTAATTAAAATTGTTTCATTTTGGCTTTGGACTACAGGAGTCTTCTTTATGGTTGGGGCTTTGCTATATTGTTGCTACCCTCTCCATATACGATGAATATAGCAATGATGTTCTTGACATGCCAGAAGGCTCCTGCTTTCCTAGGTTAACAAGACTTTAAATCTTCATTTAGTATGTCTGGTTGCTGCTTTGTACGAATTTGACAACCTCTTAAAATTAGTTACATTCAAACAGGCCTCAGTATCGAAAGAAGGCTGCACTGATACGCAGCACCTCTCGTGCAACTTCGCTCCAAAAAGGCAACTCCTTCCGAAATCCACCCTCTCGTTCAGGTTCTCTCAGGACCCCTTTGATTGAGGTGAAGCCATTGGAGGTATGTGGTCATTATTCTATTTGATACCTTTGAGGATCTCATCAAATTTGAAATGGACTCTTAATTGCTAAGACCAAAAAGAAAAAGATCTGCATTACTGGACCATCGTCATAAGTTTAGTGTTAATGCAAACTCTCTACATGACTTTTGTAGTTAATTGATAACTTAATCAAAGTGTGTCAACACTATGGGGAGAAAATGGTCTCTGAAGGACTAATAACTTTGCTAGACATTGAAGAAGCCAGGTCTAATAAAAATAATGGCAAGTCCATATGTACTGGTTTAGCCGCTTATGGTATCCTGCAGTCACTTTTACGGTCTGCAAAAGCCAACTCTCTTGGTATATTGCTTGGTAAGATATTGAAAAGCTTATTGTTTTAGCATTATACTTTTCCCGTTTAAAGAGAAACTTCAGCATGCAGAGAAATAATTATCCTGAAATAGTTACAAATTCACTACTGTGGTGCACAGCTGACAATGTTACCGAAATAACAAGCACAAACAGACCAAAAGATACCTTCTTCGATTGGTTTCTTAATCCACTTCTCATCATCAAGGACCAGATCAAAGCTCAAAACCTCTCTGAGGCCGAAGAGGACTACCTAGGGAAGTTAGTTTTATTGAGTGGTAATCCTGAGAAGTTGAAAAATTGTAAGGTTGGCTCACCACCTGAGTCGGAGATTAAACAAGCTGAACTTGATGGATTAGCTCGAAGGTAGTTATGAACCTTTTTGATGATTCTTTGAATATATTTTCTTATTATATACTTATTTATAGTTTGGTTCTTATTCTTCATTTTTACCTCTTTCACTCGTCTCTTGCAGACTTCAAGGGATCACCAAGTCTATATCAAGATACCCAACATACAGGCGTCATTTTGATAATGCTATGAAGACAATATCCGAAGAACTTGCTAGGAAAAGTGATACCAGCAAACAAAACACTGGACCTCAATCGATACCCAGGTCAAGAAGTATGTTTGGTCGGATATTTAGCCAGAGATCTTCCAGGAGCAAGGAGGCCCTTGTGGCTGATCTAGAGGCTCAACCAGCTGTTGAAAAAGAGACCCGAACCAAATGAGGAAATGTTACAGCTAACCTATGTCCCGTTTCCTGTTTCTTAAACAATATTTCCCATACTACATTGAAAACTTTAATGTTCTTTAAATGTAAGAAATGTAATCATATAGATAGTTGGTGATAATTTTTTTCTTCTTTCGATTTGTTAGGAATTGGTTAATTAGAGGTTGGATAGATTTTATGTAATGATCTCCTTTTTTATATTTGTATTCTTGAAATCAAATTCAGTTTAAATGTACATTTTTAAATTCAACGTTCCATAAACTGTAATATCAAGTTTACAAGCATATGACAAGTTTTCTTAAGGCGGCCTGGACTTGAAGCTGGAATAATTTTGCACTGCCGCTCAATATTTTTAACTCGAGAGAAATAATGAATCATAGTAACATATTAGGCGACAAGCTAGCTACTTCCGGCAAATGTATCCTGTTATTGGCAGTCTAAATACTTTTGCCGCTAAATAAGAACATACACGGGAAGCACTTAATCTTGAAATTCAAACTGTAAATCCCAATAACACATCCAAGAATCATTTGGGCAAAAAAAGGGGAGATGGCCTAGGAGAGGAGAGGAGAGGAGAGGGAGAGAGAGAGAGAGAGAGAGAGCTGTTTACTCCTTTTTGCTGGAGTCTTTTAGCGTCGACAATAGACTCAGGCAAAGAGCGTGCCAAAGCCCACATGGCCAGTAAGGTGTGCACCGCGGTTCATAGCCAATCCAGCGTAAAGCAGCCTGAGCATAAGCATCAGATGATGGAACAAAGAAGGAATATCTTCTGATTGATGCCATCTTTGTCGCTACATACGTGGGTGGGTGGGTGGGTGCCTATAAAAACAATCCACTGACGTACGTAGATGCAGTTTAATTCATGTTGAGATTAGATTTAGTAATGATGCCTAGATATCTTTTTCCCCACATATTCACTCAACTTAACACCAAACACCACAATTAGTTCTGATGCAGGGGTTTTAAATAAAAAGCATACCTGACACTGGATATCAATACCATTTTTCTTGTTGAACCTTACACTTATCATCAAGGTTCCTGTGTTGCTTATTCTATGAACTAAACTGTTTTATTGATAACTTAAAATTTTCTCTAATGATCAACCAAGGGTAAAAGGTCCAACAAAGGGTCCATAGCTCAGTGGTAGAGCATTTGATTGCAGATCAAGAGGTCACCGGTTCGAACCCGGTTGGGCCCTTATCATTTGATAAAAGACTCTGTGGCCCAATGGATAAGGCGCTGGTCTACGAAACCAGAGATTCTGGGTTCGATCCCCAGCAGAGTCGTCTTTTGTTACTTTTTTTGCGCTAAACCACTCGAAAAAACGAATCATAGAAAATTTCTTCATACCAGATTTCTATAATGCATTAAATTATCAAAAGGATTATTATGGGGTGAGAGAGGCTCGAACTCTCGACCTCAGGATTACTCAGAAGCTATGAGACCTACGCGCTAGCCAACTGCGCCACCACCCCTTGTTGGCAATTTCAACCATTGTAACATATTGACAAGCATATGATCTTTTCTCTCAAACCAACAATCTTTGCAGTTATATAAACCCATAAGGTCAGTAAAGATGACCTAAAGCCTATAAAAACCCATTTATGAGACTTTTAAAGAAACAGCTCAACTATCTTATACTACTACAATTTGTTTAGTGGTATTTCACATTTGGTATGATCTAATGAGGCATCAAAAGTCCACAATATTTTCAAGTAACTTTCGTAACTCTACTCATTCTACTAAACAATTTGAACAAAAGGTGGTAAAAAAAAAAGGTATGAACAATAAATAATCAGATTTTTCCAAGAAAACTAAACAACATAGAAAGAATACTTACGCTTTTGCAGCCGCATAAACAGAGTAGAGAAGATCAGAAGGGATGACAATAGCCGTGCCAGAAGAACCAATATTAACAATTGTCCCTTTTTTTCTCTATAGCATTCCCGGCAACACTGCCTGAGTAACCTTTGTGGTCTCTTCAACATTTATATGAACAGATCTGCCAGCAACCTTACATCCACTTCATGAAAAAACCTTGCATATGGGTACGAAATTCCCACATTATTTATCAAAACCCCAACATCTAAGCCCTCAATTGTTTCACGAATTCTTTGAATCCCATCCGATAAATCCCCAGAAAAGTCAACAACAACAGTCGTGATCTGGGTTAGCCCGGATTGCCTCCGAAACATCTTTAAGCTTGTCACGATTTCGACCCACAAGAACAAGATTGAGTCCTTTACCCGCCAATTGGAAGGCAAAAGCCTTACCAATACCGTCAGTTGGCCTGGTTATCGGTGCCCATGACCCGTATTCCTTGAGATTCTTTGGAGCTCTGAAGAAATTAGCATAAACCCAATTAAGAATGGAGGAAAGGAACTTTAATACATACAAAGAACCAACACTCAAAAGAAGAAGAAGCCATAAAGGTTGCGACTTTAGTTGGTTCATGGAACAGAGCTCCATGATTACAGAGCAAGTGAGTTCTAGAGAATGGATTTGATAATGGGTTTTTCTTTTAAAAGGGGTTTAATTCATAAATAATCTACTGCTTGTGATGTGAGTGAGCCAATTAACATGAAGGATTTATATATGGAGCATATGATAAGCAAGAAGAGAGAGTCAACGAGACAAGGATTGTAGCTTAACTAACAGCTGGGCATTCAATAAATTTGGAATTTGAAAGGGAAAACAATGTTTGATCAAGTGTAGTAGACGAGCTAAAATTTGCCGCCTTTAAGGATCAATTAATTTTGTTCTACAAGTCACACGTGACACGTGTCTGTTTCATGTTGGCAATTTGGCGGGGAATTCTAGTGGAAAGATAAGATCCGAGCAACTTAATTTTAGGACTGCATTGAATGTCAGGGAAAGAAAAGGGAAAAATATTTTATTTTATTTATTTTATTTAAATTTTATCATCTGTTAAAATAATTTAGGTAATGAAAAGAACTTAAGGTTTGTTTCCAAAAAAATAAAAAATTAATTTCAACCAACACTTGTAGAATAATATTTTTTTACTTTTTGATGTAAATTAAAAAAAAAGCATATGTTTTAATTATTGACAACAGGTTATATAGGTCTCTCCCTCGTTAAAGCAAATCTCACACCACTAATTAAACTAGTTATATACTCTCTCTGTCTTTTATTGTTTATCTTTTTAAAAATAGATACACGTATTAAAAAAATTAATTAATATTATATTTTTTAGTCAAAAATAACTTTAAATATCAATATTATCTTTACATTAAAATAAAAGAGTGTTAATTATTGAATACAAAATAGTGAAAGAACTAAAATTATATTTAATATTTGAGGTAATATTAAAAACTAAGCAATAAATGTTTAATTGAAATTTTCAAATGATAAATATTAAAAATAAAAATATTTCTCTAAAATGACATTTAAAAAGGTACTGAATGAATAATAAAAAGATCAAAATCTTAAAATTTGAATAGAATTCTAGTTGACTATCCTAAGACTCCAAAAAGACATACAAACTTGCTAGATTTTGAAAAGGCATTCTTGTTTTGACTCTGAATGTAATAAATTTTGTGATTAATTGTTTTTGTTATATATTATATAATTATAATAGTTGTATCGACTAAAATTAAATAAATTTATATCAATCTTGAAGTTTAATATACAGTTATTTGAACTCAAAAATCAAATTATAGTTTTAATTTTAAAACGGAGAGAGTATTATATATATATATATATATATATATTACAATAAAAAATTAACTATACATGCATTGAGTGTGGCAAAATGACTAGTACAAAAATAAAACGCCAACCATTTTGACCGAGTTTGATGGTCAAAATAAAAAATACTAATAACAAAACCCTCATGATGTGACCATTATCCCCACTACTTGCATCCACTATCTCAATAAACGTCAGTAAATTGTAGTAACTAACTAATATAACCGCCAAGCCAGCTTCATATATAGTATAGGTCTCTCCCTCGTTAAAGCATATCTCACATCACTAATTCATCTGAACGAAAGCGTTATAACCTCTCCGTTGCCTTAGCTTTATTTTATTTAGGGAGATAGTAATACATTAATTATATTCGTAATTGGCAATTGGTAATGGCTAATTCTCATTCCGCCACTATGTTTCTGCTTGTTTTGACCATTTTATATGGTCTTCAGCTCTTGTATGTCTCTTCCTTTGAGTTTGAAGTTGGTGACAACTCCGGATGGGTCGTTCCCACGGCTAATGACTCCAAAATTTACAACAGTTGGGCATCTGACAAAAGGTTCAAAGTTGGTGACACTCTTCGTAAGTACTAATTTAACTTTTCAAAACAACTCATCTATTTCTTTTGGCAAATGAAATGACGCGATATTCTCAAGTTTATCGTCAGTATTAAGTTACTAACATTCATAAAAAAGAGTCTCGTTTGCCTGCCAGATTTGATTTGATAATACACGTATACTTCCTATGCATGTAGGCTTCAAGTACAAGAAGGATTCGGTTATGGAGGTGAGGGAGACAGGGTACAAGAAATGCAACTCCACACGGCCTAAGTTTTTCTCCAACGATGGGAATACCATCGTAAAGCTGAACCATCCGGGATTTTACTACTTCATTAGTGGATCCAACGGCCATTGCCAGAGAGGACAGAGAATGATCATTCAAGTTATGTCCCAATCCCATGACCATGACCATGACCATGCCTCTGATGACTCATCCTCCTCCGGTGGAACTTCTTCTTCTTCTGCAGCAGCCATATCTCATTTTGGAGTCTCTAAATTTGTGGGTGTTCTTCTGTTTCTTGCTTCATCTCTCTTTTAGTACTGTGTTGTTCCTAGCTAGCCAGGTTTCTTAATTAATAATTAATTAACTGCAATGTCTTCATCATCGATCTGTTGGTAGATGTTATTAGGCCTAGTTAATTTGCTTGGTTTTAAATGTTCGATCAGACATTTGATTAACTAAAACTAAATTAAATGAATCAGTTGGTTTATCATCAGTTTGTATACTATTGTTGGTTTTGATTTGAATGGATCTATTAATTAAATTAAGTTGAGACATTTGAGCATATATACTTTTTCACAATTGTACATAAAAGAAAATTTGACACATGGAGTGTATATCTATGATCTTGGCAAGAATCACGTACAATCTAGTTGTGGGATAACATTAGTACAAGTGCACTTTTATATGTTTGTTTTGTCACCTCTATCCCTGATTACATTCATATGGATGGATTTGAAGAATCATGCATGGTGTAACAGATCATGAATATCATACATAGAAAAAGAGAGAAAAATAAATGGCCCCCTTGCACTCCCCCACATTCTCAGTATGTATATCACACTGAAGGCATGCACCACTTGAACAATTTTGCCATCATCTCACTGCTGAACATCTTTAGAAACAGCAAAACCACTTCTTCTGCATGCATCAAAACCAATAATTAATTATAATATAGGATATTGGGGTCTGTCTATATGAAGTACGTATGTTACCCGGCCATGAGAAAATATATATATATATATATATATATATGAGAGAGAGAGAGAGAGAGAGCTCATACCGGTGGTTCAGGTGGTGGTTTGTCGACCCTATTTTGTGTTGTCCCATTTGCAGCAGCAGTTCCACTGGTTTTCTTGTCATCTCTAGCCTTGGCAAATATGACGGTGAAACCGTCAGCAGATGCAGGGTTATTTACATCCCACTCCCCAAATTTTGGCAAGGGCCGACCCTTTTCTTGCTTCATGAATGGAAATTAAAAGATCAAAAATGTTTCGATATATGTTTTGCTTAAAAACGAAAACTATAGATAGATTACCACTACATATATATGCTTAATTAGGCGATCGAGGAATATATATATATATATATATATATATATATATATATATATATATATTTGTAGAGCAGAGAAGCAGAGTGTATATACATACCGAGTTCTCTCATAATTCTTTCACCGTGCATGACTAATAATTAAACATACATCAAATTAATCAAGGCAGGTCTGCATGGTGCTTCTGCAAATTAAATAGACTGATTTGTCTAGTAGTGTATAAACCAACATTACAATTTTACATCTTGGCATAGCCTATACTATAGTCAATAGGCAATGGGTGAGTATGAATTAAGGAATTAACTGAGTCCTTGATATAAATATAACATGCATCTTCACAGCCACTACATGAATTTTGTAATTCAGACATGCATTATTGGGAAAAAGCCAAATGAATTTATACTCCTTCCGTCCTGTCTCAATAAAAATGAAATTATTTTCAATGGAAATTTAAAAGGGAGTACGTAGGACTTTAATCAACATTATGGTGTATTACACCATTCATCATGCAGAAAGCCCATATATACCAATAAAAAGCAATCAAAAGCGGTAATTTCAAGTGCATTTCTTTAATTTCCAAGAAAAAAAAACCCTCAAAAATGTTAATTCCATGAAGATCTCATCAGCAGAACATAATGCATTATCAATCAATCAATCTATCATATTTATATTAATTATTTCTCAATGAAATTAATCTAATAAAATTAAAACAAAAAATGCAGAAAGAATATATATTTAATTTATCAGTGCAATGCTATGCTATACGAAAGGTCATTTAAAAAAATAAAACAGAGAGATGAATTAACTTACAGACGACGACATTAAAGATATATAGGTTGCAAGAGCTCCCAACGATGACAAGGTGCCGGGGGTAAGAGAGAGAGAGAAAAGAATAGAAGAAGAAATAGTGAAATTGAGGAAAACGAAGAAATGGACAGAACGAGTCTTAAGGGGGAGGAGCCATAGCCATAGCCATAGCCACAGCCACAGGGGGTAAAGAAAAAGAAAAAAATACAAAAGGAAGGCTAGCTATGAGCCTTTTTACAAACCGATGAAGCTACGTTAATTTCATGTTTTCTTGATATCAAGCTTCCTCTTAAAGAGAGAAAACTTATTTATTTATTTATTTTGAACAAAGAGAGAGAAAAACTATTTTTGTACTCCGTTTATAAGGCTACTTGGTTTTCCAAGAAATGTATAAATTTATATATATAAATCTATTTAACAAAACACAATTGAATTTGAAGAAAAAAAATTTCCGCTCACTCTAATAAATTATATGGGCCGTCCAAAATTTGGAATAAATTTGACCCTTCTATATATTTCCGCCTTCCTTCCCCTTTCTTCTTCCCCTCTCTTCGTTGTCCCTCTCTGGCCTCCCTCTTTTCTTCTCCGTCCCCTTTCTTCTTCCTCTCTTTACGTAGTGGCGGAGGCACGGGCGAAGTACTAGTATATATATGTAGAGGATGAATCTAAAATATATCTCTTAATATCTCTCTTAAATATCATATTTTTATTAAAATTACGTCGTTTTGAATTTTTTTTTTTTAAAATAAAATAATATTAAAAGAGAGTAGTCCTACTTTTTTTTCTTTTATTTTCAAAAGTATTATCTACGGTCTTATTTATTTTTTAAAATAATATAATTTTAATAAAAATATAATATTTAAAAGATATATACTATTTAAAAGATACTTTTTAGATCGATATGTAATATAATAAAATACTTTTAATGAAAATAGATATGAGACGGACCAGACGGTCATTAAATTACAACAGACTCCAGGTAGCTTCCAAGCACACGCCCCTAGGATTGGATACTACTCCTCCACGGATAACCGCCGGAAATATCCAAACCAAAAAGCTCCACGAGTCCACCACGGTACCGACGGACAGCCATTAACTCTCCACGTCAGCAGAATCCCCAGTCAAACTTCCCAATGACCACGATACTAAATTATAGCCTCCCAATTGCCACGACTATTCCAAAACTACCCTTCATATTTTCATCATTATTACGATTCCCATCCTCCCACTGACGGGGACCCACTTTACATATAGAAAACCCAAAATAACAACCAAATCACTTCTTCCAGTGTTCAATAATTCATCATCGTCTTCCTTCTTCGCTTTCTTTCTCACTCAAATCTCTCAACAATGGCGACGAGTCTGGTTCGTAGAGCTATGGCTAGGGTTCAATCCTCGCCGGCGTCAAAACTGATCATAGCCCGGGCCCACGCGTCCGAAGTCGAAGCCCAGAAAAGGGAGCCCAAGGCCCAATCCACCAGCACCCTCAAGACCTTCCAAATCTATCGCTGGAACCCGGACAACCCAACCAAGCCCGAATTGAAGGATTACCAGATCGATCTCAAGGACTGTGGGCCCATGGTCCTTGACGCCCTCATCAAGATCAAGAACGAGGAGGACCCCACCCTCACCTTCCGGCGGTCGTGCCGGGAGGGGATCTGCGGCTCGTGCGCGATGAACATTGATGGGTGTAATGGGCTGGCTTGCCTTACCAAGATTCCGGATGGGCCTTCGGCGTCGATGATAACGCCGTTGCCGCATATGTTTGTGATAAAGGATTTGGTGGTGGATATGACGAATTTCTATAGTCAGTATAAGAGCATTGAGCCGTGGTTGAAGAGGAAGACGCCGTCCAAGGATGGGAAAGAGATTTTGCAGACTAAGAAAGATAGGGCTAAGTTGGATGGGATGTACGAGTGTATACTGTGCGCCTGCTGTAGCACATCTTGCCCTAGCTATTGGTGGAATCCTGAGTCATACCTGGGCCCCGCTGCCCTTCTTCATGCCAATCGGTAATACAAAAAAAAATAAAAAAAATCGTTCTTTTTTATTATTGCCTGCAATGCGTATTTCATGTTATAAGTTATGATTTTGCCCATAAAAATAGAATAAAATATGCTCTATGTTTGTTTGCATGTTTCTGTGAATTAGATTGCCTTTTGCATATATGTATGTATTTATATACCTGTACATATATCTATTAGTTAGGAATTATGCATATCATTTGTCATTCATTTGTATATATAAGTTGATGACATGACATGCTTTATTAGGTATGTACAAGTGAAATTTTACTCCCCTTGTTCAAAATTAGTTTTCCCCGTCCTTCATTTTTTTTGGAGGTTCAAAACCTTGGCATGTTGTCCTTACTTATGTTTCCATTGTTATTTATCCTTATTAAAAATAAAAATAAATAACTTTGGGTGGGGTGGTTATCTTAAAATACTGTATACAAACTTAAACAAATCTCATTATTTTTTCAGTGTGGTGAAAATTCAATGTGGATAAACTACAATGGCATTTAAGGAGTATCTTTTTCTTTCTATATTTTAAAATTTTAATTGGTATTTTGTTTACCACAAATATCAACTGATGCTTCTTATTGCTTTCCAAAATAGTGTTGTGCTTTGGGATTTGTAGTACTTTTCTAAGTTGCGAAAATTAAATTTGGGCTCAGGATCTTGAATAATTCTTTTGTTGCCACTTGTTTTGTACATGAGACCAGGGATTTTTCCTCTTAAAATACTTATAAATACATGCCATAATTTTGGTTTTTCGAGTTTATGTTTTGCTTCCCATACATAATTTAGAGTGTAGATTTCAGAATGGGGAAAGTGATCTGTGTTAGGCACCGCACAATATCAGTGCAGGCTAGGATTGACGTCTGTAACACCTACATGGCATATGTCAAAGGGAATAATAGAAGAATGTGAACAATGTAGTAGAAGTTTTTCATTGAACATTTCAATCGCTCCATATAAGGTAGATGCATCAAGATGAGGCTACCAGGGTATGTCCTCAATCTTAAAGTTTTAAACCCTGAGACTATAACACTTCACCTTGACAACGTAATATACTGGCAGTTATACCTAGAGACACGACCATGACATACTTAAGCTGACCTTCCATCAGTTTTCATGATTCAGGGAAGCTATATGAATTACATACATCTATTGAGATAGTCTAAATTGATTGCGGAATCAATGAGATTTTAAGGAAAATTGGTTTTAACTTTAGTCTCTGAATATTACAATTCAAATTACTCCATTAAATCTATATTCGTTCAGCAGCTGATTGTTTTGCAATGATCTGATCTTGTACTTTATCATATGTGCCCCTCAAACTGATCACAGTGTTATAAAAAGCTGTTGCTTGTTTTGTCTATAATTGTCAACTTGTTATGTACAAAGCCTAATGCCTGGAAACTGCTTTACATGAGTACAATGGTAGATAATATAGGGATCTATATTGTTGAATATTTCACCCTTGATGCTAACATTGCACATAATTCAGAGCTGATACATGTAGTTACTCCTTTAAAGTTTCTAGTGTGATCTTTTGGATTGAGTCATTGAATTCAGAATTGTATGCAAGGTGCTAGTTATTAGCATTATAGGCAATAAAGGTGGTGAGACACTAGTATTCCCTTAAGGAAGGCTTTTGATGCAGCCATTAATGCCTACCTAGAACATTAAGCTAACTTGTCAATGTTAATTATGGTGTGTTAACTTTTTCAAAAGGAAAGAAAAAAAGAAAGAACACTAGGTGAGACGTTTCAGTAAGGAAATATTTGTGAGCTATTTTTTTTTTCTGTTGAGTTGTCTTTCTAAGAACTTGTCTTTAAATTTTCTACATTGCTATGTTCATTTTACTGCTGGAAAACAAACACTATTTTTGCCAAGTTGCAGATATTAACTATGATATTGAGACTGTTTTCTGTTTTTGTACACGCAGTTGGATAATGGACAGCCGTGATGAATACACCAAGGAGCGCCTGGATGCAATATGTGATGAATTCAAGCTATATCGTTGCCACACAATATTAAATTGTGCCCGTGCCTGCCCAAAGGGATTAAACCCTGGAAAGCAAATAAACAACATCAAGAAACTCCAGATTTCATCTTTTTAAGTTTGTTGGAAGTATAATGATGGCGAGCAATACCTCATTTTGGGATTATTTTCAAAGAACTTTTTAACAAGTTGTTGCTTGTAATAAAAAATTTGTGACGTGGTTGTATTTGGCCACCTGATCTTACTTGTACTTTTGAGTTTTCAGATGAAAAGTCTATATTTCGATAAACTATAATCATACTAGGTTGGCCAATATTGTTATGAACTGCATTGGAATATTAGTTTATTTCTCTTATACCATGTGCAGTATAACCTATTAGGAATTATATATAAATGTATGCTGAAAGGTTTTAGCTTTCGGTGTGTCTCAGAACCCCAAATGATCTTATGTTAAATGGTTCTTGGTATGATGGTATTGTTCTGTTTATTGTCTATTTAGGGTAACTTCTAACTTGAATGTGTAGCACAACAAATAATGATTGGATCATACAGATTGGTGATTCTTCGCCCTTTCTTAATTGATTCAGAGGAGGATTCATTTATGTCCCTTTCCCTGTGTTTTTTATTATTATTATTATTATTATTCTTTGGAGTGGGAGGATCTACGAGAACTAAAAATATTATCTTTCCCTACGTCTAATTTTGTCTTGATGGTTGACTTTTAAGTGGTTAACTTTTAAGTAGACTCCGTAGCAGTACCTTAATAACATCAGTTTCCTTGGAACTTCTCAGATAGTTCAGAATTTTGTACAAGATAAAATTGCCACTTTCTGTGTTTGTCACAGGCAATAATAACAGTGGGAAAGATCTAGTGAGGTCTAATTTGGTCATTGCAATTATTCACACAACTGCTTCCAATAGAGATTGGTGAGCCAAGTCCTCTGACCGCTGTGATTTAAAGGCTACCTCCAAAAAATAAACAAAATGAGATGCAGGATTGCTGATAATCAGACTATGAAGTGACAGTTAAAAGGGAAGACAAATGGGAGATCTATCTAAAAAGGTAAATGGGGGTTTTCTTTTGGGTGCATTTGCTGATAGTGTCCCTCATGCAACAGGTATGATCCTTTTAGTATGTCTTAAATAAGACTCGGTATTAGAGAATCTTCCCAGATGAATTCTTATAGTCACACAATCATTGAGTGATCCTCAAAATACAGTTCCACTCATATATTGAAAAGATATACTATGTAGTTTTTTGAGTCATATCGAAAGGGTTACCTCTTTTAACTAATTTTTAACTGCAAGGCCAACTATATAAGGAACAGCTATGAGAACATATTACCAACTCAGCAGCTACTCCATCAAACAATGTTGATTGCAGCTACTAAACCAATGAAGTTGGTAGCAGTAGCTTGGTTTTTGGGTTGTATGGTTTGCATTCAGGTTGGGACAAACGTTGAAGCAAGCACGCGGCTTCCATTTCTCATAAACCCCCAAACTCTTGAACCATCCCAATACATTACCATAACAGGTACATAACCAAACCAAAACAACTTTCTAATTTAAGATTCATCATTCTGCTAAGTAGTCCTGAGAATTGTCGACTTTATCTAACTAAAATGTTGGCAGATTAAAGTGAGAACGCAAACTTTTAAATTCCCTACAAACTGACAAGGTTAAGGTCCTTTTGTGATAGGATGCAGCAATAACTGTGATATAGCTTGCTGCTATTGTGATATCAAGAAACAGCCACCAGTTTGCATTAGGTGCTGCCAAGAAGATCCCTGACATGTAGGTCTGCAATATCTCAATGTTTTGATGACTTGCAAGTTACAACCAAGCAAGATAAATAGGATTCTTCATTTGTCATTGGAGACAGTCAAGCAGACGTAGCTCTGGCATTATAATGGATGAAATTCACCAAAAGACATTTACAGTAAATATTTGTATCTATTGTATAAACAGTTTCAAGATTATTCAAGCAACGTAGGACCTTCAGAACAAAATGTTAGACTGATCATTTGATTTTCAAAGAGTCAGCCAACCATACAACTTACCACAAACTCTCCAGTATCACATGTGATATAATAAAAACTAACAGAAAAAGAACCAACTGAGAAAGGTAGTTGATGCAACTATTTTATTCAGACCGAAAGATGTGCAGAAAATCAAAGCCTTCTAGAAAGTCCAAGGAACACAACAGCAGATGAAATTTGAACCCTAAGATCAGCAACATCAAGATCGTGACCACCTTCAACTAGACCCCACTTGTCAACCTGCAAAGACGTTAAAAAAAGGAGAAAAAAATAGGCTTGTAAGACCAAGCAATATCCATTAGAGATGACCCAATCATGGGTGTGTGTGCACGGGCGAGTGATAGAGTGTCTGTGTATGTGATATATATACATATATATATATATAGAGAGAGAGAGAGAGAGAGATAAAGAGAGACTACCTGCAAATCTTCCTCAAGTCTAATCAATTCAATGGCTTCCTCAATCTGCAATCTCCCACGAAAGAGCCCAATTGCAATAATTAAAGAGTGTGCCGCCGAAGCAAGAGCATCAATCGCTGCCAGTTCACAGTCATTTGTAGTTTTAAGAAGGCCCTCAATGGCCTTTACAAGTCCATCCTCTTGCTTGCCACCAAAAAAACTGGAGTATACAACAGGCTTGAAGCCAAATTCAGATTCTACCCAAGCAAGTAAAGGATCAATTTTCTCCACTTGCCGTTCTGCAAATGAAGAGAGATCATTTCTAGTTAGGGTATGGGTGTTGCTGTGGGACTACACATCCAATAAATCTCATTCCCAAGAACAGGATACATTGAAATAGCTCTGTTGCAATATTCTTAGGGTAAAACAATTCCATGATCCATCTAGAATTAAATGTTTAAAATGGGTTCTACTCATGGATTTAATACAATCTACCAAAGAAAATATCAGCCCATAAAAGAAGTATGGCTTATTTTGAAATTCACCATCTTATTTAGCATTTGCAGCTAACAACTATGCTTGTCGTGAGCCAATTGATCTTGTTTGGTTTGATCCTACACCCTGAGGAGTGAATACTAAAGGACCAATTAGGATATGAATAGGTGGCTGCTAATTTTCATGTATGAACTTTGAGAGCATATTGAGATGCAGAGAGCAAATTGGAGCACGGCAATCTATGTCAGTGAAGAGCTTAAAACAAAATAAATTCTATAACTTAATATCGACTCAAAACTTTTAAATTAACATAAAGTTTGCAAGTAAGTAACAAACCATAAAGTAATTTGAATTATAAAAAATATACATACCAAGGACACCACTAGTCAGCACATTATCTCCAGGAGCACGACAAAATACTAAATCTTGAGGAAACTTCTTCATCAAATGCTCAATTATCTTTGGCCTCGTGACAGGAACCCTTTCGAAAGCAGTACATGCAAGTTGCATCAGAGGCATTGTAAATGGCCTGATTCCATCTGCTTGCTACAATCACCAAAGCAAACACACTCAGAAACCGCAAACATTGCAATTGGCAGGTGTAAAATGCTATTTTATCACTCTAATCAAATTGTTGGGATAATAAAGTATTTGAGCAAATAAATGAGATAAAATAAAATTGCAAATGACACCAAGAATTTTTACGTGGAAAACCCAAATCGGGAAAAACCACGGGATCATAGTCCACTCCACACTTCCACTATAATAATGGGATTCAACGTCACCCTTTAGGTGGATATCTCACAACAATACAAAAAATAAGTATTCTTCAATTTATAGATCAAATTCTATAAATTGGCTCCCTCACACTATTTTTATCTCGGCTGTGTAGACCAGATTTTTGCAGGATTAATTTTTCTGCATTTCTCCTAATTTCAGATTTTCTCAATCTGTTTTTCTTTCTCTCTCTCGGTTGGATGTATCAAATGGAAGGAGTTATCTCTCCTTTTATAATGCATGCATGGTGGCTGGTGGGACAAAATTCCCATGTGAATTTGGTTGACAGGCATGGTAGGTGTGGCCATATAGTGAGACTAATTCCCACTAAATACACCTAACCTCCTATTTTTCTTCTTCCACCAAACTTGCCTAATAAACCAATATATACACACACACACACACACCCCATCAATGTCGGCTATGTTTGTTTTCCAACTCCACTTTACCATTTCTTTATTCTACCTTTTGCTTTTATTATATAATATATACATATTATTTTGTGTTGACCCAAATTGGAGGAACCCGACAAATCTCCCCATCACAACAAATTTGGGGTTGTCACGAGTCCTGCAACTGTCTTGCAGACTTCCTGCTTCTCTCTTGGTAATGGCTTTGTCATCATATTTGACCCATTATTATCAGTATGGATTTTCTCAAGTTGTAGCAATTTTTCTTCCAACAGATCACGTATCCAATGATACCTTACGTCAATGTGTTTTGATCTGGAGTGGAATGTTGAATTTTTGCTGAAATGAATAGCACTCTGGCTGTTACAGTAAAGAATATATTTTTCCTGATTTTGTCCCAATTCTTGTAGGAACTTCTTCATCCACAGTAACTCTTTACACCTTTCTGTGATTGCAATATATTCTGTTTCTGTAGTAGATAGGGCAATGCATTTTTGTAGTCGTGACTGCCACGACATAGCTCCTCCTACAGAAGTTATCATGTAACCAGATATGGATTTTCTAGAATCCACATCACCAGCCATATCTGCATCTGTATATCCTTCCCATACAGGTTTATCACTACCAAAACATAAACACTGACTGGACGTACCTCTAAGATACCTAAGTATCCATTTAACTGCTGACCAATGTTCTTTACCAAGGTTTGACAAAAACCTGCTCACAATGTCGACTGCGTGAGCGATGTCTGGCCTTATGCATACCATGGCGTACATCAAACTACCAACTACTGATGCACAAGGCACCTTCTTCAATGCAAATTTTTCTTTCTCACTTGAAGTACACTGTTTCGCACTTAGCTTAAAGTGGCTTGCAAGTGAAGTACTGACAGATTTTGCTTTGTCCATGTTAAATCTTTCAAGAACTTTCTCAATGTACCGTTCTTTAGATAGCCAAATTCTGCCCTTTTGTCTGTCACGAGAAATTCGCATGCCAAGTATTTGTTTTGTCGGTCCCAAGTCCTTCATGGCAAAGGACTTGCTTAATTCCTTCTTCAGCTGACTAATTTTGCTGGAATCGTGACCTACAATTAGCATGTCATCAACATATAACAAGAGAATAATAAAATCACCATCAGGAAATTTCTTGGCAAAAACGCAATGATTTCTTGGCAAAAACGCAATGATTTGCAATGGTTCTTTTGTACTCATTCTTCTCCATAAATGAATCAAACTTTTTATACCACTGTCTTGGTGCCTGCTTGAGTCCGTACAAACTCTTCCTCAATCTGCAAACATGCTTCTCCTTACGCTTGGTTTGGAATCCTTCGGCTACTCCATGTAAATTTCCTCATTAAGATCACCATGTAAAAATGCAGTTTTAATATCAAGTTGTTCAACTTCTGAATTTAAACTAACAGCCAGACCAAAGAACAACTCGAATCGAAGACATTTTTACTACAGCAGAAAATATTTCTTCAAAATCAATACCTTTCTTTTGTTGGAACCCTTTCACAACTAACCTTGCTTTGTAACGTGATTGTGAGCTACTTTCTTTATTTTTGATTTTGAAGACCCATTTATTTTGAGTGCTTTCCTCCCTTGAGGTAGCTTTACCATGTCAAATGTGTGATTCTCATAAAGGAATTTCATTTCTTCTTGCATGGCTTTTAACCACTCATTCTTCTTAAGATCATCAATGGCTTCCTGGTAGATTCTTGGTTCTCCCCCATCAATGAGCATCACATACTCATTAGGAGAATATTTGCGACTCGGTTGTCGCTCTCTTGTAGACCTCCTCAGTTGTAGATCTGGTTAGACTTGTTCTGGAATTGCCTCTGGTTCAGACCTATCCTCTTGTGGACTGTTGTCATCAACATGTGGAGCATCTCCCCCACCATCAGAATGTGTAGGTGGGAAGACTGATTCCAGATTTACAAGGATTTCATCAATTTAGGATTTCTCTGATTTCTTGAAGTCTTCGATCGTCTAATCTTCGACGAACACCACATCTCGACTTCTGACAATCTTTTTGTTGATAGGATCCCAAAGTCTATAGCCAAATTCTTCATGGGCATATCCCAAAAAGATGCATTATTTGGCTTTTCCATCAAGTTTGGACCTCTCATCTTTTGGGATGTGAACAAATGCCCTACAGCCAAATACTTTTAAATGTTTGTAGGAAACATTTTTACCGATCCATACCTTTTCCAGCACCTCATAATTGAGTGGAACCGATGGAGAAAGGTTGATTAGATCAGCTGTTGTCCTCATTGCCTCCCCCCAAAAAGAGTTCGGCAGCTTCGCATTTAAGAGCATACATTTTACTATCTCACAAATTGTTTTGTTTATCCTCTCGGCTATATCGTTGTGTTGAGGTGTCTTTGGTATCGTTGTGTTGAGGTGTCTTTGGTACAGATTTTTCCAGTCTAATCCCAAAGCTTTTGCAATATGCCTCAAATGGTCCACGGTACTCACCGCCATTATCTAAACACACACACTTCAACCGTCTACCGGTTACCCGTCCAACCTTCACCTGAAACTGCTTGAAAACTTCCTGCACTTGATCTTTAGTTTTCAAACAAAGGCCCATACTTTTCTCGAGTGATCATCAATAAAAGTTACAAAATATAAGGCTCCTCTAACCGTTTTACTTTGCATTGTGCAAATATTAGTGTGTATTAAATCTAAAACATTCTCTTTTCTAGTTGGTAGAGAATTATGAAAAGTGACTCCCTCCGATTTGAGTCAACACAAAATAATATGTATATATTATATAATAAAAGCAAAAAGGTAGAATAAAGAAATGGTAAAGTGGAGTGAAAAAATAAACATGGCCGACATTGATGGGGTGTGTGTGTGTATATATTGGTTTATTAGGCAAGTTTGGTGAAAGAAGAAAAATAAGAGGAGGTTAGGTGTATTTGGTGGGAATTAATCTCACTATGCGGCCACACCTACCAAGCCCGCCAACCAAATTTACATGGGAATTTTGTCCCACCAACCCCCATGCATGCATTATAAAAGGAGAGATAATTCCTTCGTTCGAGACACCCAACCGAGAGAGAAAAAGAAAAACAGATTGAGAGAATCTGAAATTAGGAGAGGTGCAGAAGAATTAATCCTGCAAAAATCCGGTCTACTCAGTCGAGATAAAAATAGTGTGAGGGAGCCAATTTATAGAATTTGATCTATAAATTGAAGAATACTAATTTGGCGTATTATTGTGAGATACATACCTAAAGGGTGACGTTATAATCCCATTATTATAGTGGAAGTGTGGAGTGGACTACGGTCCCGTGGTTTTTCCCGATTTGGGTTTTCCACGTAAAAGTTCTTGGTGTTATTTGCAATTTTATTTTATCTCATTTATTTGCTCAAATACTTTATTATCCCAACAAAGTAGTATCAGAGCATGGAACCGATGGAGAAAGGTTGATTAGATCAACTGTTGTCCCCATTGCCTCCCCCAAAAAGAGTTCGACAGCTTCGCGTTTGAGAGCATACATCTTACTCTCTCACAAATTGTTTTGTTCATCCTCTTGGCTATACCGTTGTGGTTGAGGTTCTTTGGTACAGATTTTTCCAGTCTAATCCCAAAGCTTCTGCAATATGCCTCAAATGGTCCACGATACTCACCGCCATTATCTGAACGCACACACTTTAACCGTCTACCGGTTTCCTGTTCAACCTTCACATGAAACTGCTTGAAAACTTCCTGCACTTGATCTTTAGTTTTCAAAGCAAAGGCCCATACTTTTCTCGAGTGATCATCAATAAAAGTTACAAAATATAAGGCTCCTCCAACCATTCTACTTTGCATTGTGCAAACATCAGTGTGTATTAAATCTAAAACATTCTCTTTTCTAGTTAGTGGAGAATTATTAAAAGTGACTTGGTGTTGTTTTCCCATTATGCAATCAACACAAGTAGTTAAGGATGCAACTTTGACTCCCGACAGAAGCTCCCTTCTCGAAAGAATTTTAAGTCTTTTTCAATCATGTGACCGAGTCGCTTATGCCGTAACTCGATAGGGACTTCTTTCTTGGTTGCATTGACCTCGTCAATACACATCTTGGCTTCTGTAAGGTACAGAGAAGTATCCTTCTTGCCTTTTGCTATCAACAAGTTACCTTTGGTGAGCTTCCATTTTCCTTCACCAAAGCAATTATTATAGCCATCATCATCTACTTTGCCGGTGGAGATCAAGTTGAGGCGAATGTCAGGGACATGCCTCACATCTTTCGAGAGTAATCTGCAGCAAAGATTAGTTTCCAAATAAATATCGTTGATGCCGATAATTTGAGATGCACCTTCATTTCCCATCTTTACACGTCTGAAGTCGCCACGAGTGTAAGATGCAAATAACTCTACACGTGGGGTAACATGATAGCATACACCAGAGTCAACTACCCAAGTGGAATCTTGTCTTACCAAATTAATGGAATCATCATCTCGAACAATGGTAATATCTTCAAAAACATTTGTAGCGTCATTTGTTCGGGGATCATCATTATTTCGATCCGAATTTTTGGACCGCTCTGCTTTCAACTTCCGACATTCTCTAATGAAGTGTCCGAGCTTCCGACGTCCCTGTTGTTAACCGCGGATTTTGACTTTTGCTTCTCCCGCGTCATTCTTGCTTGTCTTGTTTCTCCATGATAAGCGCTTCAAACTCAAGAGTATATCCCTCGTCTTTTCGCCAAGACTCCTCATTCAACATCTGATCTTTTAATATTTCCATAGTAAGCTTGCCATCAGGAACAGTGTTACTGACTGACACAACTAATGTGTCCCAACTCTTAGGTAAAGAGCTCAATAACAACAAAGCTTGCAGCTCGTCATCCACGGCATGGAGTCGAGTTGATCAACGATGCCTTGGAACTCACTCATGTGTTCCAATATGCTGCTTCCATCCTTGTATTTTAAGTTTACAAGGCGTCGCATCAGATTTGTTTTGTTCTGTGCGGTTGTCCGAGCATATATCTTCTCTAACTTTTGCCAAAGAGTCTAAGCGTCGTGCTCATTAGCAAAATTTTGGAAGATGCTTTTGTCAATCTATTATCGAATTTGAGCGGTTGTAACACCTCAGTCCCACACCGAAAGATAAGGGAAAAGTTTGTCTGTATATAAAGAATTGAGTTACTATCAATAGTACTTCCAGTCATGACCTTTTGGGTGAGTCTGTGACAGGCTAAGATGACCCTATAAGATACTATTGGGCCAATAATTTAAGGCTTTGTTTGGATGGATTTGATTCGATTCGGACTCGGGATTTGACCCGGGTTGTTACATATGGTATCAGAGACGGCTCTCGAAAGCTCGGGTCATCCGATCGGGCCAGCCGGTATTATCCCACAATGGCTAGAGAGGCAAAGATCTGTAGACCGTGTGTGTGATTGGTTCTGACGGGGACGTCAGAAATTTAAGTTGGGGAGATTGTAACACCCTAGTCCCACATCGAAAGATAAGAGAAAAATTTGTCTGTATATAAGGAATTGAGTTACTATCAATAGTACTTTCAGTCATAACCTTTTGGGTGAGCCTGTGGTGGGCTAAGATGACCCTATAAGATAAGATACTATTAGGCCAGTAATTTAAGGCTTTGTTTAGATGGATTTGACTCGATTCGGACTTGGGATTTGACCCAAGATTTGTTCCGGACTCGGGATTTGACCCGAGTTGTTACATCGGCACACTTTCGATTTAGCACCGAATTTTTGCTTTTCTTCTGCACCTCTCCTAATTTTAGATTCTCTCAATATGTTTTTCTACCTCTCCTAATTTTAGATTTTTTTCTCTTTCGATTGGGTATATCGAATGGAAGGAGTTATCTATCCTTTATAATGCATGCATAGTAGGTGTCGCCGCACAGTGAGACTAATTCCCACCAAATACACCTAACCTCCTCTAATTTTTTTTCTTCCACCAAACTTCTAATATATATATATATTATATATATATATATATACCATCAACGTGGGCCATGTTTGTTTTTCCACCGCACTTTACCCTTTTTTTATTCTGTCTTTTGCTTTTATTATATAATATATTCATATTATTTTGTGTTGGCCCAAATCGGAGGGACCCGACACAAATAACATCAAAACAATACATCACACTCAAAACCCAAAATAATAGTAATATACAAACATAGCACAAGCAAATCACCTAATAAATGAAACTAAATATTGAAAAAAGAATATGTGAAATTATAAGAACTGTGCATTCGAAACTTCCCAGGAAAAAATTATGGACAATTTACACAATTAAGGAGAGTAGGAGACTCATATGAGCTTTCCCTATATCCAAAACTACCCATAAACATAGTGGAGGTTAGAGAGCACCTGGTAATCCCACTCTGCGGCAACGGCCATAGCAAGAGAAGGAGAAGGGCACTTGAGAGGCTTCTTGGAAGGAGTCTTTAGGGTTCTATAATCAAGCATTACATTCCATCCATTTCCATCTTCTGCCTCTCTCGTCGTCACCTTCTTATAAAACCTCTTTCCCACAATCGATCCAGTCATGAACGACATCGGCATCGTCACCGATGATGACGGCGGCGTCTTAGGCGCCTTAATAAAAATGTTTTCATTACTCTCGTCGGGATTCTTGCTCTGAACATCTTGTTCGGATGAGAAGGTGAAGGATGAAGATGGGTCGTCTGATTCCGGTAATCCGGCAGTAGCGACGGCACTGAGGTGGCGATTATGGGTAGTTAGGGTTCTAAGGAGGGAGGGGTTTATTGATTGTAGGGTTTTTCTCATAACCTCCACAGTGGCCATTTGACTCTGACGAGAGAGAGGACTCAGGTAATCTGGTTCGGGATTCAGCTGGAATCGTCAGTCTCAGTTCTCGAGTGATTTACAGATTTGGAAAGGGCTTCGGTGCAATTCAATAAAGCATGGGCTAAGCAAGCAGCCCTGGAAGATAAGTCCGCCACGATATTCAAGGCCGAATCCAGATAAAAGCCCAAATCTGTGCGTACTCTTCTCACTCTACCGTATGTATTGGGAGTAATATAATGGTACGATCTGTAAATTAATATAAATATATTTAGAATTAGAAACATTATGTTATGTACTAACCAAAAATAAAAATAACCTTGACGAAAGAGAGGCGAGATACGTGACATGACTTTAGCATAACGACTTAGCAACTTAGCGCGCACATATATATATATATAGAGTCCGGTTCTTAGGTGGACTCATTTAGCGGACTAAGAAACGGACTTTAAAAAAAACAAAACTCAGCCTCTGCTCTCTCTAAAACAAAACCCAAGCTCTCTTTTCTCTCTATCTCAGACTAAAACAAAATTCAAATCGAAGCTAGGTTCTCTCCAAAACCATTCTCAAACTCTGTTTTCTCCCTATTTCAGACCGAAACAAAACCACTGTTCTCTCCAAAACAAAACTCAATCTCTGAACATCCCCCTATTTCAGACCAAATCATGGCAGTGAATCAAGCAACCTAACTCAAAAAATTCGAATCCCCCTATTTAAGACCAAAACAAAAACAAGAATCAAGCAACCTAGGTCGAAAAAAAAGAATCAAACAACTCGCGAGACCAAGAATTGGCATCTACGTACATGGTAAACAGCTAGACATTCATGGCTTCTTGTGTTTTTTGTAGTGTTTTGGTGCATTTTTGTGTGTTTTGGGTGTTTGTGATGTAAGGAGTTGGTTTTTTTGTTGTGGTACAAGTTTCAAACAGTGAATATTGAGATGCTAAAAGAATGAATTTTTATTTATTCTTTTATAGGGTTATTGAATTTTGATAAAAATTTGGGCATTCTGGGTTTGTTATAGTTTTCAAACTAAGACTATCCGATTGAATATATTTATTTATTTTATAGCAACTAAGTTAATTAAGCATGATGTCGGTGTAAAAGGTAATATGATCCTTTAATTTGTTGCATACAAGGAGGTTATTGTCTTTTCAAGCACTTAATTAAATTAAGTAATGATGGAGATTAATTACTAGCAGAATATCTATTAATTCCACATGCACATTTGTTTGAAACCATGAAATAGGTGCTTAGAAAGGTGGATTTTTATGATTTGTGCAATTGCCACTATGTCTTTATCATTTTTATGATTTGTGCAGTTGCTTGTGGTATATCTTTTGGATGCTTCTTTTGCTTAATTATGTGTCTAATATGTCATATCATGATTCTATCATGTAGGGACCTGGGCAACTCAATTTTTTTTGGCCAGCTAGACACCTGGGCGGATCTATTAAGATTTTTGTGTAATCTTCTTAATGGACGGATTGCTGCAATGTTGAGCATTTGGGTTAAGGATCAGCAACGGTTGTTGTAGCTGCTATAGTGTTTGGTTTTGTTCTGTTCGCGTGCGGCTTATTATCAGCCGGAGCTGCTCTTCAATGTGAATCTTTCAAGTGCAAAACCAGTTAGGAACAAATTGAATAATGATAATCTTGTACAACAAGCTCTATGGCAATTTTTTGAGTTGGCTTTTAATCCATCTTTGTATTGGTTATGAAATGAATGGTTTATGTTATTGGTTTTCTAATGTTACTTGTTGATTTGCTATGCCAGTTGAGAAGTGAGGATTAACACTTAACATTCATAGTGCAGAGGTGTTTTTTTGTTTTTTATTTTTTTTTTCTTTTGGAGAAATAGAGGCTTTATAGACCAAATAATATTTGCGTCTTTTGTTTCCTATTCCATTGATTTCATAACATCATCATCTCAACTAAACAAAACTTATTAAATTTTTTTTAATCAAATTAAAGCAACCACCATTCACAATAAATTAAACCATTCATTTTATAACAACTTAAACAATCAATACTCCAAAACAACAAGAAGCATAAAAGTATAAGTACTTCAAAACAACAAACCATCAGTACTCCAAAATTGAATATCATCATCTCATAAATAAACCATCAGTACTCCAAAACCAGTCTTTATCCAGTGATAGTACATCAATGGTGGCCCTTCATCCACTTCAGTATATGCAGCAAAACCAGTATTTGATGTTCATGTTGCATAGTATAGGCCATCACTCCAATTTGACCCGTTGGCACTGGCAGTTAGTATTTGGCCTTCATTCAGCCTCAGCCCGATTAGCAGCATATCAGCAGGGTGATCAACAGATTGCCAAATAACGCGTCCTTTGTCGTTAAAGAGAAGCAAGTTTCCTGATTCAGTTATGTTCATTCAGTTAAGTCAATTGTGGTTCACATGAATCAGTAAGTCAAGTAATAATAGTACAATCATTTAACAAGAAAATTATAACTCTCATCACTTTGGGGTCCGTGGAGTTCAAAAATCCACCTTTCGAAGCACCTATTTCATGATTTCAAACAAATGTGCATGTGGAATTAATAGATATTCTGCTAGTAATTAATCTCCATCATTACTTAATTTAATTAAGTGCTTGAAAAGACAATAACCTCCTTGTATGCAACAAATTAAAGGATCATATTACCTTTTACACCGACATCATGCTTAATTAACTTAGTTGCTATAAAATAAATAAATATATTCAATTGGATAGTCTTAGTTTGAAAACTATAACAAACCCAGAATGCCCAAATTTTTATCAAAATTCAATAACCCTATAAAAGAATAAATAAAAATTCATTCTTTTAGCATCTCAATATTCACTGTTTGAAACTTGTACCACAACAAAAAAACCAACTCCTTACATCACAAACACCCAAAACACACAAAAATGCACCAAAACACTACAAAAAACACAAGAAGCCATGAATGTCTAGCTGTTTACCATGTGCGTAGATGCCGATTCTTGGTCTCGCGAGTTGTTTGATTCTTTTTTTTCGACCTAGGTTGCTTGATTCTTGTTTTTGTTTTGGTCTGAAATAGGGGGATTCAAATTTTTTGAGTTAGGTTGCTTGATTCACTACCATGATTTGGTCTGAAATAGGGGGATGTTCAGAGATTGAGTTTTGTTTTGGAGAGAACAGTGGTTTTGTTTCGGTCTGAAATAGGGAGAAAACAAAGTTTGAGAATGGTTTTGGAGAGAACCTAGCTTCGATTTAGATTTTATTTTGGTCTGAGATAGAGGAGATAAGAGAGCTGGGGTTTTGTTTTAGAGAGAGCAGAGGCTGGAGAGAGAGAAGAGAGCTTGGGTTTTGTTTTAGAGAGAGCAGAGGCTGGGTTTTGTTTTTTTTAAAGTTCGTTCTTTAGTCCGTTAAGTGAGTCCGCCTAAGAACCGGACCCTATATATATATAAATATTTTTATGTTATTTTTAAATTGAAAGAATGAAATAAAAAAAATGAATAAAATAAAAAATTTATATTTGATGATCATTTTGGAGGATAAATCATCCTAATTGAATAAAAATTCATTCTATCCCTTTACTTTTTTATTCTATTTAGAGAAAGTAAAATAAAATCAATTTCAATTAAATGGATATATGTGATAATTTTACTATTATATGACAACACACATTACTATCAACAATCAAACATACATTTAAAATATTTTAAAATCATTACATTACATCCTTCATTCTATTATTTCAATCCAAATGCAGCCTTAGTATAACTTTGTATTTGCATTGTATGATTAGTTATCCTCTTTCCCATTGGAAGGGGGCTTATAATCGGATCGTTTCAAAATGCGGCCAAAACATATGAAAATGGCGTAGAAATTGTTAGTGAAACTAGCCTTTGGTTCACTTTCTTTAAACAGAAATAGATGCAAAATATTAACACCTTGATAAGTCAACTTACTGCTTTTGATTTTTTCTTATATAGAAAGTGAAATTAAAAATAAAAATTCTTCTTTCTTGTTCAAAGTTTAAATTCACCAAAGGTGAATCACTAAACAGTTGACATATATATATATACACGAAGGAAAACGCATGATGAAATTAACCATTAACAACCTGATCATATATTTTTAAATTTACAAGGAAAACCATTTCGTATAATAGATGGTTCATAACATATTACATTACATGTGTATATATGTGTAGTGTATACATACATAAAACATTTGTTGAGCGTTTTACGTTTGATCATTTCCCTTTCAATATCCAATCCAATCCATTATCTTTGATCTTTACCCATAAAAAAAAAACATATCCAAGAATGTATTAATAAATGCCACCCCTAGTCCAGCTTATCTTCATTTCTATCTCTGACATAATGGTACAAAATAGAGTGATGGGCTTAGTGTGCCAATTGAGTAGTATTAATATTATTGTATGTACAATACGGGTTTTGTATATGTATTCAAATTACACTTAAACTGTATAACACTATTTTGTACATGTATTCAAATTATACCTAAATTATTTTTTTTTGTAAAAATTTTAATTTCAATAAATCATATAAATTATTTGAGAGTGAAAACAAAAAATAAAATAAAATAAAAAATCGGCCAATCGTCGCCCAAAAGAATCACTCTACAATTAATTTGACAATTGAAGTTTGTAATCAATTGTATGTGCTGTTGCTTGCGCCATAAAGCCAATGTTTACCAGAAATTCAACAAACTACCTTCCCTAAATTTAGACCAACTCATTTCCTAGTCTAATGCAACGCCAGTCACGAAACAATAAAACCCTAAAATAGTGTCTTTAATCACAATTTCCATGAGACACTTCAATCTTTCCTTACTTATTTGTTTCTATTTTGGGGCCATGCATTTTCTCCTTTTCACAAGGACAACTTATGTGCAAATACACTTTTCTTTTTTTGTATTTATGAATAGGATTATATACTTGTGATAAAGGGATCATAAATTTTCCGGGAGTGATTGTCAAACTTTACTTCGTGAGTTGTTTAATTCATTTACTCACCTCCCCAAAATATTATCAAATTAACCAATTCATTACTCCATGTAATATCTATGAAAAAAAATATGACCTTTTTAACTAATTATGTTAAATTCTTTCGGTAAGTCTAAATTCTAGTTTTGATAATTTAATTGTTGAAAAACATCATCACAACAACTGTGTTGTGAGGTATGATCATAGAGTTACTAGTTGGTTGTAGCAACAAAACCACGTAATTCAGTATATTTATTAATGCTCAATCAATTCTATTAATAAAATTTTTAACATTTTATTACGAATTATTAAGTGCTTAAACCGCACTTTTCCCTTTTATTATGGCTCAAATTTATAATTTGCTTTCAATTATGAGTTTTATATTTTTATACTAGTAAGGAGAGGGAGAGAGTGAGATTTACACTCCGGTCTAAACTAAATATAGTAAGTAAAAGAAAAATCTTTTTTAGTTGCCCACTAAAGTAGAAGAAAGAAACGTACCCGAAATCCGGGCCACATTCATTCGTTTATAAGAACCGGGACACAAAACTCATTCATCAGGTAGTTATGACTCATATGAGATAGAAGCAACCAAACTTTTTCATACTGAATCACTAACCCTTTTTCTCCGATTTCGTGGTGCTGAATTTCGATACTCTTTTCATTGATTGCTCACCGGTAACCACCCCAAATTTCACCTGTAAAACTCTACATATATACTACTTCAATTTACACTCCGTACTATACTCAAACTTTACCAGAATTTTTTGAGTCAAGATTCCGCTTTCCATCACTCCCAATTCAGTTGGGAGAAAATAGTTCCATGGCGTCTTGGAATTCTGTTCATCTGGAAATACTGTATAACGTATTGGGTTGGATCGCTTTTTTCTCTTGGTCCATCAGTTTCTATCCCCAAGTCATCTTGAATTTCCGAAGGAAAAGGTAAATAAAGAAGAAGAAGAAGAAAAACGCTTACTTTATCTAATATAGTCACACCCTTTATTTTTGTTTATCCCCAATATAAGGTTTAATTTAATTTATTTAGTATATCTAATGAGTTGTGGGGATGAAATTGTTGTAGTGTGGTAGGGCTGAATTTCGATTTCGTGGTGCTGAATTTGACCAAGCACTCCACTTATCTCATCTACAATGCCTCTCTCTTCTTTAGCTCTGTTGTTCAGGCTCAGTATCGCCACAAATATGGCCGTGACGAGGTTTGTTGCTTTGTTTTTCTATCATTTCCCTTCTATATTCAGCTTTCTCTTGCACTTTTAATTTGCTCTCTACTAAGGCTAGCAAAAGTAAATAAATTGAATTTGGTGTTTGGAAAGCTTAAGTTTACTTCGGTGTATGCTTTTCATATATTTGGAATAGGAATCTGAGGATTATCTTTTTGAATATATTTCTACCAAGTCCTTTAACTTTGATCAGGTTTGTTAGCAAATAAAGAAAAGGCTACAAAAAACCCATGTATACTGATACTGATCTATTGCATTTTCTATAATTCAATGGTAGTAATTATTGAAAATGGTTCCCGTGTAATCTAGAGATGGTTTTCAATCATATTTGGTAACAACACAAACTTTCTGATTGAACATGATCAAAATTTTGCAGGAACTTAAAGTAAGACATTTGATGCTATGAAAATATTTTCATTTACCGGCATTTAATGTCATGTCAAATTGTTTCGTGTTACTACATACTAGATTTTCTTTCCATAAATTACTTGAAGGTGCTCAAAAATCCGACAACATGCTATTTTAGTTAATTGTCTCATAATTTGATTTCTCATTCTATGGGTAATACAATGTCCAATCTCTTGAATAGTAATACTACTTGTGTTACTTGGTTAGGCACATTCTCCTCAATGCATTGATGAGAATGATTGATGGCGATCACTTATCCAAACCATTTTCTCCATTGCTTTTCTTCTTCTATGAGAAGGATCCCTGTATATGTAAGCCATACCTGTAATTTTTGGACTTAGAGGCTTAAACTTATATGTTCTGCGATTCTGCCTAGGACTTGCTTGCTAGTTTGGCTGATAGGCTTTAATGAAGCAAGCTATGTGGTATAAGCAGTCTCCAAGGTTGCTTATGGTCACATCAGTTTACATATTTTATAACGTGGAATGAGTCAAGTCGGTTATAAATTATAATGTTCTCTTATTTTTTCTTGTGTATTATCTGATAATGTTTATTGCAGCTGATACCCGTTGCTGCAAATGATGTAGCTTTCTCGATACATGCTGTTCTACTCACTGTATTTACATTGTTCCAAATTACAATATATGATGTGAGTATTTCGTTCTCATTGCCAATTTTGTTGTACAGTCTAGAGGGCATTTTAAAGGTACCATGTTGATTCGAAGAGTGTAACTTAGTTTGATATGTTGTCGGAAGAAAAAGACGATATATTGAATGAGAATAAATTATTGGGAACCGCTATTTCCACAACAGAAAATGATATTTCCACAACAAAAGTGTCGCTATAGATCCTATAGCGACGGTTTTAACCGTTACTATACATCTATAGCGACACTTTTGTTATGAAAATATCAAAAAGTGTTATGGAAATATCAGTTCCCTAAATTATTTAAGGATGACCTGTAAAACTAGAGTTTTACACCCTCTAATAACAACATGACACGTAGGGAATTTAGGAGAAAATCAAGGTATTTGAATTGTATTGACACATTTTGTATTTATTATTTACCATGGTAAAACTGTTTAACTAATCATATTGGATTCCAAATCCCTTGATTTTCTTGCATTCCCTACATGACATGTTATTATTGGAGGGTGTAAAACTCTAGTTTTACAGGTGTACATAATTTATTCTCATATTGAATATGATGGTTTTGATGGTTTCGTACAGCGTGGACATCAAAAGGTGTCAAAGATTTGTATTGGAATAGTTTCTGCTGCCTGGTTAGCTGCTGCGATTTGTGTATTCATAGCTTTGCCAAGCCATTCCTGGCTCTGGCTGATCTCCTGCTTCAGGTAAAATACGTTTTTCTGTAACTCCAAAATAAAAGCATACACTTATCCTCCACTAATGATAGTAATAAAAAAATGCAATCCTTTAATAATTAGCATTAATGGAAGGAAACTCTATGCATAATGATAACACTAGCATTTCAGGATTATTATTGAAAGTTGCTCACAATTTGATGTGACATGTGTACGTTTGGACCAAAGTTTATGATATTAACTTGTAATAATTTATTTTTCTGATAATTGGTCATCTCAATTTTAATTGTAGCACGCTGCAAGTTGTGATGACTGTTGTCAAATATATTCCCCAGGTTACGATTTTCTCCCATCTGTTTTCTTTTTATGAATAAATGTTTGTGATACTGCTTAGTTGTCTTTTGCCACTCTTCATGTCATTTTTTATCTCAGATATACTGATTCATTATTGTTTTCAAAGACTGGTGAACATTTTAGACCATAAGAATATGGCTGGCCTCAGCTCACACAAAATGCTGTTTTGATGGTCGAACATCATTAACACTCGATGGAAAACCTCTTTGCATTACTGACCTGTTGTGTATTAGTGACTGTTTTATCTTTTAAATACTTTTCTATTTACTAAAATCTGCAGTTGATTGCTCCTGGGTATTGTCTGGTCAGTGACGCATTCTGATGCCAATGCCTTGCACCCATTGACTTCTGTAAAGTGATTGTAATCATTTAAAAAGTATTGCCTTTTCTAGTAAATATGATTAATTACTGTCATTTTAGAAAGTGTTAATCATATCGTCCACGAATATGGAACTCTTTTCTGCAACCTGGTCTTTGAACTTTTCAACCAACAGTTTATATACATTGAGACAATCTTGTCATGCTTAGGCTGTAAAAATCAGAATGAACTTATTACTGTCTGCCTTACACTGCTTAACGTTCTTTAGTGATCCAATTTTCACATTTCTAATTAGAAGTTTGTGTTTGATACTGAATTATGGTGAATGTAGGCAATTATGAACTTCCGCCGAAAAAGTACTATTGGTTTCAGCATTGGCAATATATTGCTTGATTTACTTGGAGGCTTGACCAATTACGGGCAGATGGCGGTGCAGTCTATAGATCAACGTAAGTTGTCTTGTCTCACATCATATTGACTTTTGCCATCTAAATTTGTACTCCATGCCTAATATACTTTGTTTTCTCATCTTCTCAGATTCATTGGTAAACTTTTATGGTAATATAGGGAAGACATTGCTATCTTTGGTAAGTGATTTATCCTCTTGGATTTTGCCTTTAACATAATACCTGTATATTAAGTTCTAATTTTTAGTCTCATGCTCTCCCTATCCTACTTTAATAGGTATAAGAGGTAACATACTACCATTAATTTTGCCTTTTCTATGATCTGTCGGATCTTTTGTATTTTGGGTTTTTGTGCTAAGTTGTTTATCCTTTCAAAGTTAATCCTAATCAAAGTCTCTGCCTTGCTATAAAATAGATGAACTGCTATTCATTTGGTTGCCCAAAGCCAAGAAAAAATAAGACACAAATGCGTTGTTACATATTATGTATTTCTCTCTCTCCTAGAGTTTTAAATTACTTACGGTAATCCTTAACCCCTGATCATTTAAGCTTTACAACATAATTATTTCCATTAATTAGTCATATTTTGAGAAACTACTTCCGTTCCCCGTGAATAATTTGGGTTGCGACTCTACATACCTTTTATACCATTCTCTTTGCATTCTCAAGGTGCTTAAAATCCCAATGGGGACATCTAAATCTGGACTAAGGGAGTATCTTATATTAATCATTTTTCTGTTGTGTACATATTTCTTGCTTAATAAGCTTATGTAGTGAAGTTGGTTGCCAGCACTTATATGCTGTATTTGTTTTGGTAAAATGACCATTTTCAGGTTTCTATCTTCTTCGACGTTCTCTTCATCTTGCAACATTATGTTATCTATCCTGCCAAGAAAACCGTGAAGGCTCCTAATCTTGATGTGGTAAGCACGGAGCCGCTTGTTGAATCTTCTGATCACCCACACTCAGGAGATGTCTAGTGTTTAGCTTGGTTCTGGATATATCTAATCTGCAGGTTCTGATAATTTTGTACAAACTCAACTTCTGCTTCTTCTGCCATATTTTTATGTTTATCTTCACTCTGTATAGTTAGGAACTTCAAAGTGATAACAGTCGGTACAGAATTATTGCTACATGCAGTTAAAATACCATTTAATAAGAAGAACCATGAAGCAGTCAAACTTGCGGATACACTTGCTTTACTTTTTAATGCTTATATCCGAATGGAAAATGTAGTGAACACTTGAACAATACCAATATATAGCAATTATGTGATGCATATAGAAGTTTTTCTGATCAAACATATGTAAAAACTGCATAACTTTGTTGTCCACGTTTACGAGGCCAGTTTGTAGTTCAAGCATGCAGTACATAATGGACGCAACCAGGTTGCGTAATGCATTCTGCTTGACCTGCGTGATCTTTGTCTTGTTCGTGATCCTTAAAATGGATGTGAAAAGTAGTGCTGAATCCAATAGCCAGGCTCCAGCAAGTGGCATTACCTAATGTTGGTATATTTGGATGTAGGTGGCTCAGGAGCAGCCTAGGGAGATGGAGAGTGCTTGATTCATCAGACTATGAAATCCAACTGTCTTAGTTGGCAAAGAGAAAAAAGAGCCATGTTTTTTGCTTGTGATTTTAATTTTTACACAAAGAAATGGCCAATGCTAGATGCATTGATACCTCCAGGCTTTGATGTGTGGTTGAAGATATGTAAATATGTTCCCTAGTGTAATGTTAAAATGCAGAGTACAAGTGGCTCTTTTTTTTTCTTTTTGGAAGCCCATCTTGGGGTCTATAAATATAATCTCTACAAATCACACTATTAAAATAGCAATAATCAAAGCTATATACATTAAGAAGGCTTAAAGCTGTATATGTTCAGCTCATTCAAATATTGACGAGTTCGGGTTAGGATTAAGGTTAGGGTTTTAATCCATTTGGGCTTATAATATGTTGTTTAAGCTTAACCTTTATGTGAGCAAGAGTTTCGGGCCAATTTTCGGGTTAGTTCAAATATAAAATATCAAAATTAATAAATTAAAAATGAATAACAAAATATTAATGCAATTCATTATTAAAATAACATTAGCTCATTTTGACAACATATTGATAAAAGTATTAAAGTTGTTACAATTCATAAGATCAAATATCATAAAAAAAAGAGAGAAGAAGTTTGAATTTAAAACATACAACTAATCATGATAATAATATATTTTTAAATTAGTTAAAATGATAAAACATTTAAAAAATGAATAAGTTTTTAAAAACAGTGTACTTAAATTTTAGTTAAAGACTATACAAATATAAAATGAGTGTAAATATGTAATAATTAAGATAAATAGTCTATATATTTATATATTTTTAATATTATAATTTGGTCGGACTTATAATGGGTCAATTGGCCTATTGACTTATCTCGGTCCGAATTTTATTTCGAGTTTAATTTTTTGTCCAAATTCAACTCGACTCACTGCTAAATTAAATTTGAGCGAGTTTTTAACGGGCCGAACGATCGAGTTTCGGACTTGATCAACCCAATTGCCAGTCCTACACGCAGAGGAAGAATTAAACTCAGATGATTGAAAATCAAAACTAAGACATAAAGGTGAATGTGAATTTTAACAGTAAAAGAAAAAAAAATCTTTTAATATTCAAAACGTTTTATTCACAAATAGATACAAGTGTAGAATATAAAAGGTTACTTTTGAAAAATAGAAAATTAGATTTTTTTTTTAATATTAATTTTATATTTTTGACACCTGTTTACTTCAAACACCATCCTCGGGAAAATATTGGCATGGTAATGTGCAGTTCAACTGTAAATTTAGTGATTGACATTTGAGTAGAATGGTCCATTATAAGCTAGTCACAAGTGTGGCTAAAATTTAGGGGAACTTATTATCATATATGAGAAAACGTATTCTATTTATATTAATGGTTACGGAAGAATACATTTTGCTTTTCTGATATTTTATAACTTTTTAATTCTAAAATATAAATATTTATTATTTTCGATTCGAAATTAAAAGAGATGATGACATATATAGAATAATCTGAAAAACAACATATAAGTTATTTATTAATTATATTCTTCTTTAAACTGAAGCCTTTGTTCGGGGTAAATACTTTACAAATTGATGTTATTTTTTTTTTCAAAAAAAAAAAACAGTTTAGAAAGTAATGTTGAATAAAATTCTTGAATTAGTAAGAGAATGAATTAAGAGAAATTTTTTTTTAATATTTTCTTTATCAAAGACAACTTAATGAGCAAAATAATGTACGGGAGTGCAAAGGAATCTGCATTACAATCCCATTTGATTTAGTTTTTATTACTTATATATCCCCTATTGGCCCGATATTTGATAATGATGATAATGAGCTGTGCCGTGCTAGGCTAGGCTTGGCTTGGCTATCACGTAAGTTGACCAATTCTTACCATATATACTCGCCTTGTGCCCCAAGTTTAATTAATTCCTTTTCTGGCCCCACCTATCAATCAATCAATTAATAGATACAAGTATATAATAAATTAAATTTTTTTTATCTAAATTAATTTAATTAATTATTTTAAAAATAATTTAGACATCAACTTATAATTCTCGAATATAAATTACATAATATTTAAATTTAATAAATATAATTATAATTTAATATATATATATGCATAAATTTTATAATAAAATTAAAAAATTATAAAAAATATTAATATTACATATATAATATAATAATTTTTAAAAGAAATTATAATTAAATTATTTTAATAAATAAAAAAAATATATATATATATAATAATCCGTGTCTCATGCAGTTCCAAGTTTCTACCGTACAAAATCTCCACCCTATAAATTACAGACTCGTCCCATATTTCTATCCATCAAACGAACAAGTAAAGCTCCAGAACAAAGAGCGAAGATGAAGAGAGAAGGTCGCCAGCATGGTATGGTTCGGACCTGCCAGATCATGCCATCGCAGTTCAACCCCAGATTCATCAACCGCTTCGAATCACCCCCAACCGCCGGCCAGTTCACCAAAGTCTCAACAAAGCCCACCAACCACTCCAAGTTCACAGGTAAGTGTGTCCGGCCCAGGTGCTCCGATTGTCATATCCACCCGACCTGTAAGTCCAAAGACAAGGCCAAGGGTACCCAGAAGTTAAGGTCTTCATCCGATTGCAGGTTTGTTTCTTGGCGGGTGGTGGATGGTGCTAAAGCATCCGGTTTGAAGAAGGTGGTTTCCGAGTCTTCAGCTACTGGGATTTTGGATAATTTGGGTGGTGATAATTATAATACTCCTTATTTGGATGTTGATGATGATGATGACTATGATTATGATAGTGAAGTTTTTTACGATTTTAATGAATCTGGAATTGAATTAGGAGCTGTTGAAATTGAGAATAATGATGATAAGATGAGTTTTTGTGATTTGGGAATTGTTTGGGAAGAGGTAGATGATGATGATGGAGAAGAAGATTGGTGTTTGGTAGGAAATAATGTCATTGTTTGATTAACTTTGATGTATTCTATATTTACGATGATCTCTTTCTTCTTAACATTAATTATGTACAACTATGTACATGATTAATTCTTCAGTAATTATGTAGTACTATATATTTATTACCTTCATATGAAAATATTGAGAACTCTGCTTCTTTCTTTTTGTTGAATTTTTTGTTTTAGCAAATTTCACTATTTAAAGTTTAATATTAAATAATATATACAAAGATTAACAAAGACAATATGATTTATGTGCATGATTGTTATTATGAATTAAAAGTATTCAAAAAAAAAAAAGAGTATCATAAAAGTTACTTTTTTAGTAGAAAGTTTAGAAATATGAACTTTTTTGGGACGGAATTATAACGTTTTTGGATACTATTTGAAATTTGGTTGGATTATATTATAGGTTGATATGGTTTAAATTTTGATTCCCAGAGAAAGAAAGAA
Organism: Aralia elata; assembly: GCA_034770075.1. Taxonomy (NCBI): domain Eukaryota; kingdom Viridiplantae; phylum Streptophyta; class Magnoliopsida; order Apiales; family Araliaceae; genus Aralia; species Aralia elata. The sequence continues at coordinate 14,710,598 of CM068378.1, forward strand.
AACACAGGCAAGCCAAACAGAAAAATAAAAATATCTTATGCAAACTTTATTATTTAAAAAAAAAAAAAAAAAAAAAAAGGGAAGAAGGTGGCATTGACATTGAATGGAGTATTTCCAAATGACAATTTCTCATAAAAGGAAGTTGAAATAATGGGAAAACTTTTAGGAGGCGGAATAAAGAAATCCGTTTCTAGTTTCTTATTTTATTTCCAAAGGAAGAGGAAAGAGAACAGACGTCTCCCTTTTGATATTTTCCTCTGGAGTATTTCCTTTTCTCTGTTTCAACAGCTGAAGAAGTACCACAATTCTTTATATCTTCTTCTCTGTTAGGATCCATTTTTTCCGATACCCTGAGAGCCCTTTTCTGGTTTTAACTTTGATTTTGGTTTCCTCTATCGCCTCTGTCGGATTTCATCTACAGCCAGGTTTATCTCTCACCCTATTTTGCTCCATCAATAATATTCAACGTGTATGTACAATTAATCTATAATTTTTTTTAGAAAAGATTAATTTTTTAGTGATATCGTTAAGGTCTGTTTTGAGGCATTAAAAATTAGGGCAAACCCTTCTCTTCTTTGTGTCTATTTTGTTCAGTCGGTGTTTGATATGGTGCACTGTTTCTCTAAAAATTTGTATATGACTCGCAAATTATTGACTTTTGTGCTGGGATTTAAATATTTAATAGTTTGGCCCTTTTATTTACTTTTGAAATTCAAGAAAATGATTATTTGCTGAATTGGGAATTTTCAGAAAGAACTGAAAAAAATATGAGTTCTGTTTATTTGATAGATTATGTGCTCTATTTTGGGTATGTGTCACCTTTTGACAAAAAAATTGTTGTGGTACTTTTATTCAAGCTTGAAGATGTATGTGCTCTTTTTTCTTCCAAGTGATGATAGTAATGAACTCTTTCAGGGAATAATTTGGTACACCCTTTTGTGTTTAGGTTGGTAATGCAGAAATCTAGTATAAGGGAAAGTTCAGCAGTTCACCTTATGTATTACTATTTCCTGGCATTCAAGTTATACTCTCCTGTGAAATTATAAGCTTGTAAAATGTGTACTGCTATATGATATGAGGTTATATGAAATATAATTATCATGTACGACACTGTATGTGCGAAACTTGTTTATTTATTTGTAATTTGTGTCTGGTGCAGATCTGTTGAAAATTTGATTTATCCTATCCTGGGCTGTTGTATGTTGTTCTTTACCCATTTTCTCATTGGAATGAAGGTCCATGAATGGTAATGAGGAGAATTTTCTGACGCATTCTTTAGGCATCGGAGGGAAGCCCCATGACCCATTTCAGGTGGATATCGATCTGGAGGAGTGTCGAAACCTGAATTTTGCTGGTGGCACTAATGGTATTAATATTGAGAATTTTGACACGTCTCCAATCCAAAAAATTTCTTTTATTGACAAAATCGTCGTGGATACTGACGGCGAACAAAAGAGTAGGAGCCCAATTGTGGCCTCCATTAACAATAATGGGGTAGACACTGATGATAAGCATGACTGTCAGAGCCAAAGTGGTTCATCTGTTGAGAGAAATGAGCTTGACAAAGATGGTGAACATGACTACCAGACCGAAGAACTTTCCTTCATTGACAAGCTTGTTGTGGCCATTGATGGTGAGCATGATTGTTCCTCTGGTAACAAACAGGGCACTGACTTTGAGGATAAGCAGGCGCATCGGATCCCTGAAGTTCCATCTGGGCACGTTGCAGAGTCTGGTCAGTCTTTAGAAGAGGAATCCAACATATACATGGTGCCGAAACTTGGCATGGAGTATGAATCAGAATACCATGCATACAAGTGTTACAACAGATATGCTGCCATGGAAGGTTTCAGCATTCGGAAAGATTTTGTAAATAAAAATAGGGTCAGTGGTTTAGTGGTGTCAAGAAGGTATACTTGTTATAAGCAAGGGTATCGACCTACCAAGCGTGAGACTAATGTGAAGAAGCCTCAAAAGGATACAAGGACGGGTTGCTTGGCACATATGACCATAGCACGTCAACCTAATGGCAAATATTGTGTCACCCATTTTGAAACAAAACACAATCATGAGTTTGCAACACCATATACAGCTCATCTTTTGCCGTCACAGAGGAGAATAAGTTTTGCTCAAGCTGTTGAAGTGGAGTCTGCTTATAGTTCTGTAACAGATGGGGTACCAAAACTAGGAATGGGATTTGACTCAGAGGATCATGCTTATGAGTTTTACAATGCATATGCTGGACTGGTAGGCTTTAGTGTCCGGAAGGATTACCTTAATAGAAGTAAGATAGATGGTGCTGTGGCATCTAGAAGGTTCACTTGTTTTAGAGAAGGTTTTAGGCAGAAAGACAAACGGGACTCGAATGTTAAGCGACCTCGAAAGGATACAAGAATTGGTTGTTTAGCACAGTTGATCATTGCTCGTCAACCTGATGGTAAATATCGTGTAACTCATTTCGAAGAAAATCACAATCATGAACTTGTACCTGCAAGTAGAGTGGGGATGTTGCGATCACAGAGGAGGTCAGCTTCTGTTCAATCTGTAGAATCCAGTGACCAAGTCGACTCTTTGATGCAGCCAAAATCGGTCTCTAAGCTTATTTGTGCACTTTCTCAAGATAGGAAGCATTTAACTTTCAATCTCATAGATTATAGAAGTAATCTATCATCCAAACGTGCGAGAGATATGAAGGAGGGAGAAGCTGAAGTTATCCTTCAATATTTTCAAAGCAAGCAATTAAAAGATCCATCATTCTTTTATGCTGTTCAACTTGATGCTGAAGAGCAAATGACTAATGTATTTTGGGCTGACGCGAAGATGGTGGTGGACTATGGTGATTTTGGTGATGTTGTTTGCTTCGACACAACTTATACACTAGACAAAGATTGCAGGCCTTTTGCTCATTTCATTGGAGTGAATCATCACAAGCAAATGGTGATCTTTGGTGCAGCACTTCTATATGATGAAACTGTCGAGTCTTTTAAGTGGCTATTTCGAACTTTTGTTGACACAATGTCTGGAAAGAAGCCACAGACAATACTAACTGATCAAGATGGTGTAATGGCTGAAGCGGTTAGTCTGGAATTGTCAGATACACTTCATAGATTATGTGCACGACATGTGTACTATAAAGCACTGGGATATCTTAGCGAAGAACTTTTGAGCTCAGGTTCCCTTGCCAGTGATTTAAGCCATTGTATTTTTCATCATGATGAGGAGGAAGACTTCATAAATGCATGGAAAGTTATGCTAGACAAATATACCCTCTGGGAAAATGAGTGTTTACATGAAATATTTAGAGAAAGAGAGAAGTGGGCCACACCATATGGTAGACATATCTTTTGTGCTGACATAAATGGTGCACAATTCTGTGAGGGTTTTAGTACTAATTTGAAGAAGTACCTAAAGCTTGAGATAAATGTCCTCCAATTCTTTAAGCAGTTTGGAAGGGTGGTGAATGATTATCGTTACAAAGAATTAGAAGCTAATTATGAAATGAGCCAACATATGCCGAGACTGATGGGGGATGTGATTTTGTTGAAGCATGCCAGGGATGTCTACACACCAATCATTTTTGAGTTGTTTCAGCAAGAATATGAAAATTGCCTAAATGTCGTTGTTAACCAACACATTGAGAGTGTATCTATCTTTGAGTACAAAGTTAGCGTATATGGGCAACTACGTGAGTACACTGTCACATATAACTTGTCAGAAGATTCAGTTGTATGTAAATGTATGAAATTTCAGTTTGTTGGAATTTTGTGTAGTCATGCACTTAAGGTGCTTGATTACAGGAATATAAAGGTGGTTCCCGCTCGGTACATATTGAAGAGATGGACAAAAGATGCTAG